>OX463813.1:12958125-14158125 GCA_949825045.1 Argyresthia goedartella
TCATAAAACATATGTATAAAAGGTAATTTTACATTATATATAATAAGGTATGTGTTTGTATATGTGTATGTGTGTGTGTGTGTGAGAGAGAGAGAGAGAGAGAGAGAGGGTATGTAATATGTGTGTGGATATGAGGTGTTTCTATGTCAAATGAGAGAGTTCAATTTCCTTGAATAAATGTTATTGATTGTTGTTTATTTTTGATGATCAATTATCTAATTTGATTGACCTTATCTTCGCACAAACCTGTGCACAAATTTAATCCGGTTCAGGTAAAAGACATCGGCCCCCGCAAAGTGTTTCTCCTACATATCAATGCTCCTATTTAGCGGTGAATTGGAGGCATAGTTGGTGCGCGCGCGCTCGTACCCAAGCAGCGCCGGTGTGTGGCGACGCGACCGCGCTGGGGCGATGCGCAGCAGCACTGACCTCACCACTCACCAGCCACTCATTGTCCAGTCTGTTGTTGATGACGTCATGAAGAAGTTTCTGATCTGTATATAATTAGGCATGATGTATCTATCATTCACATTAACTACTATTACTATCTCGATTTTTGTTTGCTCTTTTGTGAATTAATTTTACGACAACTGCCCAAATCGTTATCGATTTACTATTTCAATAGTAATTACGTTCCAGTAGAAATTGCCCAGTGAATTCTATTTTCAGGTGGTGTGTCAATATTTGCTAATAGTGAATGATATAATGCCTTTACAGAAAACGTAGTTATATCGTTTTGTAGAATAGAGGGACTTACTTTGTTTATCTAAATTATATTCGGGTGAGTGGATTAACCCGAATATAATCGACACAAGTCGTATTAAATTGAATATTTTTTTCATTTAGATGGTTTTCTTTTGCCACGGCATCCAAAGTACCGTTAAAAAAACCGGTTAAGTATGAGTCTGATTCGCGCACGAAAGGTTCCGTACTACCGTATAATGGTAGGAATGGTGAGGAGTGAATAGTTTGGATTTTACATAGCAAAATTTTGTTTACATAGTTATTGGTGCGGTTACTTTTAAACTCCATGTAAGTAATCAGGTGCATTCATAAGTTTGTACGTGGTGGTGAAACAATTGTTGTATGGGAGCCCCGTTGAATATGTATTCTATTCTGTTTTTTAGTATTTATTATTATAGCGGCAACAGAAATACATCATCTGCGAAAATTTCTTCAGTCTAACTGTCATGGTTCATGAGATACAGCCTGCTGACAGACGGACGGACGGACGGACAGCGGAGGCGTATTATTAGGGTCCCGTTTGGCACCCTTCGGGTTCGGAATCCTAAGAAGTACCCAGAAAAAGACTACAATCAAAAGCAAGTAAAAATACCCACAACTAGTGCCAATAAAGTAACAACCCCAACACAGCATATACAGTAACAACCCCAATACAGCCTTTACAATAACAACCCCAATACACCCTTTACAAAATCACTCCAATGCGAATGGAGATACTTACAAACAGTCTCGGATAACACTTGTGAGGAATTTCACGCTTTAACCCTTAATTCGACGCCGTTCAGTATACTTCACGTTGAATGAAAAAAAATCGTCATCAAAAATAGCCCGTGTATAAAGTGTTCTGCGTGCTTTAATTGCTCCCTGAACTATCCAACTAAGTTGTGAAAAACCGGCACAGTGTGCACATCGACGGGACGCGACTGGTCGCCGGCGAGATGGCGGGGAAGAAGGACTCGTTGCGCGGGCTCTCGGTAAGTTACATATTGTTCACTGTTTTACGGATTATTTCCTTCTAATTTCATTGTAACCTAAAGTTCTCGTACCCGAAAAGCTACTCATAATGTTTTGATTGTCTTTCTGAGATTGATTTAGTTTTTACGACGTCCACAACTTGTATGTTCAGTATACTTCTCGTCGTCGAATTACTAGTAAATTAACTGCCAAATGCTATGTCCAGTATTCTTCCCCTAGCGAAAGTAGTAGAAAAATTAATATAAAATCGTATGTCTAGTATTCTTCCCGTTGTCGTATGTTTAGAAAATTTACTTTTGTTGTTTCTCGTAATAATGTTTTAGGAATCCGCAGATAAAATGATTTACACCTCACTACTTTTCATTTTTCAGAGCTTCAAGTCTAAAGGAGATAGCTTAGTAGCATTAGCGCCGCCTGAAAATGCTCTTTCGATGTAGATAGTGATTCTGAATCTGAGAATGAAGGAAAAATTGCTGCTCTTAGAACTGAAGAGTTGACCTCATCACCCTACCGTTCCATCGATTCATATATAGAGCGCATGAATTAATTAGACAGCTCCGAAAGTGATACACAAGACAATTCTTCAATAGATAGTGACGAGACTTACATTGATGCTGATACTGCTACAACTTTCATGGAGACAGTAAACGAAAATATTCAAACAGAGGACCGTCCTAGCGTCAGTGCAGTGAGAACAACCCTGTGTTAGAAATCGAAGACAATTTGAACTATGAGAGACCGCCATTGACTCCTGTTATGAACAACGTGCTACCACCGACTGGTGAAGTATATTATAATGCTTTACCAAATTTGGCTTCATTATTGTCGATTCCGTCATCAGATGCATCGTCTATTGCTAGTTCATTAACAACAAGGACAACCAGGCGTAAAAGGAAACTACCAGTACGAGCTGTGCCAAATATCCGGGCAAATAAGACCAAGAAAACATTCAATGTGAGCTATAAATGGAAGAAAGGACAATTCAGACACAAGGCTGACATTACATCAAACGAATTCGTGTTTGATTTACCGGATACTGTCTCTCCGTTGGACTATTTTCATCAGTTCTTCTCCCCAGATATACTTATTGCTATTATCAACAACACGAACTTTTACTCAACCCAAAGAACTGGGAAATGTATACAATTGACAACCGAGGAGTTGAAAGACTTTTTTGTGATTCTTCTTATCATGGGTATAGTGAATATGCCTTCCTATCTAGACTATTGGTCTGCAGAATTCAGGTATGCCCAAGTGGCTGACGTAATTCCATTGAAACGATTCGAGATTATTCGACGCAACATTCACTTTGAGGACAACGCCAATTCGGATGAGGACAGATATTACAAGATACGACCATTCATTGAAAAAATAAGGCTGCCTTGCAACGGAAGAAGAAACGAAGTAAAGCATAGACGAAATGACAATACCATATAAGGGTACAATGCAGGAAACCTGAGACAGTATTACCCCATGAAACCCAATAAATGGGGTTTCAAGAACTTAGTACGGGCTAGTGCGTCTGGAATCGTCTATGATTTTTTATTGTGCGTCAGCGATGACACCTTCCATTATATGTATTTCAGCGAAGAGAAAAAGCAGATGACACTGGGTGCTAAATTGGTACTAGCATTAGCCCTTTGCAAGACAATTCAGACTCCAGGATGTGCTGTTTATTTCAATAACTATTTCACAACGCTCGACTTGATCTAGTATCTACGTGAACACTGGGGGATTTTCAGTCTGGGAACCATACGGCAAAACAGACTGAAAAGTTGCAGTAAGTATTGTTAAGTGACAAAAAACTTAAGAAAAGGGGCCGAGGTTCATTTAGCCAAGTCGTAGACAACGATAAAAAGATCGCCATTGTCAAATGGTACGACAATAAAGTTGTGACTTTGTCCTGTTTTTATGAAGATGCTTACCCAGTTCAAGAAATCAGGAGGAATATACGACATATGGACGTTGCAAGTTCTGCAAGAACAATAAAACGAACACACATTGTTCCAAATGCAAGCAAAGGTTGTGCTTAGTGACCAAAAGAAATTGCTTTTATAATTTCCACAATAAGTAAGTAGGTAGGCAGGCGACCGAAAAGCTAGAAAAAGTTGTTAAAGATTAATCTATATTCCTATTTATAAGAACTAGAAGACTGATTGTTTTGAGTAAGCTAAATGTTGTTTTTTTTTTATTTAATTTTATAAGTACTTAATTATTATGTTCAAAACATAACTAAGTTCTTTGTACTTATAAGTTTTCGGATGTTCCTATTAGTGTTTTAAGCGTATACCAATGTAACTATGAGATTACTTTTCTAAAATATATGAGTATTTTCCTACCGAATCACTTGTTTCTTTTATTCTTTCTCATTGACAATGGGAAGTATACTGCACATGGTTCGAGTGCATCAGTTTCTTATGAACTTGATAATATCCAGTATAATTGACGTATGTTTTTCAGGAAACTCAAATAGGTAGATTTTTTCAGGTATTTTTTCTAGGGTCACCAACAAGCTAAGAAACAAAATCTGTAACGATTTTACAAATTTAATAACAAAATTAAACTGTCGAATTAAGGGAACAAACCATCATGAAAAAAACTAATACCGTTAACCTTAGACATAGAAATAACGTCACTAGAACATGATCTATTCAGCCTACCGGTGAAACTTGGCGGGCTAGGCGTTTAACTATAAATTATTATCTGTGAATTAATTAAAGACTACATCATTAACATCATTTATATCATATTTTATCTACATACGTGTCATAAACCGTCTTTACTGCGTCTCAAAACCGCACGTTAAGACCAGCATAATGTAGAACTATTTGGTATAAACTCATTTCTTATCTGAAAATGTGTACATTATATGGTCATATTAATAAAATACAAAAATTTGTCAAATTATGACATTCAAATTTCGAACGCCGACGCCCGCCTGCGTGTCGCCCCTAGTTTGGCTGTGAAGTTGGTACTACAGAACAAGCTAAACAGCTGCAGAGCAATGATCAATGCCACAATGCCGGTCAAACATGCGGTTCCTGAACACATCAAAGAGAGCTAATGATATGTGTGTAGTAAAACTAGTGTATGTAACTGTACATAATTAGGCATTATGTAGCAGTCACTTAAACAACTATTACGCTTCTAAATTATAACGTAAACCATGCTTATTTCAAAACAAAATAGTTAAAATGAACACTGGCCAAGTGCACAAAATAAATAGGTACAGAAGTCAACCACATGTATGTACTTCGCTTTTCATAGCTACGCTCGGCGATCGCTCTAGGGTTGTCAACTACGGCTTATGCACGAAAAACTGTCGTGGTACTGGCGCTCCTATCTAGTTGTATGATTTATTATGAAGAATGAAACGAGAAGAATGAAAACATTACACTACTATTACAATACAAAAGGTTTACAGATTCGTAAACATACTACCCGACTTACAAAATTTCTATTGCCCTGTCCGTTTTAGACCTACACCTGTCAAATGGCACGAAAAACAACACAATATCTACACAAACAAAAAACACGTTTTCAACTTACGTATGTAAGGTGGCGTGAATTTACCTAACAAATTTTTTGTTAATACTTATTTTATTACACTTATTGAAAAATAGGCAACTGTTATTTATTTAAATTGATCTTAGATATATTATTCGGGGACCTTACCTACCTACCTAACTGTTCTATACATATAACGTTAAAACGAACCATCGAAATACAGGCAGATAGCTACTTTCCGAAACCACTGGTAGCTTAAAAACGCTAAATCATAGTTTAATGTTGAATTTAAACAACCGTCCACTGAACAGTTATAATAAAAAAAAAAACGTTGCTCCATTGTTGCATTATTTGCATTAACAGACGCGACTGTCAAGCGGATGGCACTCACGCTCGCACTGGTTTGAACTGCTCTGAGATATCGTGTCCTTGAGCAGTATCTATGTGTGCGTTGCTCGAGCGCGCTTGTTTGTAGATTGATTTCTGTACCTATTTATTTTGTGCCAAGTGCTAGTTGGACACGCACACCGAACGTTAAATTATTTATTTATTGAAACAGAGTCTCTTATAAGGCTACTGCCATGTGAGAGATAGTGGAACCCTAATTTTTTTCGTGTTTTTCGCACGCTTTACCAAGAATTAACTATAATATACTTGAATGTGGATTATTATGATAATATTTTATGTGTATATCATTGTATAAGTATAGATACACAGATAATAACTAAAAAATAAAAAGTATAAAAATAAAAAATACTAGAAGTTATTATCAGCAGAAGATTATTTGAATTTGTCGGGCTTTGTCAGGTTTATATTTGATTAGCCTAAGTGTAGTAGGTCCGTAAGTCATAAAACAAAATCCATTTTACCTTTAAAGAACAGAAAATTCATCGGAAAGAACAAAAACTAAAAAAAATACCTCTATTCCAACTTTTAATACAATCTGTTTACATTTTAAAACACAAGATTTATAAAAAGTATGATTGTTACCAAGTGTACAAATTATGTAAAAATAAAGTAAGGATTACTCTAGCAAATAAAGTAATACTCGCCATGTGTATTGTTCGATCGAAAACAATAGCATCTTCAATTAAATCACGCTGCATTCCATTTCATTCCATTGCACTTGGCATTGATTAAAATTCTCCGGTTCAGATTTCTACATTTCTAATCTAACTACAGACGTATAAATCCCTTTATCTACACACGTATTATAAACCCTCTTTACTGCGTCCAAAAACAGCACGTTACGACGAGCATACTACTCGGTAAAAACTCATTTTTTATCTTAATATTGATACATTATGACCATAATGTATCAACTTTCGACAAATTATGACATTCAAATCTCGAACGCCCACACCCGCCTGCGTGCCGCCCCTGGTTTGTCTGTGAAGTTGGTACTACAGAACAAGCTAAACAACTGCAGAGGAATGATCAATGCCACAATGCCGGTCGAACATGCGGTCCCTGAACACATCAAAGAGAGCTTATAATATGTGTCTATGTAACTGTACATAATTAGGCATTATGTATCAGTCACATAAACTACTATTTTCACGACCTTTTATTTATGTTTCATTCAGATTTTTCTAACATCAGCCATTGAAGGTACGTTAGAAACCAAAACTTCCATTTTAAATTCGATATCATCCGACAAAAATCATTATTGGATCTACTGTAGTCTAACTGCGGAAGTATCAATCCCTTTGAACACTTTTACACCTCTTTTTATCCAGAATTTACCACCACCCTCCTCCCACCCCCTAACCCCTCTCTTCAGCTCACTCGTTTCGCTTTGTCAGAAACCACTCTACCGGACAGATAATTCTTACCTCCCAGTTACTCTTACACACCCAACCAGTGTAACTTGACCCTTCGCCTTGAGAAATAAAAAGCTAAAGGGCTGGATAAACAGTGCAAGCTGCTGACGTGGCAGCTACTGCAAAGCGACAGTTTACGACTCGCATATGATAGTTACTCGTAAGATCTGGTCACACTATCCAAGTAGCTTATTTTTAGCATTTTGATTAGCATCTAAGTCATAATTCATAAAGTCATTAGAAAGCCTCTTCGTCAGCGGAGTGAACTTTTTAATGTCTGCCCTCGATCAACCATAGAGGACAACAACTAAACAAACATTTACATACAGGCACACACATTGCTTCCAGCCCCACACTAGGATACCCTGTGTCGTGGTAACCAGGAACAGCGACGTCACACATATTTAAATATCTAAGACCTGTTTTTTTTTCTGTATTCCTAGCCGGGGACCGAACCCAGGACCTCTTGTATGGTAAGCCGAGCCACAATGGCAGGGCCACAGCAGTCGTCAAAAAAGGAGAGTCATCCGTGAAGTGGGCCATGTAGCTGCACTGCAGTAACTGACTATATGAGGGCCTTGGTCCGGTAGCTCAATGACCACTCAGTGATTATGATGCGACGACGATGGTCAATTCTAATTTCAATGTGTTGTTCCTGTCTACATTGTGCGGTAGTTGTCTACTGTCATTGTGCAGTAGCTGTCTCTCACGTCAGCAGCTCACACTGTAACCAGGCCTTAAGAAAACAGGTTTTGTTGTGGGCTGTTACTCTACAAATGCAGTAAGAGTGCTTCCTGTAACTCATCTTGGTGTATCAGCTGTTCCTATTTTAGCAGAATAGAACAGGATAAAATATAAAGGCGTTAAAATAGGTACACCATTAGTAATAATTGCCCCTTTAGTGAACAGAACACAGCGTTTGTTGTGGCTAACAGAATTGGAAGGTTGCTTTTAACAAAGGGCTGACTTTGACTTTGTGCTTATTTTGGTGTACTTATAAAAACTTCAGTAATTTGGTGAAACCGAAAAGTAGCCCAGTAGAAATTGACACTAATAACTGCCTAGAAAGTCCTCCGGAAGTTTAAAAAAATGGTGATTTGAAAAATATTGATATGCTCTTTCCGGTAATCAGAGTTCTGCTACCTTCCCCGCTTCCACTCTGTCGCTTGCGCAGCCATTTTGGCAAATGTAACCAAAATTTTTTTTTTGGCAATATCTCCATTTCGGGTTATTTTACGATGTAACAGTCTTGTAATGAAATCAACTAGAGAGTAAGTTCTATAATTCTTGTCTGAGCCTCTTTTTTATGAAATCAATAGTTTTAGCGTACGAGCACCGCGGCGCAAAGTCTACTTTAATATGATATTGCTTTCTTTCTTCTTAACCGATGTTTATCAAAAAAACACTTGCCGATGCTCATTTAAAAGACGTAACGGTGCATTGAATAAGATTGGAGGCATATCATCATCAGCAACTCTGCGTTCTACTGAGGGGCACTAACTACCGCTGAGCAACCGGCCCGGAGCAACTAGTTTGAAACCAGTTGTTTGCTGAATGTGAAGGTATAAAATAAATATATGCTTCCCAGTGCCAGTAAGTTTATAAACAGTTGCCAGTTATTTTATAAACTATTGCGTGAGATCATAAACTATCGATAAATTGTATCCGAGACCGACAGGGTCTAAAATTTAATTCTTTCGTTCTTACTTTCATTTATTTCATTTATTTCATTTATACTTTATTGTATACATAGATAAACGAAACACGTAAGATTAGCAGAAAAAATATGAAAAGAGATTTCTTCCAGCAAACCTATGCATGAAGAAAATATTTTAAATAGAGGGTGGTCAGTGTACATTAACCATAAGAACTTATACTATCAGTAATAGAATACAAATGAATAAATTATGTATCTATAAAATATAGAGCCTATCTAACTATAAATAGGTACCAATTTTATACATCTGATTAACATATAATGATACACACACAGTAAGCTTCACGAAAGAGAGAGGAAGTGCTCTTTTAGCCGGTTTTTGAAAGAGGAAAGATTGGGATCGTCTCTTATAGTACAAGGAAGTGCACCGCCTGCAACCTGAAAGTGTGCTCATATGCTGAGGTGGCTAAGAGTGAGACCGTGTGAGATCTCCGACACGATTGTATTATTATCCTGAAAAGAGATTATCAAAGCAAAGGCAAAGGCAATACCCCGACTACCTCTAAGGTAAACACCTTAGAGGTAGTCGGGGTAGCATGGATTTCTCAATAAAGTGAAAATATACGAAAGAATGTGAGATTTTCAGCGATGACAAATCGAAAGCCACCTCAACTCTTTACTATATCGAGAAACGTAGTCAAATTTGTGTTGACCGCAGATAAACTGAATACCGAGATCCTGAAGTCGTTCAAATTTATTCAGTAGATCTTCGTTCGCGATCGCCCCACGGACACCGGCGTAGTCGATTAGCGGCAGGAGAAGGGACTATGCAAGGGTGATTTTGGTTTGCCGCGGCAAGTACTACTGTAGTCGCCCGGGAGAGTGGAAGGACGCAAATATCTGTCTGCTGACCTCGATGATACGTGGAGACTAAGACAGCTTGCTGTCAAAAATATGCCAAGATTTTTGTGATTTAGTCGGCCTTACCAACAGCCCGAATGATGAGGCAAAGACTTTCAAGACATTTGAGGTCAGCATTCAGTGTCTCCACGGATGAATCTACATCGCAGTAGGAAAGTGGCGACCAATTTGAGTACAGATGGAGATGGAATTAATAAAGATTGAAAATAGAAGAGGAGAGTGAATATCGCTTTGAGGCACTCCTGAAGAAAGATCACACCATTGCGCATTCGTCTCTTATACTAAATGCGTTATTGACGACCACTCAAGTATGAGTCGCACCAGCTAGCAGCGTGGAAAGAGACATTCAGTGAGAACAATAAATCGACAAGAAAGTCAAAATTTACGCAGTTGAAGGCATTTCTTAAGTCAATTCAATTATTTTTTTAATTAATGGCGGTCTGACATCAAGGTTGATTTTGCCATGTGAAGTGCTGTAATTTTGTAATAGATTTCACTGTATTTGGATAGGTTCTCTTTAGATAACCTGGAAATTTTAGTGTTGATTGGTTGCTCCTTAGCACTACCCGGGAGGATGTGCAGGACTCCAGGTTCCAAGTATCTCCTTCGAACGTGAGCAATTGCCTCTACTAGCACCGTGACCTACTGACATGTCAACCTAAGATGAAGGATAAATGAGTTTTCGCTTGGCTCAACCCCCTTATCTTTCAATTCAAGGTATGTCGCTTGCAATTCAAGTTTCAACCAGTTCGCAATTTGACGTTTTAATTATAGCTAACGTAAATTAATACATACGATAACTTTGAAAGCAGTACAGTACAGTTTGCAATTAATCGACAGTTGACAATCTCAAAATATTAATTTCGTGAGTTTATAAACTAACACAATCTTACTTTAAATTTTCAGGGGATCAGTGTCGTATTTTGAAACCGATAAAAAGATGGCGCTCATTTTTTTACACGACTACGGCGAATCCAAAAGTTCGGCCTTATGATTTCAGCCGGTTTTGTTATGTATGTATTTCATTTTTGTCAGGGTTATAATCAGCTATGGCAAACTTACAGATTAAAATGAATGGAGTAGTAATGTTAAATAGAATAAATGGTGAAAATTATAGCAAAAGAATTTCAAAACTATTTCCCCCTAAAATTGTATATTTTTGCTTTAAGATTTAAGAGCGCCCTGGTTTCACGCTGGCTTCTCACCCCCGAGATGCAGGTTCGAACCCTGACCAATGGGATAATGAATTTATCTTAATAGTGTAGTAAGAGTTTCATTGTTTCGGATAGCACATTAAGCTGTAGGTCCCGGCTACTATCGCTACTTGATAATAGTCATAAAACCACTCCATCAACCCGCTCTGAGCCAGCGTGTGGAGTATGGCGAAATCTTACTCGTATCCGGGTAAAAGCCCCTCGGTGGGGACATTAATGGGCTACATTTATTATTTATTATATTTTACAAAACTACCCATTTCCTCTACAATAACCCGGAAAGACCCAAGTAATATTACGAGAGCTCAACCCCGAATGGTCGAGACGAACTCCCAAGCGCCTCACATATCTCAGCATATAATGACCATCATTCGGCTGTCATATCTTTTTCCGTGAACACCGTTCGCTTCCACTCAATGGATAGAGGATCGAGAAATATTGTTATCAAGCTGTATTGTATAATGAAAGCCGACTGTTATCGGATATTGAATTAGGGCGGTTTGGTGATGGACTGGTTACTTATCACGCTGTGATCAGACGACTTCTGCGGCGTTGCGGTTCGAGGCTTTGTAATAGTTATGTTATAACAAAAGCAATCCTAAATTAGCTGACATAAATTATATGAAGGCAAGAATATTCGCTGATCAGCACAGATTTTCGCTGATTTTAAGCCAGCATCTACTTACAAAATCAAATCAAATCAAATCAAAACTTTATTGCACCATAATGTATAAATAAGGTCTTAAAATTTAAGAACAGTCTCTATTATGGACCCTTTTCGGGTAATGCAAAAACACTTATCAAATGGAATGTATTAAATCTTAACTAATAACAATTATTTAAGCACTTATAGCTGTATCTAGGTTTACAATTTATTGAAGGTAATCCTCAATTGTGTATGGACACATATTAATAAGGTATTGTTTAAGCCTTTTAGTGAATAATGGCTGGTTTTCTATATTTTTATATCAATAGGTAATTTGTTAAAGAGTCTAATTCCATGTAGTACGGGCTACAGTTGAGCATTTTTATTCGAGATTGTGGTAGATTTAATCTTTCTTTATGTCTTGTATAATTATGTGTGTCTTTTACTTGGGGAAATATTCGGCGGTTATTAAATACGAATAAACATGTATCGAATATATACACGGCAGGAAGTGTCATTAATTCATATTTTTTGAAGTAGGGTTTACAGCTTTGTTTGTTATTAATTTTTGCAAGTATTCTGACCATTTTCTTTTGAATTATAAATATTTGTTTTGCAGGCACACTGTTCCCCCATAGCCCATAGCATTACTCCATACTTCTATAGTATGCTGTTAATGCAGTTTCAGTATTTGTGCTTTGTTTTAAGTGGAATAGAGCGTAAATAAATTTGGATAATTTGGCTTTTACGTGGTTTACGTGGTCTTTCCAATTTAGGTTTGCATCGATTTGTATGCCTAATAAGTTAAATGTGTTTACTTGTTCTATAAAGTAATTTTCAAATTTTATTGCAATCTTTAATGGTGGTTTATTAAGTGGTCTAAATTATATTATTTTAGTTTTTTTGAAGTTGATTTCTAGGTTATGATCACGAAGCCAATTTGATACTAGTGAAATTGTATTTACCATTTCATTTGTTGGGTCTGATTTTTTATCTAACTTCATGAGTATTGATACATCATCTGCAAATAATACAGGTTGAGTAATATTGCTATTGAGCACCTTTGGCAAGTCATTTATGTAGACAAGGAAGAGCACACATCCTAGTACACTTCCTTAAGGTATTGAACTATTTTGCTGTTTTTCGTCGGATCGTATGAGTTCTATGTTATTTTTTTCTTTATTTAGGTATTCTATTTGCACAATTTGTTTTCTGTTTTGTAGGTAAGATTGGAACCATTGGTGTGCTTGTCCTCGTATGCCAGAATTATAGATTTTATCCAGTAAGATTTTGTAAAATACTTTGTCATACGCTTTTGTCATATCTAGGAGAAGGCCTAGGGCGTATTTTTTATCGTTTATGTGTTGTAGTACCATTTGTATATATTTGTGAACAGCAAGAGTTGTGGATCTATGTTTTCGAAACCCGTGTTGGCTCTCATCGAGGATGTTATTTTTTTCTAAGAAATTATACAATCTATTGCACATTGCTTTTTCGTAAAATTTGGAAAAACTAGGTAACAGGGCTATTGGTCTGTAGTTGCTAGAGGTAATTTTATCATCTTTTTATGAAGTGGTTTAACTAGGGAAATTTTTAATTGATCTGGAAATATTCCTTCTTCGAAGCTTTGGTTCATAAGTACAGTAATACTACTTACAGTAATACTACTACATTAAATATCTAAAAATAATTACCCAGATTATGGTTTGTAGATTACGAACACAGTGATATTACATCTTATCATGTTATAATAATAAGTATAATAATTAATTTTCAAAGCCCTTTTAGTCAGAATGCTTGTCGCCTCAAGAATCGTAAACACTTTAGAGATCTAACCAGTAAATAAATGTATTTTTATGTTTTATATGGTTTGTGCAGCAAATAAATATGAGAACATACATTATCAACCCTGTAGCTGCCTCCAGTCCGCAAGAACCGCGCCAAATCCTAGTTTGATCGTCTTCTCGAAATCGTCGACGTCATGTAGTCCCATTGTCCCACGAATCCATTTCCCTATATTAATAACCTAAAAAGAGTATTCGCTTTTATGTAGATAGATCGCAAGGTTTCTTGAGTTGTGAGCGAAGAGTCAACTCTCCTCATGCGCCGCTACCCTGGCGGCAATCAGGCGCCAAGAAACTTGGCTCAGGTGTACAGATAAAATTTGACATCCGCTAATCTGTGCATCCGCTTCAAGTACCGGGTTATGAACGTGTTATTACAAACGTTTAAGGCCTTGCCACAAAATTATAAACTACTGTTCAACACTTGTTAAAAAACCAAAATGTATGGGATTTGACGTTTGTTTTGAGGTTAAACACCTTTTAATATTTTTTGTGGTAACACAGTTTGGTTTTAAAGATAGGACCGGGCCTTATTGACCGAGCGAGCGAAGCGAGCCAAGCGACTCGAGATTGGCCATAAATGCCTTTGTCCGCCTGTCCCGGAGTCGAATCCCGGCCGGAGAGGAAGAAAATACCCCAGGTCTTGTGTATACGTGTGTGACGTCGCTGTCTCTGGTTTCCGCGACACAGGGTTTCCTAGTGTGGGGTGAGAAGCAATGTATGTGCCTGTTTATAAATGTTTGTGTTTATGTTGTGCTGCATCACTGGTTTATCTAAGTCGCGTGCAAGTTTGCACCAAGTATTGGAAAACACATGAAAATTATGTGCGTTTGTAGCTATCTATTTAGCCTCTTAAACCCGCTGCTGAGTAAACATACCAATTTTATGGTCTTGCGCTAACGTCATCCACTATCTCATCCACCAGACGATCGGATGAAAGGAAATTTTATTCATGTATTCAAAGGGATCCGTAATTATAAATAAATAAATAGAAATTGTAATTGAGGATAAAAAAAAATAAGCGATTTTAAGAATTAATCCCTTAAGCGTGTTTGTCCGCCTGCGGATGCAAACCCGTTATAGGTTTTAATTGTGTAACCAAGCCATAAAATTACGTGCTGGAAGGGTTAAACAACTTATAAGGATGAGCGCAGCGGACCCCATCACTAGGCCACAATCGTTTCGTACATTTTATTAAGAAACTATTACACCTAATTGGTTTGACCTTTGACATAGTGATTTAACCTGTTAGCTCTGATAGAGTTCCATACGACTTTGTATGGAAACTCGCGCGCTTCTTTTGTATGACGAACTGTACTTTGACGGCCTATAAATATGTGAGACCTACATACATGACGCAAAGGATCACAAAATGAAATAAAAGCATAATAATGAAATAAAGGACTGATTTTACTTTACTTCACATTATAATTCTCATTAGTTTTCAAGCAATTCCTCGTTGCAAACATCGTCGAGGTTTTTCGCTGGCCGCCATGACACTTTGATTTTTTGTCGCCATATCAAATTACATCTATCGAGCGAGCCACCAGGGGGCTCACTTAGGCGCTGATACCCAAGAACTGTTAATTTTGAGTTTCCACGAATATCTATGAAATCTTACTCTACTTACTTACTATCGAAAAATGTATAAAAACCACCTCAGTTGTACTCACATACTGGTGAATCCACCAGTGTACCCAGCAGTGGGTTGATGAGGGCTGAGCATGATGATGACTGGTGAATCTTTAGGCCTCAGTATTTAGTTGAGCGGAAAAACACCTCTCATCCATGGTTGAGGTGGGTTTTTACAACTTTTGCAACCAAATCCTTTAGTGGCCTACCACTCCAGGAGAAGTTGAGAAGGACGACTGAAACTAATTATTATTGTATGAAAACTGGTATTTTATTACTGAAAATATAAATTGTATTTCCTAAAAATTAGAAGTTTGATTGTGATAAAACCCACCTTATTAAAACAAAAAGTTATATTAAGTAAGCCTTAAACTTTTATTGCGTCATATTCATAATTATTTACTTGAAATATAATTCATAATAAATACTGATAAAAAAACACCTTATTAAAACAAAAAGTTATATTAAATAAGTCTTAAACTTTTATTGCGTCATATTCATAATTATTAACTTGAAATATAATTCTTAATAAATACTGATTAAAAAAAAAGGTTCCGTAATATATTTTTTTCAAAGTAAACAGTTTTTATTGATTTCCCGAAAGTTTACAAAATGGTCTAAGTTAGGTTTTTACAATCATGCATCCAATCATTGTACTGCAGTGCCAGCAAAATTGTATAAGGCAAAAAAACTGAGTTGAGATATCTTCGCGCGCTCTTGCAAAGCTGCGCTTTCGGCAAGTTTACTTTCACACAAACACTTCGTCACGACTTTACCCATACGGGATGGTGGAAGTTGTATGTTGTGACCACTGTTGTTGTTGGGACTACTTTAAGCCAGTTGCACAATACTCCATTTTGCGTTACAGTGGGTGTTCAGGCTTCTCAGCACCTAATGACCTCGTAGGGGCCCATGAGCTACGAGGTAGCGTGACGATCAGGTGCCAAGAAGTGATGAACGTCGGCGATTCACCGAGCTGAAGTTATGTGGGGTAGATCTAACCTGGTCTGTGCTTCGGTCCCATCAACCTCCTGTCTCTCTGCAAGGCCCGGGTGCACCCTAGGCTCTTCTTGGTAGACAGGTTCTTCAGCCAACCAGGTATGACTGGCGGGCCAGCTTCAATGAGCACAGTGTTCCAACACAGGTTATGTTCTACGTGGTAAATACAAATCGGGCACGAAAATCCGAACTTTATCTGGTTCGAGAGACAACGGCACACTCAGCTATATTAACAATCCTGAGGGAATCCCGAATACATTCCAGATGCCCTGCGATTTAATTTCAACCCCTAACCAAAACGCGTTTACATTGCGAGGGCTTTCGTCTGTCAGTAGTCAAAACTGCCAGATTGACAGCTAACGTCAAATTAAAATGACCGTTCAGAAACCATCGATCGAATATCGATTTGGAATCGAACAGTGGGCTAGCCAAACGCTGTAGATTTAAGAATAATACTAATAAACTTTTTACGCCAGGAAAAATAACCTATATCAATAAATACCTTAAAACTAGAGATATACAGGGTTATATTTAATTAGATGACCAAATTGTGGGAATTATGTGCTCATTATTATAAACCACTTGACCCTAGAAACCTAGAGCCGCAAATGAACACATTTTCTGGGTCTACGTAGTCACCGTAGTCTACGTAGATCAGCTGATTATAGGTTACTACCTGTAATCAGCTGATCGGGTCAACGTATTGAGGATCAGTTAAAAAAACATTTGCTACAAGCGTTAATTTGGGAAAGTTATTCATAATAATGAGGTTATATTACTATTTCCCAAAATATCGTCAGCTAATTATAAGTCTTACTGAAAAAAGTTATTTAATTACAGTAAAAACTTAAGCGTTAACTTAAGAAATTTTTATTGTGGTCGGTTTCGCTTGCCTAAAGCGTCGATACATGATGCCCTGCGGCTAGTAGTACTTGGCCAGGAACATTGTTTAGAGCTTTGAAGATAACATCTTTATATCATGGAGGTATCCTCACGACATTTTCTTGTTTATTTAGATTATTCTTTGAGCATCGATAAATCGTTGCCATCTTCAGAAATGTGTACAGACCTTGATCTCTGACTGAAGAGTAATTGCTAATATTGTGGCAATGTGCCGAGGTTGACTTTTATGTCAAGAGGACATTACATAAAGAGTCTGTGAGGGGGAAGTCTGTCATAAAAAATTGTGACGACACATTCCTATCGGACCCTCCTACCAAACTACCAAAAGATGTTTGGAAGTTTTTTAATTTTTGCTTATATTTAACTGATTAGTTAATGAAGTAAAAAGATAAAGCAAAAAATATACTTATATCCCAAATTAACAAAATTTTCACCAACATTTTATATTAAACTACATGAGGTCGCCACGCTCCGCTCCGCTTCGCTTCGGCTCCAGGTTGTGTTATATAGCTGTGACCTAACAAACCTAACTTCGGACAGAAATTGAAATATAGCACATATACTATCCTATAGTCACCAATACGGTTCTGTGAAACTACATGGGGCGATAAAATTTCGTGAGCTTATAACATATTTGGGAGTCAAAACTTATATAATAATAATAATATTAATAATAAAAATATCTTGGACACTATTTTCACACATATAACAGTGAACAATGAATTTTCTGGGTTAAATTTTTACATGTCCTTTAGATTTTCTTGGAGAAATATTTGACGTGTATTGAAGTGAGAAAATTCAAATGTCATTTAGATTAGAGACTATGTTCATTTAATATTCTTTGTACGTCGCGAACACGAGATATTTCTAATTCACAAAAGATTTTTATTTCATATTGATATATATATCTGCAGTTGAAATATGTACAAAAATGCTCGATCAGAATTGTGTTCATAACTGCAGCAGTTACATTTAAAGACGATATTTGACAATGGTTTCAGATAATAGTTTTCAAAATGTTTACATACAACTCATGAGAAAAATTACTGTCTATTTTTTACCTCCGGTCAAATTGATTCTTAACTTGAAGAAGAATTTATTCCTTGATTTAAGAATGAAACAATGCACACTTCATATCCATTTAACCTGTCTTCCGTCTATTATGTTGAACTTCCAAAAGTTCAAAAGCTTCGAAAGTTCGCGATGCTCCTTCCGGCCCTTACTCGGAAGCTTTTATTCCATTTTAACCAGTATTATGCTAATTGTGAAGACTTCTAGAGATGGAGCTTTTGATAACTCGTAGTAACTTTTGCTGAAACATTACTAGAACTAACTACAGTTGAACAAGTTCATAATATTTTCAAATTTATCTTTTAAGAGCACTCTGAAATTTATTGGAGATTTGCTTTATGCATATTCTTACTTAACTCACTAGGAGTTATGTTCTTATTCTTTGTCATATTTCTCAACGGCGTTTATTAAAAAAAACTGTTTACTATTCTATGGTTATATACAGGTATTTTTTTTATTTAATATTTATTTTATGCACTTTGGTATACTAAGAGCTCATTATAACGTGAACATAGATACGTAGATAGATAGATCGATAAATTAATTTATTCATGTTTTGCTAATATCAAAACTAATATTTCGGAGGAACACACTTTATTTATTAGTTTTCTCTTATAGCCATTGTTCGTACACACACGCGTAGGAAGTGGGAGATATGCAAGGCTGACACATGGCAAGTTACAAAAGATTGTTGTTCAATTCATTAGCCACGTCTTGCCGTCTGTACCATCGACAACTACCACAGTCTATGACGTTTGACAGTTGTGAATATTGTGTCTTAGAACATTACTCATAGTCTGTAGTAGCGTTTCGTTACTACACATAACACAATTATAACTCATACTAAAAATAAATTTACAAAAGAAAACAACACAGCAGTGAAATAAAACAATCAATAAGTTATAAATTTACACAAGCAAACATTGCGGTACGGTAAGGCCCTTACTCAGCAATATCACACCGAATCTGTGACGCTGGTATTCTGCCAGAGCCAGAATAGACGAGACAACGGTCTGCTCAAACACACTTAGGTAAAGAGAGCCATGCTTTATATACAAAATAGGTTGTATTTGTTACAATTGATCAACAAAACAATAAAATAGCGTCACGCCTTTTTCCACGAGTTTAGCCAGTAAATAAATTCTCCATAATGCGTGACAAGTATTTTTGGGATCCCAAATAACACTAGCCCATCGCCGCTGTGTACTATTTCACACAACAAAACAAAATTTCATGCACCATACAAGAACAACCCATCCGGATAGCCACGTATTAGATTATAGCCAGCCATATAATAAATCCACAATAAAGTTCCAATAACGGCGGATACTTTTTACGAGCCAGACCGAAATGTAATTTAGATCAGTTCTGAACTCGGGCACCTAAAAGGTTAACTGAAAGTCGGTTATTTTTATTTATAACCTCAAAATGTTTCGTTTGATATAGTGCAAATATTTTAAAGGGTGTAGTTTTCGCAAAGTTCTTTGCCTCCGTCGTCCCGCATGACAAAAGGTGCAACGCTTTGTTTTAATTTTAGTGATCCAAAAATTACTTTAGTTGCGATAATTGCTCGTTAAAGCCAAATTCAAGGAAGGTGTTCTTGCCCGAGCGAGCAGGTTAAAACAAAGTGAGCTAAATGTACGTTTTCATTGGGATGTCAAAGAACACCTACTACTACAATAAGATACCTCTGAAGTTTTTGAAATTGTTATTTGAGCAATTTGAAATGCATGTCAAAGAGACTTTGTCGAAAAAGATATTACAATGTTCAAGATTACTTAAATAACGGGACGGTATGGGGTTAAATTTTATAATTATTTATTCCTGCTTATTAATCATAATATTTTTTTTCAACTTTTAGAAGAGATCTAAAATCAATCTGTGGGACTTTCTACGTCCTTCCTCTCCCACAGTGGTCCAATGAAGAGAAAAGGCAAAAAATGTCAGTTACAAAGCATATGTAAATATCTGCAGTAATAAAGTACTTTGACTTTGACTTTGACAACATGAGATCTCCTCACAACTCTTTTGGGAAAATAATAACCAGTCCTGTTTCAAATTTTAAGAGGATAATACCTGCTCAATTGGATTGCTTTAAGGTACTTATAACCTGGGATAAAAATGTACCCTAGGCTAATACAGTTATAATAAATGATGAAATTAAGCTCTTTAAAAGTCAAAAATACCGACCACCCTAGATTGGTATCTACGTATCTACTTTAGCAGTAGTATTACATGCGTCCGTTGGAGTGCCATTCCAACGTTGAGTGGATACTTGCGCATCCGGTGTACAAAATTCCATCATATTTTTGTTACAAGATTAAACCGCCTACCTTGGCTTCGACTTTTTCCATAAAAAAAAGAGGTGGCCAGTGCTGCGAGGTCACAAAATAATCAATTAAATGATCACAACGTGTACCAATTTTCTTTGCCACTGAATGAGCTGTGGCCTCTCTTTATCGCATGTGGTAAGGTGAGGTGAGAGAGAGTAAAAAATACACTTTTTCCAACGGAAAGCAAAGATGCCGGAAATTTACTGGGAATATACTCAAAAACACCCACACACCCACCCACACACACCCACACACACACACGCACGCACGCACACACACCCACATACGCACACACACACACACACAAACACACACACACACACACATACACACACACACACAAAGAGTCACGCCTATTCCCATACGGGACGGGAGAGGCATAATTTTGACCACCTTTAGCCAATTATTCATTACTCAGTTTTGCGTGACAGGGGCTAACCAATCGCCGCAGCTATGGAGATTGAAGGTATACACTCGTAATATTGCAATCAATAATGTCAATATTGCCATCACTTGGGCAGCTTTGGTCAAGCATTAAAACATGGTGTTCAAATCCCGAAACAGATTTTAGATTGGAATTTTAAGATTGCACATATAATCTATGTTTATTTCCTTTTCAGGGTTCCATAACTCAAAGGAAAAAATTGGTATCACTTTTTTATCCGTCTGTCTATCTGTCTTTTTACTCAGGAATGCGTGCAGGTATCAAATTGAAACTATGTAAAATACAAACATCTAGGTCTACGCAATCAAAAAATACGGCTGTTTGTGTCCCAAATTTGCTGAACTTGCTGAATTTTCTTGATATTCACAAGGGTATCAAAACCTATAGGCTACTACGTATTATGAAAGTGCAGCCTAATAATAATTTAACTATTTAATTGGCTGGGGAGGAAGAAGAATAAAATCCCGGGCTTGAATGTTTATGTGTGTGACGCCACTGTTTATAGTCCCTGACATCAACACAGGCTATCCTAGTGTGGGGCCAGAAGCTAGTGTTAACTGTAGTTTTAGGAGGTTGTTAGGGACATCATTCTGGAGAACTTCTAATATGAAACCAATTTGATGATGATTTAATTCTTTATACATTTTGGGCAAAGTGATCAGCTAATTTGTATAGAGAAGTGAATAGAGTTGCTCTGCACAATTCAGAAACCCCCATTTTTAAGTCGGTTAAAAAGCAGAAATCATTTCCGAGACTGGTTTCCCGTGACGAACGAACTTTTTCCATATACATGACATACATACATTATTATGTATGTATGTCATGTATATGGAAATGGTCTCTACAAGTGCGAACGGAAAACTTGGTGCACGAGTCCGAGTTTATTTTTTTCATATTTGTGGAAATTTTCCATAAATTTTCGATTACGGCAATATTCCCGATAAACTTACTGGTAATAATTCCACAAATGGAAATATAACCGGCAACGGCACACCAGTAAGTCAACTGATCTAATAATGATCCAAGTCAGGTATAATTACTAGGCATAACACAGTAACTTCTGGAATAATATTGTCGACCGAATACACACACTGGTCCACTAATATATAATAGTGTTACATACCTAAATGCCATGTACTGGCGCTGGCATTGGCTTACAAGTCCTATGAGGCCCGTAATAATAAACTGCTCTCAGTTCTGAGAGTTGTCAGCTAAGTCACAATGACGGTTTTGCCATACGAAATCTGTCATTTTCACGAGCTTGAGATACTACTCAGAGCTGAGAGCCGTTTTATTATTACGGCCTTTACTCTCGGACACTCAAATTCATGCTGTCATTGTCTCTCGCTCAGGAAATGAGAGCAGGCACACTATCTTCAGCAGCAGCGACACTATCTTTAGTAGTATTACATGGTTGGAGTGCCATTCCAACGTTGAGTGGATACTTGCGCATCCGCTGTACTAAATTCCATCATATTTTTGTTACAAGATTAAACCGCCTACCTTGGCTTCGACCTTTTCCATAAACTATAAAACAGGTAATCAATCGGGCTGAAACATAAGCAACCTTGGCGTGTTTTATCGGAAGAAAAGTAAAGATATACTCTTTCACGGATTTCCGCCCACGCTGTGCCAGTAACACTTTTATGTTACTCATCATCAACATTATGTTCAGCGATCCAGTGCTGCAAGATACTATTTTAGCAAACTCCCAAAATAAATTCAGGTATTAGCTTTAGTTTTATAAGTTATCTCTTTTCACGACATGGAGCCAAAGACAAAACGAATGCATCTAATGAATAGAGTTCTATATGTATCTCAATCTTTCTCTTCCTTGCTGAGTATATGTATTTGTGTCTATTTATGTATGTTGTTAAATTATGACATATTATTATTTTTAATATTTAGTTTATAAAAAAAAATACAATCTTCTTCGAACTTTCTATGCCATATACAATTTTGCAAACTTATGGAATATTTTCTAAATTTACTACTGGATGTCTATCCGTTGTCAAAGTAAGTAGTTTATTATTGTAACTAACCTATTTAACGTTGAGCAGATAGGTCTACACACACATAGATCTATCTATAGTTTATTTATAATCTGTCCATCCTAGGTTTTCTGGAAGACATATCTTGTTAGAGATAAGCTAGCTGGCCTGTTATTTCCCCCTTTTTTGGCTAGTATTTAATCGCACAGCAAATATATTGATTTTCACAGCAAAAAATGATCAGCAAAAACACACATATTTTTGTAGTTCTTACACGTTCAACCTAATATGAAAGATAAAGGAACTTCGCTTCGCTCACCCCCTTTACCCTTCACCTACGCTACCGCAGTATTTTGTCCTGATATTTGTTGTAAAAATCAGCATAACTGATGTGCAAATCAGTATTATCGATGTGCAGTTTAATATTTTCCCTTTTTTTGCATTATCCTTTTTTGTGCATTAAAGTAGATTGAATTAAAAGTATCAGCATTCAGCAGCCTTATTGTTTTACTTCACCATTCATTCCGTCGCCGTTTGATTGTGTCGCGATTGAAATTATTATAGAATATAGGTACAGCTCATGTCAAATAATTGTGCTCGTCGCTGAATATCCTTTGAAATTGTCAAAGATATCCGAATCGATGTTTGTGACAGTACCCGGTTATCTCTGAAAAGCATGTTTTCCTCCATCGTTTCGAGCGTTTCAAAGTTAGGTATAATATTTTCTCCGAACACATCAAACTCTGGCTGTGACGTATTAATGTTTGTTATCATTACGTTCTATTTCTGGATGGCCGGTCCGGAATTGAACCCACGACGGGTAGATTATTATAATGGAGCGGTGAGGCATTAATTTAGTTTCAAAGAAGGTACGTGATATAGTGATTACAGGCTCGGCTCGCTCGCTACACGGGCGGGTTCTTATCCCGGTGCTGATCATACAAGTAAACAAATCTACACTCCGTCATAATCATTGGATGGAGCCATCTACAACGATGTTCTAAGCGAGCTTAGGTTAGGCTTAGGGTAACTGGATTATGACGAAGTGTGGATTTGACAAGACTCTGTCTGAACATGTGAGTACAGAATAACTTATAAAATTGTGTCCACTTTTTGAGAGTAATAGTAATAATAGTAATAATGCCGCATATGAACATGGGTTCAGACTACGAGCTATCAGGCTCTGGAACAAACTTCCTGGCGCCATCAGAGACAGCCCGTCACTTTCTATTTTTAAAACTCGCTTAAAAGAACACTATCTTTCTCTTCCATACTAGATTTATGTAGGTTTATTGCTTTGATATATATGTAGTATAATTTTGTCTATTTGTATTGATATTATGTATTTATGTACATATTAGTAATTAGTTTATTATTTTAATATTTTTAACGTTGTGCACATAGGTCTACCTGTTATTTCATGTATTCTGTCCATATTAGGTTTGCTGGAAGAAATCTCTTTTTAGAGATAAGCTCGACTTTGTACACCTAGTTTCCATTTTGATGTATCTTCTGTTTTTGTGCAATAAAGTATAAAGAGTAAAGAGTAATGAGTAAGAAAACTTATACACTGACTAATGCTATTCTCCCTCTCGTTAACCGTCCCATTGTTCTCTTTTGTTAGTTTGCTCAGCCGGTGTCCTTACGTGACCTAAATGATTACCACACACACAATCTAATAATAATTACATATTATGTATATTAGATATAATTGAGACAGTAGAATGAACGTCATTCTTAACCCCATCACTATTTTTTTACTACCAAAAAGCGGTAACACTGGAACTGTCATTTTACTTCGTTGTTATGTGAATAAGGGTATAGGTAAATTTTAAACAGAGGTTGTCGCCTCCGTGACGTTGGCCACCGCCGTCATAACATCTCTACAGCTAAGGCAATGGGCGTGCTCGCAAAATGGATTGTTGAACAATTTGTTGAACGTGCCCGCAACTGCGCCTCAGCCACCCTCTCACAAGCATATCGCAGACTTCAGTAGTATTGTGTTAGGAATTTCAGGCATAAGAGAATTCCCTAAATCTTACCAAAGCTCACTGCGTTCGCCTTCCTCCTCCAAAGTGTCCTAGCTTGTCCAATACGGTAAAAGGAAATGCCAGCGAGCCTCTCACATCGAAACAAGTGTCCTATAACTTGCCCAATACGATAAAGGGAAATTCTCTCTCACTTGTCAAAAGTATGCTAGACTGCCCAATACTATACAACTGAACCCTTCGATATGCTTGAGCGAGGTTTGTCTTTACGCCGCTCGGACTTACCGCCACTCCTGGATATGTTGCAGTGGTTGGATAAATCAGACACTTAACTGACTCTCTAGACCGTTAATTAAATGTCGATTTTTAACCGAGTCACTAGCATTTTGATTTAAATAAAGCATCGTCGAAAACGTTTAACAATCTGTCTTACCGAAAGCCGGCGTGTTGGAAAACAAGATGGCGTCACGACAACAGCTGATTTGCACAGCTTATATCAGGGCGAAACATTGCTGTGGCTCAGGTGAACGGTAAAGGCGGTGAGCGAAGCGAAGCCCCCTTTATCCTTCGTGTTAGGTTGAATATGTAAGAATAACAAAAAATACTTAAAACATAAAGTTAAGTAGACAAAAAAAATGTATTTGTCTTGTTGCGGAGGAACGTTTTGACAAATCGATAAACGTTTCGTTCACTCTCTTGTCTGACGGAATTTAACGAATTGGTTAAACGTCGGTATTTAATTAACGGTCTAGAAATTTCTAACTGCGACAGATACACAAACGACGATGGATCATGTCTAATGCATACTCAAACACACGTATGACTAATAACAAAAACAAATATATGAATGTCAGTTGTCATATTCCTAAGGCAACAAAAATTATCATAGATTCCTTTCCCATAATAGTAGTTTATGTGACTGATACCTAATGAAGGGCATTAAAACTTGAGTGTGGGTTTATGAAACGAGCTGAAAGCGAGTTTCATAATAATATCATGCGAGAGTTTTCATGCCTAATTATGTACAGTTGCATACACTAGTTTATCTGCACACATATCATAAGCTACCTTTGATGTGTTCAGGAACCGCAAGTTCGACCGGCATTGTGGCATTGAGCATTGCTCTGCACTTGTTTAGCTTGTTCAGTAGTACTAACTTCACTGACAAACTAGGGGCGGCGCGCGGGCGGGCGGCGGCGTTCGAAATTTGAATGTCATAATATGTCGAAATATTGATACATTATAATCATAATGTATCAATATTCAGATAAGAAATGAGTTTTTACCAAGTAGTTTAACATTATGCTGATCGTAACGTGCGGTTTTTGTACGCAGTAAAGAGGGTTTATGTTACGTATGTAGATAAAGTATTTTATCTACACACGTATCATAAACCCTCTTACGTATGTAGATAAAGTATTTTATCTACACACGTATCATAAACCCTCTTTACTGCGTACAAAAACCGCACGTTACGATCAGCATAATGTTAAACTACTTGGTAAAAACTCATTTCTTATCTGAAAAATTACACATTATGACCATAATGTGTAATTTTTCTACACATTATGACATTCAAATTTCGAACGCCGACGCCCGCCTGCATCCCGCCCCTAGTTTGTCTGTGAAGTTGGTACTGACATTCAAATTTCGAACGCCGGCGCCCGAAATTGGTGCTACAGAACAAGCTAAACAACTGCAGAGCCACAATGCCGGTCAAACATGCGGCTCCTGAACACATCAAAGAGAGCTTATGATATGTGTGTAGATAAACTAGTGTATGTAACTGTACATAATTAAGCATTAAAACTCTCGAGTGATATTATTATGAAACTCGCCTTCGGCTCGGTTCATAAACCCACTCTCGAGTATTAATGCCATCCATTATGTAGCAGTCACATAAACTACTATTAGCGTTGTGTGTTGCCTGCGGAGCTGAATCGGAAAACTATCACCTTTGTTTACATATTTTAAACACGTACTTTTTATAAGCCCGAATGGGTTAGTGCTTCTGCCACCCCGTATATGTCAGGTAACAGAAACATTTATAAACAGGCACATACATTGTTTTTGGCCCCACACTAGGATAACCCTGCTTCGTGGGAACCAGTAACAGGGATATCACACACAGTCATATTGATATATCAGTGATATGGATATACTATGTAGGTAAAAAGTAACCTATATTTTTCTTCTCAAACTTTCAAGCATTTCTGTTAATAAATGGAAAATACATTTTTCCTGAGTTAATCTTGGGGCTTCGACTTCGAAGTAAGAGCAGAGTTAACTTAAAGCATTCGTATTCGTTGAAATAATGTTTCCTTTGAAACTAGTCGAGGAATGTTATTTTTCGGAATGTTTTCTTAGACTTGTTACTTCAGAAAACAAACTTCTGATTCCATTAAGTCAGGAAGTAGGCTCTTTACCGATGCTACATACATAAATTTTATGTTCTCTGTACTATACTATAAATAAAATATATAGTATAAATATATGTAAAGACTTTGGTGTTTGTACCGCAACGCAGTATATTTTTAGCAAAAGGGACTAACCTGTCCAGCCCAAAAGAGATAATCGCGTGCAGCACCTACACGTAAATAGAAGTGAAACATATTTTATCTACTTAGAATTCGTGAAAGTGTAACGGAAAGGTAACAAAATAGCTGCCGAAGAAGTTATACTTCAAAAGCATAAAACATTTTGCATTTTGCACAGTTCCACCCAAGTCTAGCCAGTTATTGACTGTGACAAAGGGTTGATGATGTTAATGGTGTATTGTCTTTAACCTTGAATTGGTTCACAGTTCATAATTTATTGTTAAACGCTGGTAAAACCAAGTGTATTAAATTCTCACTTCCAAATATCAGGCAAGTTGAGACCGCAGTTTAGTGTTAGACAACAGCACGTTAGAATTAGTAAACGATACGAAGTTTCTTGGAATAACTATTGATAGCAAATTGCAGTGGAGAACCCACATAGATAAATTAGCTGGTAAATTAAGTTCTGCGGCTTACGCGGTTAAAAACGTCAGACAAAGCACGAATGTGGCTACATCTAGGCTAGTATATTTTAATTACTTTCATAGTGTCATGTCCTATGGTATCTTGTTATGGGGGAAAGCAGCGGATATTCAAATTATTTTTATTTTACAGAAAAGAGCTATTCGAACAATTTATAATTTAAAACGAACAGACTCCTTAAGAGAGCTTTTTAAAGAAATTGACATACTAACTGTAGCTAGTCAATTTATTTTCGAAAGTATAATGTATGTACGCAAGAACCTTACAACATATTCCTAACTTAGCGATAGCTGTAATGTTAACCTAAGAAATAATCACAGACTGTGTGCGCCCCGGTTTAGACTCGCGAAGGTTAGCAATTCTTTCAAGAATCAGTGCATTCTACTACAATAAGATACCTCTGGAGATTTTGAAATTGCCATTTGAGAAATTAAAAAATCATGTTAAAGCTACTTTGTCGAAAAAGGGATATTACAATGTTCAAGATTACTTAAATGACGGGACTGTATGGGGTTAATCTAGTTCAACACAGACCTTGCTGTTAATAATTTTGTAATTATTTATTCCTGCTTATTAATCATAATAATTAATTTTTTCATATTTGTATTAGTAAACACAACCAATTTTTAAAAGAGATCTAAAAATCAATCTGTGGGAGTTTCTACGCCCTTCTTTAGCCACAGTGGTCCAATGTAGGGAATAGGCAAAAAATTACGTTTGCTAAGTATATGTAAATATCTACAGTAATAAAGTACTTTAACTTTGACTTTGACACAGAGATAAAAAGGTTTCCTCTTAATTATATCAATCATCGTTAGAACGACCAAGAAGATTTCTGTGTAAAATAGGATCAAACCACGATACCTAACCTGTGAGTATCTGTAATAATATCCCTCAGCTTTTTTCCATCGTCCCGTTAGAACTGATTTCCGTGGGAAACAGGATCAACCCACGATACCTAATCTGTGAGGGCCTAATGTAATGCCAAGGGGTAAGCAAATCGCCGCAGCTTTTTGCCATCGCCCCGTTAAAACTGTTAGCTGTATGATAAACGATTCATAAATATGTTACTATAAAGAGATAATTTCCAAGATAAAAGCAATAATAATTGTAGTTTATTACTCTCCCTGCCCATAATTATAATTTGTGTGGTCAGTTCTAGTTACGAAAATGTTATGTTCAAAGTTTGTCATATCCGGCTCCGGCTACAACCAGTTTCTATTGTCAGAATAAAATGAAATAAGTTTTGATTCGACTGTTTCCGGTAACATTATAATGTTCACATAAACGGAAGTCGTCATTCGTAAAAATATATCCAATTTAGGATACGGATGTAACTTCGGCTGCGGGATGGTGTTGGACATGGAGTCGGTCATTTGTTAGCCAGCAGTAGCCTCGAATGGTGAAAGTGCGATCTTAGTTTAGCACAAATTTCAGGGTGACAATATTTATAGTGTATCTTGATGTGATCAACCTTTTCGATCTTAACCTGGTGCTTAGTGCTGGAAGATTTGTGTGCAATATGAAATTATGAAATAATGAATAATGTTGTGAACTACCCGAATGGCCGAGTCGGCAGTGACCCTGCCTACGAAGAAGCCAAGGGTCCCGAGTTCGAGTCCCGGTGGGGGCAAATATTTGTTTGATGAAAACGGATGTTTGTGCCCTAGTCAAGGTTGTTTATCTATCTAAGTATAATATTTATATATATATAAGTATTTGTAACGTTGTCTAGTACCCAAGATACAGATAATCCTAGTTTGAGTGTGTGTGTGTAAACAGTGTCCAAGGTATTATTATTATTAAGGTACTAATAATATTATTATTAAGGTATTAATAATATTATTATTAAGGTATTAATAATATTATTATTAAGTATGATCTTAGTGTAATGGAATTCGATATCTCACTGAACAAAAGAACAAATTAACCGAACTAGTTTAGTTAATTAGACTTTTGTTGTTAGTATACAAAATTATAATTAAGATAAGGAAGAATTATTAACGAATACAAAACTTGTTTTTTTTATAGTTGGTTAATTTTTATATTTTTTTTTTGTTACTGAAAACATAATTAACGTAGACAAAATATATATAAGCTTAGAACTATACCAACGGTTTCTCAAATTCAACTGAAGTTTTTTTTTACACTCAATCCAACGGCTTATCAATTAAATAATTATGGAAACCTAAGGTGGAAAAAAAATAAGAAAATTGGTGCCATAACTAATCGCATGGGTGATATTTTTTTTCATTTTTCGACACATATCTGGGAAAGTTGTTCGGTAGCTTGTTCTGAGACACACATTAAAATATTAACAGTATATAAAATTACATCCGGTATTGTTCTGGACATTTTGGGAATAACCAAACAGTTTTCTTACACAGGCTTTTTAAGGCAAAATCAATTTAATGGAGAAAGTTTACTTTTAGTTCGATAAATGGCCTTGCCGAGAAATGTATATAAACCAAAATATTTTGTGTAACATTGAATACTTTACCAGATCAAGTGACAAGTTGGTTGTTTTATTTAACCTCAACTTAGTGTTCCAATATTAGCCAAGATACCAAAAAGTTTTTGATATTTTTCACTGACAAACCCACTGTAGTGTACTGTAACCAAAGATTTGATTACCAATTATCTAACTGAAATTTTGGTAATAACTAAATAGTTTTATTGCATACTGACAAATACATTATAGCCTCTAATAAAACTAATGGTTACCAATAACGTAACTGAAAATTTGCTGATAACGAAACAGTTTTCCTACATACTAAGAAGCCCATTGTAACCAGTAACCAATCAGTAAATTAAAATATTAAACTAGCCTTGGTCGCCACTAGCTGAGAAGCAGGTTATTAAACTAAGCAAACAGTTAGCGGTACCGGTAGCAAAACTAATTATTTAAATTTTTAAACAGAATCTTTATTTTTTAACATGTATGGATTCAATTAAACCAAATGGTGAGGTTGGTTGAAACAGTTAGCTAAGAAAAAGTAAAATAATGAAGTTAATTTTGACAAAAATAGTTAAGCTTCAAGTATTTTAATATAACTAAATGAACCTGATTTTGTTATCAGTAAGTCATAGTTCGCAAATCTTTAAATTAGGGCAAAACAAAACTTTTGGTTACTGGTAAATAAAAAAAAACAGTGCGTTAGGGTGTGATTGATAGGGAACCCCTCAGGTCGACGGTCACACTGCGGGCCCATAAGCAGCTAGAACTTCTGCTCACCGCCGTGAAGGTCTCTAGCGACGGCGTTCCATCTTGCAATAATCTTAAACCCTATCACTCATGGTACCTTGCTAGCGCCCTTACTGCTGCAGCTTCACTGACAGCTTCCCATCCGTTTCGTCCATTCTGGGTGCACCCCGACTGTTGATGATGAAGATGCCGTCCACAGAGCTCTTGCTAGCAAGGTCACTCAATATCCGTTCTTATTCTAATACGCCTGGCTCCCTGCGGAGCTTGGTTACACGCATCACTTAGGATCTGTTCCTAGTCTAATGGTATCGAGTACCAGCGTGGCATCCCCCAGCGAGATCGACCAACACACGCGACAATTTGGTCTGGCCAAAATATTGTTCAATACACTGCGACCGCGGCGCGCGGCGCTGCCTTTTGGCGAACAAAAATCGCGGAAGACCGATTTCTTCCAAACTCCCGGGCTACTACGCAGGAAAGCCCTCGTGATCATTCACGGCAAATTTACAACAGGCTACATCACCATGGTTTTTTGTCAGACATTCGGAAGTCAAGTGAATTTTTTTAATTGATCCTAGACAAAAAGGTGCGTTCCAAATTCACCATAACTAGTACATCGACCACAGAATCGAACTGCTTTTGGTTCCAAATAGTGATCAAGAGGAATAAGACGCAAGATAGTATCCAGTAGCTTTTTCGTTCAGAACTGATTGCCGTGGGCAACAGGATCAACCTACGATACCTACCTGCGAGAGGGTCAATGATAATATACGCGCTGGGCTCGGGGGACCAATTACATTTTATTTAAATTACGCCGCGAAATCTGATGCTTCGCCGGAGGAGCCAATTTATGTCGAGTTTGTTGTTAATGATATAGCGACCTCACTGGCATAGCGGTCAAGGTTCAAGTGAGTGGTCCCTGGTTCGAATCGCGGACGGGGAGGAAAACAAAAAAGCATTAATCACAATCGTATCTCATTTGATCCGTCAATTAAGAAGCGCACGCACATAGTATCACCATTTAACGCAGTAATTTTGTGTTTATGTAGTATTTAAACACATGATACCTTTGGGTGTTTGGTGGCTTCTTATTCCTATGTTTTCTAATATTTGAACAAAAATACAGTATTCATCAACTCGTTGATGGGGTCTACTCGATGGGGTAGGTAAATTTCTTTTTTTCGCGCCCTCATTTAGTTCTATGGGAGCCCCCCTTAAAACCATAAAAAATATTTTTGTTGATTATGGGTCAGCAATATGTTATACTGTGAAAATTTTAAGTCTATAGCTTTAACCGTTTGGCTGCAAATCCTGTGCGACAGACGAAGACGGACGGTCGGATAGGTGAGTGACAGCAAAAAAGGGCTCCTTTTGGACCCTTCGGGTACGGAACCCTAAAAATAGACTATTATATTACTGCCTAAACTGTGCTTTTGCCACACCGTATGGGAAAAGACGTCACGCTATGATGTTTTTGTACCGTATTTTCTTGAAACCCTTTGTGAGTACTCAAATCCGTCGCAATGTAAACTAAACCTCAAGGTGGAGTAAATATAAGTGACAAATTGAAGCCCATAAAGTAGGTACGTCACCCGAAAACCCCAAGATGAAACCTCAAGAAAACCGACCGTGCCACATTGAGTAAGGGTCTACGTAAGGTATGCGTAGGCAATTAGTTCTGTTGTACCCTATTTGTGAGCCTCCCAGAGGTTCATCTTGGCTGTGATTGAAGCCATCTGTCTTGGTCAGACATCAATAATAGTTAACTGAACAGTATCCTGAAGACAGAGGCCTAGACGTAAAACCGGCAATTTGAAGTGACGGGCTCTGAAAGGCATACTGACAGGGCCGGTTGAAAGAAAAGTTCAGGTTGTAGAGCCGGGTTTGTAGATTCTGTTATTTGTCAGGACAGGTTTGTAGTTTGCCAGGATAGGTTTATAGTGTGCCAGAGAGGCGCATCAGGTGAGGGGAGGTAAAGTGCAGGCAGACCTTCATATTCACGTTATTATCCTCATAGCGCTATGGAAGGCGTCTTACGTTACGTTATAGCGATATAATTCCATAACGTTATCCGGATATAACGTTATTATCTTAGTTTTATAGCGCTATATTCAGTAGCGCTATGCATAAAATAACGTTATCATAACATTATAGGGCATCTCTTTCACACCCACACTCCTTCGGTATAGTCCATCTTTTTTGAGTGAGTAATGTAGGTATCTAAACAACACACAGCAGACATAGCGTACGGCAAAAGCGCAATAACTTTATTCATAACGTTATTTAGATTTTTTTATCATAACGTTATAATAGCGCTATAATAACGAAACGAATTGATTATAAGGTTACAGTTCACAATATAGCCTTATATTTTATAACGTTATAAATTGCTGAGTGCAGGACGCGCGGCTGCGGCCGGTTAAGCGCATTTCGTGAGCTTTGATTGGCTCGGCTCGTCAGTCGCACTGGCGTCGATACGACGTTCCACAGGCGTCCGAAATACAGTCGCGTTCAAAATAGTTGCTGCCGATTGTAATTTTTATGCTCAAGCTTTTTTACTGGAACGATTAATGGACGGCGTACTACCACTGTCAGAATAATCAAGATTTACTTATCGGGACTGGTCTCTCGTATAATGCGGTGTGAAAACACTTGATTAGACCTAACATTATTAACTTTTTGTTATAAATTTATTGCATGCATAGAATATACCTGCCTAATGCCCACATATCGTCAAACATTCTTGCCTCACAATAATGATTATTTGTAAGGATAACAAGTTCGTGCGCGACAGTACCTATGCGTAGCTACCCCCTCCAGGCGGCATTCAGAGGACATGAAAATTGGCGATAGCTGTATCACCTTTCATTGGAAGGAAATGCTTATTTTTTGAAGTTTGCTCATTTCGATAAACTTTTTCTTTCAAATATTATAAGCAGTAAAAAGTATTTGTCTTTGTTCATTTTTTTTTTTTTTTCATTGCAACATGGTACACACACAAATACATAATTTTAACTCAAATTTTTAGAAGAAAAATCTGCAAATTAAAACAAAACACAGCAGTTAAATAAAACAAACAATAAATAATAAAATTATACAAGCAAAACATTAAGGTACGGTAAGGATAACTATGTGGTATTGTGACTGTACCGCGACAATGAAATGGCCCTGACTCAGCAATTTCAGCAATTCATTCAGCCTACAGTTTCACGCTTTAGAACAGACAGAGAGCTTGAATGACATTTAGACGTCGTGGCCACTTATCTAACGGACTGTGACGTAGCGTGACATGTATCTGACAAAGGCCACGTTTACACGGCATGTCCTTTTGGGTGACATACAGTTGCGATTGGGTAGAAATGTGGGAAGCCGTCTGCCTTCGGCCGATGATCGGTCATCAGTAAGAGTGGAATGAAACGCGATTGAATTGACCGAGCGTGCGAAGCGTCTAAGTTTCAGTACTGGGAAAAAATGCTTTCGTATATCCGGAGGTGTGTCCGGATGTCCTCCTCTACAGGCCGCATTGCTAAACTGATTCTCGTGAATTTTTCGGAGCACATTCGATAATTATTTTAAAAAAATGTAGGAGTAAAAGAACCTTGGTAAAAAAAAACATTTTGGTTTTTTCTTCAAAATAGGGGTTGAAAATGTAATTAAAAAAATCTCTACAGCCCAAACGGCCTGACAGATTTTGACAAATGAGGTTTCGTTGAATTTATGGACACCGTGAGTTTGACATTTATTATATAATTTTAGTGAAAAGTCAATAGGTTGGATTTTGGATCGCAAAATGTAGTTCACAAAGTTATTGGTGTGGCTACTTTCATACTCCATGTTCGTATCAAGGTGCATTTATAAGTTTGTATGTGGTATTGAAAGAAAATGCTGTCGGGTGTGATGCAAGGGGATGAAAAAAAAACGCAAACTTCCTCTGCAGCTCACAGAGCCACCAGTACTATTCATGGAATCATTTTGACAACCTCATACAAATGTATAGGAAGTCAGAAAGCGAGCATTATTCCGATTTTAGGATCTTCTTGGTGGTTCGACTCTCGGAGGGCAAGTTTCAAAGTCGTGCCTTTTTTAGATAAAGCGTAGGAGAATAGTACACGAGTTCGCAAAGGCTTATATTTACGAACCGAGAAGTTTACCGCACGAGCCGAAAGCGGAGTCGTAGCGAGGTTCGTAAAAAGCCTTTTCGATCGAGTTAGTTGAATTTTTCCACCTGAGAACCCAAAATCAATTGGCAGAGGTGATATTTTTAGCTCAGAAGTCGTAAAAGATACTTTTTTGCATAGTAATGCAAAACACGGTAGTACCAAGAACTCTAAACGAGTTTATTTTTCATTTCTCCAAAAGTTACGCGACGAGAAACCCGAAACTCATTACTCGGTTTCGTGAATAGAAGAATTCTTTTCTGACACACCAATATAACGAAATCCAATAATACCAATTTATTATGATTGCCTGCCCAACATCAGAATACAAGAATATTATAATCTTAAAGTCGATATAGATTATATTTCTGTTACTTAATACATATATTAATATCTAAAGTTAAATATATTTTATTTAAATATGCAATACCTGCCAAAATTCCTAGAAATTAAGTGCCTAATGAAACATATACCACCGTTTTGCTCTTAAAAACAATAAAGAGTTTGATTCTGATGCCGTTCGCTCTCAGGCCTTAACCTATTTTGTACCTGGAAGATTGTCAAAACCGTTAGTTGATAAACTTATTTTTTTTTTCTCGTTAGTTGGTGAACTATAGACAGATAGTAAACTGTAGCGTACTGCTAACTATTTGACGCGTAAGTTGATAAACTAACGATAACAACCGTTAAATAGTAAACTGGTTTAAACTTGAATTGCAAACGAAATACCAGGGCAAACACTGCGCTAGCTTAGGTGAAGACTAGAGGGGGCGAGCGCAACGAAGGCCCCGTATAGTATTCGTGTTAGGTTGACATGTAAGAACAAAAGAAACGTTAATATAAGCCCTGTCGGTCTGGTTTACTATCTGTCGATAGTTGATCAACCAACGCGTTAGTTTATCAACTAACTAGAGGGGGCGAGCGCAACGAAGCCCCCGAATAGTCTTCGTGTTAGGTTGACATGTAATAACAAAAGAAACGTTAATTCTCAACCCTGTCGGTCTGCTTTACTATGTGTCGATAGTTGATCAACTAACGCGTTAGTTTATCAACTAACGGTTGTGACTATCTTACGGTGACATATATACGGTATACAGGTTTTGAATTTTATGTCTATGGCATAAGGGTCAAAATCGCGATGCCTCATACATAAGCAGGTCCATGTGTTGACCTGGATCAAGCGCACACAAGGAGACAGCGCTGACGGGTAGGTACTACTTATGTTAGAAACGCTGGTGTTTTCCGCGCACTCGACGCGGCACGCCCCACATACTCCTGAAGCTCTATTTTTGAATCACTCGCATGACCTCTTATAAGGCATGAGACATATGTCACGTTCGACTAACAAGTCGCATGACCTTGATTTTCTGCATTTTTGAATCGTTCGTCATCGGTGTTGCCAATAAATTTGGAAATGTTGATTTTTTTAAATATCGCATAGGAAACGGAACGTTAAATGCTCTCATATTACAGGCTGTATGACAGTGTCTTTTAAATTAACATGCCTGCTAAATCCTAGCAATAATATGGAACAAATCGGGCTGTTCAATCTGTCACAAATGTCATATATTTGACGTTTTGGATTCCAATTTGAAAAAAACGCGCGAAACAGCAAACTTTGACACTTCAAATTGTATTGACACTGTTGTCATTAGCTTTGACGTATTTGACGTTTATTCTACTATTCGACTTGCGCAACGAGTGGTGCTGACCACTCGTTGCAGGCGAAGGACTGCAAAATACGAAATTTCGGACGTCGAAAGAAAATAAGTAGCAAAAGAGCGCTCGCGTGACATAAAAGTCATGCGAGCGATTCAAAAATAGAGCTCCTGAGCTTGGTCTCTCGGTGTTAGTGTTGACACTATTCGTAGTACCACAGGATGAAGTGGTAACTCGAATACGTGTGCCAAATGTTACAATAGCACTGTTCTACCCGATTTGTAGGAAATTAAAATGCCTGAACATCTTACATTTTCATTTGATTCGGTCAGTAGGTAGATAGGCATCTTTATGACGACCGAATGGTCGTGTCGGCAGTGACCCTGTCTACGACGCCAAGGGTCCCGGGTTCGAGTCCCGGCGGGGGCAAATATTTGTTTGATGAGAACGGATGTTTGTACCCTAGTCGTGGTTGTTTATCTATCTAAGTATAATATTTATCTATATAAGTATGTGTATCGTTGTCTAGTACCCAAGATACAGGGCATCCTAGTTTGGGGCTAGATCAATGTGTGTAAATAGTGTCCAAGGTATTATTATTATAGTTGCGTGCGACGTTGAGCTAGCCCCCTGTCACGCAAAATGGAGTATTAAATAAGTGGCTAAACGGGGGCACAATTGTGCCTCCGCCACCCCGTATGGGAAAAGGCGTGACGATTTATTTTTATGTTTTTTGTTGGTAGGTATGGCCAATACACATACTGCTGCTCAAGTAAAGTGCCGCTCAAATGTCATACTGCCGCTGTCGTTTTCCGAGCATTCGTCTGGATTTACTATCCAATCCAGACGAATGCTCGGATAAGTCGTCGGTAGTAACGGGACGTTGTAATTGTAAAAATTACTAGTAGTACCCTAGTAGATAGGTAGGTGCAGGCCCCGCCAATTTATCTGTGTTTAAGCGAGCAGTACTGAGGTACCCTTAGCCTAGGCGAGAAGGACAACAACAAGTATTCTTCTCACGCACCCATTCTGGGGCGTGGGGAGTCAGGGTCAGATCATTGGATCTCTTCCTGAAGAAGCGCCTCTGTCCACTCCTATGGACAGGTCATCGGGGGGCCCTCGCGGGCGGTGGAGATCTTCTCACGAGGGGTGTTCTATTGGATGATCGCCGGCTAGGCAACCAGGTCGCGTGGCAGGCGGCGGCGGTCGGGCGGGCGCGCGTGGTGCGGCGCCATGTCGCGGTTTTGCGGATGTTGTGAGCTATCCGCACGCGCGAACATGCCCTTCGCCAGCCTCTGGACAAACTGGTCCACTGGTTCCCATCTGAGGTCCCTCTGGATCGTCGCATTCCTCACGTAGCGGGGGGCGTCGACGATGGTACGCAAAGAGAGGTTCTCTTGGGCTCGGAGTCTCCGTTTGTTCGTCTCCGAGCACATGGCGTACCATGCCGGGGCCGCGTAGGTGAGGCGGGATCTCACGTAGCATTTGTAGATCCCGAGCTTCGCCCTCAGAGGGAGGCTGCGAGAAGGAGAACCTTCTCGCATAGGTTAAGGGTGGCGTGGGAGAGAGAGGTACAGCTCGCTTAAACACGGCAAACTTGGCGCGACCTGAATTCTAGTGTAATATTATTGATTCATCCACGAACTATGATTTGTTATTACAGACGTCTTTGTGATATTGGTTGGAAGTTCTAGGAATCAGAGAAGCAGACGACGACCACGACCGCGCCGCGCCCGCTGCTGAGCACAGCCGCCGCCGCCCCAGTGTATACTCACACCACGACATTGCGATGTTTATTGGCCCACCCGCCAAGCATTTTGAAGAATAAGAAACGCAGAAAATGTTTGAAGTGCCCTTTATTGACCAATAAGGTGACTTCATTTCACAACTGCGTTGTGACGTCGGAGCTTGTACAGTTTTCACTAAAATTTAACTAATTCATCAGAACAGCTGATCGTAATTTTTATGGATAATCTACGAAAACAAAGACTTGGAAACATAATTTCGTAAGAAAAAGGTTTTCATATTGATGGTCACTATCATTTCCGAAAAGTGGTCAGCTAATTTATTTATTTATTTTTATTTATTTATACTTAAGGAGTACGAACAGCTGCAAAAACATGTTATAAGTCTTAGATACTAATACAAAGCCAATTATAGGAACTCACTGTTAGAAGTGGTATAGAAAAAAGATAAATGTTTGACACACTTAGCACACAATATCGCACTGTAATATCGTACACTGTTAATACAGAATAATGCACCAGTAAAAAAGAAAAACAAACATTAAAATATCATAATAACTAATCAGCCTAAGAACAAATTACAAGTTACATGAGTAAAGTCACACACACCTGAACAAATAACTACCTGTCAATATCAATCAATCAATCTTAAAAAATTAGATTGGAGAATTATTATCATGAAAAAAACGACATGCTAGTTTTCGTCTCACAGAAGGAATTTAGCAGTTGAATACATCAATATCCATCTCTCTTGACAAATTATTCAAAGAACAACTAGCGCGACTCAAAAAACTATTTTTCCTGTAATTAGATGAGGAACATTTAAATGATATAGGGGGAAGGTGTCTTTTAGATCGAGTAGGCGGATGAAATGAAAGTTTATGGAGTAATTAAAGGTATGTATACTGGGTAAAGGTATACCTTGTATATACATATATATATATATATATCTAATTTTATCTCAAAATATTGTATTGTTTAATGCTTTTTGCGTTTACTCATTCATTGCGGGTGTTAAAATATAACTGATAATAGTAAGAAAAACCATGGTTTATAACTTATATTTATAAATTAAAATACTTGCTTATAATATATATCGTTATATTCTCCTTACCCATTCTGAAGGAGTACAATTTGTCATCAAACGAACTTACCTTAAGGTGATACAAAAAATAAGTTTTTTTTTAGGTAACAGTTTATTCAGTATTGATTAAGATTCTGACTGAAGGAAAATGTGATTAAATAAAATTTTCTTGATAGAATTTAATTGCGAAAACACCTCTATTTTTTTTCTGTAATTCTGAAATCCTAAATGATTTCAACGCATTCAAAATGTGGATATTAATTATTAGTAAACTATGCTGCATATATTTGAGTCGAAAAAGCGTAGTTTATTTTTAAACAATTTTACGTTGTGGAAGTAATTTACGCTGTCACTTTCGTTTACATTCGTAGTCCTTTTATATATGTCACCGTAAGACAGTCGAAACCGTTAGTTGATAAACTAACGCGTTAGATGATCAACTATCGACCGATAGTTAACCAGACCGACAGGGTTAAGAATTTACGTTTGTTTTGTTCTTACATGTGAACCTCACGAAGACTATTCGGGCTGCGCTCGCCCCCTCTAGTCTTCACCTAAGCTACCGCAGTGTTTGCCCTGGTATTTCGTTTGCAATTCAAGTTTGAACCAGTTCACTATTTAACGGTTTCAACCGTTAGTTTATCAACTAACACGCCATATTGTAAGTAGTACGCTACAGTTTACTATCTATCGATAGTTGACCAACTAACGAGAAAAAAACGTTAGTTAATCAACTAACGGTTTTAACTATCTTACGATGATATATATTTTTACGTATCGCATTAAATGAAGCTCTATCAAAATTATATGAAGCGCCTCGTCCGAAGAGATTAATAACTCCCTCCCACCCCAAGTCAAGATGTTCACGCATCCATCAACCAAGATTTTTTCATCAAATGAGTTGATAATTAGACTCTAAACTAAATGAAGTACGGGACAGCGGGGCCTCTGTCGGCCGGGCAAAAGATCTACCTACCTTCAAAATAAAAGTAAAAAAAAACGTATGTTATATATCATGTAACAATTAGGCACCTACTTACGGCCTTACTTATAAAAAAGTTAAGTCACTGTTTAGTTAATTCAGTGTTTTGTCTTGCTTTGACTTTTGACATTTAGTCGACGTGTGAAAAGGACAAAACACTTCTTAAGCTAAACAGTGAATTCACTTTTTTTTAAGTGAGGCTGTTAATATTTTATTAGCTTGCTTGATTATGTTAAGACGTTTATTAAGTCTAAATTTTTGTGCTAACATGAATAAAAATCTTTGAAGTTGAACTTGAACTTGTTAAATGTTCAAGTAATTCCTTGAAATCGGCCCCTGCCAACCCGCAATGCTATTCGTTCATCTGCGGAACCCTTTACAAACAGCTAAATTGCGGTCCATCCACATGCACCGCTAATATTGACAATGCAAATACGCAATGAGAATATTGAACCGCCCCCAGCAAGGTAGATAAACAATGGCGGAGTATGATATTATAGCAGGTTTTTAAACGACTGCGGCAAAGCCGAAATTCCGCGTGCCAGTTGATTGTAAAGCTGTCAAACAAAAAGCGACCGTGCAGCACAGTGACAAGAGCGAAGTATTCGAAAGGTATGCAGTCAACTCGCGCGCGGACTGTATCTAAATTCACATTCCCACAGAACTTACTAATTATCAGAACTTGACAAATGAGGTATAGTTTTGAGCGTCTTGATAGTCCACTGGCACTGTTACGTAGTAATTATTTAGTAATCTGTGCCACTGGTTAGAAGGGTTCGTGACGTCAGACTGAATTCTATGTGGCGCCTTCTAGAGAGACTAACGTCGGTGGGTGTCGGTGGGTGGGTATCATAAGGGCTTACCCTTAACTGCATGATTTTTCCTATTTAGTTTTTTTTTAAATATATTGTGGAAATAATAAAAAAATATTTCATAATTATGTACTTTGTCTTAAAATACATATTTTACCATTGTTCTCCGTAACAATAATTAACAAACCCCCTTAAAAATAATAAAATACTTTCATTTATTTATTTTGTGATTAAGATATAAAAATTAAATATTTTCCAAAGAAGGTTTTATTTATTTTGATATAGTCAAAAAAAAGGATGGCGATTTTTAATTAAATTTGTTTATTTGGGTTATTTCTTCTCTGAGGAAATTGTTCGACCTTCAGGAATAATTTATTGATTTATGAAGAAATAATAAAATTGTTAATAAGAATCTTCAAAAAAACGTGTTTTGAAGAAATTCCTGCGCACAGATTGTCGGAGCGTCCGCCATACTATTTTCGCCATTGCTGTTTACTACTTACCTCAAGTAAAACACAGACATTAAATTAAATACAATAATTAAAAAAAAAACTATGCTTCGTCATTTATATTGAAGCAATTGCTGCTTCTAATGCATTCAAAGATATACAATAACGACCATCGGTATCCAATCGTTGGCCGCTAGGCCCAGAATATAAGTTGCTCAGAATTATGTACCTAACGATACCTTCAAATATGAATAAACCTATAAGGTTGGAGTGGAATTAATAAAAAAAACAGGTCTTGGATGTTTATATGTGTGTGACATCGCTGTTTCTGGTTCCCACAACACAGGGTATCATAGTGTGGGGCCATAACTTCTCAAAAACGAAAGATAGGTGGGACGGGTCGCGATTTTTAACCTTGTTTTCCGCTATGTTTGCCTGTATATTAATAATTAAAAAAAAAACTTATTTCAGGTTTACAAAAACCCATATCTATAAATACCTTACAACTAGAGATATATATTATTATTACGAGCCCACCATGTCCCACTGCTGGGCAAAGGCCTCTCTCCCCCTCTTCCACTCTATCCGATCCTGAGCGGTCTCCCTCCACTCCTTGTCCCATAGACCCAGCTCCTCACTCCATCTCTTCCTGGGTCGGCCACGCTTTCTCTTTGCATTATCTGGGAGCCAGTCTGTGGCTCTCTTAGCCCAGCTATTCGGCAGCATCCGAGCAACATGCAACATCAGAGATATATAACGTAATATAAAAAAACACACAAAATATAATGTAACCTAGCTAGGGATTTTCTTCTTCGTTCTCGCTTCCCTGTAGCGCCGGTAAACGAGGTCCGCCGGCACACGAAGTATGAAGGAAAGAAACTCCTTGGGTCTTTCTGACTCCAAAACTTCGATCTGTACATTCGCCTCCTTTAGACTAGACGGCGGATTTTCCTTTAGCTTTTCCAGGATATGACGTTCAACGTCCTGGCAGGTCATTTTCACGTCAATCCTGGAAATGTATACAATACTGAACGGTCGGAGCGGCAGCTTTCAGGGTGCTCTCACCGGCGGGGGCTGTGCCACGCAGATTGCGGCTGCGTCTGGAGCGGCGCTTCCTGTTTTGGACCAGGATAAAGCTTTCCCCATCAACTGTCGAGTTCGGCAGGCCACGGGCGGGCCTGGCCAGCGGCGCGCGCGGCTCAGCCTGCAGCTTCTGTTATTCGGCAGCGGACGGTGCGGGGCGCGGGCGGCGGCGGCAGGCACGGCGGGACACAGCAGCATACGTGTCCTTCTGGGTTCGCGTTTGCCTCATTATGACATGAAGTCGGAATGAGGTTGGGTGGAGGTGGGATATGTCCCGTGTCCTTCTGGGGTTCCAGTATTTTGGATGTTCCAGAAGAAACCGTTAGTGTTTATGTTTCTGTTTAAAAGCGATGCACGAACGTTGGATATTCCCAAAAGTGTGTTATTTTTATTCTTTTATGGTCACGCCTTTTTCCATACGGGATGGCAGAGGCACATTTGCACCAATTTAATCATATTAGGGAAGCCTGAGAGGGTATTTCGTGAGTAACTCGAGCGCGTCGGATTAAGATATGGGAGATACCATAAACCCTGTTTAGTAGCTCCACTAGTTCCACTGAATACTTAACAGTACTACGTACAGAAATATCACTCCTCAAATACACTTAATTAAATAGCTACTCTCGTTGCGCGACAATAAAGCGCAATCTAGCTCGCACCTGCGCTAGTAAAACAATCGCTAAACACCTACAGAATCGGTTGTCCCGCCCGTGCAGGCTAGATTGCGCCGCATTACTACGCCTGAGAGCTTCTTTTACTCTGACATCACAAGATCGTCCTGTAAACTCCTGTCTCGCTTGATCACGCCAGGGTTACCTACGTGCGATTTGTGTTTGTGAATTTTAGTCCACTCTGTCTAAGAGAGATGTTATTTGTACTTATTGAGGCTATTCGTAAATTCTAAAGCTCGTTAGGTACCTACCTCCTTACTTAAGTAATTGTTATTTGTTTTATACTGGGTCTAAAGTGTTTACTTTTAGTTAAACAAAAAGGTATTCAATTAAAAAGGAATCGAATTTTATTTGTGTACAATTCCTTTAGAAACCCTAAAATGTTAGGTACTTAAGTCATTGTTGTTGCAAAAATCACAAAAAGTTGCTTATGAGGAGCGGCTAGCGCGCGACGCGACTGTCAGCCAAGCGAGCGGCAACATAACTGAATTCCCGCCCGTCGGGTTGGCCGGTCGAACGTACCTAAACCGTAGAGTGAGACCTCCTTGCTAGCGCCCTCACTTTCCCGCGCCAACTCTCCCCACGAGGTCGGCATGCTACGGGTGCAGATTTGATGGAGTCACTAAACAGGATGTCGCGCTATTAGAGCACAGAGGAATAAATAGGAACAGAGAGAAAGGTTCTAAGGAGCCTGCAAAATTCATACGTATATTAGTAGGGTTGACAAAAGAGAAGAAAATTAAATTAACAATCTGTTACGAGCTTTTCTTGACCGAGCGATTTTATTATCTTATTCTTAGGGCAGTATGTCATTGAAATACTTAGGTATCTAATACAGTTCGTCACATGAGGTCACCCACTTATAATCTCAACTACTCATCATGGAACATCAATATTAGAACAACAACATACTAATATTGTGATATCGTGTAGGGTGCCTTGCGGCCATAATTTTATGTCGTATGTGTGTTTTCCCTAACCATTATTTACAGAGATATATCGATAAAAAAATATGACGCATTATCTCGAGAAGGGAGGGGTGCACGAAAGTAAACGATTCGGAAACCAAACAGCAAAATATTTCTAGAGTAATAAATAATACTAATAACAATTGCCTAACTAGTAGTTTGTGCTACCTACTTTAACTATACCTAGTCTGGTATACATTTACTTACCTACTCCTTGGGATAGTTAAAATATGAAATGTCTTTTCAGTTGCTATTATTATTGATACAAACAGTACAGTACACCATTTTCAAAGTCCAAAACGTATACAAATAAGACGTGGTTAGTGAAGGCCCACCTTTTGGGCACTGGCCGAGCGAGCGTAAACCGGTTTTATCCAGTGGCGGCGCGTACGCGACACAGCGGCCAGTGCTCACTCACACATGCGCAGTATGCTTGTAGTAGTTTACCTACGAAGGCGTGGTTCTACGAACCTTTGTAATAATTTGACGCGCTCAAGTTACTCATGAACTAGCCTAAGGGTCCCCCAGACTATTAGTAGTTCGAAGTAATTTGAGACATCCAACAGAACAACAACAAACAGGAACCAGAAAAACAGTCGCAGCTCTGTAAGAGCCGCAATAAAATACCTACTTTATTTTCATTATTTGCCTTTCATTCAATTACGTCAGAGGATGAATGATACTGATTGAACTTTCATGAAACGGTACGTTTCTACGAATTGATCGAGTTATATAAAAAGCCAATCGCACTTACTGAGACGGATTCCACAGGCGTCGCAACTGAGCTTACAAAACAAAATAAAAATAAACTTTCATATTCGAATCTATGGCAAACGGTCTGCAGATTGGTTCGTTGGTTAGTTTTAACGACTTCAGAATTCGGGGCACAGAAAGCGTGTATCTGGCTTATATATTATACAGGGTGTCACAGAAAGGTGTCGTCATATTTCAAGCGGTTGTAGCGGTTGTTATTAGAGACATCTTTCTGAACAACTTTTACTATGAAACCGATTTGATCGCAGCAATTTTATTTTTAACTTCTCCATCAGCTGACCGCCCGGCCAATAATGTACGGAGAACTTGAAAATAAAGTTGCTCTGATCAAATCGTCTTCATATCATATGTAGGATTTTGAACCCTATGCCATGGTAATACAATTTAAAACCTGTAACGGAAAAGTGGCGTTAGCTAACGCCGGTCGTAACTGAGGGGTTAAAATATCACACAAACAGAAAATCTATCAAATTTTATTTAAAACTCGTAAAGTTACTCTTGAGAACTCATTTAGGTTCATAATGGGGCTTATTACGCACTTGTGCTTTTTACCTTACTTTATTTTCAATCTCCGCAATGAGTTGACGACTGGTTTAGCCTAGCGGCTAGTGACCCTGCCTACGAAACTGACGGTCCTGAGTTCGAATCCCGGTGAGGGCAAATATTTGTGTAATGAGCATGCACGGTTGTTTCTTAGACTTGGATGTTTTCTATGTATTTACATAAGTTTTTATCTCTATTAAATATAACCTATATTAAATATTACTAAGACTCCGCTGTCCGTCTGCCTGTCTGTCTGTCTGTCTGTCCGTCTGTCACCAGGCTGTATCTCATGAACCGTGACAGTTATACAGTTGAAATTTTCACAGATGATGTATTTTGGCTGTCGTTATAACAACAAATACTGAAAAACTGAATAAAATAAATATTCAAGGGGCTTCTATACAACAAACGCGTTTTTTGCTCGTTTTTGCTCGATATTGATAACGGCAACAGGTTGACGCAATAAATATTAACAGAATACCTAATTATATTTAAAAATAAATAATTAAATTAAAATAAAACAACCCTACAATGATGATATGATTTTTTTGCCGTTTTTATAGAAAATGGTACGAAATCCTTCGTGCGCGAGTCCGACTCGCACTTGGCCGTATTTTTTTAACTTATGTGCCTTTTATGCGTATTGTATTTTTGTTGTCAGCTTTCGTGGCGTCGTTGTATAGACGACATTCGCAACTCGACCGGGGAGGAAGAAAAAGGGCTTGAAATCTGTTTTTTTTTAAGTTTCTTACTAGGTGAATTTTATAAACTGAATTTTGTGTCAAAAAGACAGCATTTGAATATGACGTCACATGCTAGTATTTTATATAAATCGTGAACAAAAGTACCGTTTCTAAAAAATATCTGTTTTGACCAGAAGTAAAATACAGTATTTTAATAAAATTGTACGGACTGCGATTTATAATTGCGGATGTAACTCGATAGCTTATCAGCTCCATTACCGTATTTAGACTCTAAGCCACCCTTTGCACTTTGCACAGTATTGTGTATGGCTTAAGGGCTATATCTAGACCTCGTTAAACTGGTTTTCTTGGATAGAACGCTGCTGTGCAATGATTTACGAGCTATTTGCTCATTTAATTACCACAAACAGCATCACGCCTATCCCACACGGGGTGGTACTCAATACCCCATTTTGCGTGACAGGCGGCTAACCCATCGATGTATCTATGGAGTATTTTCACATACAATATCTAAACCATCCGAGAGAAATACAGTGTTCATTGCGGCGATGGCCTTGGCCCCTGACGCGCAAAGAGTGGTGAATTAAATGGATGCAATAGGGCTTCCGCCAGCCGTATAGAAAATAATTAATAGCTGGTACAAGTATTTCGGCATTGAGCATCTTTGGCAAAAGGCGTCTAACATCTTGGGGAAACCTCCAATCTATGGACTATGGAGTTGCGGCGATAGACTAGCCCCCTGACACGCAAAATGTAATTTGAGAAACACACTATTTGATATACTCTGTAGTCATTGTGATTTTTGCACCTTTCTTTTTAGACTTAGTGATATGGGTTTGGTCATTCGAGCCTGATTTGGAAATCGGTTATGATCCGACGATAATAAGTAATCTTCAGAATGGGATATTTCAGGACAGCACTGATCTTATCGGGATTGTTTTTGATACCATCTCTGGTAATGATATGGACAAGATAGGTATAGTTCCTTGTTTCAGGAATTCCGACTTATCCATTTGTATTTTGAAATTTGACTCTCCTCAGAGAGTCAACGCCTCAACGTTGGGAAAAAAACAGGTTGACTATATGTTCCTGAAGAGATTTGGAGAATACCGATATCATATTGGCGAACTATAAAAGTAGAATTTTGAAGTTCTCTTCGGACACGCTGAGACGTGGATTTGATTGCATTGGAACTCAAAATGCCCTTGCCCCATTTCCTCCATTTCATTTACATTTGATAGAAACTTGATGCAAGATCCACGCAGGAAAAATAGTTACCAAACTTGTCTAGGATGTCCGTGGTATTAGGGATTGTATATTTATATTAAATCGTTTTTTCATTCAATTTACAAAAGTCTACAACGAATCGCCATCTGACCTTTCCGGATGCATTAGGTTTTTTCGTAACAATCCAGATTGGTGTACTCCAAACTGCTCCAAACTGGATCTAGCATTTTCATAATCTGCTTCTGTCCTCCTTCACGATGAACAAATGGATACCACCGGTAGCGGTACTCCTCAAAAGTTCTAATACTGTGTTTAATTTTATTCGTGAATGTTTCTAGTTCTAGTTATCTACATAACAATGTCAGCATATTCTTTCCACAATTTTTCTAAGTAAGCGGTTCTCCTCTGGGTTCAAATGATCGGTTCGTAATTGAGAATGTGCATGTTTTTTACAAGTGAAGACAATAGGTCTAAGTGATCAGTTTATTGTGCGGACTGGTTCTGATATGAGAAAATGATATCATGTTTTGTCGGGTTGGCAATCTGTACAATGCAACGGTTATTTTTAGACGAGCTAAGGCAATTCGTTAGCAATGCAGTCTTATATATCCAGTTCGTCTGCGATAACATTTCAATTTTATATATCGATGGGAGGTTAAATTCGAGGAATTTGCTGGTTTTATTGCTTCGAGCAAATTGACATTTTCTGATTGGTACAGGCAGATTGGGTTCACAGATTTCAGAATAATAAATTCTCGAGAGCTATTTTTATGTCTGCCTTCCATTAATCTTACAGATCTCCAACAATCAATCCGTCAAAGTGATCATGGAATTTATAAACTGAGAATGGATCGTATAGCAGTGGACATTAAGTATAAAATCGGTTTACTGCTTCAAGGCTGATAAAGAATTTATTAGCCCCAGTATCAACTAACTTTACAAGTATCAACAAAGTAAATTAATGGGGGTTTACTTATTTGTATGTATTCGTTGATTTCGCAAATTGACACTCTATCTCGGGTCAATTTTCTCGGACGGTTCGGGAAAATTTTGGCTAGCATCTTCAAGGGGGAGTTCAGCCATAGATAGTTCATTTATCTGGTCAAGTGTGTAGTCAATAGATTCCGGTGGATATGAGCATTCATCAACACAATAGTACTCGGGCGTGTATTGGTAGTTATTGTAGTCATAAGCGGTGTTGGCAAAACACTCTCTCATGTGCTAAGCTAAGCTAAATCTAACTAATATTTCAGTGAGCCTTATATAACATGACTCTTGGCGATTCGTTGTTTCGACCACAGTAGATAGGTGAATTATTTTACGGTATCATGTTTAGGCTTGTTTAACTTTCACTGTTATGTCCTACGATGTATGCAAATATCTACATACGGTTGAGAGCGCCGGTGCTCCTACACCCACAAAGGAGTCATAATCGCTCACAAGATGGCGTCTACATCTCGAGAGCGCCGGTGCCCGCCCCGCAATTGACTGCTTAACTCCACAGCGACCCATGTCTTGCCGCAGGACATTTTCCCGCCATGGGTTTTGAATTTTATCACCATGGCACGAGCTTCAACATCGCGATGCCTCGAAAAGGATCATGTCGTCGAGAGGTTAAGACTTCTCGACTTAATTTAAATTCACAAGTATCAAACAAGTGCAAACTTCCAGTTGCCGGAGGGAAAAAAATATCGAAGGGAAAAGTTCAGGAGTTGTGAATAAGGAAACAGCTGTGCGGGAAGCGCTTGTCGGCAGCAGATAAAACTTGGATAGCATTTAAAAATGTCGAAATTCTCTAGGTATTTTAAAATCATGATAACATATTTGACGACCTCGCTGGAGCAGCGGTTGTGACTCTGCCTACCATGCAAGAGGTCCCGGGTTCGTTCCCCAGCTGGGGGTAGAGAAAAAAAAAGCAGGTCTTGGATTTTTATATGTGTGTGTGTGACGTCGCTGTTTCTGGTACTCACCACACTGGTATCCTAGTGTGGGTCCAGAAGTAATATATGTGCCTGTAATAATAATGTTTCTTTTTAATCACTGTTCAACTAAAGGAGGTTATCAGCCTATGTTCGGTTGGCGGACGGTTCCAACGTTACTGAGAGTTACGTCCCTAACAACGAGACGAATCCAACGACCGATACCTTAAATAGTATAAACCTTGAAGCCGTTTGGACCATAGTTACTAACGTGAAAAACATCACCCTATTTCTAACGCAGTCTTTCCCGACGATTCAATATCGAAAAGGCATAGTGGGGCCGTCAACACGTAATGAAGTCGTGAAAAACTATCTAACATCGACACATAACTTCGCAGAATTGGGTTACAACTAGAGATGGGCGGATTAATCAGCGGCTAGTCGGCTAGTTTCGACAAAAAGCGCCGGCTCTTTTTATTCATTAATATTCTTTTACTCAAACAAAGCTAGTAATGTGCTCATTATTTTGACAAAATGGTAAAAAGGTAGCGCAAAAAGGCTTTATTCAGAATTTGGTTATGTGTGACAAAAAAAAACTCACTCTCAATTTTATAATAAGCTGGTTTTATTTAATTACTCGCATTATTTGAGTAAAGTACTATACAAGCCTTGGTCCGCAATGACTGCACTGCTAGCCACACTATGAAGGCCTCGAGCTTAGCTTAGCTACGCTCTCGGCCTATAAGCTTGGTCACCATTGCAGCCTTTGATGTCCACGCTATAAAAGCCTCGACCTTCGATCTCGGAATTTATTCCAGCTTGTCCATCAAAGGCTGCAAAGCTGATCGCGCTGTGTAGGCCTTGAGCTTCGCTGTGCTGCGCTTTCGGCCACCAAAAGTGCGACCAACAACGCAGTCATTACAGACCGCGACAGTAATGTACTATTTCAAACATGCAATGAAATGTCGTCATTACCTACGTGCGTTATAACAGGCTTGGAAGTATCACGTTTCGGGTCGCACAACTCGAGAGATCTGTAAAGGAATTTCATACAAAATTGCAGGCCTAGGCCGGGGAAGTAATTATTTTTTTATTTAATGTTCAAGCAAAAGACATCTACATGCGCACGGAAATTATGTTTAGTAATATTTTTAATCTTGAATTTGTTTTTTGATTGGTCAATTTTTTTTTTCGTCGCGGATGTTTGAGAAAAGTACCTATACAATCCTCTGGCCGTGAAAAGGGCTTGCCGGCTTCGTATCACAATCCGTCTCTACCTACTCAGCCGGCAAGCCCTTCGTTCCCGGCGTCTGCGGTAATGTACTATATATGTGTCGCAGTTGGTTGGTTAAATCAGACACTTAACTAGAGCTCAACACCGTTAATTAAATACCGACGTCTAACCAAGTCATTTTGATTTAAATAAAGCATCGTCGAAAACTTTTAACAATCTGTCTTACCGAAAGCCGGCGTGATAGAAAACGAGATGGCGTCACGACAACAGCTGATTTGCACAGCTTATATCAGGGCAAAACATGGCGGTAGCTTAGGTGAAGGGTAAAGGGGATGAGTGAAGCGAAGCCCACTTTATCCTTCGTGTTAGGTTGAACATGTAAGAACAACAAAAAAATACTTAAAACATAAACTTAAGTACACATAAAAAATATTAATATGCCTTGTTGCCTAGGAACGTTTAGAAAACTCGTTAAACGTTTCGTTCACTCACTTGACTGACGGAATTTTAGTGACTTGACTAAACGTCGGCATTTAATTAACGGTCTATAGTCTCTATAGAGTTAGTTTATTTAACCAACTAACTACGACATGTCATTTAAAAAAACCGACGCTTTTATTGTTAGAATACTTACTGAATCTTACTGTTCATCGTAGGTTAAAATCAATTATAAAATTAACTTAAAATTTCAACAAGATCAATCAATATAAATATCACCGTAAAACAACTATCACAGCCCTGCAAATTCAACAATAAAATAATTTGAAATCACTATCTAGTAACATTATAAGAAAATGGCCGCATGGTAGGTTAGCGACTCGACTTTTAACAAATTGTCACCACAAATCATTTCCAATATCAGCCGATTTCAGCGAAATCAAGGGTCTGGCCGGGGCGCGGCCGACTAATCGGCTATCGGCGGTCTAATCGGTATTCGACCAAAGTCATTGTCGGCCCATCTCTAGCTACAACACTCCCAAAGGAAGGATAGAATTTTGAAGTTCCCTCACGACCCAAATACAACCTTACCCATTAACTATTACAGTGTATTTTACGACTTTACTTGGAGCGACGATGTACCTAGATTCAATATGGCGAGCAGTTTGGAGCTGTATGTCGGCTGATTAGAGGTTATTTTGGTGTGTGTTTTCTTGAGAGTTAAGAAAGGGTTTACGAGTGAACTTCTATAATGAGGTTGCTTATATCGGGGCGTTGTCAATTTCCAATAAGCAATATTTTCAATAGTGTCTCGGATAATCGAAGTGTAACTTCTAAACCAAATTTGGCTGTACTTAGGGAAACGTCATGTGGTATGTCAGCTTATTATTAACATGACAGCTCCTGAATGTAGAAAAAACCGCTTAAGTGCGAGCCAAACTCGCGCACGAAGAGTTCCGTACCACCGTACAATGTTAGGGGTGTGGAGACTGTGGAGTGAATAGTTTGGATTTTAAATAGCACAATATTGGTTACAAAGTTATTAGTGCGGCTACTTACACACTCCAAGTGCGTAACTGTTGCATTCATATGTTTGTATGTGGAATTGAAATAATTGTTGTATGGGAGCCCCCTTAAATATTTATTTTATTCTGTTTTTTAGAATTTGTTGTCATAGCGGCAACAGAAATACCTCATCTGTGAAAAAATTATCTGTCTGACTATCACGGTTCATGAGATACAGCCTGGTGACAGACGGACGGACGGACGGACAGCGGAGGCTTAGTTATAGGGTCCCGTTTGGCACTCTTCGGGTACGGAAACCTAATAAATGGGGCGGTCGCGTTACGCGTCGAGGACTATGCAGTTTGAAAATGTACGCCTCTTGCGTAAAGGAGTGTGCAGTCTTTGAAAATGTACGCCTCTTGCGTAAAGGAGTATGCAGTCTTTGAAAATGTACGCCTCTTGTGTTAAAGGAGTATGCAGTCTTTGAAAATGTACGCCTCTTGCGTAAAGGAGTATGCAGTCTTTGAAAATGTACGCCTCTTGCGTAAAGGAGTATGCAGTCTTTGAAAATGTACGCCTCTTGCGTAAAGGAGTATGCAGTCTTTGAAAATGTACGCCTCTTGCGTAAAGGAGTATGCAGTCTTTGAAAATGTACGCCTCTTGTGTAAAGGAGTATGCAGTCTTTGAAAATGTGTAAAGGGGTATACAGTCTTTGAAATGTACGCCTCTTGCGTAAAGGAGTATGCAGTCTTTGAAAATGTGTAAAGGAGTATACAGTCTTTGAAATGTACGCCTCTTGCGTAAAGGAGTATGCAGTCTTTGAAAATGTACGCCTCTTGTGTTAAAGGAGTATGCAGTCTTTGAAAATGTACGCCTCTTGCGTAAAGGAGTACGCAGTCTTTGAAAATGTACGCCTCTTGTGTAAAGGAGTACGCAGTCTTTGAAATGTACGCCTCTTGCGTAAAGGAGTACGCAGTCTTTGAAAATGTACGCCTCTTGCGTAAAGGAGTACGCAGTCTTTGAAAATGTACGCCTCTTGTGTTAAAGGAGTATGCAGTCTTTGAAAATGTACGCCTCTTGCGTAAAGGAGTACGCAGTCTTTGAAAATGTACGCCTCTTGCGTAAAGGAGTATGCAGTCTTTGAAAATGTACGCCTCTTGTGTTAAAGGAGTATGCAGTCTTTGAAAATGTACGCCTCTTGTGTTAAAGGAGTATGCAGTCTTTGAAAATGTACGCCTCTTGCGTAAAGGAGTATGCAGTCTTTGAAAATGTACGCCTCTTGCGTAAAGGAGTATGCAGTCTTTGAAAATGTACGCCTCTTGCGTAAAGGAGTATGCAGTCTTTGAAAATGTACGCCTCTTGCGTAAAGGAGTATGCAGTCTTTGAAAATGTACGCCTCTTGTGTAAAGGAGTATGCAGTCTTTGAAAATGTGTAAAGGAGTATACAGTCTTTGAAATGTACGCCTCTTGCGTAAAGGAGTATGCAGTCTTTGAAAATGTGTAAAGGAGTATACAGTCTTTGAAATGTACGCCTCTTGCGTAAAGGAGTATGCAGTCTTTGAAAATGTACGCCTCTTGCGTAAAGGAGTATGCAGTCTTTGAAAATGTTCGCCTCTTGCGTAAAAGAGTTAGTCTTAGCGCGGGCGCGCGACTTGCTGGTGGCAGTGGCGCGGCGGTTCAGAAAATGCATGATTGTATGCATTTAGGGTTCCACACTTCAAAAGGTAAATAGGAACCCTTATAGGATCACTCGCGTGTCCGTCCGTCTGTCTGTCTCAGGCACTTTTCTCGGGAACTAAAGAGATAGAGTCTTGAAACTTGCGGCAAAGATACTTATCCTGATAACCGCTAAATAAGTCAAGGTTTTTTATTCATCCATTAACCAAATACAATCTTATAAATGCACCTGGTTACATACATGGAGTTAAAAAGCCGCCAAACTTTTTAACAACATTTTGCTATTGCTATTAACACCACACCATCCCTACCATTGTACGGGGGTACGGAACCCCCACTTGAATTATTTATTGTATGTAAGAACTGTAGACCGGAAACACGTCATCATATACCATGGTACTTATCAGTGTTGCCACTAAATAAACCTGAATATTCTACCGTCGATTTTTTTTTATTTGCCGCCTTTTATATTATAGGAACCAGTGAAATATACCTGAAAATCTTAAAATTGTAGCCCGACTTTTATTGCTTGCTGACGCGCTCACAATATCGGGCACTCGGCACTTTGACGACCTCTGCGGCGCAGCGGTTGTGGCTCTGCCTACCATGCGAGAGGTCACAGGTTCGATCCCCGGCTGAGAGGGAAAAAAACCCAGGTCTTGGATGTTTGTATGTGTGTGACGTCGCTGTTTCTGGTTTCCATGGGGACCAGAACGCTGTAGTAGGTAGGTAGTGCAGGGTATCCTAGTGTGGGGCCAGAAGCAATGTATGTGCCTGTATGTATCTTTTTTATGCTCGGCACGCAACCAGCGCGCGCTTCGTGGACCGGCCGAGCGTGTCTGCCCGCTGCGTTTTTTTTTCATGACAAATTCAAGACACGTGGTATGTAGGTATATGTATGATATATAGTAGTGTTTATTTGTGCATGTTATCTATTGTATTTTATATAATTGAAGCACACTTTTTATTTATTACTTATGAAATATTTTTTTTTATACTTATTAAGTAATATTTGTACGTATGTATGTATGTATGTAGTTTTATTGCGCACTAGGATGGTAATGCTGTATAAACTCTCCTGTCTTGCCTAGGTTTTCTGGAAGAAATCTCTCTTTAGAGATATGCTCGCATTTGCTCACAACATTTCTTGTAACTGTCTGTATCTTTATATTTTCTGTGCAATAAAGAACATGAATATAAACACGGTCATTTGTGAAACAAAATTATGCGAAGGAAAAATAAACTAATGTTTAGATATATGCGATAAATAAACTGTCGTCTCTGAGCCGGCCGTAAATTTACAAAGCAACACCCTGTATATAAATAAAAATGAATCCCGAAATGTGTTGGTAGACGCAAATCTGACAATAAAAATATGCGTACAAATCTAGGGGAAAGTTTTAACGAAGTTATTTTTACCCGCAGCGAATCGAATCAACCGAAATAGTAGTTTATGTGACTGCTTCATAATGGAGGGCATTAATAAAGGCGAGTTTCATAATAATATCACTCGAGAGTTTTAATGCCTAATTATGTATAGTTACATACACTAGTTTATTTACATACATATAATAAGCTCTCTTTGATGTGTTCAGGAACCGCATGTTTGATCGGCATTGTGGCATTGATCATTGCTCTGTAGTTGTTTAGCTTGTTCTGTAGTACCAACTTCACAGACAAACTAGGGGCGGCACGCAGGCGGGCGTCAGCGTTCGAAATTTTAATGTCATAATTTGACAAATTTTCAGATAAGAAATGAGTTTTTACCAAATTGTTTTACATTATGCTGGTCTTAACGTGCGGTTTTTAGACGCAGTAAAGAGGGTTTATGACACGTGTGTAGATAAAATAATTTAGCACCGGGATTATCTACAAGAATGCAAGACGGTTGCGGTGGCGGTTTGCGCTTCCAATTCGAAATTTGAATTTTTAATTGGTCTAAAATTCGAAGCGGCCAGTAGCCCCAACATGTTATTCATAATCTGAGAACCTCAATGGCTTTTGAAAAATTAACCAATTACAGCAAGTTTACTTCACACTGTGTTTTCTTGCAATTTTGCTTGTATATGCGATGTTCTGTATAGGCTTTTTATGTACTAGCTGATGCCCGCAACTTCAACTGCGTGTTCCCAGGAAGTATCATTTACCCAGATAACGTTACCCCCTTCTGGTGCAGTCGGATAAAAAGTATCCTTTATGTTAATCTAGCTCATTAACTATCTCTGTATTGAATTTCATTCAATTTCGTTCAGCTGTTTTAGCGTGATTGACGCACAAACAGACAACCATCCAAACATCTAAAAATCGCTACTTTCACACATTTATAAATTTGAAATCGACCAAACAGCAAATCTCATCGCAAGAAACAGAAACATTTACATACAGGCACAAACATTGCTTCTGGCCCCACACTAGGGTACCCGTGTCGTGGGAACCAGAAACAGCGACGTCACACACATATAAACGTCCTAGACCTGGGGATTTTAATTTCTATATCCCCAGCCGGAGATCGATCCCGGGAACTCTCGCATAGTAGGGAGAGCCGCAACCACAGCGCCACAGAAATCGAAAATCGCGTATGTGAAGCTGTGTCACGGGCAGTTGGTTATTAATATACTAAAGGGTCTGTGAGTGTCGACTTCCCGAGCGACATAAGTTTTTTTTTTTTTTTTTAGGGTTCTGTACCCGAAGGGTGCCGAACGGGACCCTATTACTAGGCCTCCGCTGTCCGTCCGTCCGTCCGTCCGTCTGGGCTATATCTCATGAACTGTGATAGTAAGACAGCTGAAATTTTCACAGGTGATGTATTTTTAATTGCCGCTATAACAACAACTACTAAAAACAGACTAAAATAAATATTTAAGGGGGCTCCAATAAAACAATTATTTTAATACCACATACAAACTTATGAAAGTAGCCGCACCAATAACTTTTTAAACAACATTTTGCTATGTAAAATCCAAACTATTCACTCCACACCATCCCTACCATTGTACGGTGGTACGGAACCATTCGTGCGCGAGTTCGACTTGCACTTGACCGTTTTTTAACAACAGTTTCTTTCAATACCACATACAAACTTATGAAGGCTCCTGGTTAATAAGTTTGCTACATACATTTTGCGTTCTAAAATCAAACCTCCTCCGCCTTCACAAAACTAACGAACACCTCATTTGTTAAAATTCGTCAAACCTTTTAGCTGTTGCATATTTTTTTTACATTTTCAACCCAAATCTCCGCCATTTTGAAAAAAATCCATAACCGAATCGACAAAAAATCAACAATATAATTATCGAACCTGCTCGCAAACCTTCACGAGAATCTCGTCAGAAATGCGACCTGTAGAGGAGAAGAGCCGGACAGAAATCCAGACGTGCATGATCCTAGCAAGAAAGTATGATTTAGGCAGATACAGACACTTTTTAGTGTGTTGTTGAACGTGATCCCGGCAAGAAAGTGTGAAATCGAAAGATTACACTTATATGGGCAATTAGTGTGTCATGACGTGAGTGGTAAATATGAACTAAAAGCCAATTTTGTGTGTCCACGGGTTTCAGCGTGAACTCACAACAGAGCGTCTAAATTGATCTCCATATGAAGCAGAGACTTCATTAAAAAACAACACTAGAGTCAGTCACGTATATTAAAATTTCATCATGTTTATTCCTAGGACATTGACAAAATGTTTAGATTACTTTACTTAGTAAATACTGAGGACCTGTGGGGTATATAAGTCAAAGTCATTGGATCAGTAATCCCAGTTATAGCCCCACACTTAGCTTATATACACAATAAATGTGTTGATGATGGAGCTTTCCCAGACCTCAGCTAACACTGTGAAATAATACTTTTGTTCAAATTTTAGACCAATGTCTGTTCTTTCAGCATAAGAAAAATGTTTGAGAAGATTATATCAACTGCTCTCACACTTCAACCGTACAAAACAATTCTAAGTCAAACAATACGGTTTCACTAGGGGTAATTTGTCTTCGTATGCAGGTATTGCAATCTGTCTAAAGCATTTGGTTGTGTCGGTCATGATATGCTAATAATGAAATTAAATCATTACAAAGTTAGAAATACAGCATTGGATCTACTAAGATCTTACTTAAGCAATAGAATTCAAAAGACAGAAGTCAACGGTGTAAAATCTGAAAGATCAGATGTAAAAGCTGGCATTCCACAAGGTTCCATATTAGGCCCTTTCTTATTCCTGGTATATATTAATTATCTGCCTTTCATTTTGAAGAAATTGACTGACATAGTATTGTTTGCTGATGATACTTCACTGTTCTTCAAAATTGAAAGACAAAAAGCAGATTTTGATAATGTTAATGGTCTATTGTCTTTAACCTTGAATTGGTTCACAGTTAATAATATATTGTTAAACGCTGGTAAAACGAAGTGTATCAAATTTTCACTTCCAAATGTCAGGCAAGTTGAAACCAATTTATGTAAGACAGCAACATGTTAGAATTAGTAAATGATACGAAGTATCTTGGAATAACCATTGATAGCAAATTGCACGAGGGACCCCACATAGATAATCTAGCTGATAAACAAAGTTCTGCTGCTAACGCTGTTAGAAATGTCACAGAAAACACGGATGTGGCTAAATCTAGGCTAGTATTTTAGTAACTTTCATAGTGTCATGTCCTATGGTTTCTTTTTTTGCGGCAAAGCAGCGGATGTTTAAACTAGTTTTGTTTTACCGAAAAAAGCGATTAGATCAATTTATAATTTAAAAAGAATGGACTACTTAAGAGAGCCTTTTAAAAAAAATTACTTACTTGCTGTAGCTAGTCAATTTATTTTCGAAAATATAATGTATGTACGCAAGAACCTTACAACATTTTCTAAACTTAGTGACAGCTGTAATGTCTTCCGGAGTAATAATCATAGACGAGTTACACCCTTGTTTAGACTCGCGAACTTTAGCAATTCTTACAAGGGTCAGTGCATTCTATACTACAATAAGATACCTCTGGAGAATTTGAAATTCCCATTTGAGCAATTAAAAAAACATGTCAAAGCGTTTTTCTCGAAAAAGGGATATTACAATGTTCAAAATTACTTATATGAAAGCCGTTACCATGCTTAAGAGCAGGCCGATCACCGCATATATTGCTGAGACTAGCTACTCAATCGGATAAAATAGAGGATTTCCACAAGGTGGATGCTTATCACCACTGATGTGGTGTCTACTTATAGACGCCCTTATAACTCGCGTTACCAACATGAATATATACCTACAGGTATATTCAAATGATGGATCTATTGTTATATTAGGAAGAATGGTAAATAAGATACGAGATATTATGAAGAACGCATAGGAAAGCTCTTACGCTAGTGTTAAGAAAAATACCTTGACCTTGACCCGGAGAAAAAAAAAGCTTCTAAACGAATAAACGGACAAACATTGAATCGCTTCTCTCTTATGTTTAAGGTCACAATACTAGATGTAGTACGCGAGATAAAAAACCTAGGAGTAACCTTTGACTGGGGAATAAAGATTTGACACTCATGTGAAGTCACAGTGCGCTAAGGCCAGAGTCTTATTCCAATGCAAGAGTGCCGCAGGAAACAGATGGGGAATGAAGCCAGAGATTGATCATTGGAGCTACACGGCAATCATTCTAACAAGGATTCTATACGGATCAATTGTATGGTGGAAAAGAATAGAACTAGAAAAGACGAGAAAAGAGCTTGGCAAGGTTCAAAGATTGGCATGTCTTATGTAATGATTGATCACTGGAGCTATTAGGTTAACACTAACGCCATACCTAGTAACAATGCCCAATCTTAACCCATTGTATGTAGAAGAAAAAGGACAGCAACTAAACAATGGTATAGAATGAAAATGAACAAAGAATGGAAAGGCAACTCTATAAACACAGGCCATACCTCCATTGTAGCAACATCAGGTGGAAAATTGGAAATGCTTTCGACAGCATCTTACTCAACACTATTCCTAAACCGAATCGCAAAAGCCTAGGATAAACGATTTCACCAAAACAACAGCTTTTGTGAAGAATTTGGACGAAAATATTTGAACCCCAAAATAAGGAGGAGGAGGTGTCGTATCTACTGTGTAATTATTAACTTTTGACGCTAAAAGGTTTTAGAATGTTAGTTATTTTTTTGAAAATTATAATTTCGACGATAATACGACCAAATTCAAGTGACCAAAAGCGTCCGGGCAGTACTTGAGACATACCATCCTCATTTTGTAACGTTATATGCGGTACAATGATGTGGAAAACTCGTTAGTGGGTAAATAATAAGAAAAGATCCGCAAAAAACATACCAAAATGAAATCCACCTAAGTAGTAAATGCCTGCCTACCTATTCATTATGGTTATTAATAATATCAGTGTTTTGTTTAATTTAAGCGCTTGTTTGAATGGAAATTGAAGAAGCATTTTGCCTCAGCCCAAATTATTTTTCTGTCTTGCAACTTGAAAAACATCAGCGGGCATGGATTTTTTGTATGTTATACATGTTATCCCGTACAGACACATTATGAAATGAATATTACAGTATACATTAAAATATTCTTATTAAAATTCCGTCAATGTTCCAATGTATTCCAGGTTATCATATATATACTACAATATCGTAATATAATATTTGTTAGCTGTGTCTGGTGAATAAGGATCTTCATTGGTCAACCTTTGGAAGCTTCAACGCGAGTAAGCAACAACTTCCCGCGTCAACCAATATCGTGCGTTGTTTTGTTTGGTGGTTTTGCTTCACACTAAGATAGCCTGTATCGTGAGATGGGAACCAAAAACAGCCACTTCACACACAAATTTGATTTATCTATTTTGCTCTCCGTGCGACGAAGACAATGTATGCTTACAAAAGATTAGCCCGGTGTTGACTCGAGTTCAAAGATAAGGATACTCAGTGAATGTTACAAAATCCTTTGTGATTGCCGCAGCTATTGTTCCCACTTTTCCTACGGTTCCCACGATTTTACCTGAACTACCTTTTGTTGCGAATTTTTCGGCAGAATTTGTAGAAAGAATAGTGTCATATTTTAATTAATTAGTATTTAGTTACGAGTATGACTTGTGCTGCTGCCCCATATGTGTAAGTGTAAGCGAAAGAATAAGAAAGTCACACTTATTTGCAATAACAGTTGGAAGATAGCCTTCTTGTCTTTCGGTTATAATAAAGGCGAAATTTTTCCAAAAAACCATGAGTTCGATTCCCGGCCAGGATTTATACTAATGCTCTTTTATTTATAGTTTCGGACTTGGTCCCAAAGGACAACTTGAAAAAGTCGCTTGTATATGTCAGACTACTCTTGCGTCGTAAGTCTTAACTACTATTAAGTTTATTACAAAATTTACCAGCCTCTACGGGACTTAAAATTGGTTATTTGCTAGTTTTTGCCGTAGCTAAAGGTCACGTTGTGCATTTCCAGAATCAAGGCACGGGAATGTCGCTATTTATGATAATATACGAGAAGGTGTATGAACGATCTCAATTAGTTCCTCAAAAAAGCAAATTTTTCGAAATATCTTACTGTATCAAGTTTAGTAAATTTTGACATATTATTTCTCCCAAGTTTACTTAATTTCATTAAGATATATGCAAAACTGCTGCCAACTGAGACTAATTGTAGAAAAGAAATAAAGTGTTATTTTCTTCAAACATTACTTTTTTCAACATTCTTTGTCTCGAAAAGTATGCACCCTATTAGAAATGTTGTTTTTTACTAAATATTTGTCTTACAAAAAAAAGGTTTCACAGAAAAGATCAATTTTCGAAAAAAACAAAGATTTTTTAACTACGCGAACTTTGACATCTGATTTCTCTCCAAGGCTGCAAGTGAGTGCAAGAGTTCTATATTTGTAGTTTGTGTAGCATCTAACTTTCACATGATTTAGGTCAAACTGCTGCTATTTGAGACCAGACCTACAGACTTTTTTATATTAACATATGTTGTTAGTCTAGTCAATATTTGTCCTACTTTTCCAACCAAGGATTTTCCAATTCGGTGTAGCGATAGTATTGACTAAGATGTATCGTTAGGTTCTCGTTCTCTCTCTTTCTCTCTCTGGTTCGACTTTGCGTTGGTTAGGGAGATATTAAGCCATTTATCCTCGCTACTTATCCCTAAACACTTGGGGAGTATCGACTCTGACGTTATTTTTGCTTACTACCAACACCTAATCTCGCAGATATATTTAGTTAAAATATATAAGATGAAACTGAACCTTACTTATTCTGTATTCATTTGTCATTTTGTAATTTTTGTGAAATGTTTAATGAATAAAAATCATTATTATCATTTAGGTATTTTAAAGATTTACCAAAAGCACCCCAACGGTGTGATAATTGAAAAAAAAATATCCACACGAATTAGAAAACGTAGCTGGCAAGATTTATGTGTTCAGTATTTTTTTCAAGCCAGAATTTGGTCAAACGTGATCCTAGCAGGAAATGGAATATCTCTGAAACCCTTCCAACAACAAAATTGGCTTTTCTGTCACATTTACCACTCACGAATTACTAGTCTTCACAAAATAAAAGTTGACAGCGTCCGTGTCGCTGACGTTATAAGGTTGAATTTAGTTTGGGCCACCGGGCCTTTTATTTTGTGAAGACTGTAAATGCCCACATTAGTGAAATCTTTCGATTTTACACCTAGGATCACGTTTCGAAACGCGATTCTAGCAGGAAGTGCTTTTGTGAAATATTTCAGTCCCTGTGTACAAACAAATTCTAAACTTTCGGTCACATTTATATCTCATAACCCACGTATGTGCATAATCAGAATCAGTCTAAATCGTACTTTCTTGCTAGGGTCATGCTCGTCAAATCCAGACATTGATAAAACTAAGTAAAGTTATACCTTTATTCAAAGCTGGTAGTACATCAGACCCCACCAATTTTAGACCCATATCGATACTACCAACGCTTAGCAAAATATTTGAAAAACTCATACTTAATCAATTGCAAAGTCATTTTTATCTCAATAATTTAATTCATATTGCTCAGTTTGGTTTCACAAAGGGTCGTTCAATAGCCGATGCTGGTGTTGAACTAATCGACAATAATTTTGATGCCTGGGAAGACGCAATGGATGCAATAGGTGTCTTCTGCGATCTATCCAAGGCTTTTGATTGCGTCCATCATGACACTCTTGTCAGGAAGTTACGCCATTATGGTGTAAAAGATCAGGCACTTGGCCTTCTGGAGTCATAACTAACAGATAGGGTTCAGATGGTCGATGTTAATGGGAAAAGATCACCTGGGTCTTCAATAAGTATGGGCGTACCGCAAGGTTCAATTCTTGGTCCTTTCTTGTTTTTAGTATATATTAATGATTTACCTTACCTTGTTAAAGCAAAACATGGGTTAGTATTGTTTGCCGATGATACTTCTTTGATATTTAAAGTTAAAAGACAGCAATCAAATTATGACGAGGTAAACAATGCTATCTCTAGTATAGTGAACTGGTTTACTGTTAACAATTTATTACTTAATGAAAAGAAAACTAAATGTATTAAATTCGTGTTACCCAATGTGAACCCGGTAACTACAGACATATTTATAAAAGGACAGAGATTGGACCTTGTGCAGTCGACTGTCTTTTTGGGCATTACTTTAGACGCCAAACTACAATGGGATCCTCATATAAATAAATTGTCGAACAGACTGAGTTCGGCAGCGTTCGCAGTTAAAAAAATTAGAGCTCTTACCGACGTAGACACCGCTAGACTAGTCTACTTTAGTTACTTTCATAGTCTAATGACCTATGGTATTTTATTGTGGGGTCACGCTGCGAATGCTAATAGTATATTTATTCTGCAGAAACGGGCTGTTCGTGCAATTTATAGATTAGGGCCTAGAGTGTCACTGAGGGAAAAGTTTAAAGTAATCAATATTCTGACATTTGTGTCTCAATATATCTATGACAATCTTGTGTATGTAAAAAGAAATATAACTAATTTTCAGAAGTACAGTGATATACACAATTTTAATACTAGAAATAAAGACAAGTTGGTTGCTTATGTAAGCCGACTACATAAAATTAGTAATTCTTTTAAAGGCAATTGTATACGCTATTACAATAAGGTCCCTACTGATATTAAAAACTTACCTTTAGACAAGTTTAAAATAATAATAAAACAGAAATTGTATAAAAAAGGTTACTACATTATATCTGATTACTTAGAGGACAGATGTCCATGGGAATAGATTGTTTGAGTAACAGGCTGTTTCGATATATAATTAGCATTCATTTTGTAATTTGACAATATTTTATTTAAAAAAGGAAACGCAAAAGATGCGACGACTGTGGAGTTTCTTCGGTGAGCTCTTCTCCACAGATTCCGCCATTGGGTTAGTGAACTCACCCAAAAAAATGTAATGACGGATCTAAGTGATGTAACAACATCCTATGGAAATAAATGATTTTTGATTTTGATTTGATTTTGATTTTGACATATGAAAGCATTTTTGCCGAAGCTGAAACGGAGACGCTTGGCTCCTTCGTACAAGTTTTATAATATTAAACTCTTCAATACCACCGGCATTAGATTAGGTTTTATATTTTATTACCATGGCATAAGTTTCAAATCGCGACCCCTCCCAACTATCCTCGGTTTTTGAGAGGTTAAGCAAACCCCATTTTAAAAAGTGATTTACAAATCAATCTGGGAGTTTCCCTTCTCTTCAACTTCTCCCGCAGTAGTTCAACCTAGAGAATAGGTAAAAAATTAGGTGTACTTCAAAAGGGTTCTTACATTTTTGTATGGAGCTGGCATACCTTTTTTTTATCGGCGAGAGATGAAACCGATATCCAATAGATTATCCAATAGATTATTGAAACATATATGTGTAATTATGAATTTCTAAAACGATATCCTTTGCCAGAAATCAGAGTTCAAAGTGCAAAAAAGATTTAATTGTCGCCCTTTAAATTCAGTCTCAAAAATTATATCGTTTTGGAAATTTATAACTACACACATTTGTTTGTAAAACAATACTCTATCGATCGGCACCCCGTTTCATCACTGGCTCCAGAAATCATGATTTTTCGCCAGTTACTATGCCAAAAAGGTTATATGCCCTTTGTAAATAATTTCTTATCTATAGTATATAATACATATATAAGGCAAGTATTTAATCGCACAGCAAATATACTGATTTTCACAGCAAAAACACTTTTTATGTCTTAAGTATTTTTGTTGTTCTTAAATGTTCAACCTAATTAGAAGGATAAAGGGGGCTTCGCTTCGCTCACCCCCTTTCACCTAAGCTACCGCAGTACTTTGCCCTGATATTAGCTTTAAAAATCAGTATATACTACAGTACAGTAGAACTTTGTATTTTGTAATTTTTTTTCGTTGCGGCTATCGCATCCAATAATGACCATTTAGCGCTTACAGCGGAATCAATACCGAGCCGTTTGTTTTTACTATTCATGGCTCAGCCTCAATAAAACAGTGAATGTCAGCTTTGTTTCTTTTATTCCCAGTTTACGACTCTCGTTAGGAAAACACAGAACGCCGGAAAATAATTTGCCTCTGTACAGTGGGACGTATGTTGTACTAGTCACCACCATGTCTAATGTGTTTAAACTGATCGTTTTAAAACAAGTCTGGGGACTTCGGTGAGTAAAGCCCATTTATGGCGTATCGGAACAAGAAAAATCAGACTTTGCAAGAGGTTATCATGCCCAATACCTTGGAGCTAAAATATGCCGATCGCAGAACGCGTAATAACCAGAACAATGTTGATCAAAGCACGACCCCAGGACAGCCGACCCATTTGACTAACATGGGCAGCGGCGGTCTAAATGTGGACAAGCTGGAGGGCATCACTAACTATTCGTCATGGAAGTTTATTGTAAAGAACATCCTTACTTTGGACGGCGAGGACTGTGTCCAATCACAGAGTCTGGATCTGTGCAGAAACAGCGTGCACTGGCCCGCATTCGCCTGATTGTACAGCCGGCACTACACCAGTACATTAGAGAAGCGAAGTCTGCCAAAGAAGCTTGGGATAAACTGGCGCTCATATTCGGAGACAAGGGATTATGTCGAAGAGAGCTGTTGTTACTGCAGCTTCATCACATCGAATTTGGGAAGTACAATTGCATGATTGAGTACATCAATGCCATTATGACGTTGGTTAAGCAACTTGCTGACAATGGCTGCATTATATAAAAAAGCTGAGGTGGCGGAGATAATGTTGATTGGCTGATGAGTACGACATACTAGTGTCTAACTTGGAAACGGTTGGTATGTTGGTATAATGTACGCGTGGAAAAGGTTGCCATGGTGTTCTTGTTTTGAACCAAATCTGAATCGCTTTAAAAGTAGACGAGCTCTGTGGCGCTGTGGTTGTGGCTCTGACTATGCGAGAGGTCCTGGGTTGAAAAAATAATCCCCATTTCTTGGATGTTTCTATGTGTGTAACGCCGCTGTTTCTGGTTCCCGCGACAAAGGGTATCCTAGTGTGAGGCCAGAAGCAATGTATGCGGTAGCCCACCAGTAGCCATAGTTTGATTCTGCATCTTGAGACATATTTAGATTCCTTCTAATTGGCGTTTCACCAATGATTGTTTCGTTATATTGTTGTACACATAGGTCTACTCTAAGGGTTCCAGCGAGTGATCCTATAAAGCTCATACTTTATAGGATCACTCGGGTGTCCGTCCGTCTGTCGCAGGCACTTTTCTCAGGAACTATAAGAGATACGGACTTGAAATCTTTTGCAAAAATACTTATCCTGATAACCGCAACATAATTAAAGACTAACATGAAAAAAAATTGCCTGAAAAAAAGTGGAGAGGGTAAAATGACAAAATGAAAAAAAATTACACCGCACAAACTAAGTCATGTATAATATCATTGAAACGGTCAAGGCCTCCTTACAAACTGTTCAAAAATATATTTCTTTTTAGTTTTTTGTTAAAACGGTCAAGGTCTCCTTACAAACTGTTCAAAATATATTTCTTTTTAGTTTTTTGTTAACTTCAAAAGTTATGATGAAAAAAGTGCAAAAAATTACTATTCCCCCCTCCCATATCTGCAAATCTACAGTGTCTAAAATTATGAAAAAAATACAGAATATATAGGTAGAACCTGAGCCATAATTTACAGGAAAACCTACCCGGAATTGCCAAGCTATTTGATTTATCTGTAAACCATAGAAAGACTCGTAAATGCGCTTGGTCACGTAAATTGAGTACGAAAGTAGCCGCACTTAACCGCAATAACTTTGTAAACAACAATTTGCAGTTTAAAATCCAAACTATTCACTCCACATCATCCCTACCATTCTACGGTGGTACGGAACCCTTCGTGCGCGAGTCCGACTCGCACTTGACCGTTGTTTTTTATATGCTTTATGTGCATTGAAGAAATTATGAATTACGAATTAATATGACAGTAGCTTGACGACCTCTGTAGCGCAGCGGTTGTGGCTCTGCCTACCATGCGAGAGGTCCCGGGTTCGAACCCGGCTGGGGGTAAAAAAAAAAACCCCAGGGCTTGGATGTTTATATGTGTGTGACGTCGCTGTTTCTGGTTCCCACGACACAGGGTATCCTAGTATGGGGCCAGAAGCAATGTACGTGCCTGTATGTAAATGTTTATGTTTATGCTTTTAATGACAGCTTCCTGATTGGTAAAATGTACGCGTCGAAAAAGTATGCAACTCAAACTGTGTCACTGACTCTTATGTACAATGACGTAAGGCTAATTTTATCTGAACTCTATCACTCTTTCACTCTGGTATATAATCCTGCTTGAGCCACTATAATTTACTAGCTACTTTCATCTTTTTCGCAAGTCATTTTCGTATAATAAACAGTTTAAAAAACATATGTTTGAGTGTACTGACAATCAACACGAGGTATTACTGCATGGAAGGTAGGTTTATTATTGTTTACGTGTGTGTCTTGGCCTGCTTGTAAGGGGTCCCGAGTTCTTGTATTCTATAAGAACAATTACGATACTCAAATAGGTCTACACACATCATTTAGTATGTACATTATTTTATTTCGTATATACATCATGCATTACAATATTATATTGTAGTTGTACATAATTAGATGTATACCATTTTATTACGCACTACGGCTCTCACGATTTTTCCTGGCCTTCGTTATTATTATGTATTCGTTAACTTACTATTAAGATTTCTGTGCAATAAAGAATATGAATATGAATATGAATACATCATAAGCAACAAAAATATCTACACATCAAAATTGGTAATTAATAGTTGTTTATGTTACTGCTACATAATGGAGGGCATTAATACTCGAGAGTGATATTATTATGAATAATATCACTCGAGAGTTTTAATGCCTAATTATGTAGAGTTACATACACTAGTTTATCTACACACATATCATAAGCTCTCTTTGATGTGTTCAGGAACCGCATGTTTGACCGGCATTGTGGCTCTGCAGTTGTTTAGCTTGATCTGTAGCACCAACTTCGGGCGTCGGCGTTAGAAATTTGAATTTCAGTACCAACTTTACAGACAAACTAGGGGCGGCAAGAGGCGGGCGTCGGCGTTCGAAATTTGAAAGTCATAAAGTGTAGAAAAATTACACATTATGGTCATAATGTGTAATTTTTCAGATAAGAAATGAGTTTTTACCAAATAGTTTAACATTATGCTGATCGTAACGTGCGGTTTTTGTACGCAGTAAAGAGGGTTTATGATACGTGTGTAGATAAAGTAAATAATGCTTTCTTGACTACAATATTGACGATCTCTGCGGCGCTGTGGTTGTATGGCTCGGCCTACCTACCTACGAGAGGGTTCGATCCCCGGCTGGGGATAAAGAAAAAAAAACACAGGTCTCGGATGTTTATATGTGTGTGACGTTGCTGTTTCTGGTGCCCACGACACAAGGTATCCAGTGTGGGGTCAGAAGCAATGTATGTACCTGTATATAAATGTAAAATGTACGTAAAGTATGTCTAAATGCCTAGTTGTTCCCATTTGTATTTTATTGATACATTTTATCACTATGATTCTGGACGACCTAATAAATCCTAAATACTAGTTTTTGATAAAAATAATGAAGCAAATTGAGTTTTACGTTTCAGCTGATGTGACCTAAGCAGTTTCCTTGGGAGACTCACGAATCCTATCCCCCTGTTTAGAAGAAACCGTATATTTATCTTTACAGTTGATCTATGTACAAATCGGGGCACAATCGTAAACTGAAGGCGAGCTAAAGGTTAAGTGTGGCTTGGGCCCTTTTATTGAGTATTTTCCGGAGGTAGTTCGAAGGGCTTAGCTTCTGTTACGGATGCTGTTTCATTGAGGGAAGGTTTTTTGATATTTCAGATAAAATTAACCTTATGTAATTTTTGTTAAATAAATTAAATTAAATTTGCTGTATAAAGGTTTGCTTGAAGAAATGCTGTTAAATGCTTTTATTGAGTATTTTCCGGAGGTAGTTCGAAAGGCTTAGCTTCTGGAACGGATGCTGTTTCATTGAGGGCATGGACGTATAAAAAAATCGGACGTAGTCTCGCTTACAACACAAGTGTGTCGCTCAGAGTTGGCCAGCTCGCTGTACATACACGCCGATAAGCACACATTTACACATTAGTCGGCCATTATGCGCACAGGCGTCAACAAAGGCGGTACGTTATGTGGAGAAATAAAAAGCTAAACAGCATGTCTTGCGTGGTAAAGTGGTATAAAAACCGAAGTGACCGGAGGAAAAAACATCCAGGAATCACGTTTAAAATGAATAAATGATCACTTATTTATACAACAACAAAATAATTCATCACAAGTCTAGTGTTATCAATATTCACGTAAGCAAAGTTACCCAAAATATGGGAAAATACGGTATTATTAAGTTCAAATTATAATTAGAATGATTTAAGCGAAGTTATTTTTGGCAGCTCTTTAATTAATCGGGATGTTGTTATAGGTAGGTCAGCTGAATATATAAATTGTAAGTTCTTAAATTTTTCGTCACATGACAATTGGAACTTCGAAGTTACTGGTCCGATTTTCTTCACAATCGATATCTAGGGCTCTGGTTGGAATCCAATCATGATTCCTAAGTCAGATTTTGAAAAAGTGGCCGCCATTTTGAACTTCGTATTGACTGGTCCGATTTGCTTCAAAATCAATATCTGGGGAATTGGTTGGAGTCCAATTTTGATTCTGAAGTCGGATTTTGAAAAAATGGCGCCTTTTTGCGCTTCGTAGTAACTGGTTCGATAGAACACAAAATAAATCTTATTAAATATATAGCGGAAAAATATTTAACGATTCGGCTTCACCACATTTCACAAAGTAAAAGACACTATTATAAAAAATTTACTCAGTATTTGGGATGTTAATCACTTTTACAGCAGTCATAAACGGTAGGAACAGTAAAGTTTTGAACAAATGGGATGATGCACTTTAGTCAAGTGAGATACTTTTTAAGAACTATCGAAGCAGTCGATTTATATGAGAGTTGTATTGAAATCCGCAACATGACGTCATATGATTGGATACAACGAACTAAGAGTGAGGACGGATTTGGCGTTAGCCACTTACCTATTCAAACTACTACGTGGAAAAATCTACGCAGCGGACATCCTGCGTAGAATCTGTTTATGTGTGCCGGACGGCTACGTGCATCGGCGCCGACGCCCGGGGTTGCTGCACATGCCGCGCGCGCGCACACACTTGCTAGGCAAAGCGCCGTTCACGCGCACACTCCGAACTCTTAATATGATAGCGGAGGTGATAGACATGTTCTCCTGCGCTCTGACTGAATTTACAAGGGTGGCATTATGCATTATAAGTTATGGATTGTGATGTTCACATTAAGTATTTAATCAATGTAATGGAATTAATTATGTTACCTACTTATTATTATAATGTTATGTACTTTGGATAACTACACTATCGAATTAGGCATCTCACCTGTAATGATATGTGTGTGTGTAGATAAATAAATAAATAAAAATAAATAAATAAATAAATATTTCGTTGAAGTCAAATGCACTCTGGCACAAAATGATGTTAATTCATTCAATTGCTTAAAATTATTAACGACTGATAATGACGGTAATTTTTCTTGTTAGGGCTATCAATTTAAATATAATTAGTATTTTATTGTCTACCATTCATGAATCATCTCCAATAAGTATTTTTTATACAACTTTGCAGACAAATCCAACAGATGGTGCTGTGAATCGCAATTTGTTTCTTGCGCTTATATTACTCAAACAGGTCCATAATTCGAAAAATGGTCCTATGATATTGATATTCTATCTAAAAGATCTATCCTATGATACCTCTATTTTATATTATACTCTATCCCAAAGTGTGAGATGTCATTGGACAGATGTTTTAAAAATAATATCAATATAACCATTTTTCGATTTATAGACCCGTTTGAGAAAAGAAGTGTTTTTTCTTCTCTCTCTCATTAAAATGATTTTATTCCTTGACTGTGTTTTAATAGGGTAACATTTTGGCTAACTTGGCAACCCTAAATTCACTCACTCATAGATATCCGCCGCCATTACGGTTCCTCAGTTTTTTTTCTTAGCGAGACTACGTTCGACTTATTTTATACGTCCATGATTGAGGTTTTTTTTTTGTATTTGCTATATCAAGGTTTTTTATAAGGTTTGCTGGAAGAGATGCTGTTAAATGCGGCCTCCTTTATGCATTTTTTTTCTATTCTTTCGTTATATCGTAGTATTATCGACGAATTGTGCTTTAAATCGTTATTTCGACAACATTATAAATATAAAACAGAGTACAGATGTAGTGAATAATCCTTTCCTTTCGTATTTTCTCGGAAATGTTCGTTTTTGTCTTACTACTTCATTCATTTGACATTGATAAATAAAGTATGCGATTCATTTGATACCTACACGTAATTTAATAATACAGTAATTCATAGACACATCGGCACCATTCGGGTGTTATCGTTGTTCCGAGTTTTGCCGATAGGAAATGATTATTCACTACATCTGTAGCTTGATAGAACCGTCATTATAGACAACTTTCCTAAAGAAAATTGTGGTTGACTATTTGATTATTGATCATCAATACATGGCCCTGATTAAAAGTTACTATGGGAGACATAATATATTTTTTTCGTTTGCGTCACAATTTGGTCAGCTTATATGTTCAGAACATGATTGTTTGCCACGAGCTATCTTTTATTGCGACTTTGCTTGTCGACTCGTGTTGAGATTGAACGATTTTTCAATTGCGATTGACATTTATAGAGGTAAGAGATATGTATTAAGGCTACTGGAAGCTACTGAATGAACGGCCAAGATCTGATAGAATATAATGATGATGAATGAAATTCATTCAGAATATTATACGTGATGAATGAGTTTTATATTTATTGAATTTCACAACAGTGTTGTAATATCATATCAAATGTTTCAGTTCAAAATGAAAACGATTTATATTTCAAACAGCTAAATTTGACCAGCAATTTGACGTTGGACGTAACTGAATTTCATTAAAACATACACACACATTATAATATTCATTACCTATCTGCCGAAAATATATTTTGAAATTTAGTTACAACATTCGTTCCCGCATATTTCATTTATTCGTTCTTTCATTCAGTTAATTGCTCTTCTCAAATAATTATGCTAATCTTTGTTCAGATGTTCTATGGATATGAAATTTTTGAATATTATATGTTATTTCTAAGCAGAATTAAAACATGTTTTAAGCTAAATCTAGCGTATTTCCATTTTACTACAAACATCTTAAAACCTAATTTAACCTCAACACAAAAGTCAAATCCAATAAATTGTTGTAATATACAACGATTCTTTCTGAATGTTGTGAAATATGATCGAGAGATAACTCTCTGTTTACTAAAAAGATCATGCTCAAAAAACACGGTATACATACTCGTACATGCGTATCTATAGAATAGGGAAGGAATATCCTTTTTTGAAGCCTATATTCCAATATATTCCAATATTCCAAATGTCTTTATTACTGTAGATATTTACATATACTTAGCAATCGTCATTTTTTGCCACTTCTCCCACAGTGGCCTAATGTAGAGACATTAGGCCACTGTGGGAGAAGAAGGGCGTAGAAACTCCCACAGATTGATTTTTAGATCTCTTTTTTAAAAATTGCTTATGCTTAACTAATACAAAATATAATATTTAGTCATTATCAAAATTAATAAGCAGGAATAAATAATTACAAAATTATTAATAGAAAGCTCTGTGTTGAGCCAGATTAACCCCACACAGTCCCATCATTTAATTAATCTTAAATATTGTAATATCCCTTTTTCGACAAAGTCGCTTTAACATGGTTTTTAAATTGCTCAAATGGCAATTTCAAGATCTCCAGAGGTATCTTGTTGTAGTAGAGAATGCATTGACCCTTGAAATAATAGCTAACCTTCACGAGTCTAAACCGGGGCGCAAGTAGTCTGTGATTATTTCTTAGGTTAACATTACAGCTACCTATCGCTAAGTTTGGGAAATTTTGTAAGGTTCTTGCGTACATACATTATATTTTCGAAAATAAATTTACTAGCTAAAGTTAGTATGTCAATTTCTTTAAAAAGCTCTCTTAAGGAGTCTGTGCATTATAAATTATAAATTGCTCGAATAGCTCTTTTCTGTTTTTTTTTTTATATCCGCTGATTTCCCCCACAACAAGATACCATAGGACATGACACTATGAAAGTAACTAAAATATACTAGCCTAGATGTAGCCACATCCGTGTTTTGTCTGATGTTCCTAACAGCGTAAGCCGCAGAACTTAATTTACCAGCCAATTTTTCTATGTGGGGTCCCCACTGCGATTTGTTATCAATGGTTATTCCAAGAAACTTCGTGTCATTTACTAATTCTAACGTATTGCTGTCCAACACTAAACTGGTCCCAACTTGCCTGACATTTGGAAGCGAGAATTTGATACATTTGGTTTTAACAGCATTTAACAATAAATTGTGTCCTTATAAAAATAAGTCCAAAATAAAGCTTAAAAAACTTTTTATTGTGTAACATGTCAGCATCAGATATCTGATATCAGATATCATCTCAATATATGTGAGCAGGTTAGCTACTCAAAAAGATCTTCACATCTTAAAAAAGTCAGAAATATCTACACAGCCAACGTGTCAAAATGATGTCAACATCCAGTTGTTAACTAAGTTAACAGCCAACAATAGAAGTTAACTCTGAGGGTGTTGACATAATTTTGACACTTTGGCTGTGTAGATATTTCTGATTTTTTAAGATGTGTAGATCTTTTTCAGTAGCTAACCTGCTCACATATATCTGATGCTTACTGTATTACCGAACCCGTACCGTATCACCAAAGCAACCAACCCTAGTTTATAATTCAATGAGTCGGCCACAAAGGCGCCGCACAATGGAATTGCTCTTATAAATCACACTTTTCCAACCACTTTCACTGAAATTAGGCTGTTCGGGTTGAATCATTACGTGACCCGAAGCGGTAAAATGTAAAAAATACCTTCCTGTTGGTGGGGATACTGTAGGTAAGCAATATTTTAATTAGGTAAAAAGGTTGGTTAGAAATAAAACGTGGAATACACTACTATAACGACGACTTCTGAGGCGTTGCGGTTCGAGGCTTTGCCTTCCAAGAGAGAGGTCCCGGGTTCGAATCCCGGCTGGGCAGGAAGAAAAAACTACAGGTCTTGGATGTTTATAGGTATGTGATGTCGTGTTTCTGATTCCCGCGACATATGGTACCCTAGTTTGAGGCCAGTTTGTAATTAAACGACGCAACCCCATCGAGTTTGGGTGCGTTTGATCCATCTTGACAGGTAATTCGGTCCTAGGTAATATCCAGGGTCTGATGATGGAGCCGGAAGGTGCCCATGGAAACTCTGTAATGATTCGATGCAACCCCATGAAGTTGAGAGCTCGTTTGATTCATATGTCAAATTTTACAGCTCATGAATTATAAAAGTTTTTTTTAATCAACTTATACGTATTTGTTTGCGGCGGTGGTTCCAAACAGTTTGAAAGAAACTGTGTATACATTTTGTGTTCAGCATTTGAGTAAGCGAATAAGGGGGTTGCAGAAAGTCCTCACTCGTACTGTAGAACACCCTCAAGCATTAACATCTAAAGGGCACTCACCTCCGGGGTCAACGACCGTCTGAAACAAGAAAGTTTTTTTTTTAAATATCGTGTTAACATAGAGCTTCTGACTGAATGCACAAAACTTTCAAGTAAATACATGTTAAAAATAAAATAAACCTTACTCAATCATACCTCGGACATACCTCGGACACTGTTCACACACATTGATCTAGCCCCAAACTAGGATTCCCTGTATCTTGGGTACCAGACAACGATACACATACTTATATACATAAATATTATACTTAGATAGATAAACAACCATGACTAGGGTACAAACATCCGTTCTCATCAAACAAATATTTGCCCCCACCGGGTCTCGAACCCGGGACCCTTGGCTTCTTAGGCAGGGTCACTGCCGACTAGGCCATTCGGGTCGTCAATGTCCCTATCGAGGCCTTTGCCCGGATACGAGGAAGTAAATTATATTCATTTTGTTAGCGACACATTTGATCACGCCGCCATGCCACGTGCATGCCCGTTTCAAAAAACGCCGACACTCACTCAAAGGAAGCCGCCGCCAGAGTAATAAATAAAATCTTTTATTAGTCTGGCGGCGGCTTCTTTTAACCTATTACTATTATTTTTATCCTTTGGGCACGTAACCCTAAACAGTGACAATAAAAAAATTAAATAATTAAAGGGGCTAACCATACAAGGATCTGAAACCAAACAATATTTTTTTCAACAAACCTATATGTGTGGGTCTGTAGATGGGTCTTTAAAAAATGACGTTGAGGTTCCTAAAACCATTCATCCTCAAAGTAAATCGTCAAAGAGACAGACCCTTCCAAAGTGGAAAAAATTGTCTCCCCCCCCCCCTCTCTAACTTTTAAAGTAAAAGAGTAAACATTCCAAAAAATATACAAATAAAAAAATACAAGTTTTGTCTTATCTATGTGAGAGACTGGTATCCGTACTAGGAGGTCCTTTTTGACAGATTACCAGCCTCTCCCGACGCTGAACCGGAGTAATCAAGGTACCCAAGGTAGGTGCAATTTAATAATCAGATAGGTAAGAGAGTGTAATGGTGTGGAGTGTCAGAGATTGGAAGTGTGTGTAAGTGAGGTGTGTGTGGGGTGTGTGTGTGTGTGTGTGTGTGTGTTTGACAGAAGACTTTCAGTGTCCTCATAGCTTAGTGGTTTTAGCCACGCTGTTATTATTCTTTTACATTCGTATATGTTGTATATCTCAATGTACACTTTCAACGAAAATTTTGGTTTGAAGAAAATTAAAAAGTAGTGTTTAAGCTATAAAACATTTATTAAAAACCGCAAAAATAACTTTGTCATTCATACAAACACTATGAAAACCAAAGTAATTAATTGCTGCTGAAAAATGATAGTGATATTTTGGCTAGGTGTATCAGGTGAATATGAAGTGAGTATCTAATTTATTTTTTTGGCTTACATCCTACATTTATCATGGAACCCTAAATGTGCGAAGGCCGACACGCACTTGGCCGGTTTTTAACGTAGGATATTTCCAGTGCCTATGATTTCATTTTCTACGGTTACCAATGATATTGATAGAATACAATATCTGCCCAAAACTTACACAACATAAGACCGAAAATACAGAAATCCTTTATTTCCGGGGGTCATAAAAAGCAATAGTTACTTATTTATGCCTTTGAAGTTTCAAATACCAGTGTTGAGATAGTAGAGGGAAGATGCTTGATAATCTTCTCACGCACCCTTTCTGGGGCGTGGGGAGTCGGGGTCAGGTCGACGGACCTCTGCGGGTGGTGGTCTTGATGTGGCGCTGGTGTGCAGTGGGTGATCGCCGGCTAGGCAACCAGGTCGCGTGGCAGGCGGCGGCGGTCGGGCGGGCGCGCGTGGTGCGGCGCCAGTTCGGCGATGTGCGGAAGGTGTGATGCATCCGCACGCGCGAACATGCCCTTCGCCAGCCTCTGGACAAACTGGTCCACGGTTTCCCATCTTAGGTCCCTCTGGATTGTCGCGTTCCTCACGTAGCGGGGGGCGCCGACGATGGTACGCAGAGAGAGGTTCTCTTGGGCTCGGAGTCTCCGTTTGTTCGTCTCCGAGCACAGGGCGTACCATGCCGGAGCCGCGTAGATGAGGCGGGATCTCACGTAGGTCTTGTAGATCCCGAGCTTCGCCCTCAGAGGGAGGCTGGAGTAGAGGGAAGATAAAAAGGGTAACTTTTTAGCCTCCGGACATTTTTATTATCCGATAAAATAAGCCTATGGTTGGTGACCAGTTTCACGAATATAGGAAAATCTGACGTTTTACGTTATATACCTCTGAATATTATATAAACATGGTTACAACTGTGTCTCTGCCATCCCGTATAGGAAAATGTGTGACGCTCTGTTTGGTTTTTTGTATAATACAACAATGACAAAAACCTCGTATTTTACAACAGCTTCCCTTACGAAATAACTAAAATGTAAATTCAATACGATTAAAATAAAATAAATTAACGATTCGGCCAACCTCGGAAATTGTCGTGAATCCCTCATCTCTCACATAGAGTTATCAATTTACAGATATGACCTTTAATTATATTACTCGTTGTCTTATTGAATACAATACAAGAACGATATGAGCAACAAAACATCCTTTGTAGCTCAAAACTAACACAACCTTTATATTGAAATAAGAAAAATTATTGACTATTTTGACAATCTGCCTTCTTAGTGTCAACAAAAACAGTGTGACGTATATGATACATTTATGTTAATGATAGATTTTATTAATGTTCAAATTCATGTCGCTTCTGCATAATAAATTTCTTAGGTCTACCTGTTAGTAATGTCATCTTGGCAGGTGCTATACATTGCGTTTATGACACTTCAAATTGAATGCTACCTAAAAGAAATCGCGGTAATGTATTTTGTGTCATTTCCGTCTCCGGATTTAGGCGACGATATCCGAGAAAAGTCGAATCTTTAACTGATTTTAATCGTTGTACCTATAATAAAGATGTTAGGGGTCGTGTATTATAGATATTTGTATCAGATAAAAAGAAGAAGCAATTTACATTTTGTGAGTGGTTTAAAAAGTCAAAAGCTAGTCGAAAGCGTATTTAACAGGTGCACTGAACCCCTTAATTATAATAATATTGCAATTTCAGGAAAAAAAACTCAAAAATTTGCAATCCGTGCCGGTTAAGCAACATCTGACTGCGTTGAGTATTGGATGGGTGTCCCGGTTCTATGTAGTTTTGTTTCGGGCGTTTTCGTCTTTTGCACGATACGTTAAGGGCTGAACAAGGGCCAATGGCATTGAGAATTAGACAAAGAAAACAAATACCCGTCGCATCGCGTCGAAGCAGACTGTCGCATGCTCCCGCGCAGAGCCCCGCGGGGCAGCCCGAGCTCCGAGACCAAGAAAATTATAGAAAATATTACTAAACTCCTGTAATAATAACATTAAAAATAAAACAAAACAACTAAAAATTTTCCGTTTTTTTACCTATTTTTGCGTGTAAGTTTCATATAGGAAACTGATTTCGTCTCCGAGCGCTTGTTCATTTAGTTGAATAATAAGGCATTGCGAAAAATGTTTTTAAGTATTAAATATAACAGATAACCGGTAATTTTAAAAGTCCATTCTTATCTCTTATAGACCTTTTATAACATATATTTATCCTACATTTTTATGTTGTCTATTTTAGCCTAGAATTGAAGCTAAAGATGCATTTCTTTGTTCGCGTCCCCTGGCGCTGGCCATATTTAACCCCTTAAGGTGTCGGTCTCGGCTACCTTGCTATGCCAGTAAACATCAATCTGCTGGATTTCTATATCTGCGAGCCCTGGAAGTTAATTAAAAACAAATCAGAGAAATTGGTTAGTTATGCGAGGCACCGTTTAAATGTGATCTAACACTAAGAAAAACAATATTTAAGCCGTCTATCTCTATCCAACCGTCTCTGCCTCCTAGGGTGTCCAGGCGATATTAGAAAAATGAAGTACAAAAAAGTGGCCAAATGCGAGCTGGACTCGCCCATGAAGGGTTCCGTTGTAGCAAGTAATTACGTGACTGGATGTTTGTGTTGTAACTTTGTTTTACATTTTTTTTATGAATGACAAAGTAATCTTTGCGGTTTGTAATAAATGTTTGTATCTTAAAAACTGCTTATTTTATTTTGTTCAAACCAGTTTAAGTTTAAATTGTGTATTGAGATACATAGCATATATTTTTTGTAGATTTTTAAAGTAAAAGTTGTAACGTACTACCTCCTTGACCATATTGGCTACTGGCGGATTAGCCAGTTAAAAACTAAAACTATAAAAATTCGGAAATTCGGGTCTGGAATCTCGTCTGGCAGCTGATTGTTTTTTTTGGCAGACATTGTTTGAGCTCTGAAAAAAAAAACAATCAGCTGCCAGACGAGATTCCAGACCCGAATTTCCGAATTTTTATAGTTTTAGTTTTTAACAGGCTAATCCGCCAGTAGCCAATATGGTCAAGGAGGTAGTACGTTACAAAGTGTACACTAAAAGTTAGAGGGCACATAGAGAGACACACATTTTTCCAGTTTGGAAGGGAATGTATCTTTAAAGATATACTTTGAGGAAAAATAATTCCAGGATCATCAACGTCATTTTTTAAAGACCCATCTACAGACGCCCCACACATATAGGTTTGACGAATAAAATATTGTTTGGTCTCAGATCCTTGTATGGTTAGCCCCTTTAATTATTTTAATTTTTAAATTTTAGTATAAAAATCGTAAAGCGGTTCACAGAATACCAAGTTTCAACTTTGTAGTCCTAATAGTTTCTGCATAAAGTTGCTGTGACATACGGACGGACGGACTTGACGAAACTATACGTCCACAGAAATATTGATAAATTTCTTAAATAGCGACAGGCACAATGTCAACACTAGAAATAGGAATAAACTAGCTATACCTACTACTAGGCTCCATAAGGGTAATGTATCTTTTAAAGGGCAATGTATTCGCTTTTACAACAAAATACCAACTGAGTTACAAGAATTGTCTGTAAATAAATTTAAAAATGTTGTTAAAAATCACTTATATAAAAAAGCTTACTACAAAATATCAGATTATGTAGAAGACAAGAAAGATTGGGAAGGTGTTTGCTCCAATTCTGTAAAAAATAACGTATAAAGCTGGAGGTTTCTAAGTCAAAAGTCAAAAGTCAAAAGTGTTTTATTTGTGAAACATAGGTGATGGCTGCATAAATACAGAGATGTTATTACAATACTTCGTGTTGCACTATGTTTTGCCAATTGGCATGCAAAAACTTGGCTTAATATCTATCATGCATATCTGATATTAAGTTACTAGTCGCCTCTTTGCCTCCAGCATCTAAAACATTGAGGTGACGGAATTCAAATTATATTATATAAATATTTCCCTGTATCTTATACATGTGTTAGTTTAAGATTTGACATTCTCCAAATGTCACCTATGTGTTTCTTATGGAAATAAACTCTTTTTGAATTTTGAATTTTATAAGGGTACCGTGTTTCTCTACGGAACCCTAAAAACAGAGAAATTATTATGGCCGGCCTTCCTTGGCGTACTGAAAAATCTTTTATTATCCTTGTTTATACAACCCAACGGCATTGACCTCTGATTGCGAAAACCAGTGGTTATATTTTCGGCGCGATCCGACCTAACCCCGCTTTATAGTTTAGGATTGTGGTTCGCCTAAAAGGTTGAAAAGTAGTTTTACTGCTGATTCGATGGATAAAGGGAAAACATTCAAACGGAATGTAAAACCTACGAAAAGGTATAAAGGGCCCACCTGAGGTAAGACCCTATTCCACTTTGGCTGTTTACGCCATTTACTTGACACACTAGGGCCAAATACAGAAAGTATTTGAAGAAATACTTCTGAAAGCAGTTACGTACAGTGCCACTAACTTTACCTTCCTTGGTCGCTGGGCGGCCTCTGTGGTTAAAAGCTTGGCCTCCCATGCGCGAGGTCTCGGGTTCAAATCCCGGCTGGGGGGGGGGGGGGGGGGGGGAATAAGAATAAAACCCCAGATCTTGGATGTTTATATGTGAGTGACGTCAGTGCTTCTGGTTGCCACGGCACAGCGTTGGGCCAGAAGCAATGAATGTGGTTGTATTAAATGTTTAATGTATGTTCTTGCTGGACAAGACAGAAACTAAAATTATATCGGAAAAGGCATAACGCTATGTATGTGTGCATTTGTGTGTGTGTGTGTGAGTGTGTGCTATAGTAGTAATATAATTAAAACTCCATAATAAATTGTTCCTATCGAATATAGTCTTGAAAAGTATCAACAGGTTTTACCGATGAAAGTATCAACAGGTTTTACCGATGTGTATCAACCCGCTCCAACACACACATACACACAGGTATGCGCGCACGCAGCATAGATACGTCACCAAAGGATAGGCAAAACCGTTAGTTGATAAACTAACGCGTTAGTTGATCTACTATCGACAGATAGTAACCAGACCAGGGTTTAGAATTTACTTTTATTTTGTTCTTACATGTCAACCTAACACGAAGACTATTCGGGGGCTTCGCTGCGCTCGCTCTCTCTAGTCTTCACCTAAGCTACCGCAGTGTTTGCCATTGAATTACTAGTGTTTGCCCTGGTATTTCGTTTGCAATTCAAGTGTAAGTCAGTTTACTATTTAACTGTTTTAACCGTTAGTTTATCAACTAACGCGTCATATAGTAAGCAGTAACGAAAAAAATAAACGTTAGTTTCTTAACTAACGGTTTTGACAATCTTACGGTGACAGATACACACTTCCGAGCTCGTAAAGCGTCGTGCTAAAAACCTAAACTTGATGCGTGCGGTGGTGCGTATCATAAACCCTCTTTACTGCGTCTAAAACCGCACGTTAAGACCAGCATAATGTTAAACTATTTGGTAAAAACTCATTTCTTATCTGCAAAATTTTACATTATGACAATATTGTACAAAAATTTGACAAATTATGACATTAAAATTTCGAAAGCTGACGCCCGCCTGCGTGCCGCCCCTAGTTTGTCTCTGAAGTTGGTACTACAGAACAAGCTAAACAATTTCAGAGCAATGATCAATGCCACAATGCCGGTTAAACATGCGGTTCCTGAACACTTCAAAGAGAGCTTATGATATGTGTGTAGATAAACTAGAGTATGTAACTGTACATATTTAGGCATTAAAACTCTCGAGTGATATTATTATGGAACTCGTCTTCGGCACGTTTCATATACCCACTCTCGAGTATTAATGCCCTCCATTATGTAGCAGTCACATAAACTACTATTAAGTAACCTAAAAGATTCTTCCGTATATATGTTTAAATGGCCATACTGATTAGAAACGAAACATAAATACAATGAAAAGTAAAACACAAGTGAAGTCATTTGCAGACTAAATTAGCTTTCAACTTCAATGTAATCAGACCATGCCTTTGGGAGACAAAGTTATACAATTACAAGTTATTTGTGCTTGTATTTTTTCATTTGTGATTACGGTGAAATAAGTAGACACAAGAAAATAAAAATGTCGAAAATCCGCCTTAAGCTCCTCGTTAACAAAAATAAAAATAAATAACATAATATTAAACAAAATGTCAAATTCAACTACTTCTTCTTTATTTTAATGGCAGTCTAACAACTAGTTAATATCGACAATGTCAAGTGTCATCTCTCTTTATTTTTTTTATTTTTTTTCCTTTTTTTAAGGCTTCCATCTTCCATCCAAGTTTCAGAAATGGCACGCATTTATTGCAGTTGATCGGAAAATTCAACTAAAATCAGTCAGATGCAAAAACCTCCATTACGCTTGCCGCATTGACATGCTGCACTGCAAGGGAGAGCACGTTTTTCAACCGACTTCAAAAAGGAGGAAGGAGGTTCTCAATTCATCTGTTTTGTTTTTTTTGTGTTTGTTACGCGATGGCTCCTTCAATCGTGTACATGTCACGTTTCGAGTCACTTCAACAAAGCCATCATCGCTCACGTGACGACACGACCATCATGCCCGTTTCGAATGGGAAATGACGACCATCATAGATATCCATTCGGAACGCTTTGAACGCGACGGTAGACGTTGCACTGACTGACTGGGTTATAATAGTGTTATCTCTATTATAACCCAACTTTTGTTAGTTATTGTCATTTCGAGTCGTAGACAGACTATAGTATATACAGACAGTAGTTATATTAGCTTTTTTTTGGGTGAATAAGTGAGGAAATAACCAATTATGGAGCGCCAGGAGTCGCTGATGTTTGCCGTTCTAAGTTTGATTGTCAGCTTAGATGGCTCGCTCACAATGCTGACGCTCAGAACATGGGCGATGATAGCGTGGCGGCGTTGATTATTTCATTCATGACGTCAAATCAACCATTTTGAGCTATCGTTGTCACGCTAAAACTCATTCGGAATGACCTCGTAGACGCTTTAGTCGATTATGGTGCGTTTTGGAACGCGCTGCCGAATGGCCGAATGGCAGTCGGCAGTGACCCTGTCTACGAAGCGAAGGGTCCCGGGTTCGAGTCCCCGTGGGGGCAAATATTTGTTTGATGAGAACGGATGTTTGCACCCTAGTCATGGTTGTTTATCTATCTAAGTATAATAGTTATCTATATAAGTATGTGTATCGTTGTCTAGTACCCGAGATACAGGGAGTCCTAGTTTGGGGCTAGATCAATGTGTGTATATAGTGTCCACGGTATTATTTTTTACTTTATTTTCTTTATCATGTATCAATTTTGATGATTCTTAATTTGTTTGGAAGGTCACACTTTAGAGGTGGTCTCATATATTATTAAAATTGATTTAGCGCTTTAAAAACAAAAACAAATACAAAAAATATATACATAGATGACGTTTTGGTTTGTGGTTCCGTGCAGTAAAAAATTTCCCGACCGGGGAGGAAGAAATAGGGCTTGAACTTGAAGTCGTTTTTTTTTAGTTTTTAACTTGGTGAATTATTCTGTAAATTCTCTTATGTTAACAGTACATTATTCGCACATCGGAAACGATCGTGCGGCAACATCTGGCTGAGGCGGTTACTGGATGGGTGTCCGTTTCTATGTGGCATTTGTTTCGGGCGCTTCCGTGTTTCGGATGACACGTTAAACTGTAGGTCCCGGCTACTATCGCTACTCGGTGGTAGTAGTCGTGAAGCTGTGTCAGGGCTGCTTGAAAACATCTGATGTTCGGGTTGGCCACTAGCCCGAAACTCCTCCATCAGCCCACACTGAGCCAGCGTTGGAGTATGGCTCAATCCTCTCGTATCCGGGTAAAGGCCCGAGCCCCTCGGTGGGGACATTAGCAGGCTAGGTTATGACCAAGAGGTCATTTTTGTTAAATACATTTTAGCGTTCAAACGCTGTAAAGCCAACTCCAATGCGTTTCAGCCATTAAACTCTTTTTCATACCACCATGGTGGAGTTAGGACCTTTCCCATTACAATACGCATAGGCAGCCTGTCTCGAAGACTAGTCACCACGAAGTATCTCGCATAAATTTGGAGCAGGATACCGGTAGCGTAGTGTGGCAGCCTCTAATTCAAATGTGTTTGAGAAACTTCGTGGCGACTAGTCCCCTAGAGTCGCGTAGAAATCTCGTCGCCTGTGCGTACCCCACGTTATACAGAAGCTATCTTGACGACTGTTTTCCCAATTGCTGGATCGGCAGAGAAAGGCCTATTCCTCGGCCTGCTCAATGGACTCAAAGACCCAATGGACGCAGAGTCAAAGAACTGGTCTATTCCAACGTAGCCATCAACACAAAAGAAGAGTTGATTTCAAAAATAAGAATGGCTTTCGATACCTTAAAAGATGAAATGATGCTCAAAATCACGACCACAGAAGTCTCGTGTCTGTGTGAGGAACCAAGGATCTTATTTCGAGCATGAATAGCATATATTTAATCAATTAAACAGACTGTCTAAAAATTCTATTTTTCTCCCTCAAACTGGTTGGTCAAGAAGGTCATAACTTCAAGAATGTGTGAGGTATCTACGTCAATAATGCCTTTAATGAAAGATCATTAACTAAGATTTTTTTTGTAAAAAATTGCACATAAGAGTTCACTTATTTTTGGTAAATTAGGTCCGAAAAACTTATTTTATAGATGATTGAAATTTGCCGTGCTCTTCAATGGTCTGTAAAAACCAAGTCTGACGTAGCAGATGCACAAATCAAGATTTACTGGAATGCTTATTAAGTGATTTATTAGAATCAATTGTAAAATAATCCAATTATCGTTTAGTCTTGCAATGATAATCACTTAACTGTGAAAATCTGGAAATTTTCTTCAAAATCACTAAATCATCAATAAAAATTTAACGGTAAGACTTCGCCATATGAATGTTTGGCTCAAATGCTTCTAAATGGTCTTTACTAACTTTGGTTTAAGCTTTGCATCGATCTACCGGACACCCTGTATTTCTAAGTTTTAAAGTTCGGTACACTCACTAGTATAGATAGTCAATATTGACAATATCGAAGAACACTGTGGCGCTGCGGTTATCGCTCTGCCTACCATGCGAGAGGTTCCGGGTTCGATCCCCGGCTTGGGTGAAAAAAAATACTCAGGCCTTGGATGTTTACATATTTTTGACGTCGGTTTTTCTGGGTCCCACGTGACAGGGTATCCTGGTGTGGGGCCAGCAGCCTTATGGCGTAACTCTCTGAAGTTCATAACGTGAGTCTATGGTTCATCTCATGCTCATACAATTTCATCGATTGCGGGGTATCACCGAAGGCTTCTAGGCTTCATTCAATGTGCTTGGGTTTGGCCTCCATTATGATGCTACTTGCGTGATACCAATTTGACAGATGAAGCTGGTGCAAGGTGTCAAACGTAAAAGTCTATATGAAGTTCATAGCTCAGACGACTTACGCCATAAGGCTGCAGAAGCAATGTAAATGTTTGTTTGTATTATAATGGCTCTGTTAATATAATAAAATTATAATTGCTACGTTAAAATTTCCCTCATAAAGAACTATCCTGCAACATAGTATTGTTTGAAATTCCTTTCGAGATTCCGTACAAGAATTTGCGATACGACACAAACTTTAGTAATATATCCAACAGAGTCGCAAACATAAAACACTTTCGAAGGAGCACACGCGGGCACGGATAGAGTACAGTGGGCAGTACAGTAAGATAAAACATATACTAATATACTAAGTTGCTAAGCTGATAGACTGTACATAAGAAGGGATTTGAATAGGTAGTCAATAAATTGAAGTAGAAGCATTTATGTAAAGAAAAAAAACTTAAGTGTGCAAAATGTGAATTGGTAATTTTTAATTATGACTCGCATAACACTTCACTTGATTTTTGAAAGTTTTTTGAGTACATATTTGGAAATATCTCTAAATTGTTTTATTTTCTCCTGTAATTGAGAAAACCTAACTAATTTCATTGCGGAATTGCATTCAAAATGGGGATATTATGTATTCGTAAACTCTCCTCGAAAATCATTTGGACACAATAGCGTAGTTTATTTTTAAACAATTTTTGTGATTTGGCACTGCCTTATTTTAGTTTGAATAGAGCACATTGTTGGCGGTCTCTTTTCTTCTTTATGTGGAAGTAATAAACGCTGTCACTTTGGTTTATATTCGTAGTCTTTTAATACATATGTTTTCTTATCACCTTAATTCGGGATGTTTTTTTTGGATGTAACTCTTGTTAAACATAAGCCAATAAACATCCAATATCAGCATTTTTATCGATTCGAACCCGGAATCTCTCGCACATCAGGCAGAACTTAGACCTACGCTACGATGTAATTGGCTTAGTTCTCATTATTATGGCTGACAATGAGCGGCCGACGATAGTGAGAGAGCGAGGCATCGCTACCGTATAAAGGAGATGTGTTGGTTTTCTAAGGAAGCGGGTACTTTAATTGAAAGTGTCGTAACTAAGATAAAAATGTTTTTCTATGGAAGAATAACATATAAGAATTCTAAATTTATACCAAGATATTTTTTAAAAGCACCTATTTCTTTGTTTTTAGGGTTCCGTACCCGAAGGGTTCCAAACGGGACCCTATTACTAAGACTTCGCTGTCCGTCCGTCCGTCCGTCCGTCCGTCTGTCACCAGGCTGTATCTCAAGAACCTAGCTAGCTAGAGAGTTGAAATTTTCACAGATTATGTATTTCTGTTGCCGCTATAACAACAAATACTAAAAAACAGGATAAAAGAAATATTTAAGGGGGCTCCCATACAACAATTCTTTCAATACCACATACAAACTTATGGATGCACCTGGTTACGTACATGGAGTGTGAAAGTAACCGCACCAATAACTTTGTAAACACTATTTTGCTGTGTAAAATCCAAACTATCCACTCCACACCATCGCTTCCATTGAACGGTGGTACGGAACCCTTCGTGCGCGATTAAGACTCGCACTTGACCGTTTTTTTTTTTATTTAACACAGATTTTTGCCATGCTTTTAGGACTTCTTTTCATCTGAATCAAAAATATACTCTACAGAAAAAAATATGGGATATTTTATATATGCCAAGCCATGCCATCGTTGGATATTTTATATACGCGATTGTGGTGATTATAGGGTTCGCGAGCGTAGATACTTCCTCACTTGCGTAATGTTCGTTCCGACACTATTGTCTGAAAGTTTGCTGTAAGCTTGCTGAAAGCCGTGTGGCCGGACTCGTTTCTCAAAGGTTACCTTTGCCAGCAAAGCCATGCATTATACCCATAAAGTCGTGTCAAAATTAATATGGAAACATGACAGTCGGCGCTTGAAGTTGAAGTGAAAACAAGGCCTTAAATGTTTATCCATTACGTGCTTCCCATTGTGCTCGAACTAACGGTATCCTACACTGAAGAGAAAACAGAGAACTAGAAACTCTTGAGTTTCAATTTCTCCAGAAGCTGCGCTGAAGCATGGTATAGATATAACCAACAAGGTATAGATATAGACAACGATACACATACTTATGTAGATAAATATTATACTTAGATAGATAAACAACCATGACTAGGGTACAAACATCCGTTCTCATCAAACACAAAACCAAATATTTGCCACCACCGAGTCTCGAACCCGAAGCCCTTGGCTTCGTAGGCAGGGACACTGCCGAATTGGCCATTCGGTTTGTTTGCCTTATGCTCTTAGAAAGTTTCCAGAGTCACTCCATGTCAGAAATGACAATTCAAATTTGTCGTGACATGAGAACCCTAATCAGAAAAGGCAAAACCTTTATTCCCTTTTGCCACAGCCTCCTTTTGCCAGACTTCTTTTGTCCTTTCATTTTGTTGCGGTCATAAGAAAATTATATGATGATGATAAAGACCGATAACACAGAAATGTTAATGATACTTAACACAAAATATTTAAAAAATCCTGATAATGTAGGACATGACGGCAACAGAACTAAAATCCTAAAGACTTGCTTCCATAACCTAGCCCCTTATATATGCTGTTAGTACTATTATATATTCTTGCTGTTATCATAAATTTATGTTTTGAGCAAGACATATACCCGGATAAACTTAAAACTTCCATCATAAATCTATTCATTAATTTGGAGATTATAAGAAGTTATTTCTATATAAACTCTAATTCTAATAATACTTAAGATTTTTGAATGGGCTACACATAATAGCCTTAATTCTTGTTTAGAAATTAATAATATCTTTCTAGAGGAACAAAATAATTTTAGAAAAAAACAATCCACAATACTAAAGATATACGGCCTTTTAAAACATGTTTATGACAGCAACAACAAAATACAACATTTCTCAGTAATCTTGATAGACATGACCAAGGCTTTCGACATCGTAGATCATGAACAGCTACTGATGAAACTCAACAGATTTAATTTTTGAGGACCTACCCAAAAACTATTCAATTCATATCTGATAAATATAAACAAATCAATTGCGTTATTAATAATATGGATCAAACTGATGCACAGCATAGCTATTCATCCAGAGATTGGCCCGTTAAGTATGGGGTGCCACAAGGCAGTATCTTGGGGTCTCTACTATTATTGGCCTACATAAATGATCTACCAAAAAGTGTATTGTTTTCAGAGATTAACAGATTGAGTGGACTAATAAAATGGCTACAAAACAATATTCTAATAATTAAACTACCAAAAACTAAAATTATGCAATTTCACCAGCCTCATGTTAACCCCCCAACCTTAATAATAAACTATAATAACCAATTATAATGATTCAAAACAATGAACATTCCTCGGACTACACTTAGACCAAAATGTGGTGAGTGTGTGAGCGCATGGAAACTTCGCAATAGAGATAGCTGTAAAATAAATCCCACCAAAAACATTCTGTAAAAAACTAACCAAGTCTCGACGGAGCTGCTTGTTTATCTCTAAAAAGTAGTTAAATCTAGACAAAGTCGTGCCAAGTCTAAGGTTCCTTACTGCGATTTCTTTACTATTATAGTTAAAGTTGTGTGACTTGGCCGTTGAAGTAACTAAATGACCTACAGACTTGAAATTTTGTATTTTAAGTATGTGATAATAGCTTACTGGATGACGAAAACTTCTGCGTTCTGGTCTTATCCAGAAATTCTCAAATAGGGGCCTGAAAATGCGGCGAAATGGTTCCAGTAAAGGATGGTACGGCAGTGTTTCCTTCGCGCTTAACTTGGCGGGGGAACTGCCGTGCCCCCCGATATTTTTAAAATACCTAAACATAAACATATACATAAAACAAAAACATTTACATACAGGCACATACATTGCTTCTGACGCCACACTAGGATACCCTGTGTTGTGGGAAATAGAAACAGCGACGTCACACACATATAAACATCCAAGACCTGGTTTTTTTTTGCTTTAGCCCCAGCCGGGCATCGAACCCGGGACCCCTCGCATGGTAAGCGAAGCCACTGCGCCAGAGAGGTCGTCAACTAACTACTAAGACGATATTACTTAGATGATAAAAACGTCTGGTTAACTGTTGATCCAAATCAGTGGAATAGATTATAATTATGACTTAGTGGAGTTTCCTATGGCCGTTCTTCTCCACAGCGTGCGTTCTCTGGTAGTGAACGTGCCATCCATAACAGCTTTGACGTCGAAAAATTATTTCTTAAAATCTTTATCTACACACGTATCATAAACCCGGCGACCCGAATAGCCGAGTCGGCAGTGACCCTGCCTTCGAAGCCAAGGGTCCCGGGTTCGAGTCCCGGTGGGGGCAAATATTTGTTTGATGAGAACGGATGTTTGTACCCTAGTCATGGTTGTTTATCTATCTAAGTATAGTATTTATCTATATAAGTATGTGTATCGTTGTCTAGTACCCAAGATACAGGGAATCCTAGTTTGGGGCTAGATCAATGTGTGTAAATAGTGTCCAAGGTATTATATAAAAAAAAAAAAAACCCTCTTTACTGCGTACAAAAACCGCACGTTACGATCAGCATAATGTTAAACTAAGTAGTTTAGGTGAAAACTCATTTCTTATCTGAAAAATTACACATTATGACCATAATGTGTAATTTTTCTACACATTATGACAATCAAATTTCGAACGCCGACGCCCGCCTGCTTGCCGCCCCTAGTTTGTCTGTGAAGTTGGTACTGACATTCAAATTTCGAACGCCGACGCCCGAAGTTGGTGCTACAGAAAAAGCTAAACAATGCCGGTCAAAGATGCGGTTCCTGTACACATCAAAGAGAACTTATGATATGTGTGTAGATAAACTAGTGTATGTAACTGTACATAATTAGGCATTAAAACTCTCGAGTGATATTATTATGAAACTCGCCTTCGGCTCGTTTCATAAACCCACTCTCGAGTGTTAATGCCCTCCATTATGTAGCAGTCACATAAACTACTATTATTCGAATAAAATATTTTTTACTTTTGACTTGACTTGACGGGATGACGCACGGTGGACCAAAGCAGTCACAGACTGCTGGTCAATAGTCAATAGTCAATAGTCAAAGTACTTTATTACTGTAGATATTTACATATACTTAGCAAACGTCATTTTTTGCCTCTTCTCTACATTGGACCACTGTGGGAGAAGAAGGGCGTAGAAACTCCCACAGATTGATTTTTAGATCTCTTTTAAAAATAGGTTGTGCTTAACTAATACAAATATGAAAAATTTAATTGTTATGATTAATAAGCAGGAATAAATAATTACAAAATTATTAACAGCAAGGTCTGTGTTGAGCCAGATTAACACCATACAGTCCTGTCATTTAAGTAATCTTGAACATTGTAATATCCCTTTTTCGACAAAGTCGCTTTAACATGCTTTTTAAATCGCTCAAATAGCAATTTCAAAATCTCCAGAGGTATCTTATTGTAGTAGAGAATGCACTGACCCTTGAAAGAATTGCTAACCTTCGCGAGTCTAAAACGGGGCGCACATAGTCTGTGATTATTTCTTAGGTTAACATTACAGCTGTCGCTAAGTTTGGAAAATGTTATAAGGTTCTTGCGTAAATACATTATATTTTCGAAAATAAATTGACTAGCTACTATTAGTATGTCAATTTCTTTAAAAAGCTCTCTTAAGGAGTCTGTTCGTTTTAAATTATAAATTGCTCGAATAGCTCTTTTCTGTAAAAAAAAAATAGTTTGAATATCCGCTGCTTTCCCCCACAACAAGATACCATAGGACATCACACTATGAAAGTAACTAAAATATACTAGCCTAGATGTAGCCACATCCGTGCTTTGTCTGATGTTCCTAACAGCGTAAGCCGCAGAACTTAATTTACCAGCCAATTTATCTATGTGGGGTCCCCACTGCAATTTGCTATCAATGTTTATTCCAAGAAACTTCGTATCATTTAACAATTCTAACGTGCTGTTGTCTAACACCACGGGCAGCGACAAGACCAGTGGGCAGACCACCTGCCCGATGGTCCAACGATATACTAAAGTCGACAATATCTCAATGGACGCGGATGGCACAGGACGGTAGGGGTTGGCGCTATAGAGAAGAGGCCTGTGCCCAGCGGTGGGTTGATGTGGGCTGAGCATTATTAAAATAAAAATTAAAAAAAACCGACTTCAAATTTAAGCCCTATTTCTTCCTCCAAGGTTGAGATGCGAATGTCGTCAAAATACACGAAAACTAGGCTACGAAATTTGTCTGTCAGACATTCAAGTCCATACGTAATACACGACATAAACGAATACGGTACTTATAGACATAATTCATCATATGACAATGACCTTAAACACCACTGAAAAGACACAGTAAAGCAGTGCAATTTCGTTTATCTGGATGACATCATAATGCCATTATTTTTGTTTTAGAAAACAAACTACTAGACCGATTTCTAATTTTCAAAAATTAAAACCAAACTGGGTAACAACCCTTTAAAATAAAAAAGGAATTTTTGAAATCGGTTCGTAATATCTCTAGTTTAAAGGTAACAAACAGGAAAAAAACAATTGAGAACACTCTCCTTTTTTGAAGTCGGTTAAACATAGAAATAAAAATGGGTGTGACGTAATCTTATGTTTCATAGAGTTTCTTGTTTCTGACACCCGCCCAGCGTCGCCCCGCCCATGTCCCGCCTGCGGTGTGCCAAGCCTTTAAGGCGGTGCTCCACCCCAGCGGAACTCAAGATTTCACCTTCAGCTTACTTTTAGGGGAATATATCGGTCAAGTGCGGATCTCACTCGCACACGAAGGGTTCCGTAATATTCTACAAGAGAACTTAAACGTTGAAACTGGTCCCGTTTGGCGACCTTCGGATACGGAACCCTTAAAACGCTCTTTGCCGATCTATAGAGGATGAAATAATATTTTATAACGTTTAAATATATAGCAAGAACAAATTTTCAAATCCAGAGCAAAAAAAAAAAAAAAAAGATTTTGCGGTACCTTCGGGAGAGTTTTCTATCGAGCCAAAATAATTAAATGGCATACGATGACTCTCATGATCAACAAGCTATTATAAAGAAACAACTGCCTTAATACTCTTATTTTGCGTTACTTGAGATAAACAGCTGTTTTGGTATAATGCTTCACATTAAGTAAAGGTGAGTTGTACTTAGACCTCTATGCAAACATTGTCTTGACTGTTGATTCTGACCCGAAACTTCTGAGTTTGTGAGTTTCCACGTCTGAGTTAGGAGCACAGTTTAAATACAAATTTAATTTTGGCCCTGGTTTTACTAGGCGCATCAAAACGACCTCTGTGGGGTCGTGGAAAACTGCCCCACAAGCTACAGGTCTCAGGTTTGATCCCGGCTGGATTCATACAGAAAGACTTTTAATTAGCTGAGTATATTTTGGCAATTATAGCACCCGTCATTACGAACAACTTTCCTAAAGGAACAAAATTTTATCGCAAATGAATATGTTTTTTGCTGATCCTAAGTACATTGATCCGATCAGCTGATTACAGGTTACTTACTATGGGAGACGATTTTTTTTTCTTTTGCTACCATAGGTTTCAAGGAAAACGTTATTCATAGTTATGGGTACTATTATTTCTCAAAATTTGTTCAACTAATCAAATATCACCTTGTGTATTTGCTTGGGACGTCGCTGTTTCTGGTTCCCACGACTCACGGTTTCCTAGTGTGGGGGCAGAAGTACATAAATGTTTATTACTTGAGTTACTATCCCATTGGAACATTGGTTACCGGGAATCAAACCCACATCTCCTGCGCGGTAGGAGTGTGACCAAATAGGCCATGGACGTAAACATAAAACCACCATTTTACAGAGTATAACAGAAATATCAAAATATGGTCATATTTTAAGAGGTTGTTAGGGACATTTTCCTGTACAAGTTTCACTTTAAACCTTTTGAATCAGAGCAACTTAGCAAATCAGCTGAACGCCCGGCTTGAAATGTGTGAAGAAGTGAAAAATTAAGTTGCTCTGATCAAACCGGTTTCATAATAAAATATATACAGAGTGCTGTCTCTAACAGGCCCTTAAAATATGACTACATCTTTCTGTAACACCCTGTATAGCGAATAAATTGGGTTTTTTTTTCTCCGGGAAAATGAAGTCAACGTCGGGTTTTTGTGATGTGAAATATGAACACACAAACTAAGCCGAACCATATGAACGTATGTGTCGTGGCCAGATCTTAAAATTGCTCACTTCATGATGTGGCTGACTAATGGTTGCTAGATTTTGGTTCCAGAAGGTTACTGGTTCATTTATGGGGATCTCTATACACTTTTATAATAAGCGTACCAGAGGTAATTGATCAATAACCACCGCAAAGGTTTGAAACATTTTATAAGGTTCATCTCATAAAGAAAGCCTACTACACTATTAATTACTATGTTAAAGACAAAAATGCATGTCCTCAATGCCCTAAGCTCCACGATAATCACGATACGGGTATCTTAATGTGGAGGCAGAAGCAATGTATTTATTTGCCTGTATGTTTAAATGTTTATGTGTGTTGTTTATACACTTTTATTAAGTGATCATAGGAATTTGATCAATAACCCATGCAAAGGTTTAAAAAAAATATTGAGATTAATCTCGTAAAGAAAGCCTATTACACTTATTAATGACTAAGGTAAAGACAAAAATGCATGTCCGCAATGGCCTAAGCTCCACGATAATGATAATAATAGTTAAGTTTATTTCCATGAATGACAAGATGTCTTAGTAAAAAAAGCATTATACATACCTCTGTAACTTTTGAAATTGCCATTTGAGCAATTTAAAAAGCATGATAAAACGACTTTGTCGAAAAAGGGATTACAATGCTCAAGATTACTAAATGACGGGACTGTATGGGGTTAATCTAACTCAACCCAGACCTTGCTGTTAATTATTTGTTATTATTTATTCCTGCTTATTAATTATAATAATTAATATTGTAATATTTGTATAAATTACACAAAACCATTTTTTAATAGATCTAAATTCAATCTGTGGGAGACCTTTCTTCTCCCACAGTGGTCCAATGTAGAGAAGGAGCAAAAAATTGCGTTTGCTAAAATATGTCTTCAGTAATACTGGGAAATTTGCTTTGACTTTGACTTTGGTACATGTCTAACTATATAGGAAGACTATTTATTCGTCTCGGTAAAGCCGCGACACGCTACAAATCGACGCTACTCACTTCTTGTGGCGTCACAAAAAGCTGACACATGCCACAAGTGCGATTAACCCATCCCTTTCATTCGCTTCAGTCAACCTGGACTAAGTCGTTTATGACACTGCAAGCAACCGGGGTAAAAAATAAGTTGCCACCAACTACTTGTGGTTATGTTTTGTGGCAACGTTTTGTGGTCCGATTGCACCGAGGCAAATTCAACCATGGTTGCCCACATCACGCAGTGATCAATTTTAAGATATGGCCACGACATATGGACTTTCCCGCCATTCAGAGGACGGAGTTATTCGATATACCTTTGTTGGCTAAATATAATAAGCCGCTGCCTGGCAAAAAAATGTCTTGAGAAATTCGTGGTTTATTTCATACATTTGGATATTATTATATTATTATTTTTGGTGGTATAGTATGATGAATATGTAAAGTTTGTTATAGTAAAAAAATACTGACTTACACGTCAGTTACCTACAGTATGAAAAAGATACAGCGCCACAAAGTTATCTGATCCGGTGGCGAAACTGGTACTACGTAATGTCATTTTGAAATGTCATAATGTTCTCAAGTTTGTTGTTGTGCACAAGGCTTGGTGTTTTATTCATTATTTTATCGTTTTAATGATATAAATAATGCCGAAAGCATTGAACAGTGCCGCGAGAAACACTATTTTAAATGTTTTATCTTTTATGCAGGAAGAGAAACGTTTAAATGCACTGATAATACCATTTGAAAACTGTATGAACGAGTTGCTGCTGCTACAGGTTAATGTTGCCAGTTGTTGTTCTATGAATCACCCATTTCTTGTCAGTAGTCGATGACATGGTTCCTACAAGTACTTGTGTTCTATTTTGCAGGTGTAAGTGAACGGTTTGTAGGACAATTAGTTAAAGAACAAAAACAGGCAGATGCTACTGGCTCAAAATTTTCTACTCCAGGGAAAAAAAGGATTAGAACCAAGGGGAAGATAGAAATTGATGCTTTTGACCTCGGTGTCATCAGAAGAAAAATTCATGAATTTGAGACAATGAAGAAAGAAATACCTACCATCCCAAAATTACTGAATGTTCTACGAGACGAAATCGATTTTAATGCTAGTCGTGAAACCCTCAGAAAGTTATTGCGTGAAATTGGTTTTCGATACAAGAAAACGCAATCCAATAGAAATGTCCTCATTGAGCGCAATGATATATCTGCTTTACGGGCATCTTATCTGCATAAAATAAAGCAAAATTAATGCGGTGAAAAAAAGCCTGTAATATTTTTGGATGAGAATTTTATACACTCATTACACACGGCTGGTCGCTGTTGGCAAAGTAATGATGTTGACGGTGTTTTGAATCCTGTATCAAAGTAAATAGATGGATTATAAGTTCATGCGGGGGGAGAAACAGGGTTTGTTGAGAATGCATTACTTGTTTTTAAATCGAACACTAAAAGTAGCGATTACCATGACGAAATGAATAATAGCAATTTCAAAAAATAACAGAAAAATTGCTGCCTAATTTACATATAGACACTTTAATTGTTTTTTCTCCACTGTACCGTATGGTGAATTAATTTCATTTTCATTTTCATTTTCAATTGTAATGGATAACGCTCCTTACCACAGTATTTGTATTAACAAATGCCCTAATTCAAATACTAAAAAAGCAGATATGCAGAATTGGCTTACTGAAAATAATGTGGAGTTCAATGAAAGTTTCACTAAACCCCAGCTGTATGAATTAATAAAAAGGCACAGACCAGTAAAACAATATGAAATTGATAATTTACTAAGAGACAATGGGCACACTGTCCTTAGATTGACCCCTATCATTGCGATTTAAACGCAATATAAATGATCTGGAGATCAATGAAACGTCATGTTGCAGAACATAACATTGGAAAGTCAAAGGCTGAAATGCCGCAGTTAGTCGCAGAATTATTTAACAAAATATCAGCAGCAGAATGGCAAAAATACTGTGCCCATGTAAATAAAGAACATCGAAAATAAGTACCTTAAAAAAGACATTTATTTAGATGAACCATTTATCGTAAATTTAGAAAGTGATAGTGGAAGTGAAAGCAGTGATTCAGACGAAGTGACCTATGATTTCGCAGATGATTGTCTACATGATCATAATTATTGCATTAAAATATAATCATAATCCTATAATATAATTACAGGATTATAATTATATTATTACGATCATCAATTATTATTATCATTGAGACAATCATATATATAAATATGAGAGTAAATATAAAAAATTCGCAATTATTATTATTTACGCACTTATTTTTAGTTATGGCATTTTTACCCTACAACCGTGGAAATTCTATGTAGCGCGGCAACACTAAATTCGACCACAGCGACGCTGACACCTGATCAGAAAGCTTTGTGGCTCTGTAACATAGTGCTTGACGGGTGTAAGTCTTAGCCTGTTAGTGTGGGGAAATTGCTTAAAACATCGACTAATCAGATGAATCGATACACTCTTCAAACATTTGTGAATTGGATGCACCAAATAGGGATAGATTTTGACATTCTTTTTTCAATTTCTATTCTTTCTGATTCTTTTGGTAGTATCCCCTAGTGTTTAAAAAGCGGATTAGAGATTGGAGGCAAAGAGTTTCAATCATCTGTGGTTGGGTTAAAAAACACGCCACGTGATCGTACAAAATGATCGTACGTACGATCAAATGCACTTGACACTGGCAAAACTAACCTCGAGAGGCAGTTGCTACTATAGCACTTGACATCCTGTCATATCACTTGTTAGATTTTATGAACTGTGTAGGAAGCAGGAATAATATCGCATCGAAAAGTGTGTATATCGAACTGTCAGTGACGCTTATGTAGAATGACAAGGTTCATTTTATCTGAACGCTATTCACAAAAGGCTAGTATTTAATCGCGCATCAAAAATACTGATTTTCACAGCAAAAAAGGATCAGCAAAAACACTTTTTTATGTTTTAAGTATTTTTGTAGTTCTTACAACCTAATATGAAGGATAATGGGGGCTTCGCTTTATTAACCTTCACCTGATATTTGCTGTGAAAATCAGTATATTTGCTGTGCCAATCAGTATTATTGATGTGCAGTTCAATATTTCCCTTCACAAAAGCCCCGCTCAACCCTATGGAATGAAATGATATAAAGGGGGACAATTATAATACAACATTTTGACATAAACATTTTTTATTTGTTTTTGAAACAAAAGTTTCATTCAATGTTATTTCATAATTTCATTAATATCTCCAATTCCATAAAATTAAAACTTTCACAAAATATTAACCTGCAGTTTACGACACAATCCCATCATGTTGGAATAAGAATTGGCAAATACTTGCACGATTTGCTGCGTGGATTTGGCTGGCCAAATACTTGTACGATTTGCTGCGTGGATTTGGCTGGCCAAATACTTGTACGATTTGCTGCGTGGATTTGGCTGGCCAAATACTTGTACGATTTGCTGCGTGGATTTGGCTGGCCAAATACTTGTATGATTTGCTGCGCTCACGCGGGCGTTGCACGTGCTCAACCTAGTAGCTGGCAAAATAGATAATTATAGATATTAATTGCTCAACTAAAAAGTTCCGGAAGTCCACATTGTATATTGTATGTGACAATTTTACTTATTATTAAGATTTTATCTGATTCATTGTATTTATTTATTTGTCTTGTCGCATTAGGCTCAGCCTGTAATGATAGATTTAAGATTTATAAATTCAGACATTAATCACCACTTGCAAAGGAGATCTCCTTTCACAAACTCAAACCTTAATCAGCATTGTACTCAATAGTTTAGTTGATCATATTTGATTTATCTATTATTTTTATTCATGTATACCTCGCGGAGCGCTGGGCGACGTTGGCGGGAATTACTGAGCATGTACAGGTATTGAAAAGTTACTACGGCGCATTCAAGGCCACCGCTCATAACATGTGGCGCGACGTATATGTGAGAATTTAGTAAGTAGTTCCATTTGACTTGTAAAAGTGCATTATTTTTGCCTATTTGCAATAAAGTTTTTAAGTTAGAGTTTATAAATAAATAAATAAAAAATGTTCAACTTCTGTCACATTTGTTTTTATCACAATATTTGATTCAAGTATGTATGGCGCCTTTGCTGATAGGGAAAAGACACGATTTTAATTAATTTAAATACCAAAATACTTAGGTGGAGTTGGGTGAAACACTTGGTTAGACGGGTTGACGGAAGATGGACCAAAACAATACCACCACTGTATTCATCGAATAACCAGGTCTACGCGATTGTTATTACATGGTGTTTTATAGTACCTGTAGTTTCAGATAGTACTGCCTGATATATATATTAATATTATATTACATATTGAATATATACTTAAACTTTATCTGTTTTATCATGTGTTTTATTATAATTAAATCATACTGAACAATTGTCCACCACACTGTAAAATACAACTGTCTTACCTAAGCTAGGTTAAGATTGTTAAATATTCCTCTTTATTTTGTAAATTTAATGTATATTATTTATGGTTGAGCCGAAAACCCACGACACAATGAGACCTAGTATGGGACTTATGCAACTTATGTCATGTAAATAGTTGTGTCAAATAAAGATTTTCATTTTCATTTTCACTGTGTACAGAAGATACGGCCATCCAGCGGGCATTGTCCGAAAATATTATGAAGTCAACATCTTTCTGCATAACGTTGGCAGAGAACTTTGGAGACGAGAGAGAGAAGAGACTTGACTCACCAACCAAGAGGACTGCGCCCAGAAGTGGGTTGATGTATGGTGACAACGATTATGATGATGATTTCTTACCTTTTCTGTTTCGAAATCCTGGAAAATTAGGTGTTGTTTTGTTGCTCTTTTTTTACTTTAAAAAAGTAAAACTTTTTAACAAAATAGAGTAGTTTATTTTTAAACAATTATTCTGTTGTTTAGTGTTACGGTTTTTCATTTTTTTCCGATTCCGTCCCTCTCACACTGCGGGTCTTTCCGCCTGGAGTAACGGGGACCTTTGCACGGACGAGGTATCGCCTTAAGACGCTGACTAAGAGAATTTAATACATTATGCAGTTTCATGCTCTTTTCTATGCATAATAAATACCTATGCATGAATCACCTTATGCATGAATCACCTTTTGGGTGATATGTTAGCACCTGATTATTATTATTTGACAAGTTTTCTTAAAGTAGGCAAAGCACTTACCCTGGGTAGTAACCCAGGGTAAGTGCAGGGCGGGCAGTAGGATCCAAGAATTTTCGTTCCTGAGCAATTATATTTTTCCCCAACCGAAACAAACAAATTGGCTGACAGTGTCAGTGACAGTTCCGTGTTCCGTTCCGTTTCGCTGCTTATTTTTAAACGTTTTCGATAAAAGAACTAAAATTAACGGTTGCTCTAAATAAAATAAGGGTATAGTACTACTTTAACTAACCATGTTCTGTTATTAAGTTTCTTCGTCTTTGGAATTCAATTAAGCAAAAACTTATTCATAAAATTATGAATTTATTATCAAGTTATTCCCGTAAAATGGAACTGATGAACATTTTTTGATATGTATATATATATACATAGTCAGGTCATAAGTTCTGTCACACAATAAAAACTTTTGAATTTAGAACGCTGGCCACAAAAAAGTTTATGGAATTCGAATTTAGAATTTTTCATGAAAATAATAATGTGTACTTTTTAGAGTTTTCCTCATTTTTAAATATGGAGTGGACACTTTAAGAAGACCGTGTCGCAGTTATTGCGTTGCATCGCTGCGGTTACGCGCTAATTCAAATTTTCGACTTACTGAAAAATTTGAATATAACCAAAAGATTCGTTTATCGTACCATAAAACGATACAATGAAGATTCTAGTGTAGATGACAGGTCAAGAAGTAGTCGCCCTCGCTCTGTTAGGACTCCAGCAGTGATAAAAGCTGTGAAGGCGCGAATTCAAAGAAATCCCATACGTAAGCAGAAACTGTTGGCCCTTCAGATGGGGTTAAGCAGGACCACGGTGAAAAGGATGTTAAATGAAGACTTAGGGCTTAGGGCATATCGAAGAAAAACAGGACATCGTTTGGACGCTCGTTTATTGGACCTGAGACTGAAGAGATGCCGCGCTTTGTTGAAGCGGTACGCGGGAAAAAAGCATCGGGAAATACTTTTTTCGGATGAAAAAATTTTCAACGTGGAAGAGAGCTACATCAAACAAAATGATAAGGTGTACACACACAGCAGTGAAGAAGCGAGCAACCGTATTCCGCGTGTCCAACGAGGTCATTTTCTATCCTCGCTCATGGTTTGGTTGGGAGTCTCTTATTGGGGCTTAACTGAGGACCATTTTTGTGAGAAAGGCGAAAAAACGAATGCAGTTGAGTATCAAAATACAGTCCTCAAGAATCTTGTGGAACCTGTTTCTCATACCATGTTTAATAACAGGCACTGGGTATTCCAACAAGATTCTGCGCCAGCTCATAGAGCGAAAAGCACACAGGACTGGCTGGCGGCGCGTGAAATCGACTTCATCCGGCACGAAGACTGGCCCTCCTCCAGTCCAGATTTGAATCCGTTAGATTACAAGATATGACAACACTTGGAGGAAAAGGCCTGCTCAAAGCCTCATCCTGATTTGGAGTCACTTAAGGCATCCTTGATTAAGGCAGCCGCCGATATTGACATGGACCTCGTTCGTGCTGCGATAGACGACTGGCCGCGCAGAATAAAGGCCTGTATTCAAAATCGCGGGGTCATTTTGAATAAACTTTATTACCATAAGAATCTATGTTTTATTGAGTTCATTTTGCTATATAAATGTTTACATAAATAATAAACATGTCTAAATTATTTCATATTGAACATGTGACAGAACTTATGACCTGACTATGTATATATATATATATTGTGTTCTGGAAATGTAGACCTGCTAATTGAAACAACCTGAAATGAATTAAATGAATTAGCCGTTCTTTAGTAAGAAACTCAGAAAAAACGTTTTTTGTGATTATGGCATTTAGAAGCTTGCTTATCATTTGTTTACTGATAAATTATGATTGAGTTAAACAAGTGATTAAAAAAAATGTAGTTAATTAATGTTCCCACCAAGGGGCTCAGGCCTTTACCCGGATACGAGTAAGATCAAGCCATACTCCACCACGCTGGCTCAGTGCGGGTTGATGGAGGGGTTTTACGACCACTATCACGTAGCTATAGTATCCGGGACCTACAGCTTAACGTGCCATCCGAAACACTGAACGTCCGTTAAGGTACTTAAGATAAATTAATTATATCATTGATACATGATCAGGAATCGAACCTGAATGTCCTGTGTGAGAAGCAAGCATGAAACCCATTAGACCACGGAGCTCTTTTATATCAAGTGATAATACTGTGTTTTATTATTTTTTGTAGCAAGACGGTATAACTTGAACTAATGAAATAAACAAGAATCTCTAGAATTCTGTTTGCATAATTGTCGTCAAATAAGTGAGTTAACTCTTAAAGTTTGTCAATAGTTCTGATTGGCCTAAGGGTCTACGGGCAGAGACTGTGGCTGTGAAATAGGCGGTTTGAGCTATTGAATATAATTTTAATAACCATATTGACCGTTTTTTTTTATTTCTCCTCCATAGCTGGGCTAAAACTCGGGGACATAAAATGGTAAAATGATAAGATTTCATGTTCTCACGTTTTAACATGAGAGAGGAAGAAATATAAAAAAAACGGTTCTTAGATTTTATGTGTCTTACAACAAAAATATAAACTCCAGTTCAACACTTGTTCAACAACAAAAATGTATGGGATTTGAAGTTTGTTTCGAGGTACAACTATGTTTCATATTTTTGTTGTAACACAGTTTATTCCTCGCTATTCGCTATTTCTGCTTCCCGCGATAAGTTGTGGGTATATATTTTTTTTATTTTTTTATAACCATACCTTTTTACCACAAGGACTTACCTCAAATGTATAGTGTTCGAGCCATCAAGCTGCTTTCCTGTTTAGGTGTTTTTTTCTGCAGCAATGTGTTAACTAAACACAGCAATGCCTCTGCTTACTAGCATGGGAAAAGGCGAGATGCTACGTTTATGTTGTGTGTAATCTCGAGAAACAGAGACGAAGGGCGGCAACGACAAACAAGAGTAAAATATATGAATTTAATATATCAACCACCTGGAATTAAGGGCATGTACAGGTGACTTTTGATTAGATGACCATATTCTGGGGTATAATGGTACTCATCAGTATGAACAACTTTCCCCAAGAAACAAATGTCTGCAAAATGAAAAAAAAAAAAACTCAGTACATTGACCAGATCAGCTGATTACAAGTTACTATGGGACACCCAAAATATTACTTCGTTTGGGACCATATGTTTCTTGGGGTGAGTTGTTCATAATGATGGCTAAATTATCATTCCCCCAAAATATGGTCAGCTAATTATATGTTACCTTGTATCGGAAGAATGTATTTAATATAAGTATTATTTTGTAATGCTGCCTGATGACTTTAATAGTAGTCTACGTGACTGCTACATAAAGAAAGACATTAATACTCGAGAGTGGGTCTATGAAACGAGCCGAAGGCGAGTTTCATAATAATATCACTCGAGAGTGTTAATGCCTAATTTTGTACAGTTACATGCACTAGTTTATCTACATACATATCATTAGCTCTCTTTGATGTGTTCAGGAACCGCATGTTTGACCGGCATTATGTCTCTGCAGTTGTTTAGCTTGTTCTGTAGTACCAACTTCACAGCCAAACTGGGGGCGGCACGCAAGCGGGCGTCGGCGTTCGAAATTTGAATTGCAGTACCAATTTCACAGACAAAATAGGGGCGGCACGTAGGCGAGCGTCGGCGTTCGAAATTTGAATGTCATAATATGTAGAAAAATTACACATTATGGTCATAATGTGTAATTTTTCAGATAAGAAATGAGTTTTTACCAAGTATTTTAACATTATGCTGATCATAACGTGCAGTTTTTGTAAGCTGTAAAGAGGGTTTATGATATGTGTTTAGATAAAATAATCAATAGCGAGTCCTTGAAAAATAGTCTTACAAAATGACTACTACAGCACTGTTTTTATAGCATTAAATAATATTTTGATTATATGAAATAATATTAATACAAAATTATGGCATTATTTATCTAAATTACACGAATGGAAATTTATTTTCACACCTTTTATTCGGAAAAGTAAGTTTTGCTCCACGACAAGAGGGAGCAAAATGCTACTTTTCTGTTTAAGCTACTTTTTTAATTTATTCATTGTCATGTAGCATTTACGCCATGTGCCAATTGAAACAGATCTTAATAAAATAATCGATTGTTATTTCATCGTAATCGATTAAAAAAGAACATGTTTAAAGTTTTAACTTTAACAACGTTATATGAAAATTTATTAATTTTTCGTAATATTTAAAAAAAAACATTATATGTTTTACTGAAATCAAAACTATCGATAACTGTTATTGTGGTATAATGAATATTGATATCCGATACCATTGTAATATTACAGGAATACATTACAATAGCACAGGAATATTTATCTTTCCCTAATCCTTCACAATCCGCCATTATAAAAAAAGTTTTGTTTTCGTTTTTAGATAACTGTAAAAGTGATGAGAGTATAATTCAAAGTATAGTTATTTCATTATTTTTAGAGCATTTTATTTAAATTTTCCTCATAGTCGGTTTGAAAAGTTGTATGTCTCACTCAGGAGCAAAATTATTTTCATCATGGGCGTTAACGCTTGAATCCTTCGTTACGCTCAGGATTCCAACTTAGATCCCTCGCAAATCCTTTGCTTCACTCTGGATTCAATGTACCGCCCTTGCCGTAAACTCTTCATTTTGCTCCCTTGAGACACATATAACTATTGAAACATATTTACATTAATATTGCGCTATTTAATCAATTGAAATCTAATAACCGTCGCAATTTTGCATGCTTATGCGTAGGCTGTAAATAATACACATATTTTAATGTTATGATCCTGTAATATTTTCAAATATATTCAAATCTATTTTCTACAAACTATTTTCAAATCAAATTTCATTCCATGACGCCCGCTTCTCCCGTGGCCCCAACCCAATGGGAGTCGGTAAACAGCAAGGGACATGTTTGATAGAGAATTATTCTGAAAGGACTCGCCTACTTCATTTGCACAGGCCTTCAGGGGCCTATTCCACTAAGCGTATCGCAAAACTATAGTTTGAGTTTTCTATCGCATTTCGTTGTCATTACCTATAATGTGGAAGTACGCAGCTGTCCGGCGGAGTCGCTTTAAAGATCTTTGTCCTTCATATTAAGACTTAGGTATAATTGACCAAGCGAGCGCAAACTCCGCTCAGCTTGGGCGCAAATGCTTTGTTTGTCTGTCCGACTGTCCGGATGTTCTCCTCCACAGGTCGCATTTCTCAAACGATTCTTGTGAAATTTTGTGAGCAGAATCGGTAATTAAGTATACTTATGTTTTTAGGGTTCTGTAGAGAAACAAGGAACCCTTATAGTTTCGTCAAGTCTGTCTGTCCGTCCGTCCGTATGTCACAGCAACTATTTGCAGAAACTATTGGGACTACACAGTTGAGACTTGGTATTTAGATGAACTCTGTGAACCGCTCCACGATTTTAATACAATTAAAAATAATAAAAATGTGCCCCCCCCCTACACCCCTCTAACTTTTAAAGTAAAAGTATCTCAATATATACTTTCAACAAAAATTGGTTTGAACAAAATAAAATGAGCAGTTTTTAAGATAAATAACATTTACTAAAAACCGCAAAGGTAACTTTATCATTCATACAAATACTATGAAAAACAAAGTAACAACACAAACATCCAGTCACATAATTACTTGCTACAACGGAACCCTTCACGGGCGAGTCCGACTCGCACTTGGCCAATTTTTTTTTCTTCTTTTTTTTCGATGAATCAGTATTTTTTTTCTTTTTTTCAATTCGGCTGAGATATGGGGGTAGAAAATGTAAGAATATATTTATTCCTGAACGGCTTGAGGGCGTCACGCCTTTCCCCATACGAGGTGGCAGAAGCACAATTATGCCCACTTTGAGCCAGTTATACAATACTCCATTTTGCGTGACAGGAGGCTAGCCCTTTGCCGCAGCTATGGAGTAATGAAGGTGTCGGCTTGAGGGATTTCAACGAATATCGTTGGATTCGTAGAGACAGTGAGAGTAGTATAGGCTATAAAATCATGGTGAAAAGTCGATAGGTTAGATTAAAGATCACAAAATGTAGTTTACAAAATTATTGGTGCGGCTGCTTTCATACGGCATGTAGGTGCACTCATAAGTTTGTATGTTTTTTTTTTTCATGGCTGTTTTTTATGGCTTGTATTGAAATGATTACCAAAACGCACCTATTTTACTACCAATTAATTTGAAATGGCTGCCAGAATGGGTAAATGAGCACCAAATTGTGTTTGGATAAATGATCACCAAACTTCTTTTTATGTTTTGTGGGCTTAAGTTTATGTTTTAAGTATTTTATGTTGTTATTGCATGTTCAACCTAACACGAAGGATAAAGGGGACTTCGCTTCGATCACCCCCTTTACCCTTCGCCTAAGCTAACCCATTTTGGAAAGAAAAAAATATTTTGGTGATCATTTAAATAGTTCTCTTTTTATTTATAAAAATAAATAATTAAAATATATTTAAGAAGTTTAGCTTTCCACCAATAGAATCGCGAGGTCTACAGCTCACAGAGCCACTAGTTAAGATAATTTAACGTTTTATCCATAAATCTAAATGTTAAATATATCCTGTCAATCCTAGGTTTGATGTTTTTTTTTTAATAAGTTTTCTCTTGGACATGATTTTTGCATTTTTATGTGACCTTTATTTATTTAAAAGTGTTATTTATGATAACCATACGTTATATTAAATGAGGTTAGTTTGCTGTAGGTATAAAAACTACGACGATGATGAGCTCCATGGTCTAATGGGTTTCACGCTTGCTTCTCACACAGGAGATGCAGGTTTGAATCCTGACCATGTACCGATGAGATGGTTAAATTATCGTAAGTACATTATCGGACGTTCAGTGTTTCGGATGACACGTTTAGCTGTAGGTCCCGGCTTCTATCGCTACGTGGTAGTGGTCGAAAAACCCCTCCACCAACCCGCACTGAGCCACCGTGGTGGAGTATGGCTCAATCTTACTCGTATCCGGCCTGTGCCCCTCGGTGGGGACATTCATGAGCTAAAACTATCTTAATGTAACATTACATACATATATTTGGTGCTGATAAATTATAACACTAAATAACTAAATTAAAATACTCAATTTAATAAATGCCATGTTCTATGTCAAGCAATATCACTAGCTTACGATGTAGTGATCCCATTGAGACTCTTTTGTCATTTCTGTAAGTTAGCAGCATCGAAGGTGTGGAATGACTTACCGCCTCCCGTCCGATGATGTCTTAAGTTCTCATTCAAGACAAAACTGAGACATATCCTGCTTTACCAACAGAAAATACAAACCAGTTTCATATACAATTCAAACAAAAAAGCTTGTACAAGTCTAACCGACATGGGAAGTAGTTTTTTCATAATATGAAAAATTACTACCTATGTAGAAGTACATACGTTTTGCACTGCACACATACACTACATATACACATACACATACACGTAGACACATACTTACAGTTAATTGTTATTTTTTATATTGTTTAGTTAAGTTTAAGTAAAAAGGGCTGGTCTGAAAAACAGCGCTGTGATGACGTCACATCACCCAGCATAAGCTGAGGCCAGTCCTTTTTGCCGCAAATAAATGATTAAGTTGGATATCTACCTGCCATGTTATGTTATGTTTTAAGTAGTTTGTGGCAAATAATAGTAGTGTGACTGCTACATAATGCCTAGTTGTGTACAGTTACATACACTAGTTTATCTACACACATATCATAAGCTCTCTTTGATGTGTTAGGGAACCGCATGTTCGACCGGCATTGTGGCATTGATCATTGCTCTGCAGTTGTTTAGCTTGTTCAGTAGTATATAATATAATAAATGATTAAGTTGGATATCTACCTGCCATGTTATGTTATGTTTTAAGTAGTTTGTGGCAAATAAACGTCTTTTCTTTCTTTCTTTCTAGTAGAATTGCTCCCTAGTTTTGACAGCAACTTTGTATCGTTACTATAGAATGATCTATACTAGCTCTTCTGTTGACTTAGGCCTGAGTTACAGTGATTGGACACTAATCGGTGCAAAGACAACTGAAATCCATGAATGACTTATATTTATAGCAAATGTATAGTTTACCAAAATACATTTTTTAGGGTTGCGTACCCGAAGGGTGCCAAACGGGACCCTATTACTAAGCCTACGCTGTCCGTCCGTCCGTCCGTCTGTCACCGGGCTCTACCGGATCAACCGAAATAGTTAGAGAGCTGAAATTTTTACAGAGGGCGTATTTCTATTGCTAAACTCTATAACAACAAATTATGAAACACACCGGTTTTTAATAATGAAAAGACGTACCCACACAAGAAATTATTGTTAAGTATGGACATTTTCTCAGCCATTTTGTTTTATTACTACCAATACCGGGTTCGAGTCCCGGTGGGGGCAAATATTTGTTTGATGAGAACGGATGTTTTTACCCTAGTCATTGGTTGTTTATCTATCTAAGTACAATATTGATCTATATAAGTATGTATATCGTTGTCTAGTACCCAAGATACAGAGAATCTTTGTTTGGGGCTAGATCAATGTGTGTAAATAGTGTACAAGGTATTGTTATTATTATTATTAATTTTTCTAAATGTTCATAAAATTTAGTGCTCCCGCGTAGTTTTAAAGTACCTTATTGTTTTCCATATTAAAGTAAGTATTTTTAGTTAACAACTTTCTAATGCTACCTGGAGCCGAAGCAAAGCGGAGTGGAGCGAGGCGAGCCCATGTTGATTAGTGTAAAATAGGTTGTATAACTTTTATGACCATTTGGTAAATTAAATATAAGCATTTATATACCGGCACATACAATGGTTCTGGCCTCACACTAAGATACCCTGTGTCGTGGAAACCAGAAACAGCGACTTCACGCACTGTGGGTTTTTTTTTATCTCCCCAGCAGGTATTGGATCCCGAACTTAATAAACATTTAGTAAATTTGGGCTGTTTTTTTTTTAGATATAGCGTTTAAATTTTATGTTATACATAAGCCTTATATATTTAAGTTCTGATCATTGTGAGATCACAATGATCAGAACTTAAATATATAAGGCTAGCCCACAGCTAACGGTGTTAAAAAACATCGTGGGGAAACCTTCACATCTCCATAGCTACAGCGATGGGCTAGCTTCCTATCACGCAGAATGGAGTATTGAATAGCGCAACTGTTAGTTTTTTCATATCTAATATCCTTGACGTTATGTATTATTTTTATATAGGTTAATATATTTTGATCTTTACTATATCTAATTCCATCCTTTCCAGTTATTATTTCAATCAACATTAGATCCGCATTTCAAATAAAGAATCAATAAATGCTGAATTTCTCTCTCTTTTCTATTTATTCCTGAATATTATTTATAATAATATGTTATATTTGCATTGTAAACACAACCTGTTTTAAGAAAAGATCTAAAAGTCAATCTATGGAATTTCTTAGGCATTTTTTTCCTACAGTAGTCCAATGTAGAGAAGTAAAAAAATACGTTTTATAAACATATGTAAATATTTACAAAAAATAAAAACCAAACGCTAAAACTTCAAACTTTTACATACAGGCACAAACATTGCTTCTGGCCCCACAGTAGGATACACTGTGACCTGAGAACCAGAAACAGCGACATCACACACATATAAACATCCAAGACCTGGTTTTTTTCTGTATAATATAACTTTCTTTATAATTTTGAATTTTATCAAATAATAATGAGTCGATTACTTCCAGGGGCGCAAAATGCCGTAATATTCCGCAAGTCTTCAAACTTAATGGATGAGAAGCATTTTGCGCCATTGCCGGGAGCAATGAATATGCTGAGGTTAAGATCATGACTCGGTTATTATGCTTACTAACAGGCTATTATCTATACTTACCAATATCGATGGGTAAAGAAATTAATACTTCAAGATTTATCACATTAACCGGTAAGTATATATAATCACCACACGTCCATGGTGAATATGATTAATACTGATTTTCACAGCAAATATCAGGGCAAAACACTGCGGTAGCTTAGGTGAAGGGTAAAGGGGGTGAGCGAAGCGAAGATATATATACCCAGGAATATATAATATACCCAGGGGTCTGTAAATTATCGCGTATACTTTGGAACGCAATATTTTCACTTACGTCTTCCAAACTATACATCAGCATTACGCCGCAATCGTGTATACTTCGGAATGGTCTACGCCAATTTTATGGTTCCGTTATATACTGCGCTATAGCCCAATGTAAATACTCGTGTTATTAAATAAATATTTTAGTCTGTTATTAAGTTTATATATCAGCGATTAATATCAAAGTTTAAGGGAAATATTAAACCGCACATCAAAAATACTGATTTTCACAGCAAATATCAGGGAAAACACTGCGGTAGCGTAAGTGAAGGGTAAAGGGAACGAGCGAAGCAAAGCCCCTTTATCTTTCGTGTTAGGTTGAACATGTAAGAACACCAAAAATACGTAATACAAACTTAAGGACAAATAAAATATTTAAGACGCTGATTAAATAAATATGGGGTGCTGTTTTCATGTGTTTTTCAGGAAATACTTGGCAAATCGTAATTAATTTCTGGTATATGTAATTTGACTATATAATCTAGAGATTCTTAATTGGAAAACATGTTTGGATAAAATTTTCTCGATAGAAAATAAATACAAAGTCAACCCTTTTTTTATGGTTTTATCCTATTACACCGCAGTAGTAAGTGAATATGACTGTGTGATAATTGCAATGTATGAACAATTGCTATTCTAACGATTTTCAATTTGAAAGTTAATTCCCTGAAATAGTTTATTTTTTATGATTTTTTTTACGTTTTGGAGCTTACTTTGTTTCAGATTAGTCGCGAGTGCATTATTGGCATCCCGCTTTTTCTTATTCGCGAGTAATTATTGCATCTCACTTCCACTCGACAGCGCATTTTTATTCCATCATCCCTTAAAGTGTTTTTGTTGAACCATTTTTGCTGTGCAAATCAGTATTTTTATGTGCTATTAAATAATACCTTTGATAGCGTGGGTAAGTGACACTGTATAGTTTGGAACTAAACTTTCGTACGCATTCATTACAAGCTATACACGAGTAGTTCTCAAAATTGTTGTATATTTTGTAGTTGCAGATGTGAGTATCAGCATTCCGAAATATACACAAGCAGTACGCTATGGGAGCGTAATGGCCTTGTATACAACGGAAATACGCGCCGTAGTAAGCCTTTAGTACGTTATCCCTGGTAAGAGACGGTGTGAGCCTACTGATTGCGTTGAATGCCTTATTAAGCTTGCGCATAGTGCATCAATATGCGCGTACCACTGCAACCCCGAGTCCTATGTGAAGCCTACAAACCGGCAAGTGTCGACAGCGGGCAATACTTAGACACAGTGGTTCGGGTCGACTTGTGCTGAGTGAAAATTGCACTATTTCCGTTTTATCAAGGTTAAGCAACATTCCGTTACAGCTGAACTAGTTTATTAGTTTGTGGATGACTTGTTTGACTTTTTCACTCAATTCCGCCTGCGTATCGCCACTAATGGTAGCACATATATCATCTGCATAAATTACAAAGTTAGCGTGACACAGACGCTAGCGACGCTTTCAACTGAGCAGTTTTGTTGGTGACCCTGCTTTAGCGACACGAAACATTCGAACCGCTTTACCGACTTTGGTGGTACCGCCATGACAGTTGTCATTTGTTTATTTGTTTGTTGTTTGGTTTTACGAATGGCTTCTGAACAGATTTTAGGGCACTAATGATATGTGTATAGATAAAGTAGTGTATGCAACTGTATATATTATGGCTTAATTCACTCATGTGATTTAAGACCCCTTATTATACGACTACTGTCGTATAGGTATATGCTACTGCATTCACTACTAAAATTGCACTGATGTTGGCGATATTTATTACATTCACCAAAATCAGTGGTAAGTATTAATACTTACCGGCAATTATATCTACTGACCGGATTTATTGAGTTGACCGCAACAGATACACTATTACCACAGAATACTTAATGGTACTAGGACCATACAGTCATGCAGTCTCGCACAGTACGAAGAGAACTACACTACTCACTACAATTCAATATATGTTTATTTCAGAATATAATAACCAAAGAATAACCATTCAACCCATGCAATAAGAATAATTTATTTTTGTAACTAAAAGGACATGTTTTTTTTAGTTTTTGTTAGTGTTAACTAAAGTTATTTTTTGTATGAAAATTAAATATTTCTATGTTTATTTGTCTAGTATTTGATCGCACAGCAAAAATACTTTTCATGTATTAAGTATTTTTGTAGTTCATACATGTTCAACCTAATACGAAGGATAAAGGGGGCTTCGCTTCGCTCACCCCCTTTACCCTTCACCTAAGCTACCGCAGTATTTTGCCCTGATATATGCTGTGAAAATCAGTATATTTTCTGTGGCAATCAGTATTATTGATGAGCAGTTTAATATTTCCCTTTTTATTTCTATTCATGTTTCATAACTCGACTCAGACCCTTGTACGTATATACAATAGCGTCATTCCAATTTTTATTATTATATACAGGCACATACATTGCTTCTGGCCCCACACTAGGATACCCTGTGTCTTGGGTACCAGAAACAGCGTCGTCACACACATATAAAAATCAAAGACCTGGGGTTTTTTTTTTACCCCCAGCCGGGGTTCGAACCCAGGACCTCTCGCATGCCACAACCGCTGCGCCACAGAGGTCGTCGAATTTTTCATGGGGATTGGCAGAGGCACAGTATTTTAATCACCTTTTGTCAGAAAACTCCTCAATACCCTTTGATATTCCTCAATGCTGGGTGGATCATTATGAAGTAATTACTGATTGCAAACAAAATTAAATGTCGGAATTCCGAAATGAAACGTAACACAAAGTATTATTGCAGAATTAACAGTAAATATTGGAGTTAAAGTCTGTTTTTGGATGATTGACTCTTAAAATAGAATGTATTTAAATTTTATATGGCGGTGGCGATATGAATTCTTAATTCTGTATTTCAGAAATAAATGAAGGGAAACAAAGTATATTTGGAATCAAACAGCTTTGTGCCAAAAACCATGAATGAAAAATATTCAAAATACTGGAAACACCGACATCACTAACTTATAAATAGATATTATGGTTTGTGAAACCAACATCGATGTCGATGTCGGCAAGCGAATCACGAGACTGAAGTGAGGGTGGGCAGGACACTTGGCAAGGATAGATGACGGAAGGTGGACCAAAGCGGTTACAGAGTGGCTGCCCAGAACCGCACGATGACCAGTTGGCAGACCACCAGCAAGTAGGACGGATGACATCATCACCATAGCGGGTAGGCAGTGGTTGCGGGGGGCTCAGGACCGGAGTGGGTGGCGTGTAAAAGAAGAGGCCTATACCCAGCAGGGGGTGATTGTGGGCTGATTCATGATGATGATGAAACAACCAAAGTAAAGAATATTATGTTCTAATTTGATACACTTAAGTTACACATTAAATATACATATGTAGACTCGTATTCTGTCACTAATATCCTACGGCAATTTTGAAGCTTATTGCTCCCGGTAAATAGGGCAACCAAATAGATCTTCTCGTATCATCATCTTCATCATCAGACTGCCAGGGGAACCCCCTGTTGAGTATAAATTGATCGAGGTCTTGGAGTCAGAAATACCCAAGGACTTCATGTCGTTTAAACTTTGGATGCTGATAGACCTCAAGACGAAGAAGTACTGGCCAGAGGGCATTGTATACCGATGCTTTAAGCCGAAGCCTAAGATTGTGTCCTTTGTAGTAAATTGTGTATTTCTTACAAAGAACACAAAATCTTAAGCTTAAATAAAGATGATTATTATTGTTATTATTAATAATAAATAATAATAATACCTTGGACACTATTAACACACATTGATCTAGCCCCAAACTAAGATTCTCTGTATCTTGGGTACTAGACAACGATGCACATACTTAAATAGATAAATATTATACTTAGATAAATAAACAACCATGACTAGGGTACAAACACCCGAGCTCATCAGACAAATATTTGCCCCCACCGGGACTCGAACCCGGGACCCTTGGCTTCGTAGGCAGTGTCACTGCCGACTCGGCCATTCGGGTCGCTCGGTCAAATGTCGCCTTTGTGGTATTATTGTTTATATTTATGTTTTTTTCTACCTTTTCGAGGGGTTAATCTAACCTGTTGCGTGGGCCGAGACTAATCGTCGCGGATCATACTCCTGCCAAAAATTCCGGTGATGCGGCAGGTGTCCAATATTACGGCTTTGTGCATAGTAGGAACTATATTTTCTTTGATGTTTACCATTTTCATAACCAAACGGGAAGGGTGCCAAACGGGACCCTCTTACTAAGCCTCCGCTGTCCGTCCGTCCGTCTGTCACCAGGCTGTATCTCATGGACCGTGATGGTTAGACAGGTGCAATTTTCACAGATATTGTGAAAATGTATGACTGTTGCCGCTATAACAACAAATACTAAAAAACAGAATAAAATAAATATTTAAGGGGCTCCCATACAACGAACGTTTTTTTCTCTCGTATTTGCTCGATATTGATAACGGCAACAGGTAGACGCTGGAAATATTCACAGAATATTTATTTATATATTCACTTTAAAAATATATAACTAAATTAAAAGAAAACAAATATTTAAGGGCGCCTCCCGTACAACAAAAGTGTTATTTTTTAATAAATAATGGTACGGTACCCTTCGAGTGCGAGTCCGCCTCGCACTTGGTCGGTTTTTAATTATATTGCAAGCTCTCGATATTTAGCCAGTTTTTCTGTCATAGGTTTTCTTTAGGTTATATTTTGTAACAAACATGTATCTCGGTCCTGTATTGCAAAGTAAACAAAAGATTCAATAAGCGAAAGGAGGTATCGGATAATCTTCGGAAAGAGCCCTCTAAGCTACTCAGGAGAGAAAACTTGAGACTATTTTCGGTAAAAGCGATCATTTCTTAGGGCAAAAGAAAATTATATAAGTTATAAGACAAAAGTGTTTCGAATGGCACGTTAAGCTGTAGGTCCCGGCTACTATCGCTACGTGGTGGTCGTAAAACCCCTCCACCAACCCGCACTGAGCCAGCGTGGTGGATAATGGCTTGATCTTACTCGTATCCGGGTAAAGGCCTGTGCCCCTCGGTGGGGACATTAATGGGCTTCATTATTATATGTATATAAATAAGACAAAAAACTTTACATAAACCTAGGCCGAGTTTGCATTTTTGACTCAGTCTTGGTCTAAATTAAAGGGAGTGGGACAGAAAATAATATTTTTGTGGTGTTATTGCATCTTCATTTCCAGTGTAAGTGAAACAACATTCACAGTGAAATCAAAGCAACTGTTAAGAAGTGAAAGAAATAAATCAAAAAAGAATAGGCGCGTTCGTTAAAGTCTTCGAACCCAGAGTTTAAACGGTTGAGTCATACATCATTTGAAAGGTCAGCAATAGCATAATTTTAGTGTATGACACGAAGAACAAAACCCTTCTTGCAAGAAAGTTTACAAAGTTGAGTAAGGATGTGGACGAAGGGCACTTATATGGTTACGAGTAAGATTAAGCCATGATCCATCACGCTGGCTCAGTGCGGGTTGGTGGAGAGGTTTGAAACTTAACGTTTTATACGAAACACTGAATAATGTACTTAAGATAGATTAATTAGGGAATTATTAAACTACACATCAATAATACTGATTTGCGCAGCAAATATACTGATTTTCACCGTTAATATCGGGACAAAATTCTGCGGTAGCTTAGGTGAAGGGCAAAGGGGGCAAAGGAGCGAAGCGAAGCCCACTTTATCCTTCGTATTAGGTTGAACATGTAAGAACAACAAAAATACTAATATAAAAAGTGTTTTTGCCGTCACAATCTGTATTTTTGATGTGCGATTAAATACTACCCCATTAATTAACTCATTGGTACATGGTTAGGATTCAAACCTGCATCTCCTGTGTGGGAAGCAAGCGTGAAACCCTTTAGACCACGTAGCTTACACAAGAAAACCACAGTTTATTCAGCAATATATCTTATTTAACTAAATAATTCGTAGTTTCTTGCCTGCATGAGTTTCGTTATTGGTACCAAACAATAAAATAATGTTAATTTTATGACCTTTCGAATGACATATGACACAACTGACAAACTCCTTTTGTGTTCATGTAATATAAGTACTTTAAACCAACGGCGTTATAAAATAAAAGTGCTGGAAAGGAAAACATCAAAAGTGTCCGTATTCACAATGGTTACCATCAACATTAGAACCCAAATATCTTTGTCCGTGAACAAAGACTTGCTAAATCCTTTTCCCAAAATTAAATTTTCCCTGTAGCATTATTTCCAGTCGCATTTTTCCCCATTCAGGAAATTCACACACGTATTTTCCCGGTTGTTCGCAGATTTCAACGTTAGTAAATTGTCCCGAAAATGTGTGCGTGCGAAATAGTTGTACACAAAAAATTAGATTTTGTGAAAATTATCTGAGAAGTCATTATTATTAGAAGAGAAGTATTATACTACATGTGCCAATTAGAGAAATAGCTAGAAAAAACAGAGCATATTTCTCGTAATGCTTATAAGTTACCGTACAAAAGGCATGTGTTGTTTAGATATTCCTTTGTACACGATGTGTGTAAATAGTGTCCAAGGTATTATTATTATTATTATTATTATTACTATGTTATAGAAGGCACTAGTGTGTGTTAGAGCACCGTGGGAGAAATAAGCTAAGTGCGAGGCGGATGCATGCTGATGGTTCCGACGTTGAATACATTAAATAAATATAGTCTTTTATTGTCCACGCCGCCGCAGGGACACAGGCCTTCCTCCGAATTCGGGTAGGATACGATATTGTAATTTAATACAATAAATTTCGCGTCAATTAAAAATAATTAATCGGTCAAGCGCGGGCCGGACTCTTAGGGTTCCGTACAATCGTACAAGAAAACTTAAGGCTTAAAACACAATTAAACAAAAATAAAGTTTGCCTGAGCTTGGTTTCGAAACCAGTCCCTACAGATTACGTATTCGACGTCAAACCAATTGCGCCACCGACGACTATGAAAAGTGCCGCGGAATTGCGATGATATCAGACTAATTCAGACATCAAGGTATGTTAAAACACCTCTCTTGCATAGATTCAATTTATAAATCTTGTGCAGTTCGATATTCTTTTTCATTCTGGAGATCTTGAAATTGCCATTTGAGCAATTTAAAAACCATGTTAAAGCGACTTTGTCGAAAAAGGGATATTACAATGTTCAAGATTACTTAACTTACGGGACTTTATGGGGTTAATCTGGCTCAACACAGACCTTGCTGTTAATAATTTTGTAATTTTTTGTTCCTGCTTATTAATTATGATAATGATATTATAATACTTGTATTAGTTAAGCACAAGCAATTTTTAAAAGAGATCTAAAAACAATCCTTGGGAGTTTCTACGCCCTTCTTCTCTCACAGTGGTCCAATGTAGAGAAGTGGCAAAAAATTACGATTGCTAAGTATATGTAAATATCTACAGTAATAAAGAAATTTGGAATTTGGAATTTAAATCTATTTGTTGCTGCTGCGGCAACAGAAATACACATTCTGTCAAAATTTCTACACTTTACCTATTTCCTATTACGGTTCATGAGGTAAAGCCCGCTAAAGGACAGACAGACATACGGATGGATGGGCGGACAGCGGAGGTTTATTAAAAGGATATCGTTTGACACCCCTGGGTACGGAACCCTAATAAAAGTATATTTGTATCCTGACGACCTCTGTAGCGCTGCTGTTGTGGCTCTGCCTACCATGCGGGAGGTCCCGGGTTCGATCACCGGCTGGGGATAAATAAACAGGAACCCCAGGTCTTGTATGTTTATGTTCCCACGACACAGGGTATCCTAGTGTGGGGCCAGAATCAATGTATGTGCCTGTATGTAAATGTATATTGTGACTAAAATTGAAAAAATTATACTTGTTTCGCTTTAAATATATCTTATAATTCAAAGAATACATTGTAATGATAAGATTTGCAGGTATATGTATGTATTGTATTTAGTAGTCTTGTATATAAGTATTTTATTTTCCGTATTTTATATTATATGTATTTTAGTATAAATTAGATATTAGATATTGTACACTGCCTACCCTTTCATGATACATTTCCCTTTCATGCCTTCTCTTTCTGAAGAAATCTCTTTTTAGAGATAAACTCGCCTTTGTACATATGATTTCTCCCAATGTAACCTTTTAAATTGAATATGTGTGTGCAATAATGAATTATGAAATTATGAAATATGAATGTTTTCTACATTAAAATGCGTAGCCGTACGATCTTCAAGGTCTTTCACAAAGCCAGCTGTGGGCTCAGTCAAATAAAATGAATAACAAAACAAAACATTTACATTCAGGCACGTTCTCGCTTCTAGCCCCACACTAGGATATCCTGGTGTCATGGGAGCCAGAAACCGCGACGTCACAAATAGTGGGCGAGTTGCGGAAATAAAACCACAAATCGATGTACAGGATAGCCATTTAGTATACGGGTACGGGTTAATTAAAACAACCTTGGGGCAGTAATGACGTCATCAATGTTTTATAAGGGATCTGAAATTACCTTTTTTCTTTATGAAAATGAGAATTGAGATTCAGAATTTTTTGAAACATATCGCTGATCGATATTATGGAATGTGGGAACCAGAAACAGCGACGTCACACACATATAAACATCCAAGACCTGTTTTTTTTTTCACCCCTAGCCGGGGATCGAACCCGGGACCTCTCGCATGGTAGGCAGAGCCACAACCCTTGCGCCACAGAGGTATGCCATACTCCTATGTTTATTAAATATTAAACATAAAGTGATCGATAATTTACGTATCTATCTATTTTTAATTTTGCATAATTCACTCTTTACCTGTTGTCTAAAATCATACCCGAAAAATTGTAACTAATTTAATTACTTACTACTAGATACGCAGTAATGAAAGGGCGAGGCTTTCTATTAAAAGTATTTAACTACTTAACCCCTCAGTTACAGCCCACGCCACTTTTACTTTATAGGTTTTAAATTTTATTACCATGGCTTAGGGTTCAAAGTCGCGATCCAACCCAACTACCCTCGGTTTTTGAGTAGTTAAAAGAAGGTCTCATCAAATTGCGTACAAAAAAACTAAAAACCTGCGAGTTGGACTCGCGCGCCGAGGGTTCCGCACAAATCGCATTTTTTGTGAGCTAAAATAAATACTGTTTTCAGAATTTTTCCTTTCCTTTCCTTTACCTTTCCTTTTTCTTTCCTTTACTTTCCTTCTAGACCAACGGGAAGTATCCTTTAGGTTTTGGATCACTTGCTGTATCAAGCTAATTCAGCAGAATTTAGACAAAAACAGTTTGAATGCTAACTAATAATTTTTATATTTTCACAACTTCAAGAGACCACAGACGTGATGCTAATTTTAATCTACGCGTTGCTGGGGAAAAGGGCCTTGACAGACGGACAGAAAACAGATAGGCAAGCGGACCGACTGACAACGAAGTGATCCTATAATGGTTTCTTTTTTCTTTTTTAGGTACGGAACCCTTAAACCATGATGGCAATATTTGCGGACTGCATATTTCTTTTTGGCAAGTATTTGATCGCACATCAAAAATTGTGATTTGCACAGCAAAAAGGATCAACAAAAACTCTTTTCATGTGTTAAATATTTTAAGTGTACTTAAGTTTATGTTTTATAGTAGTTTATGTGACTGCTGCATAATGGAGGGCATTAAAATTCGAGAGATATCACTCGAGAGTTTTAATGCCTAATTATGTACAGTTACATAGACTAGTTTATCTACACACATATCATAAGCTCTCTTTGATGTGTTCAGGAACCGCATGTTTGACCGGCATTGTGGTTCTGCAATTGTTTAGCTTGTTCTTTAGTACCAACTTCACGCAGGCGGGCGTCGGCGTTCGAAATTTGAATGTCAGTACCAACTTCACAGACAAACTAGGGACGGCACGCGGGTGGGCGTCGGCGTTCGAAATTTGAATGTCATTATATGTAGAAAAACTACACATAATGACCATTATGTGTAGTTTTCCAGATACGAAACGAGTTTTTACCAAGTAGTTTAACATAATGCTGATCGTAACGTGCAGTTTTTGAACGCAGTAAAGAGGGTTTATGATACGTGTGTAGATAAAGATTTTTTTGTTGCTCTTGCATGTTCAACCTAACACGAAGGATAAAGGGGGCTTCATTTCGCTCACCCCCTTTACTCTTCAGCTAAGCTACCGCAGCATTTTGCCCTGATATTTGCTGTGCAAACCAGTATTTTTGATGTGCAATTAAATATTTCCCTTTCTTTTTAAATAAAATATTTGGATTATCTAACAAAACACGCGTCGTCGGCATATTGGTCACATGCATTACTGTTTTTTTTTAACTTAAATTGTCTAGCTTTAAGTAGCTTCAATGTTCTCAAATGACTTACTAAAGCAATACGTACAGGAAACAAATTACACTTTGTACTTTTCCTGTAAGCTTACTTAAGCACAGGCCTACAAAAAAACTTTTAATGGGATATTACTGTTTTATTACTGTCGTAACTACAGAACCCTAAGTATATACAAAGTGTATGGGGTTCCGCGGGTTATTGACAAAGAGGTCTTCCGTAAAAGGATTACGTTTTGCTGTAGCTTCCTGCTTGGAAAATCCTTCTTACTTTTTTTATCAAAGCGTTTTTTTAGGGTTGCTTAAATTATAATGGTTTAAGGCTGAACTTGTTAAGATAAGGAAAAGTTATTTTAGAGTAAAAAAAACTGTTTAAAAATTCAATTAAGACGCTTAAAAAATTGGTTTTTTGTAAAGTAGGTTTACGATCGAGATGTTTACGTGATAAGCCTCCGCTCGTGAGGATTCCGCGTGACAAGTTTCACGGAATGACTGGCAGCGCTCGAGATGAGACGGGAGATCGGTCCGTCTCTCTCTCGTTATACCTGCGATCGCGCTCGTGAGGTTTTGGTGTGACACAAGTTTCTGAACATGTCACCGACTAAAACGATTTTAAAGACGTTATCACGTCAAAAATAATAGGACACGGGTCCTTTAGCTTCTTCCGACCTCTCTTCTGTGAGCATATGCATGTAGCTATGTTGTTACATCTTACCACAGATAATTCCTTGGAAGGACCTATGGCAGACTGTAATTCAAACATTTAATTAATAATTACACTTTGCCTTGCGGTTTGCTGCGCAAAGTCACGTGGTTCGGAAACGTCGAGGCGGGGGCGTGTTCAGTCGACGCGATTGCTCGTCGCGCCCGCGCCGCACACGCAAAGCTCGCGCACTGCACACGCCTGGCACCCGCGCCGCACACGCAAAGCACGCGCACTGCACACGCCTGGCACCCGCGCCGCACACGTGAAGCGAACGAAGGAGGATTGACGCAGAACTGTCGAAGTGAAGTGCCACAATTACAGCTTGTTTCTCACGCAGGGGATTCATATTTGATTCCGGTGCTGGCCATCAACCGATTAGATAATTCATTTATCGTTAGTACATTATCGGACATTCAGTGTTTCGGATGACACGTTAAGCTGTAGGCCCCGGCTACCATCGCTTCTTGGTAGTGGTAGTCGTAAAATCCCTCGGTCTATCCGCACTCACCACCGAGCCATCGTAGTGGAGTATGGCTTCATCTGACTCGTATCCGGGTAAAGGCCTGTGCCCCTCGGTGGCGACATTATTGGGCTAAATTTATTATTAATATTTTAAATAAAAACTATCGTGATGTAACATTTCATACATATATATGGTGCTTATAAATGATATCACTATATAACTAAATTAAAAGACTCAGTTTCTGCCTTTTCTGGTCACTGCTGTTAATATGATCTTCGAATCTGCGGCGACGGGCTGGCCTTCTATTACACTTAAATGAGCATAAGATTACTGGCTGATGGTGTTGAAATCTTTGCCTCTACCAGTTCGTATGTGAAACATGATGGTTATTGTCAAATGCCAAATGTCAAATGATGAGGTATCCTTTTCCTTCATTCTGCTTGTTGGAAAACATTGCATGTCGATTGGGTACTATTGGAAAAAAGCTATAGTACATTACTGCCGTGGTCTATAATGACTTAATTCCCGAATATAATGACTTATTCATCGACCGAATGGCCAAGTCGGCAGTGACCCTGCTTACGAGGCCAAGGGTCCCGGGTTCGAGTCCCGGTGGGGGCAAATATTTGTGTGATGAGAACGGATATTTGTACCCTAGTCATGGTTATTTATCTATCTAAGTATAATATTTATCTGTATTAGTATGTGTATCATTGTCCTAGTACCTAAAATACAGGGAATCCTAGTTTGGGGCTAGATCAATGTGTGTAAATAGCGTCCAAGGTATTATTATTATTATTAATTAGTGTCTTAAAACGCAGCACAGGCCTACACAGACAGCGTGGTCTGAATTGCAGCCGTTGATAGACAAACTGGAATAACGGCCGAGGCTTTTATAGCGCGGATAGTAAAGCCTGCAATGATGACCAATCTTCAAGTCCGAGAGCGTAGCTAAGTTAGCTCGAGGTCATCATAGCGTGACCAGCCAAATTCCAAATGTCTTTATTAATAATAATAATGCATGCATGTGTATTCAAAATCGCAATGCCTCAAAATCGCAATGATCCAAGGCTCGAAAGGTTAATAAAATGGACGATCACCAAGAACGTTTTGCTTCGAGGATCTTCTGATTCCAAATCGAATTGTGACGTTGTAGACTCTACAATGTCACATATTCTACTATGTAGAGCATACCTTTTGTTAACACTTTTACTTTAGATAAAGGTGACTCTAAATCATATATTTACCCACCCTTCCGTCATTATATAATAATAATAATACCTTGGACACTACATATTTACACACATTGATCTAGCCCCAAACTAGGATGACCTGTATCTTGGGTACTAGACAACGATACACATACTTATATAGATAAATATTATACTTAGATAGATAAACAACCATGACTAGGGTTCAAACATCCGCCCTTATCAAACAAATATTTGCTACCACCGGGACTCGAACGTGGGACCCTTGGCTTCATAGGCAGGGTCACTGCCGAACTTTAACTGTCGGGAAAATTGATGGAACTCAATATGGCAAATTGCACAAATTTTCATCGCGCTGCGCTTTTGTTTCCTCCCCGCGCTTTTCTTTTCTTTATTCTAGGCTGCTTGTATTTACACAGCTAAATACCGAATGAAATAGTTTTGTTCTTTGAGCATTTTTAAAACAAAACTCGACAATAAACTATTTTCAAAAAAAACTAGTGACTTAAATCAAAAGCAATGAATTACCATACAAATTTTGTGGTGCCTATTCAAGTAGCGCAGTAAGGTCGACTTTTCTTAAAGAAGTAAGACATTTTTGAGTAAAATTTTTTTTCTCACCCAAAACTTACCTACAAGTTGCTACTCTTGGGATATAAAAATAATATTGATTTGAGGCATTGAAAGGATCTGTTAGTTTGAAATAAAGAAATAATCAGTGGTTTATGAAAAAAAAATGAAAAAATCGGTCAAGGTCGGGACGGACTCGCACACGACGGGTTCCGTACCTTAGCACAATTAAACGTAAGGGCTGAACAAAGGCCAATGGCATTGAGAATAAGACAAAGAAAACAAATACCCGTCGCATCGCGTCGAAGCAGACTGACGCATGCTCCCGCGCAGAGCCCCGCGGGGCAGTCCGAGCTCCGAGACCAAGAAAATTATAGAAAATATTACTAAACTCCTGTAATAATAACATTAAAAATAAAATAAATCAACCAAAAAATTTTCCCTTTTTTACCTATTTTTGCGTGTAAGTTTCATATAGGAAACTGATATCGTCACCGAGCGCTTGTTCATTTAGTTGAATAATAATGCATTGCGAAAAATATTTTTTTGTATTAAAATAACAGATATCCGGTAATTTTAAAAGTCCTTTCTTATCTCTAATAGACCTTCTATAACATATATTTATCCTACATTTTTATGTTGTCTAGTTTAGCCTAGAATTGAAGCTAAAGATGCATTTCTGGCCATATTTAATCCCTTAAGCACTAAAAAGAATAAAACAAAAACAAAAAGAAAGTACATAAAATATTATGTCCGAACGTGGATTCAAACCCAGAACTTGAAGATTGCGCAAGCGATATCGATCCCTTGGCTCCATATACTTATGGTACTCCTTCATTAAGGACTTTTTACGGCTTCTTTACGAACCTCGCTATGACCCTCGACTTCGGCTCGGACCGTAAACTTATCGGTTCGTAAATATAAGCCGTTGCAAACTCGTGGGAAATCTACTAAAACTTCGATTAAGATGAAGAAGAGAGACCGTTTATAATTAATTGGGCAGAATGAATATAGAGAAGCATAACCTTTAAAACTTTAAATATTTGAAGAAACATTATAATCATTGTTATGAGCGATATCAAAAATCGGTCAAAAGCGAGTCGGACTGCACACGAAGTGTTTTGTATCATCGCACAAAAAACGTAACCAATTAAATTAATGGAACAAAAAGAGAAAAATATTATTTCCGAACGTGGATTCGAACCCAGAACCCCGAAATTGCGCCACCAACTGTGATAAGCCGCAGAATCTAAGATCATCTTTATATAAATAAATAACTAAATAAATCATATTTGAATCATGTTATGGTTTGTTATATCGCGTATGGTGCTAACCCTCTCAATAGCCATAAAAAAATATGCCTATAAAAAGCCAAATTGTCATGGCGGCCAGCCACATTACTGATTTTTTTTCATCAACTCATTCAGTCGACCGATTAAGTGTGAGATACCAGAGAGAAGGTACGTTAATCCTCTATTTCCGGTCAGTATTGCTTAGGCCAGTATTGGACAGGTTAAAACTCGTCTATGGAATGGGAACCCCCTTTAATATATAAAAGCTCGCGTAGTATTTGTTGCTTTATTTGTTGCTGCAGCGGTAACAGAAATAAACATTCTGAGAAAATTTCAACTCTGTACATGCAGAGAGGCATGTAGAGAGTTGAAATTATGAGAGTTCATCAGTTCATGAGATACAGCCCACAGACGGACGGGCATAAAGACGGATAGACGGATAGACGGAGGCTTAGTAATAGGATCCCGTTTCGCACCATTCGGCTACGGAACCCTACAAACATACAATTTTCGCACTGTTCTGCTGCAGCATCTGACGCGTGACAGCCATGTTGCTGTGTGAGCTGTTATGAACTTTATTTTAATATGGCTGTGTACTAAATCTCAACCACCACGCATCGAGTTTCTTATTCTACCGATAAACGGCCTTTAATATCAGTATTCAACACCACCACATCAGTTACAGGCCCCTTCAGGAGTCACGTAACACGTCAGCCATCCATCACCTCGGGAATTCAATGACACAGCATAACCTCCTCGTCTTTAAAGTAGGTGCACATACCGTAGGTTTTCAATCTTTTTTACTCAGCACCCTCCTAAACGCTCTGCCTAAATACCACGCCCCTTTGTATGTGTAGTTAAACACAACTATTATTACATATTTTGTTGGTGAGAAGGGCCAAATAGGGAGTTAAAAGATAGAGGAAAAGCCAAGCCAATAATTCAAATAATCAGTGAACTCCAATAACCGTTGAGAGAACGGCGCTAGATGCGCTAGAAATTCCACATGGTTATTATGAGTAAATCGAGTGACTAACAACCAACAGTACCCTGAACTTTCACATGGTTATTTATTAAGAGTAAGTCGGGTAACTAACAACCAACAGTACTTTGAAATTTCACATGGTTACTACGATCAAATCAAGTAAGTTACAACCAACAATACCCTGAAATTTCACATGGTTATTACAAGTAAGTTGAGTAACAATACCCAGTAACTAAAAACCAGCAGTAACCTGATATTTCACGTGGTTATCACAAGTGAGTCGAGTAACTCGCTATCAACAATACCCTGAAATTTAACATGTCGACTAACGAATAACCAACAGATAGATAAAGCGATTATTTAGTCGTCAAAACACACAAAACAGAACACAGAAAATACAACAAGGGGGGATAGAATAGGATAACAAAGAATTGAAATAATAAGAATTTACGTATGAATAAAAAAACAGGGTTATCAGACATACAGTCATATACAATTTTATAGTAGTGAGTTTGTGTATGATAACGGTGAAACGGTTCCGGCTACGGGAAGACCTGTAGCGCTGGTACCAAGTGATTTGTGTGTGGTCTTCAAGGGTGTTGATTTAGTCTACGTGGTAAACATAAATTGTAGATACAGATAAGACACTAATACATATGAAATAATTCTGTCTACGTGTGGGAATAAGAAAGTAAAATGCGTGTATTTATTATAATAAGTATTAATAATCACATAAAATATAAAGGTAAGTACGTAATAGTAGTTTATGTGACTGCTACATAATGGAGGGCATCAATACTCGAGAGTGAGTTTCATAATAATATCACTCGAGAGTTTTAATGCCTAATTGTGTACAGTTACATACACTAGTTTATCTACACACATATCATAAGCTCTCTTAGTTGTGTTCAGGAACCACATGTTTGACCGGCATTGTGGCTCTGCAGTTGTTTAGCTTGTTCTGTAGTACCAACTTCACGCAGCCGGGCGTCGGCGTTCGAAATTTGAATGTCAGTACCAACTTCACAGACAAACTAGGAGCGGCACGCAGGCGGGCGTCGGCGTTCGAAATTTGAATGTCATAATATGTAGAAAAATTTCACATTATGGTTATTATGTGTAATATTTCAGTTAAGAAATGAGATTTTACCAAGTAGTTTAACATTATGCTGATCGTAACGTGCGGTTTTTGTACGCAGTAAAGATGGTTTATGATACGTATGTAGATAAAGATTTTTATCTACACACTTATCATCAACCCTCTTTACTGCGTCCAAAAACCGTACGTTATGACCAACATAATGGTATACTACTTGGTAAAAACTAATTTCTTATCTGAATATTGATACATTATGACTATAATGTATCAATATTTCGACATATTATGTCATTCAAATTTCGAACGCGACGCCCGCCTGCGTGCCGCCCCTAGTTTGTCTGTGAAGTTGGTGTACGTAGAAAAACTACACATAATGACCATAATGTGTAGTTTTCCAGATACGAAACGAGTTTTTACCAAGTAGTTTAACATAATGCTGACCGTAACGTGCGGTTTTTGAACGCAGTAAAGAGGGTTTATGATACGTGTGTAGATAAACTACTATTAGGCTTAGATGGTTTCAAGAACAAGGGGATGAAGGAAATCAGCGGAAACAGCTTCAGACAACCGTCTGAAGCTCTAATATACCTATAATAATACCCATGGTATGCGGACATGGGAATACATGCTTCCTTTATTATTAAATGAACTACCTACCTACCTAGTACATTGGATAAAAGTGAAGAAGTGCCATAAAGCATTATTTTTTCTTGATCATCAGACCTGTGATGTTATGTTGTCGATTTTAATTAAAAAGTCTTGTTAACTTTGCGATCTCGCCTTATCGCATATAAACATGGCTTTTGTCAGATGGCTTTTATTCTTAGAAAACAATATTTTCATTTGTGTCTTAAAAAAAATACAGTAAAAAAACTGTAGTTATGAAATCAATCCAGATATCATTCAGATTGAAGTTCTCAAAGCTGTTATCCAACTTCACCAATCAGTACCTACTGTTATCATGTGATTCTGACAAATCGGAATTACTCATTAGTTTTCAGTACTCATTAGTTAAGTTAACCATATTTGATTGATTTTTTATTTTTAACATGTATATGAGACTTAAGTAAGTGTTTGACTTATAAAAGTGCATTATTTTGCCCACTTGCTATAAATGATTTGATTTAATTTGATTTTATCAATCAAAACAACGCATGTACAAGCAAAGTCATTATTAAACAAATAATCCTGTTGTAATATAGTATTGGACTGCTAGTAAAAATTGATACTTTTTAGGAACTGTCATATCGGTAATTTTGTTCACGAATTCTATGAAATACTAGCATGTGACGTCAAGACAGCTATGTTAAAAAGACAGCATTTGACTATTCAAGTAATGTAATAAGCAAAGGCGAGCTTATCTCTAAAAAGAGATTTCTTCCAGCAAACCTAGGCAGGACAGGAGAGTTAATTATACTGGAAAGTCCTAGTTCGCAATAACACTATACATACGGACGCAAATTACTTTCAAAATATATATAAACTATACCAAATATAAAATAAATATATATATATATACTTCCACTACATAAAATACAATGTATAGCATGAACATACATAAACTATAATAAATCATACATATACCTACATAAATATGGTACCATTTACGGAAGAGAAAGGAAATGCACTTTCAATCTTTTCTTAAAAGTGAAAATTGAGGGACTTTCCCTAATAGCGCAGGGAAGTGCGTTCCACAGTCGGATTGCCCTTAACCTAAACGAGTGTTCGTAAGCGGCAGTGTTATGCCGAGGAGTTGAAAGGAGAGACACCGTGTGGGATCTCGGATTGCTATCCCTGGGGAAAAGAAAGTCAAAACGTTGGCGTAGATATGTGGGGTATTGGGGATTTCGCAAAATATTGAACAGATAGGAGAGAATGTGCATGTCACGGCGAAGACGGATCGGAAGCCACTCCAGCTCCTTGCGATACTGGGAGACATGGTCATACTTGCGCAACCCGTAGATAAACCGAATCCCGAGATTTTGAAGTCGTTCGAGTTTGTTCAGTTGTTCTTCGTTCGCGCTGACCCAACAAACATCCGCATAGTCTATTAAAGGTAGAAGAAGGGACTGAGCAAGAGTGATTTTAGTCTGCCGTAGCAGGAAGTACCGCAATCTTCGGAGGGAGTGAAATGACGCAAAGACTCGTCTGCTGACCTCACAAACATGGGGCGACCAGGACAGCAAGTTGTCAAATATAACCCCAAGATTCTTAGCTTTCTCACTGTAATTAATTATGGTACCATCATACAATACAGGATCGACGGGCGAATTCTGTAGCAAGTTAAGCGAATGCCGTGTACCCATAATCATGGCTTGAGATTTTCCCGGGTTGACTTGCAGCCCATATGAAATAGCCCATTTCCTGATGTTGTCGAGGTCAGCATTCAACGCCTCTACAGTCAGATTCACATCACACGGAGAGAAGTGCCGATATATTAGGAGGTCATCTGCGTAGAGATGATAAGAAGAACTGAGTTTATAAAATACTGCTGTAAATATAGCATTCTGATACTGTTTTTGTTGAAATAGGTTCAGCTTGAGACACGTTTCTAAATTTATTGGACTATCTTGTCAAATACCATGTTGGTAAATTTTTCAGAAACGATTGAAATTCCTTTAATGTCAGAGGTAACTAAATAATAATTTGCTTATTCACAAAACTTATCATACCTATGATAGCTCAAAGTGCTTTGTCCTTTTCCTTACAAAAACAAATTTCAAAGTGACAGACAAAGACATATTATAACGGCATTATAGTTAGAATAGGTTTATTAGACGTTTATGAATAAGGTGGTAAGACTACCGAACACGATTTTTCTAAACGCGCTGTATTTTTAACCGACTTCAAAAAGGAAGAGGTTCTCAATGCGGATGTTTGTTTTTTGTATGTTTGTTACGCGATTATTCCGCCGGTTATGAATCGATTTTGATGATTCTTGTTTTGATTAGTACGTCTAACTTAATAGATGGTCCCATAGAAATTTTATTAAAATTAATGAAGCGCTTTTTGTAAAATTAAACAAAAATATAAAATCTATACCCAGGTTTGTGGTTCCATGCAGTAAAAGTTTTGATGAGTACTTTTCATGTACATAGGCTTCATTTGCATCCCGTCTGTGAAGACTGCCTGTGAATATTCTTATCGTCGCAAGTATAGAGATATAAGGTTTTCGAAAGGAGTTTGGTTTACATACATAGCATGTAAACCAGCTTTAAGCGAAAGGAATTGCAATATCCGGGTTGCATGCACGTGTAATATTCTCTGTGTAATGTTCGAGTTTCGTTCGAAATATTATACGGGAAATACCGCGAATAAGATGACTCTGTTAATGGCTTTGTCTATCTATCTACATCTCCAAAGAACGAATACTTGGAAGTGTTCCTCTCCCACAGTGGCACAATGTTCAATGTAGAGAAGTGGCACAAAATCGCAAGTTAACTTTGTATTTGAACAACTAAAACCTGCGTGTACGACATTTTGAATAAAATGTTGGCGGAATCTGACCATGATATCTGGTATCTCTTGACTGTGATCGGGGGTGATTCTGGCAAAATATTAACACTCGATAAACTGGCGGATATCGAGTAATTCCCATACAAAATCACTCGATATCCGTATATCGAATGCGCGATAATCACCCCAAGAACTAGAACTGATCTGATCATATTATTGTGATCGGTGGATAACTGTTCTGTTAAACAAAGTAAAAGAAAGTTGTACTCTAACCCATCGATTGATTTTGGGTACCTTGGGTTTTGAAGTATATTATCGTGGCATATTTAGTATTCAAAATAGCGACCACTCAAAAAATCGCAATACTATGTATAAGGTCCTCTTAGATTCTCTAGAACTATTCTAGAAACTTGTCACGCGAAATCGAGTATTGAACGGTTAAACTATTAGGTACGTCTGTGCCTCTTCCACCTCCTTGTGGAAAAAGCCATTATCATGTATTTACGTATGTAATTGTCCTTCTTTTGTGAATGTGGTTTTATAATATTATCTTGAAATGAAAACTAAAATTAGTTTCTTTGTAAATATAGTTTTTAGGGTTCCGTACCTAAAGGGTGCCAAACGGGACCCTATTACTAAGCCTCCGCTGTGCGTCCGTCCGTCCATCCGTCAGTCCGTCACCAGGCTGTATCTCATAAACCGTGATAGTAAGACATATGAAATTTTCACAGATGATGTAAATCTGTTGCTGCTATAACAGAATAAAATAAATATTTAAGGGGGCTCCCATACAATAGTTCTTTCGATACCAAATACAATGATGAAATGAACTTATGAATGCACCTGGTTAGGTGCATGGGAGAGTGTAGGTAGCCGCACCAATAACTTTGTAAACAACGTTTTTCTATATTAAATCCAAACTATACACTCCACACCATCCCAACCATTGTACTGTATAATGGTAGGGGATACGGTACGGAACCCTTCGTGCGCGAGTCAAACTCGCACCTGACCGGTTTTTATTGAAAAGTTTTTCAATTTATTTTATTACAACTCTTGCAATTAAAACTAAAAGCCTAATTCTCACCTGTAAACAAAGAAACTAAATTCAAAGTTAATTCCTTCCAAAATCCTTCTTATTTTAATTAGGGTAGTATTTAAACGATTGACAATAAATGAAAGATTTAGGTGACAAAAAAAATTGATTTCGGTTATTGTATTACTAAGTGAGCAACTGACTGCGAATGACGAGAAATCAACAGAACAGCAACATACAAACATTAATTTGAGTTACTTAAAATACAAAATAAGAAGCTTTTCTTTGCATACGCTTCGCTCCGCTCCGGGGTTGCTTAGAAGAATCTAAGTCCCAACCTAACCTATAACCCAATTGAAATTTAGCCACAATAACTTGCTCTAGCCAAGTTCGGCTTTTCTTTGCATACGCTCCGCTCCGCTACGCTCCGGGGTTGCTTCTTTTAAGTTCCAACCTAACCAATAACCCAATTGAAATTTAGCCACAATAACTTGCTCCAGCCAATTTTGGCTTTTCTTTGCATACGCTCCGCTCCACTACGCTCCGGGGTTACTTCTTCTAAGTTCTAACCTAACCTTTAATCCAATTAAAATTTAGCCACAAAAACCTACGCTAGCCAAATTTGGCTTTTCTTTGCATACGCTCCGCTCCGCTACGCTCCGAGGTTGCTTCGTCTAAGTCCCCACCTAACCTATAACCCAATTGAAATTTAGCCACAATAACCTACTCTAGCCAAATTTGGCTTTTCTTTGCATACGCTCCGCTCCGCTACGCTCCGGGGTTGCTTCTTCTAACTTCTAACCTAACCTATAATTCAATTGAAATTTAACCACAATAACCTACTCTAGCCAATTTTGGCTTTTATTTGCATACTCTCCGCTCCGCTACGCTCCGGGGTTGCTCCTTCTAAATTCTAACCCAACCTTTAATCCAATTGAAATTTAGCCACAATAACCTACTCTAGCCAAATTTGGCTTTTATTTGCATACGCTCAGCTCCGCTACGCTCCGATGTTGCTTCGTCTAAGTCCCCACCTAACCTATAACCCAATTGAAATTTAGCCACAATAACCTACTAAAAGCCAAATTTGGCTAGCCAAATTTGGCTTTTCTTTGCATATGTTCCGCTCCGCTACGCTCCGGGGTTGCTTCTTCTAAGTTCTAACCTAACCTATAATTCAATTGAAATTTAGCCACAATAACCTACTTTAGCCAAATTTGACTTTTCTTTGCATACGCCCCGAGGCTGCTCCTTCTAAATTCTAGCCTAACCTATAATCCAATTGAAATTTAGCCACAATAACCTACTCTAGCCAAATTTGGCTTTTCTTTGCATACGCTCCGCTCCGGGGTTGCTTCTTCTAAGTTTTAACCTAACCTATAATCCAATTGAAATTTAGCCACAATAACCTACTCTAGCCAAATTTGGCTTTTCTTTGCATATGTTCTGCTCCGCTACGCTCCGAGGCTGCTCCTTCTAAATTCTAACCTAACCTATAATCCAATTGAAATTTAGCCACAATAACCTACTCTAGCCAAATTTGGCTTTTCTTTGCACACGCTCCGCTCCGCTACGCTCCGGGGTTGCTTCTTCTAAGTTCTAACCTAACCTATAATTCAATTGAAATTTAGCCTCAAGAATATACTCTAGCCAAATTTTGCTTTCTTTGTTCCGTTATTGAAGTTGCCCTATCTGCATTTCTAGTCGCTCACTTAGTAATTTGGTCGCACGGCTAAAATTGTAATATCTGAAATGCCCACTTTCTGTAAGCTCGTTCTGAATTTTATTATGTATTATCAGAAAACAAATGCTCAATTCAGTGTTTTTTTTGCTCATTTTAAGTATTTCCGCTGTTCATCATTCGCTCAGTGATCACTTGCTCAATTAGTTTTTTATTCGATCGTTGTATAATTTCCCGTTTAATTATAAATGAATAAACGCTTTATCTGACTATCTACCTAAACCAAACTAAAATCATAAAGCTAGTATATAACCGCTAATATAATGTTTTAAGTATTTTTGTTGTTCTTACACATTCAACCTTGTAAAAAATAAAAGTGAAAATCAGTATATTTTCTGTACAAATCAGTATTCTTGATGTGCCGTTTAATATTTCCCAAAACATAATAATCTTACCTCCAAGGAAAGTCGCCGACTTAATACCACTTGACCTTTGGAAAGAGTGGTTTATTCCCTGCAATATAATATGTAATAGCCCGGAATGATTTAAGTAAAATCCTATTACACGGCAAGTTTCCTATTCTGGCCCTTGACTTGCGGTTATCTTGGGCAACGAGTAATTTTTCAGGATTATTCGAGCGGATTATCCTGCCTTTTACGGTTCCGTGGTTGATGACTGTACGCCGAAATCTACTGTAGGACCAAATCTACTATGTTATCAAAGATCAATAACAGTGAATTAAGCGTATGAAAAGCGGCAGGCAGAAGCTTGAGTGGGAAAAAATGTGAAATACCTCCGATTTCTGAATTGTGAATTTCAATAATCAAATACTTAAGTATCGTTCTGTATCTGCTGATGTCGCCAAAAAGAACGAGATATAACGATGCTCTTTAGTAATAGCTTAGTGAATTTCTCAATTCAGAAATCGGTGCTGAGTACAATACAATTGTTATTGTCGAAAATATTTACTATGGTAGGCCGTAAAATAAAATTAAAACACAGAACAACAGTGAGGTTTTTATGCGTGGATGGTAACATAACACCTGTCAAGTGACACTTGTCAAAATGAAGGTGTTAACCACTCAGCTGTGGAGCCATCAATTATTTTTCATAGGTTTTGAACTTTATCACCAAGCAATAAGGTTCAAAGTTCACAGAAGAGTGGAATACATTTCTATGCCACCCTTTCTGAGAAAAAGCACGATCTTCTTTTTTGCATTAAGATAGCAATTAAGTAAAGAGATTCTTTATTAACTTATAACAAGTGTAAGGGTTCTGCGCGCATTTTTTTCCTACCTTGATTGCTACCTTGGGTACCTAACGTATGTGCCCCGATTTTCTGATTTCTGCTATGATGTAAAATTATAACTATTTTCTGCCTCAAGTAGGTCCCACAATTGACAGGTTAAAAACTTCGAGAATGGTTTATACGAGATATATAGATAAGTCCTAGGCATGCGACAAGGCGAAATTCTGATACCTACGGAACCGTCAATAGGCGAGAGTGTCTTGGACGTGTCCGGTATTTTCATCCTAATCTTGAGAGAGCCTTTCATTTGTCAGGGTTACGTCATGACTGCAATTCTATTTTACTTGTCTGAATCAAGTTTAGTGTTTCTAGTTCATCATAATAATAATACCTTGGACACTTTGATCTAGCCCCAAACTAGGATTCCCTGTATCTTGGGTACTAGACAACGATACACATACTTATATAGATAAATATTATACTTAGATAGGTGAACAACCATGACTAGGGTACAAACATCCGTTCTTATCAAACAAATATTTGCCTCCAAAGTCAAAGTCAAAGGTATTTATTTGTCTCCACAGGGACTCGAACCCGGGACCCTTGGCTTTGTAGGGAGGGTCACTGCCGACTCGGCCATTCGGGTCGCCAATCATCATAGTTAGGAATGGAAAACCAACCTTTTTATTTACCCACAGAAAAAACATTCAAATCACAATCCACCATTTGACTAACTAGTCAAAATAGATACTTTTAATAAACTGTCAAAATGTTTTTTAATTTAACGTAGTATTTAAATGGATGCAACATTTATATACTTTGTCGTGACGTCATGATATGTTGAAGACAAATGTAGATTATACATAATAATTATGTTGTTAAAACAAAACTGTTGGAAATACGATTCTGATGATGAAGTGCCTTCAAACAAAGATAGATCTTAGCGCGCCTTCAAAACTACTACAGAATACCATTACAAATGAATCAGTGGTGTGTGGAAACATGACCCTAATATACCAATTATAATAATGAATATGTATGAACATTTAGGAGCGTATTCCACCGCGGGAACGATCGTGCGGGTAGCGACACCTGGCCGAGACGGGACCTGGATGGGTGTCCGTTCTATGTAGCATTTATTTCGGACGCGTCCGTGTTTTGTTGACACGTTAAGCTGTAGGTCCCGGGTGTGCTATCGCTACTCGGTGGTAGCAGTCGTAAAGCTGTGTCAGAGGCCCTAATATGGCAGGTTGATAACTTCTTGCGGTCGGATTGGCCACTAGCTCGACACTCCATCAACCCGCACCGAGCCAGCGTGGTGGAGTTTGGCTCAATGTTACTCGCATCCGGGCAAAGGTCCGTGCCTCTCGGTGGTGATATTGATAGGCTGTATTTATTTATTATTATTTACTTACATTAAGGAGAGTACTGCATAGGCATGACGAGCTCTATGGCGCTGCGGTTCCGGCTCTGACTAGCATGCGAGAGGTCCCGGGATCGATCCCCGGCTGAAGACACAGAAAAATAAAAAACCCCAGGTTTTGGGTGTTTATATGTTTGTAACACAGGGTATCCTAATGTGGGGCCATCTAATGATCTAATCTGAGACTTAGTTCTGAGAAATAAAGACACAAATCGTTTGTAAGGTCTTATCAAGTCAGTGAGAGAACGGGACGCGGGCGCGAGGAGGGCGCGGCGCGTGCGCTTACAGAACCCTAAAAATTGTGTCTTTAGTTTAGTGATTCATGTTTTGAGGCAGACATTTTAGACACTAAAAAACGTTTAAAATTAGTGATAAGATAAGATTTATCTTTAAATATTGTTAGCATCTGCCTCCTGCCTACATCGCTGTTCAGGCAATGTGCCTACAATTTTGAATAGCTGAATATCAGTATTTCATATTTTAAAAGTTGAGGAAAAATTTTCAGAATTGCACAATTCAATTGCTTATTTATTTGCTGAGTCGTTTGATGACAGATTATTTATAAGAAGAGGCCAAGTGCGTATCGGTTTTCGTACATTTAGGGTTCCGTAATAAATGTAGAATATAAGCCAAAAAAATAATAATTAGGAAGGTACTCACTTCACTTACACCTGATACACGTAGCCAAACTAACACAATCATTCTTCACCAGCAAATAATTACTTTGTTTTCATAGTTTTTGTATGAATGACAAAGTTATATTTGCAGATTTTAATAAATGTTTTATATCTGGAAAACTGCTTATTTTATTTTGTTCAAACTGATTTTTGTTGAAAGTGTGAATACTTTATGTTACTTAATGAATTAAGATACACAACATATTTTTTTTTTTTATTTTTACTCTCTTACTTTAAAAGTTAGAATGGATTGTTTTTCAACTATGGAAGGGTCTGCCCTCTTTTAACGATTTACTTTGAGGAAAAATGGTTTCAGAAACCTCAACGTCATTTTTTATACCTATCTAAACACCCCTCACACACATAGGTTTAAAAATATTTTTAGGTTTCAGTTCCAAGTATGGGGAGCATCCTTATTTTTTATTTTTAAATTGTTGGTATAAAAATCTTAACAATAGATCTACATACCAAGTTTTAAGTGTGTAATCCTAACAGTTTCGGAATAAAGTTGCTGTGACATACGGACGGACGGACAGATAGACTTGACGAAACTATAAGGGTTCTTTGTTTCTCTACGGAACCCTAAAAAGGGCACATAAAAGTCAAACATATAAAACTTTTTCAATATTGATTCAACTTAAAATAATCGGTTTCGCAAGCCTAATGGAATCGTGATTTCATATTTAAACATAGAGATGTCGCCAGTTTCTATGTATATTTTGAACGTACAAGCTTGTCCGAGTCTGACTAACTAACTTCAGTTATGCTAACGTTTTGGTTCACAAACCTCCCGGGAAAAAGCAAAGAAAACAACTAATTAAGTAATTAATGAAACGCAGTAACTTTTGAATTAATTTTTAAATGCTATTAGCAGGTGAGAAATATTTCTACATTTCTAGTTGTTCAGCAATATCCTGTTTTGTTTGCAAACGTCCCAGGAAAAATAAAGCAAACAACTAGTGATTGTTTCATACAAGTTGTACAAAATAGATAGAGGCGCAGTAATTTATGAATTCATTTGCAAGTGAGAAGCCTTTCTACATTTCTGTTGTTTGTTTAGCCATCTCCTTTGTAGATCCTTCACAAAAAATATATATTTGTGGAGGGTTCCGGTGTGCTAGTCCAACTTGCATTTATTTCATTGTAAGAAGGTTAGTAAAGGCATTTGCATCCTTCTCAATATTGTATGACATCAAAATATGCGTTTTGGCAGTTCTTAAAAAGAATCTCGTGTTGAGTTTTGACTCATCAGGAAACTACCGTATGAACCGTCTCTATTAAAAAACATCAGGCTAACCTGGCGATGGTCTAGCCCCCTCACGCAAAATGGAATGTTGAAAAAGTTGTTGAACAAAGCCTAGGCATAACTGTGCCAGTGTGCCTCAGCCATCCCGTATGGAAAAAGGAGTGACGCTGTGTTTACATGTTAGTGTTTTAACGGCAAGGTTCAAAATAAATCGAAATTCATTCACACATAAACAATGACTTAATACCTCCTGAAATTTGACCCTTATTAAATTTAAGTTAGTCCCTCGGGATAAGGCCTGACCACAACGCAGAATTAACATAATTCTGATATCTATTTTTACTTTCGAGTTGAACGAAGTGAAAATTAAGGAAGTATTGTAATCGTGAAAAAATCGAGGTTGAGATTTTGATGGGTATAGGATTTCTATCGTTAACTTAGTCCGAAAAAGTGAAAAAAAAAACATTTGTGTATGTATGTGTGTGTGTGTGTGCGTGTGCGTGTGTATGTATAGGTATGTATGTAGGTATGGATGGCTGTTTTCCGTTATCAGTTCTAGAGCCTAAACCACTGAACCGCATTGGATGAAATTTTGTATTGGAGGTTATTTTGTAAATATAAGGACTTTAATTTTTTGTTTTTGGATAACTTGATTATTTAAGGTACCTGTCATACAAATCAAACACATTTATTGTGTTTATTCATAAACGGGACTAACGTTTTTTTTTCAAAATTCTGGTCATTGTATCTCTTAATATCATCTATAACATGGCATACTCGGTTATTACCGCAAAACTCTAAAAATGGTAGCTCCCATACAATATGCACACAGTGCTATATATCCTGTAAATTAGTTTAAGAAAAAAGGAGTTGATTTGTATGGTCGAGTGGTTGTTAGGGACATCATTCTGACCAACTTTTAGAATGGGGCCGTCTTGATGAGAGCAACTTTATTTTTAACTCCGCCATATAACTCAGGTGAGCGCTAGGCCAGAAATATACTGAGATAAGAAAAATAAAGTTGCTCTGATCACGCCGGTTCCATAGTAAAAGTTGTTCAGAATGAAGTCCCTTAGAAACATACTTCGGCTTCTAACTCCCTTTCTGTTCGACCCTGTATACTTATCTTAGAACTTCTTAAAACGTCTCCTAAACGCCTGCACACGAATATTTACAAACTATTATTTAAATAACAACACCGAAAGCATCATGCGAGAAAGTTAGTACACGGTGGCCTGCACAATACATTTTTTAGACGTCGTAGGGAAATTAATAGGGATTATAATATGGTGACTTGGGTGACCGAGCAATGTTCGCACTCACACGCAAAATATAGATGAATGCATGAGAAATCGAATGAAACATATCAATTGTGTTAAAAAGATTATAAGTGTATTTGAACCAGCGCACTGTGGGCGGGATTTTGGCTTTAGAGGACATGGCCTTTTTGGCTTCCATGTGTCCATTTTTAGGGTTCCGTACCCGAAGGGTGCCAAACGGGACGGTATTACTAAGCCTCCGCTGTCCGTCTGTCTGTCCGTCCGTCCGTCACCGGGCTCTATCGGATCAACCGAAATAGGTAGAAAGCTGAATTTTCACAAAGGTTGTATTTCTTTTGCCGCTATAACAACAAATAATTAAACATACCGGTTTTTAATAATTTAAAGAAGTACCCATACAATAAATTATTGCTATGGCAATTTTCTTAGCCATTCTGTTTCATTTGTTTATTGGTGAAAATTGGGCTCTCCCGATGTTATAAAGTCCCCTGCAATAAAGATCTAATCGCAGGTATTGAGTGTTTTGCTCAGTTATTTGGCATTATATGATTAATAATTGTTCATTTAAATTATAATAAATAGTATTAAGTTTTTCATCATATTTGATTTTATTTCTGTAAATAAGTTACTCAATTTCTATCCACTTTCGGTCTCAATGAGCAAAGAGTTTCGTTAACCTGAGTACATAGTTTAATACTTACATACTAAATACACAAAACTATTTTTCAATGTTTCGATGTACGGCCTTGAATTTAGTCCTACCTAGTATTTAATATTTTATTATTAAAAATTGAATTGATATATGTACTCGTACAAAAGACTATCGTTTTACGTTTTTCCGTGTACATTGGTACGGAACCCTTCATGTGCGGGTCCGATGTCCTACTCGCACTTGACCGGTATTATTATTATTGATATAGCGTAAGCTAATCAATACAAAGCCAAAAAATAGCGTAGACATTTGACACAACAATTTATGATTTAGATTTAACTTCTCCTTGAACATGAATTCTCTAGAAATGCTGTTTCCCTTTTTAGGTTGAATCTTATTACTATTGCATGAGGCTCATAACCGCGATGCCTCATAACGGGATTCGGCAAAGGTGCGATTGAATATATTTATGATAATAATAATATAATAATACCTTGGACACTATCAAAACCACAGATATCGATCAAAATACATTTATCTAGCCCCAAACTAGGATTCCCTGTATCTTGGTCACTAGACAACGATACACATAATAAATATTATACTTAGATAAATGAACAACCATTACTGGGGTACAAACATCCGTTCTCATCAAACAAATATTTGCCCCCACCGCGACTCGAAGCCGGGACCCATGGCTTCGTATTATTGATTGATTGATATTAATTATAGATGAAATATAGATAAATATTGATACTCTGGTCTGCAGATGTGAAAAAATCAAGCAGTGGGTCATGTCAAAGCAATCAAAAGATGTGACGGTTTATGCCGCTTTGCCACATATTTCAACCCTTGCAAGGCAGTCAAAACTTATATCGGGTACTTCCCGCCGACCTAGAGTCGTGAAATGTGGCAAGGAGTTCGTAAAGTAAAAGTAAATAAACAAATCTGAAATCCGTATATTTGTAGTTGGCTCATGAGAAATAATAATATTTACGATGTGTCCGGAACCTTCGATGAGGGACTCCAACTCGCACTTGGCCGGTTGGTTTTTGTTACGAATTCTTCAATTCCCAGTAATTATATTCCAAAATCCATATGTGATTGTTAATTTACTTTGTTTTGAGAATTGTATTATTTTTAATAACCGTTTTTAATTAAGGGGTTCACTTACCCAAAGGGTGCCAAATGGGACCCTATCACTAAGCCTCCGCTATCCGTCCATCCGTCCGTTCGTCTGTCACCAGGCTGTATCTCATGAACCGTGATAGATAGACAGATGAAATTTACACAGATAGTGTATTCCTGTTGCCGCTATAACAACTAATACTAAAAAACAGAATAAAGTAAATATTTAAGGGGGCTCCCATACAACAATTCTTCCAATACGATATACAAACTTATGAATGCACCTGGTGACGTGCATGGAGTGTGAAATTAGCCGCACCAATAACTTTGTAAACAACATTTTGCTATGTAAAATCTAAATTATTCACTCCACACCATCCTTATCATTGTACGGTGATACGAAACCCTTCGTACGTGATTTAGACTCGCACTTGACCGTTTTTTTAGGGCACCTGTGGCAGCTACATGAAATATGTCAAAAAATCATTGAAAAAAGAATTCTAAAATAGATACCCTCAGAGGATCTAACGGCTCTCCCTGCTATTTCGGAGACATAGTAGTTTTTCACAAATACTTCTCACATTAATTTAGAAAAAAAAAAAAAACAAGTCACTATGTTTTGACTTTGATTAGCTTAAGCTACATCAATAACAAAAATGGAAACTTGGAAACCAAAGTGGCTATGGCCTCTAGAGCCAAAATCCCGCCCACAGTGTGGGTACAAGTAAAGAAAAGAAAGAAGAAAGAAAACAAGTTTATCTACACACGTATCATAAACACTCTTCACTGCGTCCAAAAACCGCACGTTACGACCAGCATAATGATATACTTCTTGGTAAAAACTCATTTCTTATCTGAATATTGATCATTATGACCATAATGTACCAAAATTTGTCAAATTATGACATTCAAATTTCGAAAGCCGACGCCCGCCTTCGTGCCGCCCCTATTTTATCTGTGAAGTTGGTACTACTGAACAAGCTAAACAACTGCAGAGCCACAATGCCGGTCAAACATGCGGTTCCTGAACACATCAAAGAGAGCTTATGATATGTGTGTAGATAAACTAGTGTATGTAACTGTACACAACTAGGCATTATGTAGCAGTCACACTACTATTATTTGCCACAAACTACTTAAAGCATAACATAACATGGCAGGTAGATATCCAACTTAATATTTTTTTTGTGGCAAAAAGGACTGGCCTCAGCTTATGCTGGGTGATGTGACGTCATCACAGCGCTGTTTTTCAGACCAGCCCTTTTTACTTAAACTTAACTAAACAATATAAAAAATAACAATGAACTGTACGTATGTGTGTGCATGTATGTATATGTGTATATGAAGTGTATGTGTGCAGTGCAAAACGTATGTACTATCGAACCATCTGAATCATGACCCACCATAAGCTTATTTTGCTAAACCCCTTAAATGCAAGTAGGTCGAAATTCGCTTGAAGGTTTATTTCCTTGGTAACGAACTTGTTATCATTTGATTAGACACTGACATTACGATAGATCTTACAAGTTTGAAAGTTTCAAACGAATTATCAGGCAAGTGGGTCATGATTCAGTTGGTTCGATTGTACTTCTACAAAGGTAGTAATTTTTCATATTATGAAAAAACTTCTACCCAAGTCGGTTAGACCTGTACAAGATTCTTTGTTTTAATTGTATATGGAACGTTTATATTTTCCGTTGGTCAAGCAGGATATGACTCAGTTTTGTCTTAAGGTGATACGAAAAAAAAATGGGTTTTTTTTTCGAATCCATTTACTCCACCATGAAGTCATCTACAGTTATCGTTTATTGAGTACTATTTGATTAAGATTCTCACTAAAGGAAAACACGATTGAATGAAGTTTTCTCGATAGAATTTAATTACGAAAACACCTCCAAATTGTTTTATTTTTTCCTGTAATTCTGAAATCATAACTAATTTCATTGTGAAACTGCGTTCAAAATGTAGATATTATGTATTTGCAAAATCTCCTTAAAAAACTTTTTAACAAAATAGCGTAGTTTATTTTTCAACAATTTGTCTGTGGTTCAGCGCTACGTTTTGTCATTTTTTCCCGTTTCCGTCCCTCTCGCACTGCGGGCTTTTCCGCCTGGAGTAACGGGGACCTTTGCACGGTGGAGGTATCGCCTTAAAGGAGAACTTAGACATATCTTGCAGGGAAGGCGGTAAGCCATTCCCAGCAAGACACAGCATTACGAAAATTAAAGTTCTGATTTCATAATATACCCGGGATAACATGTTGAGCACGGTTCTGTCTCTTCCAATCTTCCAACCGCATTTATTTCTGACCCTCCAAACCACACTGGACCGAGACAACCGGAAATGAATCGTATTGTATGAAACTGGCCGCATCTGACAGATTCCGGCGAAACCGGAAGTGCGATATTTACTTTTTAAAGCTTTTATTTAACTTGCAATGTACATACTTGGACACAATTTACACACAGGTCAGCGCAATCAAAGGCTACGGCAAATTAATAATAATACCTTGGACACTATTTACACACATTGATCTAGCCCCAAACTAGGATTCCTTGTATCTTGGGTACTAGACAACGATACACACACTTATAACTATATAGATAAATGTTATACTTAGATAGATAAACAACCATGACTAGGGTACAAACATCCGCCCTTATCAAACAATTATTTGCCCCCACCGGGACTCGAACCCGGGACCCTTGGCTTCATAGGCAGGGTCACTGCCGACTCGGCCATCGGGTCGACTTATGTTTACAAGTAACTTCTGTGAAGTTGACAATCCAAAAACATAGGCAGCAAGTGAGTAGAATGAAATATAAATTTTGGATTGATGTGATATAACGGTACCTATTGCTTAATTAGATTATTTTAGCTCTTCTCCACAGATTTCGCCATTGTGTTAGTGAACTCACCCAAAAAAATGTAATGACGGATCTAAGTGATGTAACAACATCCTATGGAAATAAATGATTTTTGATTTGATTTGATTTGATTTATTGTTATAATAATTACCCTAATTTTTAAATTGCAGGTTAACTAATGTAAAATTCTAGCCTGTTTTGAAAATAATAACAGAAACATAACATTACAATTCACGCAAATAGGTAACATGAGTCCAAGTCAAGTTTAATGGTAATTTTTAGTGAAGAAGTCTATCAATAGTTACCAATAAGGGACACGAAAAAATATTATTTCCTTTTTATTAGGGTTCCGCAACCGAAGTTTGCCAAACGGGACCTTTCGGCAACGGAAGCCTCCGCTGTTCGTCTGTCCGTCCGTCTGTCACCGGGCTCTACCGGATCAACCGAAATAGGTGGAGAGCTGAACTATTCAGAGGGTATATTTATATTTCCGCTATAATGAAGAAATACTAAAAACAGAATAAAATAAATATTTAAGGGGGCTCCCATACAACAATTATTTCAATAGCACATACAAACTTATGAATGCACCTGGTTACGTACATAGAGTGTGATAGTAGCCGCACCAATAATTTTGTAAACAACATTTTGGTATGTAAAATCCAAACTATTCACTCCACACCATCCCTACCATTGTACGGTGGTAGGAAGCCTTTGTGCCCGAGTTCCACTCGCACTTGACCGGTTTAACCGGTTTATTATTATTTTGATATACCAAGTGTCACTTTCACAGTTAAGACAAATCTTAAGATACCTCTCAAGCTGTACAGTTTTCAATTTCTTTCTTCCAGCAGACCTCGGAGAACTCACGCAGTTTCCATGCTCACAACTCCTCAGCATAACACCGCTTTCTATGAGAACGGGTTTAGAGCCCGGGCCATTCGGTTGTGGAATGCACTCCCCTGCACCATCAGGGACAGTCCTACTCTGAATATCTTTAAAATAATAATAATAATAATAATAAAACATTAATTTTCAGAAAACACGGTTCCATAGTATTGTTAGTACAAAAAGAGAATTTCCTAATCTATGTTAGTTACACCTTAAAATAAAATAAAAATAAATAAGTAAGCAACTTATGGCGGATAGCGAGGTAGAGAAGAGGCCTGTACCCAGCAGTGGGTAGGTGTCGGCTGATTGATGATGATGATGAGCCTATTTATCCAGCTAGGTGCCGGTCACCACCTTTATCCAGTGCTTTAAAATAGGTCCATCGAAGTCGTGTGAAAAAGCATTACCTCTCCCTTTAGAGTTATAGGTAGTATGCATGTAAGTATGTATTATTATAGTGTATAAAATAGTAGTTGTAGTATATTATAAGTATTTAGTATATTATTATAGTTATTATTTAATTTATTTTATTTATTATTTTATATATTGTACACATAGGTCTACCCCTGCTCAACCATCAACTTTTCCCTTGTTTATCTGGTTTGCTGGAAGAGACCTCTTATTAGAGATAAGCTCGCCTTTGTACACTTTTTATGTAACTCTTGTTTTTTGTATGATTTGTGTGCAATAAAGAAATTATGAAGCTGATACCTCCTTTTGGCGCAGTCGGGTAATTAGATATTTATTCATATTTTTTTAAATTAAATGAAAGTATAATATTTAAAACTACATGCAATACATGAATTGTATGTAGCTAGACAATTAAGTCAAGAACCGTACACTTACAATTGTCAAATGTCTGCAATAAAATGATAGAAATAATATCCAATGTTTTACAGTACCTAAAAGAAATAACCTTTCTCAGCTATTCCAAAGTGTACATTTATTAAAGTTCCTATTGTGAATACTAAACTGCACAAAACACATTCTGTTGTTGCTTGAAGGCGGAGGCGGTGAAAACTTTGAGCTGCGAAACATCAAAACAAACTAGGCGGAAACACTATCTTGTTAAGTCTGGAAACGGTAAGTTGGCAACGTACGCTCAGTAACTGTTAACGTAAAATGACGTTAAGTATGTTCGTAATGTTTTTAATAGAAAGGATTATGACGACCCGAATAGCCGAGTCGGCAGTGACCCTGCCTACAAAACCAGGGCCCCGGGTTCGAGTCCCGGTGAGGGCAAATATTTGTTTGATGAAAACGTATGTTTGTACCCTAGTCATGGTTGTTTATCTATCTAAGTATAATATTTATCCATATAAGTATGTGTGTGTATCGCTGTCTTGTACCCAAGATACAGGGAATCCTATATTATGACGGAAGGGTGGATAAATATATAATTTAGAGTTAGTTACCTTTATCTAAAGTAAAAGCGTTAACAATAAGTATGCTCTACATTGTAGAATATGTGACAATGTAGAATCTTCAATGTCACATATTAGATTTGGAATCAGAAGATCCTCGGAGCAAAACGTTCGTGGTGACATATCGTCCACTTTATTAAGCTTTCGTACACAGGATATGGTTATGAGGCATTGCGATTTTGAATCTCAAGCCATTTTAATTAAGTTCAAAACGTTTTACGGCACAGTGGCACCTTAGTGGCGGTGAAGTCACTGACGTGCCACTGTGACGGCTTAAAAGCTGCAAAACACTCTGAGAGCAAAACGTCCGCAAATATTATTAAAAAGGTTTGCTATTTTTATAGCAAAGCGTTCTTAACATTGAATGTCCGCATTGTAAAATGTCGAGGGAGTTAAATGTCCGCTATTTTAAACGTTCCTGCTCAATGAAATAAGAATTACATTCATTCTATTCTATCTGAGATGGAAAAAAGCGTGAAGAAGCATTTCCTCTCTCTTTAGAATTACAGACAGTATGCATATAAGTATTTTTTAGCATATTTATGTAAAATAGTAGTAGTTAGTACTTATATTATAAGCATATAATTATAGTAATTATATATTTTATTTTATTTATGAATATTTATGTAAGTACTCGTTTATTTCGTCATATTGGTGTACACATAGGTCTACTCCTGCTCAGCAATCAGCCTTTCCCACTTTAACCTGTTTTGCTGGAAGAGATCTCTTATTAGAGATAAGCTCGCCTTTGTACGCTATTTTTATGTTATTACTTTTTTATATCTTTTGTGTGCAATGAAGAAACATATTTTGTGTGTATATTAAAGAGCTCAATATGAGCGAAACTAATTTTGATTTAATGTAATTTTTTGCTAAAATCCATTTACTCTTTATGAATTGAGGACGACTTGCTCCTATGCCGTTTTCACGTTGTGGTCAGATTAATTCAATGAACAAAAACTGGTGGACTTCTTGAGGACATTCTGGTGGTCTGGTGTAAATAACAGTAAGAGGAGGAGAACCTTAACCTCTCAACGACCGAAGCCATTTTGAGTCATCGCGATTTTAAACCTTATGCCATGGTAATAAAATTCAAAACCTATAACGGGAAAATGTCTTGCCGGCAGGACATAGGGCGGTATGAAGTTAAGGATAAGGGCCAATATTAAGATCATACCACTGCTGGGCATAGGCCTCTTCTCTAAAGCGCCAATCTCCCCGGTCCTGAGCCAATCGCACCTGTGAGAACCCGACGACTTGATGATATCGTCGGACCATCGGGCTGGTGGTCTGCCCACTGGCCGTGTCGGTCCTCGTGGCCACCACTCTGTGACTGCTTTGGTCTTTGCATCTCCACTTTAATCTCGTCATCCGTTTGCCTACATCTGCGCCCTCAGTTTTCCGTCGAATTTCGACGTTTGGCACGCGGTCATTGTAATCATTGGAGTATATAAGTTTTAGTTTTGTGACATCGACAATATTGCCTTAAGTGTTGACGCCTTGAACATTTGACTCAATATTTACTCACGGATACTTGTATTTTGTGAAAATAACTGTAATAAAGTAAATAAATAATGTAATGCAACTTACAGGTAATAATTTACACTCCTTATCCAAGTGCACTTTCAGCATTTTCATCACCTTCACCTTTTCATCAGCTTTGGTCCACCGTCCAACATCCCGTCTAGCCAAGTGTCCCACCCATCTCCACCTCACTCTCGTCATCCGCTTGCCTACATCTGCGACCTTCGTTTTCCGTCGAGTTTCGACGTTTGGCACACGGTCAACGAGAGAAATACCCAACATGGAACGCTCCATCGCTCTTTATGCTACTTTTATAATATGCACATTTTGCTTTGTGAGCTTCCATGTTTCGGCTCCAGAGGTGAGGATGGGCAAGACACATTGGTTATACACATTGCGATATTGATAGCCAGCTACATAGCAAAGCGGTTTGTTTTTCACACAATTGTTCTTCACCTTAAGAGCCCCAAATCCCGTTATGAGGTATCGCGATTTTGAATCAAATTTCATGTTAATAAGATTCAAAACCTACAGCGGGAAAATGTTATGTCAGCATGATAGCGGGCCTTGAGAGGTTAAATGACAAGGACCAAGCCAGTGTGGAACTGTTCCACCTCGCCTTTTCTGACACCGAATCACGTGCAAGCGAATTTCGGCACTACTACCTCGTTATTGTGAATGAAATAGATCGACAATACTACCATCCTGTGTCAGCCACATCTATATAATATTCGCCGAAACGAGTCTTATGAAATAAACTAATTGGCGTATTTTTTAGGGTTCCGTACCCGAAGGGTGCCAAACAGACCCTATTACTAAGCCTCCGCTGTCCGTCCGTCTGTCACTGGGCTCTATCGGATCAACCGAAATTGTTAGACAGTTGAAATTTTCACAGATGATGTATTACTGTTGCCGCTTTAACAACAAATACTAAAAAACAGAATATAATAAATATTTAAGGGGGCTCTCATACAACAATTCTTTCAATACCACATACAAACTTATGAATACACCTAGTTACGTACGTGGGTTGTGAAATAGCCGCACCAATAACTTTGTAAACAACATTTTACTATGTAAAATCCAAACTATTCACTCCATACCATCTCTACTATCGTACGGTGGTACGGAAGCCATCGTGCGCGAGTCCGACTCGCACTTGACCGTTTTTTTATGTATTACTAGCTGACCCCGCGAACTAGATACCGTCTCATGATTTATTTCTGACAAATTTTCCGATATTTTAATAGTATTCTGCTATTCGGGGCGGAGCCAAATCCACAAAATAAGATGTCATTAAAATCGGTCCAGCCGTTCTTGAGTTATAAGTGGTGTAAATAACGCGACTTAATTTTACGTATTTAGAATATTAATGCGCGTTTAATTTTCATCAGTTTAGTTGAAGCCAACTAACGCTTTTTTGTCCTTCTCCGTTCTATAGAATTGTGTGACAGAGACAACGCGCTATTAACCTCTCAAAAACCGAGGGTAGTTGGGACGGGTCACAATTTTAACCTTTTGCCAAGGTAATAAAATTTAAAACCTGTAACGGAAAAGTGGCGTCGGTGGTATTCAAGAGGTTAACTCGTTTTGAATTGAAGAACGTGAAATCCCGTCACGACAATCGCCGGTACACCGGGTAGGTGATACATGGTACGTCTACTGGTAGATGTTTCGATATACTTTATTACACGGTAAATAATGAACGAGTACAAACAAATGAACACTTATGCGCAAAGGCGAGCTTATCTCTAAAAAGAGATGTTATGTGTGGAAGCCAGAAAGCCAGAAAGATAGTGTCAGAAATGGCAACGCTTGATAGAAAATTATAAATTGGTGTAACCACTTTATACTGTTGCAAAGCTTAGTGTTGCTAGGCTCTAGACAACTTCATTCAAACAGTTAGCGATAAGGAAAGTTTCTCTCCGCTTAAATCCGGTTTATTCCAGTTTAGGAACAGTTTGCTTTGCACTAGTTGGTCTTTGCAAACTAGGTACAGTCGCATTCAAGTCTTGTATTTAACACAACATTTGTTGATAGTAGTATCTAAGAGGAATGGAATAAGAACGAAATAATGTTTTGATGGTTTAGCTGGATACGAGACTATATTTCATTCTAAAACAGTGGAATATTACAGGTGTTAACTTCCGAGAATTTGAGCCAGTTTGAAAACAGATTCCGTCATCCAGCCTTGGAAGTTTGTCAAATACAAGGAAATCCTGTACACAATTTCAAGATTCTAGCTCCATTGGTTAAAGATTTACGTTATGAATCAGTCAATGCAATGTATAAATGATAATAAGAAGAGGCGATTTACCGTCACAGCTCAGCGAGGTGTGAGCGAGACAGCGAGCGTGATTACGACGCGAGTGAGCGTGACAGCGGTAGTACTGGGCGATGTATAAGTACAAAGCCAATATTGATAGAAAACCGCAAATCGATGTACAGGATAGCATTTTAGGTTAAAATAATCATTTTGAGGGTAGTTCTTAAAATATTCCGACTGGGGAGGGGGCAGTAATGACGTCAGCAATTTTTGTACAGGTTTTTTTTTCGAGAAACTTATCGAGTCTTGTATGAAATGACATCGAAATATACTACACCTTTGGGCACCTGTACTCTAAAAATCCAAGAAATATTATCAAAACATACCAAGTTTGGGCCCCTCCAGGTAAGAAATGGCATAGTCAATATTTGCGAAATGTACGCCAAACGTCTTATAATATACTCATACCAAACCTTAAAAAAACGATTTAAAAAATAATAATACGAGAACGTTTTCTGTTTGTTTCTTCCAGCAGGCCTCGGAGGACCCACTCAGTTTCCATGCTTTCGACTCCACAACATAACACCACGTCCCATGAGCACAGGCTTAGAATCCAGGCCATTCGATTGTGGAATGCACTCCCCTGCATCATCAGGGATAGTCCTACTCTCAATATAATTAAAACACGCGTGAAGAAGAATTTCCTATCTTTTTAGAAATTAATTAATTTATTTATTGATTTATTATCCTGGAAAACCAACAGCAATGATATAACTTACATATTAAATTAGAACTACAGCCAATTACAGGTTTTCACTAATAGTGTTAGAATATTCCTTGCGAGTATTTGCCTATAGCTGGGTACCTATTGATAAACAATTATTAAGTTGTGATATTATTTTAACTTTTAGGTTAAATTGTAAAATGTAGAAGACAAGAAAGCTTGGGAAGGTGTTTGCTCCAATTCTGTAAAAAATAACGTATAAAGCTGGAGGTTTCTAGTCGCCTCTTTGCCTCCATCATCTAAAAAATTGAGGTGACGGAATTCAAATTGAGTTCTATATTTCCCTGTAACTTATATATGTTAGTTTAAGATTTGACATTCTCCAAATGTTACCTATGTGTTTAGCTGCGGATATTCAAACTATTTTTATTTTACAGAAAAGAGCTATTAGAGCAATTTATAATTTAAAACGAACAGACTCCTTAAGAGAGCTTTTTAAAGAAATTGACATACTAACAGTAGCTAGTCAATTTATTTTCGAAAAAATTATGTATGTATGCAATAACCTTACAACATTTTCCAAACTTAGCGATAGCTGTAATGTTAACCTAAGAAATAATCACAGACTATGTGCGCCCCTTTTTAGACTCGCGAAGGTTAGCAATTCTTTCAAGGGTCAGTGCATTCTCTACTACAATAAGATACCTCTGGAAATTTTGAAATTGCCATTTGAGCAATTTAAAAAGCATGTTAAAGCGACTTTGTCAAAAAAAGGATATTACAATGTTCAAGATTACTTAAATGACAGGACTGTATGGGGTTAATCTAGCTCAACACAGGCCTTGCTGTTAATAATTTTGTAATTATTTATTCCTGCTTATTGATCATAATAATTAAATTTTTCATATTTGTAATAGTTAAGCACAACCTATTTTAAAAAGAGATTTAAAAATCAATCTGTGGGAGTTTCCACGCCCTGCTTCTCCCACAGTGGTCCAATGTAGAGAAGAGGGAAAATTGACGTTTGCTAAGTATATGTAAATATCTACGGTAATAAAGTACTTTGACTTTGACTTTTGACTTTGTTTCTTATGGAAATAAACTCTTTTTGAATTTGAATTAGTAAAACTAATCAAAATAAAAATTTAAATTTAGGTTAGTACTTTATTAAATTAAAATACTTTAAGAATAAGCTTAGAAATATAACAACATGATGACAAGTTATGTATATTGATTTTTACCAGTACGTTATTCAGTTAAAAATAATTTAGGGGTTAGTAACCTCTTAACCGATGCTTTGTTGCAGTTAAATATATCAAAATCTAATATTTTCAAAGTACCGTTCAAGTTATTGCTTGCACGACAAATAAAGCTAATTTTTCTATAATTAGTATGGGCTACTGCGATAGGATTAAAATGACGTATATTCCTGTTAGGAATGTTAAAACAAATCATGCCAAGAATGTCAGGGCAGTCGATATTATGATAAATTACACCAAGTAGTTAGGAGATATCTGTTATTTCGCGACGCGTTGTCAAAGGAAGTATATGTTGTTGTTTACAGGAATGTATGTAGTTAGCTGAATCATGTGGGATTTTTAATTTAAAGTGTAAATATTTCATAAACTTCCTTTGAATACGCTCAATTCTATCTATGTATGTTTAGTAAAAGGGGGTCCAAATTTGAGATGCATTTTCTAGTTTACTTCTAACAAAGGCACGGCAAATATTTATTAGTATATATGTCACCGTAAGATAGTCAAAACCGTTAGTTGATAAACTAACGCGTTAGTTGATCAACTATTGACAGGTAGTAAACCAGACCGACAGGGTTTAGAATTTAAGTTTCTTTTGTACTTACATGTTAACCTAACACGTAGACAATTTGGGGGCTTTGCTGTGCTCGCCCCCTCTGGTCTCCACCTAAGCCACTGCAGTGTTTGTCCTGGTATTGCGTTTGCAATTCTAGTTTAAACCAGTTTATACTAGGTACCTAGGTACGATTAAACCGTTAAATAGTTTTAACGGTTTAATCGTTAGATTATCAACTAACGCGTTATATATAGTTAGTAGTACGTTACAGTTTACTATCTGTCGATAGTTGACCAAATAACGAGAGAGAAAACGTTAGTTTATCAACCAACGATTTTGACAATCTTACGGTGAGTATATTTTATACATGTGTGTAAGCACTCGTACAGTTTGTTTAGTAGTAATACACTGACGAGGAATGAAAAAGTTCCACCCACAAAAAGGCGACAAACACCCAGCCAATTTTTTAAAACATTAAACTTAAAATTTGAACACAATATAGAGTCAGTGTATTTATGTATGTACGTCCCAGGAAAATTATGATTAGGTTTTGTTGTACAAATAGGTCTACCCGTGCTCAGCGATCAACCTTCCTTAACCTGACTTGGTTTATTGGAAGAAATAGAGATAAGCTCGCCTTTGTACACATTTTTTATGTCTATCTTTCTTTATTCTTTATTGCATAGATAGTATAAAGTTACAGACAATTAAAAGTAATGTAATAAGCAAAGGCGAGCTTATCTCTAAAAAGAGATTTCTTCCAGCAAACCTAGGCAGGACAGGAGAGTTAATTATACAGGAAAGTCCTAGTTCGCAATAACACTATACATACGGACGCAAATTACTTTCAAAATATATATAAACTATACCAAATATAAAATAAATATATATATATATATATATATACTTCCACTACATAAAATAAAATGTATAGCATGAACATACATAAACTATAATAAATCATACATATACCTATATAAATATGGTACCATTTACGGAAGAGAAAGGAAATGCACTTTCAATCTTTTCTTAAAAGTGAAAATTGAGGGACTTTCCCTAATAGCGCAGGGAAGTGCGTTCCACAGTCGGATTGCCCTTAACCTAAACGAGAGTTCGTAAGCGGCAGTGTTATGCCGAGGAGTTGAAAGGAGAGACACCGTGTGGGATCTCGGATTGCTATCCCTGGGGAAAAGAAAGTCAAAACGTTGGCGTAGATATGTGGGGTATAGGGGATTTCGCAAAATATTGAACAGATAGGAGAGAATGTGCATGTCACGGCGAAGACGGATCGGAAGCCACTCCAGCTCCTTACGATACTGGGAGACATGGTCATACTTGCGCAACCCGTAGATAAACCGAATCCCGAGATTTTGAAGTCGTTCGAGTTTGTTCAGTTGTTCTTCGTTCGCGCTGGCCCAACAAACATCCGCATAGTCTATTAAAGGTAGTAGAAGGGACTGAGCAAGAGTGATTTTAGTCTGCCGTGGCAGGAAGTACTGCAATCTTCGGAGGGAGTGAAATGACGCAAAGACTCGTCTGCTGACCTCACAAACATGGGGCGACCAGGACAGCAAGTTTTCAAATATAACCCCAAGATTCTTAGCTTTCTCACTGTAATTAATTATGGTACCATCATACAATACAGGATCGACGGGCGAATTCTGTAGCAAGTTAAGCGAATGCCGTGTACCCATAATCATGGCTTGAGATTTTCCCGGGTTGACTTGCAGCCCATATGAAATAGCCCATTTACTGATGTTGTCGAGGTCAGCATTCAACGCCTCTACAGTCAGTTTCACATCACACGGAGAGAAGTGCCGATATATTTGGAGGTCATCTGCGTAGAGATGATAAGAAGAACTAAGAACGTCAGATATGGAGTTTATGAATACTGAGAAGAGGAGAGGAGAAAGGATACCACCCTGCGGGACACCCGTGGAGAGCTCACACCAGTCCGTGGAGATCTCCTCAGACTTAATGCGCTGCTGGCGGTCTCTCAGGTAGGAGTCAAACCAGCGAGCCGAGTGCGAGGAGACTTTAAGCGACTTTAGAATTTCAACCAGGATATCGAAATCGACGCAGTTGAAGGCGCTACTGAAATCAAGCAGTGTAAGGACCGTAAGCTGCTTCTGATCCATAGCCGATTGAATATCGTCAGTGACTTTAAGCAGAGCCGTGGTAGTGCTGTGACCCGGCCTGAAACCTGATTGATGGGGATTTAATAAGTTATTTGAGGAAAGGTAGGAGGAGAGCTGGATGTGAACAATTGATTCCAGGACTTTGGAGAGGATAGGCAGAATAGATATGGGACGGAATTCTTTAAAGGCGACGGGATTGGACGTTTTAGGTAGGGGAATCACAAGTGCCTGTTTCCACTGAGTGGGGAAGCAAGATTGTTCAAGCGACACATTCATTATGTGGGTGATGATAGGTAATAGCTCATCGATGATGGTGGTTATCATCTGATAACAGATCTTGTCCTCACCTATGGCCTTTGAAGAGATCGCTAATATTGCCCTCCTTACTGCGCCGATTCCGACATGGTTAAAGTTGAAGGGTGAACTGTGGGCTGTGGTCTTGGACCGTAGGTTACGAAGGGTGGCTTCCTTAACGAGGGGGTCCATCACGACAGGGGGGATGGCAAAGAAATAGTTGAGACCGTTAAAGTCGACATTTCCAGCAGCCAAGTCCTGAGACTTACCTACACCAAGAGTCTTCAGGAATTTCCAAACCTGTGCTGGAGTATAGCTCTCAATACACTCGTAGATGTGACGACGTTTGGCATTACGACACAGACGAGTGCAAAGATTACGGAGGCGTTTGAAAATTAAAATGTTCTCATCAGTCGGAACCAACTTATATCTCCTCTTGGCACGGTTTCTCTTGGCCATCAGACCCTTGATGGTGTCAGTAAGCCACGGCGCAGGTAGGTGCTTAACCTTAACCCTCTTGACCGGAGCGTGCTTATCAAACAAGCTCAGGACAATAGAGTTAAAGTTCCGGACTTTGTCTTCAACGGCCTCGCTATCAACGACAGGGGACCAGTCAACAGAGGCGGCATCTGATTTAAGGGAGTTAAGATCCATGCCCTTGAAGCTACGTATGTCAAGGAATTTAGCTGCGCGCTTTGGAGGCCTTAACTTGAATGAAAGGTAAATCAAATCATGATAGGAGAAGGGGGCATTAAGTTGGCCATGCACAGCAACCTTGGATATGTTAGAAGTAATCATCAGATCAAGAAGAGAAGGGGTGCAGTGTGGTTGAAAGTGGGTGGCACCCAGGGGAAGGATGTGTAAGTTTAAAGAACTAACAAGAGATTTCAGCTTTGCTGAGCGACCGTTATTTTTGAGAAGGCAAGTGTTAAAGTCTCCGAGAATTAGGGTGTCGCTATAAAGAGCAGTCAGATCATTGAGGAGGGTTTCAAATGAGCTAAAATAGTCAATGCGAAGAGAGGGGCTATAATAGACACCCAGGAGGACTTTATTGTGACGCAAGCAAATCTCCAAGAACAGGTGTTCAGCGGTACCAGAGTACAGGCTTGGCGACTGGCTGATGACTTTGCATGGAATGTCGGCACGTAGGTATATGGCTACACCGCCATCAGCCTTGCCCGTCCTATCGTTCCGATAGAGACTGAACCCTGGCAGAGCATACATGGCAGAAGGAAGTGAAGGTTTAAGAAAAGATTCCGAAACAAGAATACCATGTATGTTCTGATCGCTAAAAGTTACAAGGAGGTCAGCATAGCTGGTGTGAATGCTTTGTGCATTAATATGGACAACGTTGAAGTTTGTATCAAGATTAGAAAACACCCGCTTTAAGTTAAAAGGCAGTGAGTCATCCGGTGATGACCCTACACTTCCCGCACTAACGGAAACATCACTATTAGAACAAGAGAAGAAGCTGTCACCAAAGTTGTAGGTATCCATAAACTAGATATAATAAAATAAATACAAATATGGAAATAAATAAAATAAAATAAGTTAACACAATACTTATTTAAAACAAAAGAAATAAATTTGCCTGAACCCAGTCGAACACTGAGCTTGCTGGGAAAGAAATTTGACACATTAATACAAACTTACAAACATTGAAATGAAAAACATAACCGACTTACAAATAAAAAGTAAAATAGACGAAACACAGTAGGTATAAAACACAAAACATAATTTACATGAACACACCCAGCATTCCAATATTACACCTTCGCTACTACGGCTAAATGTAAAAATTAGGCCGTGGCAGCGCAACGTTGGACAAACGATGGAACAATGTTGGGCTTGAGAACTAGCTTGCTTGATTGACATGACTAGCATATATTTGTACAAAATTTTTAGTAGATTTGATTGCAAAACAAAACCAAAACATGCTAATTAAAGAAGGCTATGGAATATTTTAGACTACCTACCTACCGAGTGAAAGTGAAAATGAGATGTATTACCCGTCCAACTTGCGAGAACACGGAAAAATAGAGAATATCTTGAGTACGAGATTTCTACTTCTTGACTCCCGTTGGACCAGCGCGCCTGGAGCTGGGTAGACGCTTGCCGGGGGCAGGCACCGAAGAAGCCGCTACCGCCCCTGCAGCAACCGCAGCCGGTTTCGGGGCAGGGATGTTGGCTGGTTTGGGCACAGGCAGAGCAGAAGGAGGGAACTTGGCAGTTATAACCTGGAGCTCCGACATACTCTCCACCTTCTGTCTGGACTTGTCAGGAAGCAGCAATACGATCCTGCCCTCAGTTGTCCAGCAATTCAGCATACCAAAATGTTTTCGCGCAGCCACAAACACCTCGTGCCTGGATTTTGTAAGGAACTCTGACATTGTGAATCCAGTTCCCTTCAAAGCTGTCTTGGCTTTCCAGGCCTCTGAACGAGCACTGATGTTTGAGAACCTCACCAGTAAAGGACGGGGATTAGAAGGCTTCTTGGTAGATCCCAGTCTGTGCACTACATGTATGTTGGATACACACTCGGGGGACAACTTCATTTTGTCGGAAAGTACTACACGCACAATGTCAATGGCCTGCTCCTTCACTTCTTCGGGGAGTCCATGAAGAAGGAGCACCTTACGCCTGGATGCCATCTCAAGACGGTCCTGGCCAGCAAGCAGCAACTCCATCTGAGAGCGCAGCAAGTCAAGGCAGTTCCAGGTGAATGCCTTGAACTCAACAAATTCACTGGCGATGGTGTTGATATCAAGTTGGCTGCTGGACGAAGACATGGTGGCAGCCTCCCGAAGCTCCTTCTCATATTGAGACATCCTTGTGTTGAAAGTGGTGGCAATCTTCTCCATGTTATTGTTCAACTTTGTGTAGAGGTCCATTGTGAAATGAATTTAGAATCCAGGTATGTTTATAAGATTGTTTATAATAAACTCAGTGTTGTTGGGGGTTCAGGCCTAGTTTTATTTTATAATAATTGACATTAAATTATTGTTAAACTGATATTAAAATGAATTTAAAATCGGGAGTTAATTTTTAAGATGTTGCTTACTAGGCTACCCTCCAAAAAAAAAAAAAAAAGTCTTCTTGTTATTTAAATCTTGTTATTTAAATTATTTGTTTGCAATAAAGAAATTATGAATTATGAAATATTATTATATTATTAGGAAGGGCTCCGTGGTCAAATGGGTTTCACGCTTGCTTTTTACATAGGAGATGCAGGTTCGAATCCTGACCATGTACCAATGAGATAATTAAATAATCTCAAGTACTTTCGTGTTACGGATGCCACGTTAAGCTGTGGGTCCCGGCTACTATCGCTACTTTGTAGAAGTAGTAGTCGTAAAATCCCTCCATCAACCCGCATTGAGCCAGCGTGATGGAGTATGGCTTCATCTTACTTGTATCCGGGTAAAGGAGTGCCAGTATAACATTTAAGCGGCTCTTAAGTTGTATATATTCTTACTGCTGGAGCATTTAGCTTTATAAGACCCAGTGTAAACGTTTTATTAAATAGATGTGCATCCAAAGGGCTTGGAGATTTCAACAGTTAGTTCGAACGTCGTCTTGTTAAAAATGGACTGTATAAATAATTGTAGTTTATGCAACTGATACATAATGCCTAATTATGTACAGTTACATACACTAGTTTATCTACACACATATCATAAGCTCTTTTTGATGTGTTAGGGAGCCGAATGTTCGACCGGCATGGTGGCATTGATAATTGCTCTGCACTTGTTTAGCTTGTTCAGGAGTACTAACTTCACAGACAAACTAGGGGCGGCACCACAGATATCGAGAGATAGGCCCTTGGCGCTAAGCTTGTATCGGAACCAGTGTTGCCGAAAACTAAGAACACGCATACATTTACACCACTCGTACATCAATCCCTCCGCTTTTATTGGTCAGTGCAATGTCATGCACCTATCGTCCGAACACACCCACACTACCGCAGGTATACTAGCTAGCCGAGCTAGTGTTGGAACAATGCAAGGACAGCGTGTTTCATCGATCCATTATGATTTATAGACAGTGGTATAGTAGTCGTATACAATGCCGGGTTGTATAAATAAAATAATACATTGTTTGTAAATACGACATATTTATTTTAAAAGAAATACCTATTACTATGTATACAGGGTGTAACAGATACGGGGTGACAAGCCGAAAAGCGTTGTTTGCGACTAAATTTTGAACAACTTTTTCTATGATTCTGATTTGATCAGAGCAACTTTATTTTTTACTTCCCCGTACAAATCAGCTGACCGCAAAGTGAAAAACAATGCTGATCAAATCAGTTTAATCGAGAAAGATGTTCAGAATGATGTCCTTAACAACCGTCTTTCGGCATATATACCCTCTCTGTAAAATCCTGTAAAGTTAAATATTACCTATCGACCAGAAAAATGTAAATATTTATTAAGAATTTGCCGTTATGACAATTTAGGCGTAGCATTTTTTGCCAAGTAATGCAATCTTGTATTGGTATATCTTTCCATTACATTTTATCAGTAATATTAGATGATGATCCATTGGGTTTTGTTCGAATTGGTGAAAATCTATTTCTCTGAAAAGATTCATGCCAATGAATCGGGGTATAGTGCTTTAGACATTAATGTTTGTTTTAGATTTTTAACCCTAACCTTTATTTTGTCTGCAGTTGTTTAGCTTGTTCAGTAGTACGAACTTCACAGACAAACTAGGGGCGGCACGCAGGCGGGCGTCGGTGTTCAAAATTTGAATGTCATAATATGACAAATTTTGATACATTATATTCATAATTTATCAATATTCAGATAAGAAATGAGTTTTTACCAAGAAATTTATGATTATGCTGGTCGTAACGTGCGGTTTTTGGACACAGTAAAGAGGGTTTATGATACGTGTGTAGATAAACAAACTTAAAATCTAATTTGCCTGTTTGGCAATCATCGGAATAACTAACAATAAGCTTACGTATTATGTTTATATATTACTACGTCTCACTATCACTACAGATACAAAACAAGCAATGGATAATAAACCTAGCGAGAACAACATGACATTGTCACTTTAATGATCAATACGTGGCGAATTTTCCGCGAATGATTTATTTTCGTAATAATGTTTATTTCTTGTGTTTTAAGAAGAAATAATAGTTGGAATTAGAGTTACAAGTGATATGTGACACCGCCGGTCTTGGAGTTCACAATCCCGCTTCTATTTTTGCACGTGAGTATTGCACAGGTCGGCATTTTCGAAAAACAGCGGAAATGAATTCGTCACTGCGGTCGCCCGGTGACTACCGATAATTTTTAATATGAAGACTATCGGGGCCAAATTTGTTCGCACGTGCAACGCCACTCAACCTATCTCTCGATATCTGTGGGCGGCACGCAGGCGGGCATCGCATTCGAAATTCGAAATTCATTTGTCGAAAAATTATACATTATGGTCATATCGTATCAATATTAAGATAAGAAATGAGTTTTTACGCAATAGTATAACATTATGCTGGTCGTAACGTGCGGTTTTTAGACGCAGTAAAGAGGGTTTATGATAGGTGTGTAGATAAAACTACTAAACTGACGGTATCGTGAAACCCGTGTAACTTTGACTGAGGTCATGTCAGTATTATTCGGGGCATCTGCAGGTCTATCCAAGGTCTCGTTGTGACGTAACGTTTCTGGTAAATGTATATGATTATGATGTAATATAAACTTAAGATAGCGTCACGACTTTTGCCATACGGGATGGTACAATTGTGCCCACGTTTAGCGAATTAATTCATTCCAATCCAATCCATTATAAACATAAACATGAACATAAGTGATTGAAGTATTTGGCACTTACTTGAACTTAGTTATAACTTGGGAGTCGCTTGGGAGTTGTTGACTTCATTGAGGAAGTTATGTGTCTTGCTATGGGAGGCATGGATGTAGCCATGTATATGACGTCAGTGTTTCTGGTTTCCACGACACAAGGTATCCAAGTGTGGGGCTAGAAGCAATGTGTGTGCCTGTACCTACAACTATACAAGGTGATATTTTATTAGCTGACCATATTTAAGGGAACGACAGTACCCATAATTATGAACAACTTTCCCCAAGAACCATATGGTCGCAAACGAAAAAAATTTGGGTCTCCCATAGTAACATGTAATCAGCTAATCGGGTCAAAGTACTGAGAGACTATTTTTTTTTTCATTTGCTACCATATGTTTCTTTGGGAAAGTTTTTCATATCGATGGGTACTGTCATTCCCCAAAATATGGTCAGCTATTGAAATATCACTGTTCAGGGATAAAACAAAATCACCAAAACACGGCTTGTCTAGGAAGATAATAATTTTTCCATTCAATAATAAAAAACTGTTGCCTTCCTTTTACCATAAAACAAATCTCGCGGCAAATATTGAAGAGAAAAAATCGTTTTTCCATGTCATTTGGCGCACGGCGGAGTGGAAAACATCGATGGACAGACGTGGAGAGAAGTATTGTTACTATTTCTTTATTTTTTTATGTTCAAAAGTTTTTTCCGTTTCGAGGCGTTGTATTGTTATAAAACATTCAAGTGCCAGTCGGACCCGCGTGCGTAGGTTTTCGAACCGACGGTTTATAAGTATGTGTGTGCCCGCCATTTTAAACCATAGATTTCTCATTATTTTTCCTGTAATATTTAAGTAAAGACTTATATTATTATATATTTTTTGTTTATATTGGAGGGGTAAGGGGGTGTGGGGAGTATGAGAATGTTATTGAAAGAATAATATTATTTCAAAAGTGTTTCAGAATTTAAAATATGTATATATTTGGAATTCCCGTCATAAGCCCTTTCATTTGATATATCACACGTTAAATATTAAAACAGGTTGAATCTTTAAATGCCTGATTTGCTCCCCAATTACCCTCTCCCTATTGAAACATTTATCATTACTTTGTAAATATTATAGTAATTTACATAAAAAATAAGAAAAAAGTAAAGACCCATATTGAGTATATAAAAAAACAAAAGTTATTTGGAGATATGGTAACGGTATTTTTTGGTACAGTTGTAATGGTATGTGTTTTGGTCACAGAAATACTACGTGTACCAAATTTCAACATAATCGGTACAAAATTCGATCGGTCATATTACTTTTATACACCTAGGACAGTCACATAAGTTCCTAGGGGTTCCGTGTTCCCTTTAAAGGTATCGAACTCTAAAAACGGTCAAGTGCGAGTCGGACTCATGCACTAATGGTTCCGTACCACCGCACTATCAGCACAATGGTATTCAAGTGATTCAGAATGATTGATCGATTGTATAAGTAAATGAATACACGAATGATTGAATGAATTATTCCGTTTTCTTCCATGTGTGTAATAAATTCTTCCATTTTTGTTTAATATATATATTCCTTATTTTTATTTAAATTTCTTTAGTTTGTCGGTGTTCACTATTTTTTAATAAATATTTCTCCTTTTTCTTCAAGTTTCTTATAAGGATATTGTCTATTTTCTTAAATAACGTTCTAACTAATTGTTTCCAAATTATGAAAATAAAAATGAGAAAATCCTTTGACATGTCACTCAGTTTGAAAATTTTATTTTCAATTTCTGTTTTTCTTTAATTTTGAGTTAGCCTTTTATAATAATAATAATAATGTTTATTTTTTTCTAAATTAACCTAATTTGGTACAATACTTAGAGGTTGCTAGATAATGTGTCAAATTCAAATTAAAAGTCAAGAGATATACAAAATAATATACGACCACACCCTAAGCTAGGTTAAACCTGTAATATAGGGAGTGGTTGCGTCCGCCTGGGGGTTGTACAATCATGCCCTTGGAGTTTATTACTGTTTTTAAAAGTAAAAGTAAAAAAGTATAACAAAATCATTAAACAAAATTATATTTTTATTTTTATAAGTTAGAGATATAATTGATGTATAGTTTATGTACCTGCATGGCTCACAGAGTAGCAAGCAGGGTGAGTTATGTATTGTGTGCAGTGTGCAGTGTGGTGATTGAGTGTATATGGTGTGGTGTATGAGTTGTGTCGCAGTTCCAAATAAAAAGATATATATATATATTGAAAATAACATTTTAAGTTATAAGAATAATAATCAATTCATATTTCAATGATTGCTGGGCTTAGGCTACAGGTTGTAGGATAGCCTCTGTGAGTTTGTAAGACAAGTATTAAGATATTTTGTCACAGTATGTTTACTTTTAATCCTGTTTAGGCTGTATCATTTGACATGTCGCACGATAAAGTTCAATATTTGGATTTGCCCCGCGGTTGTGCCCCACCCCCCTTATGTTAAACATGCATTTCTTGATAATCTTCCTGAAATATTTAGGTAAAGACCATCATCTCATCATCATCAGCCTCTCAGGGGACCCACTGTTGGGTATAGGCCTCCTCATAAACACGCCACTCAGAACGGTCCTGCGCAACGCGCGTCCATTGCTTTCCTGCCACCCTCGCCACATCGTCGGACCATCTGGCAGATAGGCTGCCGACCGATCTTTGGCCTCCTCTTGGTAAAGACCAAATAAGTATTTTGTTTTAGGATCATTAGTTTCGGAGATATAGGGGGATGGTCTGTTTTGCATTTTTTTATTATTTTTTAAATCCCCGCAATAAGCCTTTTAATTTAACATTGCCTCCATAGTTCAAAATTAATCTGTTTACGTAACACGTTCGTATTTGGGTCAAATGAACACATACTTTTACAAACGATAGGACGGACACACGTGATCATATATTAGTTCTGTTTCTGCTTTTAAGGTACGGAAACCTAAAAATAAAAAATATAGCCTGACCCTACTGATGACTGCAGGCTTTTATTCTAATTTGAGTAAGATTAAGGCGCTGGCTCAGGGCAGGCTGATTGTTTCTATTGTTGTATTAACTGTTATATTAAACTTGTTACTTTGGTCTTTTGTAGAACTCTTAGCGACTGAAGAAATGAAAAAATTGGTTAGAAATAGTGTTTGCAAATTGCCAACTATCACAAAAGTCGACTTGTCAAAATTAATAGTTAATTATGCCATCACATATGCTGACTATAATTATCTACGTACATATCTTATATACAACTATAATCTTATGAAGTTGGTCATACAAATGAGACAATGGTACTTAATTATTATATAGTTGAAATCATTTTTCACCACCACTGTACAGGTAGGAAGCAAATGACTGTGAAGTAATCGGAAGGCGACGTGCATCCGCAAGTGTGTTTTCGTAATATTTTACGGAGGTAATTTATGAAATCAATAAATAACATTAATTTTCATAGACACCGTCACGCATTTTCCCACACGGCTACATACATACATACATCTAGGCTAGTCTATTTTAATTACTTTTATAGTTTCATGTCCTAGTATCTTGTTGTGGGAGAAAGCAGCTGATGTTAAAACTATTTTTATATTATAGAAAAGAGCTATTTGAGCAATTTACAACTTTATTATTTTATTTTTATTTATTTACATTATTTGTTTTTGCCATTACAGCAAATGCCAAGTCGACACAAACATACATTAGAAAATATTTACAAGATTAAATTATACAATAAATGTAGATTCAGATGAAAATTCACAATAATTCAACAATTTAATTACAATAATCCAGGGACAACACGATCATGCCTACCTCTCACAGAACTTGCCACATTCTCGCACAATATCCCTCCATGCATCACCAAACAGATCAGTGGTGCTGCCGCCAACAGTGCGCTGAGGCTGTCCTCCGCCCGCACTAGCGGAGACTGCCGTCACGCCACCGTGCGGTGCGTGCCGCCCGCTAGTAGCCGTTACTTGCGCGCGCTTAGATAGTTGTCAGGCACGTACAGTGCGCATACCGCACTGACAAGCGCTGCACAGTCACTGTCACCTCGCAACAATCGACACACAGTCCCATACATACAGACAAGCATACCCAAGCGGATGGATAAAGGTAAGGGTTGTATCTAAATTTCCCCTTGTATAGGTATCGTAGGAAATCTTTGTGTACCTACTCGAGCAAAAGTACGTATGTGCTTTCGTATGGATTCAAAACAACTGTGCTGGATTCAAGTTTGGTTCTCACTAGGGCCGTGTAGAGAAGCTGAATCACACCCAAATTATGGAATCCCTTACTATTCCGTATCACAAACCCTTATCCTTTAAAGCATTCCTTGGCCAAAGTACTCATGTGCTCATGGAATGTAAGTTTAGGGTCGAACGTTACACCGAGGTCCTTAATCGAATACACTCGAGTCAAAGACTCCGTGCCAAGTGTATACGTCGCGCTAATAGGCCGATGGGAACATAAAATGCACAGACTCCTTAAGATAACTTTTTAATGAAATAGACTTACTAACTGTAGTTAGTCAATTTATTTTCGAAAATATAATGTATGTATGCAAGAACTTTCCAACATTTTCCAAATTTAGCGAAAGGTTCAATGTAAACCTAAGAAATAATTAATCACAGACTAGTTGCGCCCCGGTTGAGACTCGTGAAGGTTAGCGATTCTTTCTAGTGTCAGAGCATTCCCTTCTACAAAAGGATACCTCTGGAGATTTTGAAATAGCCATTTAAGCTATTTAAAACCACGTAAATGAGACTTTGTCTGTATGGACCGTATGGGAATAATCTAACGTCTGTGATTAACTCAATACAGGAGTGTATAGATAAATTTTCCGAAATAATGTTTTCCTTGTATTCTTTTCCCATTCGCGTTTTCATCCACAATTTATTTTTTCCATACGATTTTTTACTTGTAGTATTTTTTTCTATACCCTATACCTTTTTCTCTTTTTTTTTTGCCTGACATATATTTTTCTTTGCATTTATTTTCTCAATCCGTATTTTTCACATACATTTGTTTTACCGATATAATAATTATCCAGATGTTTATTTCCTTGCTTGATTTAACTTACATCCATATACGTCACGCCTTTTCCCATACCTGGTGGCAGAGGCGCATATGAGCCCTCGTTTAGTCACTTTTCACTACTCCTTTTTGCGTGACAGGGGTCAAGCCCGTCGCCACAGCTAAGGAGATATGACACAAAAAAGAACACTAAAAATACAACAAGTAAGGCGTCGGGCATCAAATTTATTTAATAAATCGTACGCTATTGTATAATGTTCGTCCGATTCAAACTCTGCTTCAAATGGAGATGAATTTAGACGGTCCGTTGTGAGTACGGGTACATTGGTGAAGAATGTTTCAAAAGCTCGAGCAATATCATGTAGGTACTCATGATGTTGCTCGAGCTTTTGAAACATTCTTCACCAATGTACCCGTACTCACAACGGACCGTCTAAATTCATCTCCATTTGAAGCAGAGACTTTATTAAAAAATAACACTAGTGTCAGTAATGTATATTTAAAATTTCATCATGTATATCCCCAGGACATTGTCAAAACGTTTAAATTACTTAACTTAAAAAATACGGAAGACCTGTGGGGTATATCAGTCAAAGTCATTGGTTCAGTAATTCTAGTTATAGCCCCACACTTAGCTTATATATTCAATATGTGTGTTGACGATGGGGCTTTTCCAGACCTCATGAAACACAGTAAACTGATACCTCTGTTCAAATCGGGAGATAAGGGCGATCCTTCAAATTTCAGACCAATATCTGTTCTTCCAACACTAAGTAAAATGTTTGAAAAGATTATACTCAATCAAATGCTCTCACACTTCAACCGTACAAAACAACTCCACGCTAAACAATATGGTTTCACTAGGGGTAAATCGACTACGGTATTACCCTTGTATCTCATATTTATTCTGCATGGGAGGCCGCACAGGATGCTATCGGAGTTTTTTGCGACCTGTCGAAGGCGTTTGATTGTGTTGATCATAATACGCTATTAATTAAATTAAATCATTACGGAGTTAGAAATAAAGCGTTGGATCTACTAAGATCATACCTAAGCAATAGAATTCAAAAGGCAGAAGTTAACGGCGTAAAATCTGATGGATCGGGTGTTAAAATTGGCGTTCCACAAGGTTCCATATTAGGCCCTTTCTTATTCCTGGTATAAGTTAATGATCTGCCTTTCATGGTGGAGAAATTAACTGACATAGTGTTGTTTGCTGATGATACTTCAATGGTCTTCAAAATTGAAAGACAAAAAGGAGATTTTGATGATGTTAATGGTGTATTGTCTTTAACTTTGAATTGGTTCAGAGTTAATAATTTATTGTTAAACGCTGGTAAAACCAAGTGTATCAAATTATCACTTCCAAATGTCAGGCAAGTTGAGACCAGTTTGGTGTTAGACAACAGCACGTTAGAATTGGTAAATGATACGAAGTTTCTTGGAATAACCATTGATAGCAAATTGCAGTGGGGACCCCACATAGATAAATTGGCTGGTAAATTAAGTTCTGCGGCTTACGCTGTTAGGAACATCAGACAAAGCACGGATGTGGCTACATCTAGGCTAGTATATTTTAGTTACTTTCATAGTGTGATGTCCTATGGTATCTTGTTGTGGGGGAAAGCAGCGGATATTCAAACTATTTTTATTTTACAGAAAAGAGCTATTCGAGCAATTTATAATTTAAAACGAACAGACTCCTTAAGAGAGCTTTTTAAAGAAATTGACATACTAACAGTACCTATTCAATTTATTTTCGAAAATATAATGTATGTACGCAAGAACCTTACAACATTTTCCAAACTTAGCGACAGCTGTAATGTTAACCTAAGAAATAATCGCAGACTATGTGCGCCCCGTTTTAGACTCGTGAAGGTTAGCAATTCTTTCAAGGGTCAGTGCATTCTCTACTACAATAAGATACCTCTGGAGATTTTGAAATTGCCATTTGAGCAATTTAAAAAGCATGTTAAAGCGACTTTGTCGAAAAAGGCATATGACAATGTTCAAGATTACTTAAATGACAGGACTGTATGGGGTTAATCTGGCTCAACACAGACCTTGCTGTTAATAATTTTGTAATTATTTATTCCTGCTTATTAATCATAACAATAAAAAATTTCATATTTGTATTAGTTAAGCACAACCTATTTTTAAAAGAGATCTAAAAATAAATCTGTGGGAGTTTCTACGCCCTTCTTCTCCCACAGTGGTCCAATGTAGAGAAGAAGCAAAAAATTACGTTTGCTAAGTATAGTATGTAAATATCTACAGTAATAAAGTACTTTGGCTATTGACTATTGACTATGTAGACGTTCTAACGGTGATGGAAAACATCGTGAGGAAACCTTATATCTCCTTAGCTAAGGTGATGGGCTAGCCCCCTGTCACGCAAAATGGCCGTGTATGCAAGTTAAATCAAGCATAAAATATATGAGGAAATAAGCACCTGAAAAATTATTATATCGGTTAAATACACTGACGAGCAATGAAAAAGTTTCAGTGACATAGCACCAAATAACTCCTAAACGGGAAAGGCTAGCTTAATGACGCCGTCTGCAATATTGAAGTACATTTAACAGCGCATCAGAATATTACCAATTAAAATTATACTTTTTAATTTCTGAAGCTAGATTCTATGTCGACATTAAGGTGTTGTTGGCATTTTGTGGGTGGATCTTTTTCGTGTATATGTATATGAAAAATACGGATTGAGTATTTAATTATTTTTTTTTAATATGTCTGGCAAAAGGAAACAAAAGAAATTAATGTGTGTAGAAAAAATACTACAAGTAAAAAATCGTATGGAACAAATTATCGTGGGAAAAAACGCGAATAGAAAAAAAAGTACAAGGAATTTTATTCCTGCTTATCATTTATTAGTAGTTTATGTGACTGCTACATAGTGGAGGGCATATACTTTTCATAAAAATATCACTCGAGAGTTTTAATGCCTAATTATGTACAGTTACATACACTAGTTTATCTACACACATATCATAAGCTCTCTTTGATGTGTTCAGGAACCGCATGTTTGACCAGCATTGTGGCTCTGCAGTTGTTTAGCTTGTTCTGTGGTACCAACTTCACAGTCAAACTAGGGGCGGCACGCAGGCGGGCGTCGACGTTCGAAATTTGAATGTCATAATATGTAGAAAAATTACACAATATGGTCATAATGTGTAATTTTTCAGACAAGAAATGATTTTTTACGAAGTAGTTTAACATTATGCTGATCGTAACGTGCAGTTTTTGTACGCAGTAAAGAGGGTTTATGATACGTGTGTAGATAAAATAATTAATACTGTAATATTTGTATAAGTTAAACACAACCAATTTTTAAAAGAGATCTAAATATTAATCTGTGGGAGAGTGTGGGAATGACATTTGCTAAGTATATGTTTGTAAATATCTACAATAATATAGACTTATTGACTTTGATTCGACTTTGACTTTGGTCAGTTGTCGAGGCGGTATATGCTACCTTTCACTCTCTCAGGAGACTCCAGTAACTTTTGCCTCGACAGACCAAGATCACTCTCGCTCAGTCTCTCCGTGTACCCGTCATCGATTATGCAGATGACTACTGGCTAACGAGGACCTACTGAATAAACTAGGATGACTGCAAAATCTCGGGAGCCCGTTAAACTTTGGGCTGAGTAAATATGACCATGTATCACTTCGCAAGGAGTGGAAGTGGCTGCCGATCCGTCTTCGCCGGGATTCTCATATCCTCAATTTCCTATACCATGAGCAAGAATTTAGAACAGGCCCGTTCGGCTGTGAAAAGCACTCCCTTGCGCCATCAGGGTCCAACTCTCAATATGTTTAAAAGGTGCGTAAAAAAGCACTACTTTTCTCTTCAGGTTTAATATGTATGTAATTAGGTTCGTGTGATCTCCGTTGTCCAATGGGTTTTACGCTTGCTTCTAACACATAGGATACAGGTTTGAATCCTGAATATGTAGCAATGAGATAATTAATTTAACCTAAGTTCAGAGTCGGACGTTCAGTGTTTCGGATGACACGTTAAGCTGTAGGTCCCGGCTACTATCGCGTGGTAGTGGTCGTAAAACCCCTCCCTCAACCCGCACTGAGCCAGCGTGGTGGAGTATGGCTTAATCTTACTCGTATCCAGGTAAATGCATGTGCCCCTCGCTGGGGACAATAATGGGCTATATTTATTTATTTATAATTATATATATGTTTAATTTATGTTTAGCATGTCTGTATTATTAGTAGTTTATGTAACTATTACATAATAGAGGGCATTAAAAGTCGAGAGACTCGAGAGTTTTAATGCCTAATTATGTACAGTTACATACACTAGTTTATTTACACACTCATAACTCTCTTTGATGTGTTCAGGAACCGCATGTTGGATCGGCATTGTGGCTTGATCTATTGTGGCTCTGCACATGTTTAGCTTATCCAGTAGTACCAACTTCACAGACAAACTAGAGGCGGGGGCGGCACGCAGGCGGGCCTCGGCGTTCGAAATTTGAATGTCATAATATGTTTTGAATGTCATGATCATAAATATTGATACATTATGGTTATTCAGATAAGAAATGAGTTTTTACCAAGTAGTATATCATTATGCTGGTCGTAACGTGCGGTTTTTGGACGCAGTAAAGAGGTTTTATGATACCTGAGTAGATAAACATTGCTATGTATTTGTCCAGGTGTTAATAGACATAGTTTATATTAATTCGTGTAAAATATTGTACTTCATAAGAGTATCAGGTCATTTATGTTTTATGTTGTATGAAGGTCTATCCCTGCTCCACAATCAACGTATCTCATCCGTACTTGGTTTTCTGGAAGATATCTCTTGTTCGACATAAGCTCGCCCTTGTACACCATTTATATGTTATATGTTAGCCTTTCGATGAGCTGTTTGTGTGCAATACATAATACATACATTGTGAAATTATGGAATCCTTCTTCAATCTGTCTGTTTGAAAACATTCTATGTTAATGGAAATATACGATAAAAAATTCATATTTTTCACATAAAATTTACTATTTTTTGGGATCTAAAAGGGTTCTTGCGTCCAAAAATATGTATTTGTACGTTTTAAATTAAGGAATAATCAGTGGATTTTCAATTATAATTAAGAAACTCACAATTTGGTCCATCAACAAATTGTTTCGGTTAGCAGATTGTGTCTAGCAATTTTAATGGAAGGGAAAACTTCGCCAAAAGTTGGCAAATTGTGCCTCCGCCACCCTGAATGGGAAAAGATAAGACGCTATGTGTTGTTTGAACAGCTAAGAATGCATTGCAGCAAAATATGAGGACGTTTTTACGATATCAAATCAAACCAAATCAAAATTTATTTATGAGGTAGTCAACGAATAGCACCTGTCTGAATAGCACCTACGCGAATAGCACATAGCTTAGTCCACGAATAGCACTCAGGTGTTATTCGTGGACAACAATTTATTTTTACATTAGGTCCACGAATAGTACCTACGACTTCTACTGGGATGTATACAAGACGTTATTAAAAAGGACGTTACTACAGGACGTTATTAAAATCATTAGAATGTTTATAAATTACACATACTTAACTTTCTGTCTAGGCGACATTTAAAAACAAAAAATAATAGAGATCACTATGACGATAATTATTAATCTTACCAAATAATATTCTTATTTTCTATAATCAGTCTCCAAATACAACTTTTATTGTAAAATCTGCCTTAATTAAATCTTACCTAATAATAACATTTTCTTATTTTTAATATATCACATCATAATCAGCCTCCACATTTATTGCAAAATCAGCGTTAGAGTCTGCATAGACGAGGGACAATGGCATACAAAATGTCCGCTCTTATTATTACTCTCATTATGTGTGCTCTTAATATTACTCTCATTATGTATGCTCTTAATATTACTTTCATTAGGTTGCTTTTTGTCTTCGTATACCGCCAGGCGTGCCATAAGGTATTGCGCGGACAAAGTGCAACCTAATGTCCGCCACTGTCCGAGGTTTGCGCAGGTGTTATATATTCTAATTAAAATTAAATTAAAATTAAAATAAATAACCCTTAAAATCGCAACTTTTTAATGCAGTGGCCAAGGAAAATAAAGCCATGTTTATATTCATTGTTTTTTTTTTCGGGCAATATTTGAAATTTAGAAGTTCCCATTTTTTCGCGAATTTCAGCGTAATTCTTGCAATTTTCCGTAGGACTCTTAAAACAATAGCTATGTTCTTATTATTTTAATTAATTGCGCTTTATTAATGACAGAATAATGAGTCTCAGGAAGGTCTTATGAAACTGGCCATAACAGCACCAATTGTCGGACCACAATTTGTGGTCAATCCACTGTGTGACCATACAGTCGTTACATTTTTTATTTTTTCATCTTGAGTACTCTTACTCATAATGTAAAGCCAAGCATCATCCAAATCATCCGGTGGCAAATAAGGGAGTATAGTACATAACGCAACGTGCTTTCTATATTTATTATACCTAGTCAGTAAATAAGTTCTGTCACAAATATTTTGCCGCATAGTAAATAATACCAAGTTTATTTTTATTTAATACTATATATGGTTTGATAGCTCATTAAATACTGATAAATTAGAACAATTATTGTATTTAAATGCTTAAAGCCATATTTACACAAATGCTAGTTTCTTCAGAGATTTTGCACTTTTTTAACCAATTAAAAATACGGACGTGATTCACTTTATCTTTTTTCCATGACTCTTAAAACCTTTCAAACTTACGTGAGATTTTAGTCAGAACCCTCTCTGAACCCGTTACCTTCATTTTGAAGCATAAGATAACTATGTCTGGGTAAAACTAATTTTCATATTCACATTTTACGTAGTGTACTTGTTGCCCACAAGATCATTTTTATACGTTTTTCTGAAAACGTAAAAAGTACGTAAAGTTCTCTTTGGGAGCAGTTGGAACTGAAAGCTAACAGAAAATCAAATGCTAGTTGTTAAGAATGGTCTAAAATCGAGGTTTCAGAATAAATAAAAAAAAAGCTTGTTGGTTATCTGGAACACTATTTTTTTATTAAATTTGTAGTATTTTTGTCAGTTGCGGCGTGTTTTGGGTTCGCGATTGTCTCAAGTTATAAGGTTTTTTGTCATATTGCGATAATCGTACAAAATGTATTGTATTGCAATTTGATTCGTATAAAATAAGCTTTTTAATCATGTATAATACGAATAAGAAATAGTTTATTGCTGAGTTTTATCTATCAAAAACCTTGTGACATAACTTAAGGACCGACTAGGTATGCTGTTATCTTTGAGGCCTAGCTCTTTCCTTTTTTTTTAACGCCTTATTAAAATGAAAGTAGCATCCCTTTACTGCTACATTGGGAATATTAGTAGTTACTATTAAATCAGAATATTATTCGGTAAGATTAATAATTATTGTCGTAGTGATTTTTTATTATTTTTCATTTTCAAATGTCGCCTAGACAGATTTCGTATGTTCAATAGTTCATATATTCATAACTCGTCAACTTAGTATAAAAAATGTACTTAAATTGTTATATTAATAATAATAAAATAATAGTACATTGAGTAAGTAGGTAAGTAAGTAGCTACATAATCTTAAAATATGAGGCTATGTACATAGGCATTACACATACTTACGTAGATAGTCTCATATTAATAAACATTCTTGTGATTTTTACCGATATCTTTATCGAAATTAATAACGTCCTGTATACATCCCAGCATCACAGTAGGCTGCTTAGTCGTAGGTGCTATTCGTGGACAAAAATGTTAAAATAAATTTTAATCCACGAATAGCACCTGGGTGCTATTGGTGGACTAGGCTAGGTGCTATTCGCGTAGGTGCTATTCAGACTGGTGCTATTCGTGGACTACCTCTTCTTTATTTCTGTAGATATTTACAAATACTATGTTAACTTAACTGACGACCCAAATGGCCGACTAGGCAGTGACCCTGCCTATGAAGCCAAGGGTCCTGGGTTCGAGTCCCGGTGGGGGCAAATATTTGTTTGATGAGAATGTTTGTACTCTAGTCATGGTTGTATATCTTTTTGTTATAATATTTCTATATATAAGTATGTGTATCGTTGTCTAGTACCCAAGATATAGGGAATCCTAGTTTGGGGCTAGATCAATGTGTGTAAATAGTGTCCAAGCTATTATTATTATTATTCCGTAGAAATTCGTTGCTCCTACAGATCTTAGATCTTAGATCAATGTGTGTAAATAGTGTCCAAGGTATTATTATTATTATTATACTTCGATTTTTTGCCGCTTCTCTACACTGGACCACTGTTGGAGAAGCAGAGCGCTGAAACTACCAAAACCGATTTTTAGGTCTCTTTTATGAAATTCGTTGATATATCCTGCGATATACGTACAACTTTCCAGTAACTGTCGGAACTTTAAAAAAGTCCGATCCCTGGGGTGTCGGAATATTCCCGCATTTTGTATTTTTTGCTTGTCAATTCGTTTTTGCTGGTGTCAGCTGCGTCTAGTAAATAAATCGGAGCCCGATGTAAAAAACAGTGACAACTTATCTTCCCTTTAAAAAATTGCAATGACAAAATATTCCGCAGCAAAAATAGCCTTAGTCCATACGAGGGTGAAGGGAAATCCTTTGACAGGGACTTATGCTCCGTCTTAAAACCGGGCTTTAAGGGTCCATACAACAATTTACGTAAACGCTTCCAAGCGTATTTCCTTAAGTCACTATGAAAGGATAAAACGAGCTATAATCCCCGTATTTAGTCTGCATTATTGTGATATCAGCTTCATATCTCCATCGCTGCGGCGATTGGCTAGCCCCCTGTCAAGAAAAATTTTGTGTTCAATAACTGGCTAGACGTGGGCCTGTGCCACGTATGGGAAAAGGCGTTTTCGTCCATTAACATCTTCTCAGGGTTGAATATTTATTTAAGCCATAAAGGCTTTAATGTATGTAGTACCAAAATAGTCTACTTTAGTAGGTAGGTTAATAGAAAAAATAAATGGTCAAGTGCGAGTCGAACTCGCGCACGAAGGGTTCCGTAACACAGTACAATGGTAGGGATGGTGTGGAGTGAATAGTTTGGATTTTACATAGAAAATTTTTATTTACAAAGTTATTGGTGCGGCTACTTTCAAACTTCAAGTACATTACCAGGTGCATTCATAAGTGTGTATTGAAATAATTGTTGTATGGGAGCCCCCTTAAATATTTATTTTATTCTGTTTTTTAGTATTTGTTGTAATAGCGGCAACAGAAATACATCATCTTTAAAATTTTCAACTGTCTTTATATCACGGTTCATGGGATACAACCTGGTGACATACGGTCGGACGGATGGACAACGGAGGCTTAGTAATAGGGTCCCGTTTGGCACCCTTCGGGCATGGAACCCTAAAAACAAGTATGAGGTCGGTTGGTGATAAAAGGCACAAACACAGTTCGTGATGGATTGTGGTGTAGAATGTTCATATTTTGCGATTGATTGATAGTTTGCTTTCAGGACAATAACATTTATATAAAGACCCATACATTGCTTCTGGTCCCACACTGGGGTAACCTTTGTCGTGGGAACCAGAAACAGCGACGATTCAGTTTTTTTTTTATTGAATATAATAGTAGTTTATGTGACTGCTACATAATAGAGGGTATTAATACCGGATAATAATATCGTTCGATAGTTTTAATGCCTAATTATGTACAGTTACAAACACTAGTTTATATACACACATAACATAAGCTCTCTTTGATGTGTTCAGGAACCGCATGTTCGACCGGAATTGTGGCATTGATCATTGCTTTGTAGTTGTTTAGCTTGTTCGGTAGTACCAACTTCACAGACAAACAAGGGGCGGCACGCAGGCTGACGCCAGCGTTCGAAATTTGAAAGTCATAATTTGACAAATTTTTGTACATTATTCAGATAAGAAAAGGGTTTTTACCAAGAAGTTTATCATTATGCTGGTCGTAACGTGTAGTTTTCGGGCGCAGTAAAGAGGGTTTATGATACGTGTGGAGATAAATAAATAAATTATCTCATTCAACGTCAAAATTATACTTACTTATACTACTACTACTACATTTTGTTTTATATAAAAAAAGACTACACCGTTTCGGAAGGTGGGCCTCTGGGTTAAGAAAAAACAACAAGAAACTCCCCCATACCTTCATTTTTTAAAAGTGACTTTACAACAGCTACTGGTTTCGGTCTAAGGAAATTCGCCGGCGAGTGATAGACTTGATCCATCGCCCCTCGTCGAATTTATGTGCACTGAGATGGTAGTTTTGTCATCTAAGTATTCCTTAGTACTATAATAGGACTTTCTTATCAGCTAATTTTTAACATAGTTTATGAACCTCTTTTCAGGAAGGATCAATGATTCCTGTGGTATTTTATTGTAGAAGCGAATACAGTGCCCCATGAATGATGTGCCTACTTTACTTAGTTTAAATAATGGTGGTGCTAAACTTAACAAACATGTAAAAATCTAAGACCTGGGGTTTTTCTTTTCTTCCTCCCCAGCCGGGATTTGAACCTGGGACCTCTCGCATGGGGAACACAGCCTCGACCGCAACACCACAGAGCCTATTTTGAAGACGATGAATAAGATAACTATTTATATTCTATAATCGACGACCCAAATATCCGAGTCGGCAGTGACCCTGCCTACGTAGCCAAGGGTCCCGGGTACGAGTCCCGGTGGGGGCAATATTTGTCTGACGAGAACGGATGTTTGTTCCCTCGTCATGGTTGTTTATCTATCTAAGTATAATATTTATCTATATAAGTATGTGTATCGTTGTCTAGTACCCAAGTTACAGGGAATCCTAGTTTGGGGCTAGATCAATGTGTGTAAATAGTGTCCAAGCTATTATTATTATTATTCCGTAGAAATTCGTTGCTCCTACAGATCTTAATTTTTTCATAGTGGGACACAGACTTCAACACATCTTGGCGCCCGGAGCTATGTATACGTCACTACCTGTCACTTACTGAAAATCATCGCTGAGGGCTCCACCCTCAGCATAATGCTGAGTTAGCACACCTTTTTTAGCTTTTGCACACCAAAGACACACTGTGACCCTACCCGCCTATTTGACAAGGTAGTCCAATAAATCTAGAAATGTGTCTTAAGCTGAACCTATTTCAAGCTCAACCAACAGGTTTGACAGTAATTGTATATTGATATGACGACCCGAATGGCCGAGTCGGCAGTGACGCTGCCTACGAAACCAGAGGTCCCGGGTTCGAGTCCCGGTGGGGGCAAATATTTGTTTGATGAGAACGAATGTTTGTACCCTAGTAATGGTTGTTTATCTATCTAAGTATAATATTTATCTATATAAGTATGTATATCGTTGTCTAGTACCCAAGATACAGGGAATCCTAGTTTGGGGCTAGATCAATGTGTGTAAAATGATGTCCAAGGTATTATTATTATTATTATTATTTCCACCTGTTGTATTTTTATAAGTTATTTTTTTTGTGTTAAAAAAACAGCATTTGACTATGACGTCACATGCTAGTATTTCATAGAACTAGTTTTGATAGTTCCTAAAAGTATCTATTTTGACTAGCAGTCAAATAACGTACGTATTGTGTTTTTTTTTTGTCTTTTTCATACATCTATGTTCCTTCTTTCTTTCTTTCTTTCTTTCTTTACGTAGCTTATATAGGCTGTTGTTTTGTAAATTAACGCCCGATTCATGGGAGATTATTTACACGACACTGAAGCATACAACAATATCTACCTGCCTAAAATACATTACATTGTGGCATTATCGCTTGCTGCCGCGCTCGCAAATTGGGGCTATCGGCGCGCGGCCGGCGTGACCGCATGGCGGTTATCTCAAAACTTTGCGAGGAAAAAATAAAATGTACACGATTATGCAAATCCCAAAAGGGCTAATTGCAGGTAGAAAGCTTTCAGCATATACCGAGGCCATGGCTCACAGTAAAGTCTTAGACAGACAACTGTAAACATAAAGGGGTTGTTTTTAGTCCGTATACCACACGAGCTGATGCCCGCTCAATATGTAGGGACCCGGTCATAGCAGGGAGGTCTGACTCCTGGGCATGGGTGATTCCATTTTTTTCCCTTCCAACATAAAAAATAAAACATGATTAGGCAAGCAATAGGTAAATTATCGTCCCTGCGTCGAGCGAGAACTTTACAAATCAACACCCTTAAGACACAGTGATCATTACAGTAGTGTAGACATTATGTACATAACAGCTTGTCAGTATTCTTATTTATTTATTTTGTTAGATTGTTATTTTGAGACATCTTATTGCCACTGATGGATATGTACGATGTTATAATAGATTAGATAATTTTTATATCGTTATGTTATAGTTATGTTCCTATGCGAGATTCAGCCATGAATCAACACTTGAAGGGGAAATTTCCTTTTTCAAAATCAAACCATAATCAGTTATGTACTCATTTTCAAAATCAAACCATAATCAGTTATGTACTCATTAGTTTAGTTGATCATATTTGATTTATTTTTTATTTATTCCATATACACAGTCAGGTCATAAGTTCTGTCACACAATAAAAACTTTTGAATTTAGAACGCTGGCCACAAAAAAGTTTATTGAATTCGAATTTCGAATTTTTCATGAAAATAAAAATGTGTACTTTTTAGAATTTTCCTCATTTTTAAATATGGAGTGGATACTTAAAGAAGACCGTGTCGCAGTTATTGCGTTGCATCGTTGCGGTTACGCGCCAATTCAGCATTTCGACTTACTGAAAAATTTTAATATAACCAAAAGATTCGTTTATCGTACCATAAAACGATACAATGAAGACTCTAGTGTAGATGACAGGTCAAGAAGTGGTCGCCCTCGCTCTGTTAGGACTCCAGCAGTGATAAAAGCTGTGAAGGCGCGAATTCAAAGAAATCCCATACGTAAGCAGAAACTGTTGGCCCTTCAGATGGGGTTAAGCAGGACCACGGTGAAAAGGGTGTTAAATGAATACTTAGGGCTTAGGGCATATCGAAGAAAAACAGGACATCTTTTGGACGCTCGTTTAATGGACCTGAGACTGAAGAGATGCCACGCTTTGTTGAAGCGGTACGCGGGAAAAAAGCATCGGGAAATTCTTTTTTCGGATGAAAAAATTTTCACCGTGGAAGAGAGCAGTGAAGAAGCGAGCAACCGTATTCCGCGTGTCCAACGAGGTCATCCTCGCTCATGGTTTGGTTGGGAGTCTCTTATTGGGGCTTAACTGAGGTACATTTTTGTGAGAAAGGCGTAAAAACGAATGCAGTTGTGTATCAAAATACAGTCCTCAAGAACCTTGTGGAACCTGTTTCTCATACCATGTTTAATAACAGGCACTGGGTATTCCAACAAGATTCTGCGCCAGCTCATAGAGCGAAAAGCACACAAGACTGGCTGGCGGCGCGTGAAATCGACTTCATCCGGCACGAAGTCTGGCCCTCCTCCAGTCCAGATTTGAGTCCGTTAGATTACAAGATATGGCAACACTTGGAGGAAAAGGCCTGCTCAAAGCCTCATCCTGATTTGGAGTCACTCAAGGCATCCTTGATTAAGGCAGCCGCCGATATTGACATGGACCTCGTTCGTGCTGCGATAGACGACCGGCCGCGCAGAATAAAGGCCTGTATTCAAAATCGCGGGGGTCATTTTGAATAAAGAATCTATGTTTTATTAAGTTCATTTTACTATATAAATGTTTACATAAATAATAAACATGTCTAAATTACTTCATATTGCACATGTGACAGAACTTATGACCTGACTATGTATATGAGACTTAAGTAAGTGTTTGACTTGTAAAAGTGCATTATTTTGTCTACTTGCAATAAATGATTTGAGTTTTGAGTTTTGAGGGACTATGTGTGGGTCGCCGCGACACTGCCATTCAAATCAAAGCTGCATATTTAGAAGCACACGCACACATTGCCCGGCGCGCCAGTTCAAGTTGAGGTACGAGTATGTGTACCAGATCTCCCACATTTATACTCCATGACATTTAAATAGCTGACCATACTTTGGGGAATGATACTACCCATCAATTTGAACTTGATGGCTATGGTTAAATTCCATTAATATTTCTATTTATGTAGTTTAATAAAACATTAACAAAAAAATAATAATAACAACTTTCCCCGAGAAACATAAAGTCGCAAATGAAAAAAAAATATTGACCCTGAGTACATTGACCGATCAGATTGATTACAAGTTACTATGGGAGACCCATTTTTTTTTCTTTTGCAACCATATGTTTCTTGGGGAAATGTTCATAATTATGGGTACATTCACTCCCCAAAATATGGTCAGCTAATTAAATGTCATTGGCACCACTCTTGGATACCCGATACCCTGGTGTGAACCACGTGGAAACCAGAAACACTGTCATCATAAACATGGATACTTCCAAGACACATAGACAAGACACATAGTAACTTCCTCAATGTAGTCAACAACTTTGCCCAAGCGACTCCTAAGTTTCAACTAAGTTCAAGTAGGTGCCAAACACTTCAGTTTCGGGGCGGGAAACTCATTTAAAAACTGCCTCTTTCTTGTTTGAACTTTGGGCGAGGTCCCAGGGGGGTGGGGTGGAGGGGGGTCGAGGGAAGGGGGGGGGGGGAGTTGTTATGTGTGAAACTTCCTTCTTTTCGTACCCAATGGCTTATGTACCGGTCTGTCTGGCCATAACAATGTGAAACTTACTGAAAAACATGGTTGTTCGCCTTCGCTGTTACTTTACCCGATCTTATTTATTTATTTCTTTAAACTTTATCGAATTTAAACGTAAAAATATTCTCCTATGTTGGAGTTGATTCAAAATGAAAACCTAAAAATAAATCATAACTTTTAACCTAAAAAATATTTTTTTGACAAAGGTGACCTTAAGTTGTCTGGACTGTCTAAGTAAAAAAAAATGAGCACCGAATTGGGGCCAACCTGTATATTCTTTTTCCGGACAAATATATAGTACGCGGTATAGTTTTTCAAAATCATTCACTATAAACATAAACATTTATATTCATTTACATAAATTGCTTCTGGCCCTACACTAGGATACTCTGTATTGTGGGCTGCAGAAACAGCGACATCAAACACATATATATATACACATCCAAGACGGTGGCGATGATTTGTCTTTATCCCCAACCGGGGATCGAACCCGTGACCTCTCGCATGGTAGGCAGAGCCACAACCGCAGAGCCAGAGAGTACGTCACTCTCCTAACACCATACCTATTACCTCAACAAACATAAAAAAACGGTCAAGTGCGAGTCTAACTCGCGCACGGAGGGTTCCGTACCACCGTACAATGGTAGGGAATGGTGTGGAGTGAATAGTTTGGATTTTACAAAGCAAACTGTTGTTTACAAAGTTGTTGGTGCGGCTACTTTTACACTCCATGCACGTTACCAGGTGCATTCATAAGTTTGTATGTGGTATTGAAAGAATTGTTGTATAGGAGCCCCCTTATTTTTTTTTGTTTTTTTTTTGTATTTGTTGTTATAGCGGCAACAGAAATACATCATCTATGAAAATGTTATCTGTCTAACTATCACTATTCATGAGATACAGCCTGGTGACAGACGGACGGATGGACGGATGGACGGACAGCGGAACTTAGTTATAGGGTCCCGTTTGGCACCCTTCGGATACGGAACCCTAAAAACGAATCACACAACACACAATATGTAGCGAAAACAGCGAAAATGGGCGTGAGTTATCTCGGAAATGGGTATCCATCGCTTGATCAAACAACTAATATGACGCGATATCACTTAACGATGAGTCATGCTTGTATCTAACTGAACGTGCTAAAACAAATGACACTACATTCGGCCAAGGCCGAAGGTGTAATGGTGTAATGGAGTGGTTATGATCCATCCCTATTTAAGGTGATACAAAAAATAGTTGTTTATGTGACTGATACATAATGCCTAATTATGTATAGTTATGTATAATTATGTATAGAAAAACTACACATAATGACCATTATGTGTAGTTTTCCAGATACAAAACGAGTTTTTACCAAGTAGTTTAACATGATGCTGATGATTAAATTAAGTCTTTAAATTCATCTCCCGCTGCTGCTGAATCTAAACTTAAACAAAACTTTGAGGATTGTAAAACAGATTTTAAATTTAGGCACGTAAATAATGAAGACATCGTAAAAGCGTTTAAATCCCTGGAAATGAAAAAGACAGCTGACGCCCATGGTCTATCAGTAAAAATTATTAGTTCCATTGTAGATTGTATTGCACCTCACCTTTGTTGTATATTTAATCAATGTATAGATAATGGTGTGTTTCCTGACTTGATGAAACTAAGTAAAGTTATACCTTTATTCAAAGCTGGTAGTACATCAGACCCCACCAATTTTAGACCCATATCGATACTACCAACGCTTAGCAAAATATTTGAAAAACTCATACTTAATCAATTGCAAAGTCATTTTTATCTCAATAATTTAATTCATATTGCTCAGTTTGGTTTCACAAAGGGTTGTTCAACAGCCGATGCTGGTGTTGAACTAATCGACAATATTTTTGATGCAATGGATGCAATAGGTGTCTTCTGCGATCTATCCAAGGCTTTTGATTGCGTCCATCATGACACTCTTGTCAGGAAGTTACGCCATTATGGTGTAAAAGATCAGGCCCTTGGCCTTCTGGAGTCATATCTAACAGAAAGGGTTCAGATGGTCGATGTTAATGGGAAAAGATCACCTGGGTCTTCAATAAGTATGGGCATACCGCAAGGTTCAATTCTTGGTCCTTTCTTGTTTTAAGTATATATTAATGATTTACCTTACCTTGTTAAAGCAAAACATGGGTTAGTATTGTTTGCCGATCATACTTCTTTGATATTTAAAGTTAAAAGACAGCAATCCAATTATGACGAGGTAAACAATGCTATCTCTAGTATAGTTAACTGGTTTACTGTTAACAATTTATTACTTGATGAAAAGAAAACTAAATGTATTAAATTCGTGTTACCCAATGTGAACCCGGTAACTACAGACATATTTATAAAAGGACAGAGATTGGACCTTGTGCAGTCGACTGTCTTTTTGGGCATTACTTTAGACGCCAAACTACAATGGGATCCTCATATAAATAAATTGTCGAACAGACTGAGTTCGGCAGCGTTCGCAGTTAAAAAAATTAGAGCTCTTACCGACGTAGACACCGCTAGACTAGTCTACTTTAGTTACTTTCATAGTCTGATGACCTATGGTATTTTATTGTGGGGTCACGCTGCGAATGCTAATAGTATATTTATTCTGCAGAAACGGGCTGTTCGTGCAATTTATAGATTAGGGCCTAGAGTGTCACTGAGGGAAAAGTTTAAAGAAATCAATATTCTGACATTTGTGTCTCAATATATCTATGACAATCTTGTGTATGTAAAAAGAAATATAACTAATTTTCAGAAGTACAGTGATATACACAATTTTAATACTAGAAATAATCCCTTCTTAATGATTTGACCCCAATTTACGACGACACTCTCATTCTTGGGGATTTCAACACCTGTCTCCTCAAAAAGAATTCCCGTTCTGCCAAACTCAGGTCCATAGTTGATTCATTCAATCTCCACATCTTGCCACTTGAGGCCACTCATTTCCAGCCGCATTGTTCTCCCTCTCTTCTAGACATCATAATCGTCTCCAACTTGGATAAGGTTGCCTCTCACGGTCAACTTAACTCTCCTTTCTCCTTCCACGATCTCATCTACCTCTCCTATAAGATTAGGTGTCCGAAGAGCAGAACGAAATTCATAGATTTTCGAAGCTTCAAAGGCATAGATGTGGAGTCCCTTAGGTCTGATGTCTCACTGGTCGATTGGTCCCCTTTCATCTTGAGCGAGAACGTTGACGACAAAATCCACAACTTTAATGCAATTGTCTTGGGACTTCACGACAAACATGCTCCCATTTAGAAAGTCAGGGTAAAACACCTGCCGGCGCCCTGGCTTAACGATGCTATCAAGCGCCTAATGGCCAAGAAAAATCGCGCTAAGTGTAACTACAAAAAGGATCCGACAGATGACAACTTTCTTTCCTACAAATGCCTTCGCAATCGATGCAATCGTCTCTGTCGAGACGCCAAGCGCCGCCACATCTTCGAGTGTATCGAAAGGTACACCCTAGCTCAGGTGTGGAAATTCCTCAGGACACTTGGTATTGGCAAATCCCAGGACATGCATTCGGGTGATGTTGATCTGAACGCTCTCAATCAATTCCTCTCTGCTCCACCAGTTGTAATGGACCCTTCTATCAAGGAAGCCACTCTTCAGAGTCTGTGCTCTAGGTCATTACCCAACACCACTCCTTTCAACCTGAGCAATGTTGGAAGCGACACGGTTAAGAAAGCATTTCTAGCAATTAGCTCCAAAGCTGTAGGAGATGATAATATCTGTCAACGAATGATTCTAACTATCCTTGATGATCTGCTTCCGGCCATAACACATATTTAAAATTTCTCCATTTCCAATTGTTCTTTCCCTACTGCTTGGAAACAAGCATTAGTTATCCCTCTCCCCAAAACATCCAATCCCACCTCCTTTAAAGAGTATCGCCCCATTTCTATCCTGCCGATCCTTTCTAAAGTCCTAGAATCCATTGTCCATACTCAGCTTTCCCATTATCTATCCTCTAAAAATCTACTTAATCCTTTTCAGTCTGGCTTTAGAACGGGTCATAGTACTGTTACGGCTTTATTAAAAGTGACCGATGATATTCAGGTCGCCATGGATCAAAGGCAGCTCTCGGTGCTGGCTCTGCTGGACTTCAGCAGTGCTTTTAACTGTGTTAACTTCGACATTCTCGTTGAACTTCTCAAATCTCTTAACGTCTCCTCCCTCTCTGCCAGCTGGTTTGACTCTTACCTAAGGAACCGAAAACAGCGTATCAAGTCGGAGGATGCTTGCACGGAGTGGTGTGACCTCTCTTCCGCTGTCCCCCAAGGTGGCATTCTCTCTCCTTTCTATTCTCAATATTTATCAATTCCATATCCGATGTCCTCTCTTCTTCCTATCATCTCTACGCGGATGACCTTCAGATCTATCGTCACTTCTCTCCTGATGATGTGAATTCCGCTGTGGAAGCGTTGAACGCTGACTTGGCTGGTATTAGTGGATGGGCATCGTCATTTGGGTTGCTGGTTAATCCGAATAAGTCCCAGGCCATGATTATAGGTACCAGACACTCTTTAAACACGTTGCAGCAATTGTCTGTCCCTTCTGTAACTTATAACGGTACTGTAATCATGTATAGCGATAAAGCTAAAAATCTGGGTGTCATCTTTGATAATCAATTGTCCTGGTCAATGCATGTTAAATTAAAGGTCAGCAGGCGAGTTTACGCAACTTTTCATTCCCTGAGGAGACTTCAGAACTTTCTTCCTCGCCAGACCAAAATAACTCTCGCTCAGTCCCTTCTTCTCCCCCTCATTGATTATGCTGATGTTTGCTGGGTGAGCGCAAATGAAGAACAACTGAACAAACTCGAACGACTTTAAAATCTCGGGATTCGGTTCATCTTCGGACTGCGCAAGTATGACCACGTATCTCAGCATCGCAGGGAGCTGAAGTGGCTACCGATTCGGCTTCGACGGGACTCTTATATCCTGTGTTTCCTTTATAATATTTTGTGGAACCCTCGTTACCCTAACTTCCTACGTGATCGCTTCGAATTTCTTTCTTCAAGCAGGCCTAGGAGAACTCATATGGCGTCTACGCTCAAAGCTCCAGATCGCTCCACTGCAGCCTACGAGCACGGGTTCAGAATCCGAGCCGTACGACTGTGGAATGAGCTTCCTTGCACTATCAGGGACAGTCGATCTCTAAATATATTCAAAAACCGGCTAAAGAAGCACTATCTCTCCCTTTCCAGTTAGATAATATATACACAGTCAGGTCAAAAGTTCTGTCACACAATAAAAACTTTTGAGTTTAGAACGCTGGCCACAAAAAAGTTTATTGAATTCGAATTTCGAATTTTTCATGAAAATAAAAATGTGTACTTTTTAGAATTAGTGTAGATGACAGAAAAAGAAGTGGTCGCCCTCGCTCTGTTAGGACTCCAGCAGTGATAAAATCTGTGAAGGCGCGAATTCAAAGAAATCCCATACGTAAGCAGAAACTGTTGGCCCTTCAGATGGGGTTAAGCAGGACCACGGTGAAAAGGGTGTTAAATGAAGACTTAGGGCTTAGGGCATATCGAAGAAAAACAGGACATCGTTTGGACGCTCGTTTAATGGACCTGAGACTGAAGAGATGCCGCGCTTTGTTGAAGCGGTACGCGGGAAAAAAGCATCGGGAAATTCTTTTTTCGGATGAAAAAATTTTCACCGTGGAAGAGAGATACAACAAACAAAATGATAAGGTGTACGCACACAGCAGTGAAGAAGCGAGCAACCGTATTCCGCGTGTCCAATGATGTCATTTTCCATCCACGCTCATGGTTTGGTTGGGAGTCTCTTATTGGGGCTTAACTGAGGTACATTTTTGTGAGAAAAGCGTAAAAACTAATGCAGTTGTGTATCAAAATACAGTCCTCAAGAACCTTGTGGAACCTGTTTCTCATGCCATGTTTAATAACAGGCACTGGGTATTCCAACAAGATTCTGCGCCAGCTCATAGAGCGAAAAGCACACAAGACTGGCTGGCGGCGCGTGAAATCGACTTCATCCGGCACGAAGTCTGGCCCTCCTCCAGTCCAGATTTGAGTCCGTTAGATTACAAGATATGGCAACACTTGGAGGAAAAGGCCTGCTCAAAGCCTCATCCTGATTTGGAGTCACTCAAGGCATCCTTGATTAAGGCAGCCGCCGATATTGACATGGACCTCGTTCGTGCTGCGATAGACGACCGGCCGCGCAGAATAAAGGCCTATATTCAAAATCGCGGGGGTCATTTTGAATAAACATTATTACCATAAGAATCTATGTTTTATTAAGTTCATTTTGCTATATAAATGTTTACATAAATAATAAACATGTCTAAATTATTTCATATTGCACATGTGACAGAACTTATGACCTGACTATGTATATATTTGTATGTATTAGTTTATTATACGGTTTATTCATATTTTTACGTTGTATTTAAGTAATTGTGTATGCAGTCTATTTTTAGCAATTAGGGTTATCAGTATAATACATACTGTTTGTAGTATATATTAGTCGTAGTATTTATAGAGTTTTATTGTACGCGCAGGTCTTCCCCCGCTCAACCATCACCTCTCCTACCATCTTGGTTTGCTGGAAGAAATCTCTTTTGAGAGATAAGCTCGCCTTTGTACATGTTTTTTTCTATTATAAGTTATCTGTATGACTGTTTTGTGTAGTACAATAAAGAAAAATTACAAATTACAAATAAAGACAAGTTGGTTGCTTATGTAAGCCGACTACATAAAATTAGTAATTCTTTTAAAGGCAATTGTATACGCTATTACAATAAGGTCCCTACTGATATTAAAAACTTACCTTTAGACAAGTTTAAAATAATAATAAAACAGAAATTGTATAAAAAAGGTTACTATAGGATATCTGATTACTTAGAGGACAGATGTCCATGGGAATAGATTGTTTGAGTAATTAGCATTCATTTTGTAATTTGACAATATTTTATTTAAAAAAGGAAACGCAAAAGATGCGACGACTGTGGAGTTTCTTCGGTGAGCTCTTCTCCACAGATTCCGCTATTGTGTTAGTGAACTCACCCAAAAAAATGTAATGACGGATCTAAGTGATGTAACAACATCCTATGGAAATAAATGATTTTTGATTTGATCGTAAAGTGCGGTTTTTGAACGCAGTAAAGAGGGTTTATGATACGTGTGTAGATAAAAGTGGTTTATGTGACTGCTACATAATGGAGGGCATATACTCAAGAGTGGGTTAATATCACTCGAGAGTTTTAATGCCTAATTATGTAAAGTTACATACACTAGTTTATCTACACACATATCATAAGCTCTCTTTGATGTGTTCAGGAACCGCTTGTTCGACCGGCATTGAGGCATTGATAATTGCTCTGCACTTGTTTAGCTCGTTCAGTAGTAACTTCACAGACAAACAGTACAACAGCGTAACTAGGGGCGGCACGCAGGCGGGAGTCGACGTTCGAAATTTTATGGTATCAGTTTTTAGCAAGTAGTTCAGTATTATGATGGTTGTAACGTGCGGTTTTTGGACGCAGTAAAGAGGGTTTATGATACGTATGTAGATACATTTTTATTCGAATCTTTTTACTCCACTATGAAGTCATCTACATATTTGATTTCTGGGTTAACGTTAATTGAGTATTTGATTAAGATTCTCACGGAAGGAAAACGCAAATTGGTTAAATTCACTACAGCAACATGCCCATAGCAACCGTAGTATATAACAGTACTATTATCGCTGACAGTGACAAGGCCAAAAACCTGAGGGTTATTTTCGACAGCCACCTGTCCTGGTCAAAGCATGTCAGTGAGGTCAGTAAGCGGGTCTTCGCCACTCTTCACTCACTAAGAAGACTCCAGAACTTCTTGCCACGTCAAACGAAAATTACCCTGCTCAATCCCTTCTCCTTGCACCGATTTGATAATGCTGATGTTTGCTGGGCTAGCGCTAGCGAAGAGCAACTGAACAAACTCGAGCCACTTCAAGATCTCGGGATTCGGTTCAACTTCGGACTGCGAAAGTTCGACCATGTGTCATAGTATCGCAGCGAGTTAAAATGGCTGCCTATTAGCCTTCGTCGGGATACTCCTCACTTTCCTGTACAGCATCTTAACTAACCCCCTTAGCCCAGATTTTTGCGTGAACGCTTCGACTTCCTTCCGTCGACCAGACCTCGTAGATCCCACATGGCCATGGCCTCCATGCTCTCTACTCCGCCTCACAATACCGTCGCTTACGAACTTGGGTTCCCAATGAGGACAATAAATCTGTGGAACTCGCTTCCATGCGCCTTTAGGGACAGTCCATCTTTATCTTCAAGAATCCTCTAAAGGAGCATTATCTTTCTGTTTCGTAAACTTAGTACTAAAATGCAGTATGGTTTATTTATAAATATGTATTTGATATGAGGTATTTATGTTCTTCTATGTGTAGTATATTTAGTAGTTTCGTAAAAAACACCTATTTATATTATTTACTTGTATTTCTGAGCAAGGGTATATCCGTCATTCTAATAAATGTATCCTTTTCATCTAGGGTTTGCTGGAAGAAATTTCTTGTTTGAGATAAGCTTGCCTTTGTAAATGTCTTTTCTATAATTATAATAATAAGTCTTTATTCCAGAAAAATAAAATCTTTCCATATAACTTCTAACCTAAACTTTCAAAAACAAAGTTTTTGAAATATTTAAAATAAGCTTGTAATGTGAATTTTCATTTGCAATCAAACAAACAAAAAAATACATATGATGACTTTTTTTTTTGATAGAAATTAATTGCGAAAACATCTCTAAATTGTTTTATTTTATCGTGTAGTTCTGAAATCCTAACTAATTTAATTGTGGAATTGCATTAAAAAAGTGGATATTATGTATGTTTTCGTAAGCTCTCCTTGAACATCTTTTGGACAAATAGCGATAGTTTTTTTTAATCAATATTTATTTGGTTTGACGCTACGTTATTTAGTTTGAGTCGAGTGCATAGTGTGCACTTCTTTTAATGCGTATGTGGAAGTAATGAACGCTGTCACTTTCTTTTTCCTTTTATATATATTTTTACGTATCGCCTCAACGTAGCGTCACGCGCATTCCCATACGGGGAGGCAGATGCAGAGTTTATACAATGGTCCAATTTGTATAAAAAATATTTATTTTTTCCACTTTTTCTGCTGCTTTATCATCCATTTTTATGCCACAGGATGGAATGAATCCGCGTAATAATAGACTATAACTTTTATCTTTTTTGCACCGACATCAAAAAGGGAGGGGTTTTCAATTCAGATGTTTCTTTTAAATGTCTGTTACCTCGAAACTGATATTATTTATGAACCGATTCAAAGAGCCGGCCAAGTGAGTGCCGGCCTTGGCACATTTAGGGTTCTACCAATCCCCAGGTCTAGGATGTTTACATGTTTGTGACGTCGCTGGTTTTCACGACACAGGGTATCCTAGTGTGGGGCCAGAGGCAATGTTTGTGCCTGTATGTACAAGTTATGTTATATTAATAATTTCCCTATTTTTTGTTATAGGAAAAAAGAGGGATTTTCCAAGAAAAATCAGATTTATCGATATACGTAATAATTAACAATATCACCGAATCTTAAGTCAATGGAAATTAAAGAGTTCTTCGGAATAAAATTTAGTAAAAATAGTTTTCCAATATTTTTAACAGTATTTATCCACTAAACGAGCTCTAAACAATGATACCACACTCAATCATTTTTTTTCCGGTGCCCTCCTTTAGCTATTTGGGAGCCCTCTTAAAAACATAATTAATATTTTTTGACAATTTATATAGCGTTGGGTCAACAAAATGCTTATAATTAAAAAAAAAGACTGTAGCTCTACCTGTTTGGCTGTAAAAACTATGTGACAGGCGACGGACAGACGGACAAACGGACACGAGAGTGCAATTGGGATCCATTTGGATCCTTCGGGAACGGAAGCCTAAAAATGGAGGGGCTCTCAATACCTTTGTACTTTTTTATTTATGTTACCTCGAAACTCGAAACCTATTTCAAAAAATATTTTTCCAATTTGGTCCTATTTTATGAAAAAAATTATTCAGTCCAGTAGTTTGGTCTCAATATAAAATTTTCTGGAATTATGATTATATCCAGGTGAACGAAATTGCGTGTTATTGCTTTCCAGTGACTTTTTAGTGGTGTTTTCGGTCATTGTCATGATATCATCATATGATGCGTAAGTTGATAAACTAACAGTCAAAATCGTTACACAGTAAACTGGTTTAAACTTGAATTGCAAACGAAATACCAGGGCAAACACTGCGGTAGCTTAACTGAATTAGGTTGATATGTAAGTACAAAAGAAACGTAAATTCTAAACCCTGTCGGTCTGCTTTACTATCTGTCGATAGTTGAGTTTATGAACTAACGGTTTTACTATCTTACGGTGACATATATATGATATTCGCATCCCGACCGAGAGAAATAAATAAGGCTTGAAGCTGGTTTTAAGTATTTATATTCGCAATGCAAGCCGAAACGCAGACGTTTTTTTAGGGTTCCGTACCCGAAGGGTTCCAAATGGGACCCTATTACTAAGACTTCGCTGTCCGTCCGTCCGTCCGTCCGTCTGTCACCAGGCTGTATCTCAAGAACCTAGCTAGCTAGAGAATTGAAATTTTCACAGATTATGAATTTCTGTTGCCGCTATAACAATAAATACTAAAAAACAGGATAAAATAAATATTTAAGGGGGCTCCCATACAACAATACCACATACAAACTTATGGATGCACCTGGTCACGTACATGGAGTGTGAAAGTAACCGCACCAATAACTTTGTAAACAATATTTTGCTGTGTAAAATCCAAACTATTCACTCCACACCATCGCTTCCATTGAACGGTGGTACGGAACCCTTCGTGCGCGATTTAGACTCGCACTTGACCGTTTTTTTTATTTTTTATAATAATACCTTGGACACTATTTACACACATTGATCTAGCCCCAAACTAGGACTCCCTGTATCTTGGGTACTAGACAACGATACACGTACTTATATAGAGGCAGGCACGTACTTAGCCAAGGGTCCCGGGTTCGAGTCCCGGTGGGGGCAAATATTTGTCTGATGAGCTCGGGTGTTTGTACCCTAGTCATGGTTATTTATCTATCTAAGTATAATATTTATCTATATAAGTATGTAAGTATCGTTGTCTAGTACCCAGGATACAGGGAATCTTATTTTGGGGCTTAATGTGTGTAAATAGTGTCCAAGGTATTATAGGGCTAGCCAATCGTTGCAGCTCTGGAGACATGATGGTTTTCTCACGACGGTTTCCATCACCACACCGTTAGAACGTCCGTATTATGTCGTGAGTTTGCTGTTTATTCTCCGGCCTCACGTCCCAGCCCCATAAGTCATTTCCTAGCATTTGTCACCGCGATTTGTTATAAATCGTCGAGATAAAACGTGTGATAACATTTGCATCTCAATAAGTGTGAAAATAAGTATTCATACATTCAAAGTAATATGTAATGTTACTACTTCGTCTAGTGATAGAATTCGTTACTGTTTAACGTAAACAAGCAATACACGTAAAACATAAGCTTTTATTAGTTGTATAATAAAATTAATAAATACGGAACCGTAAAAACCAGTCAAGTGCGAGTCTATCTCGCGCACGAAGGGTTCCGTACCATCGTAAATGGTAGGAATGGTATGGATTTTACATAGCAAAATGTTGTTTACAAAGTTATTGGTGCGGCTACTTTCACACTCCATGTACGTAACCAGGTGCATTCATAAGTTTGTATGTGGTATTGAAAGAATTGTTGTATGGGAGCCCCCTAAAATACATATTTATTTTATTCTGTTTTTAGTATTTGTTGTTATAGCGGCAACAGAAATACATCATCTGTGAAAATGTTATCTGTTTTCCTATCACGGTTCATGAGATACAGCCTGGTGACAGACGGACGGACGGACAGCGGAGGCTTGGTAACAGGGTCCCGTTTGGCACCCTTCGGGTACGGAACCCTAAAAAGTAAGTTACTAATCTACGACCAGAGTTCTTGTCAAATTCAATGTGGTTATGTCGTTTTATTAAAGAGTTCCTATTGCCACCTTCCAGCTTCATCATCAGATCAGCTCCATGTCATCAAAATATTGCATTGTCATCCGATTTGCATATGCATACAAAATTTTAGCTCAGGAAGGGTCAGGGACAGCTCGACCCGAATACTAGAAACTACGGAAAAAAATGATTTGTTCCGTCGTTCTGAAAAGTATTGTCCTCTTGAAATATCGGGAGGTGAGTAAAAAAAAAACTTGTAAGATTTGATAACAGACGGACAGAGCCCAGGACAGATGAAACTAAATAAAGGCTTTTCATGAATAAATGATATAGTTAAATTGATAGTAAAACAAAAAAGCTTCTATCGACCTGGCAAGCGAGGCGTCTCCGTTCACCTGCTTTCGTATGTCTGAATTTCCGGATTTCCAGCTGTTAATTATCCTCTACAGATGGCATTTCTCAACCGATTCTCGTTAAATTTTGTTAGCAGGTTCATTAATTATATAATTTTTGGACCTTTGCTCCATGTAGTACGTAACCAGGTGGTGCATTCACAGGTTTGTGAGTGATATTAAAAGAAAATACAGTCGGGATATTAGTTTATATAATAATTTCACTCGTTCGTCCAATAAACCTCACGGGGTCGGGAAAGCTAATAAAAAAATGCGAATTCCCTGTGTAGCTCGCGAAAATAAACTTTAATATTAATTCATCCCATCAATTTATTACATCACTCAATTTGTATGATATAAAAACTTGTTTCGAGATAGATTTACTTGTTTAGATTTTTTTTTTTTTCTTAAATTAAAAATTCACCAAGCGTCGAAGCGGCCGAAGCTTGGGTAAAAATTCTTTCGTTTGTCCGGATTTCCGGCCTTATCTCCACTCAGGTCGCATTTTCGAACCGATTCTTGTGAAATTTTGCCAGCAAGTTCGATGGTAATCAGGTTTTTTTAATGTATTTTTCAGATTTTCTTCAAAACGGAGCTATTTGTGTTACTACCTTCATACTCTGGATGCATCCATAAGTTTGTTGATCCAAAAATCTGAGACTTGGGATCAGAGAATAATAATCATTGGAGACGCCTTTTGAATGAAATCTCCTGCAGAAAAGTCTGGGCTGATATTAATTGGCGGGAATATTAAACAACTTCTCTTCTATAGGGTCCCCTCTAATAAATAAAAAAATTGTACCTATAGTTTGATTTGTTGCTGTAGCGGCAATATAAATATTAAAAAATCTGAAATATTTCAACTCTCTCCCTATTAACGTTCATAATTACAGCACGCTGACGCACGGACGGAAACCTTGAAACAGTGAGACTCTAACCTGACCAAAAGAGATTGTTGGCAGGCTCAAGATACATTTATTAATCACAGGGTCGTGAGTCGAATATTGGTGATATAGTTGAAACGCTGGATAGGGACTCGCCGGGAATTTGTAGATTTCAGCTCCTTGGTAGACTCAATCCGACTGGTCCACTTCTCCAGACGTCAACAAGTGATTATGCGGTTAGCGCCAGGAGGATATTATTCCTCGGCGTGGAACCGATTCAGAGCTCCGTTAGCGCCAGGAGGATATTACTCCTCAGCGTGGAACCGATTCAGAGCTCCGTTAGCGCCAGGAGGATATTACTCCTCAGCGTGGAACCCCATGGATTGGGGATAGTAGGGAAGTTTCATATAAACTACTGCACTTTACAGCAACTAAACATTCAGCTCCATTACAGTACTAAAGGGACTAGCCCATCGCCGCAACTAAAGGCGTGACTTAAAAATTATTGATGCAGAAGATACAACCTCACGTTTCAGAGCTCAAACAATGTCTGCCCAAAAAAACAATCAGCTGCCAGACGAGATTCCAGACCCGAATTTCCGAATTTTTATAGTTTTAGTTTTTAACTGGCTAATCCGCCAGTAGCCAATATGGTCAAGGAGGTAGTACGTTACATACCCGTCTTATTTGGGTAGGATTTTACCTGATAAAATCCGCTAAGATACTAACTAAACTAAACTAACTTACCAAATTAACTACTTAAGATAAAATTCTCTAAAGCTCGTCATCTACAATGTCACAGAAATATATAACTAACAGTCTAGCTCAACTACATACAAACATCACACATTCGTACCAACAATCAGACATCAGAATTCATACTAAGTTCATACAAGAGTTCACACTAACATCGTGTAAACACAGCCTTACACACAGGGTGCCATTATTATAGCCAAATGCACACCCAGACTAACTGTCAGAAGTTGAAAAATAAGCAAGATCCCTTGAACTAAAATAAGAACCTTAGTACATAAACGCCCCGATAGCTTAGCTACTATCGTAACGCAGAATAACGCAGAATAACACCATGAGGGGCAGCTCCCTCAAGTGTTCAAGACTTCCTGCACCGTTAGTGGGTACAGAAAATAATAATAGAGTAGAATATCTATTCTACAACAAAGAGTAAAAAAGTAGAGAATTATAGTTCAAGAGGCCATAAGCTAAAGTAACAGACATTGCAGAGTAACGTTACACAATAAAGAACTTTTCCATAGCTGTAGATATAGATGGTTTTAGAATACAAGGGTCAAAATCAAGCCATTGATCTACCGTTTTGACAGCTGAAATTGATAAAGGACTGTCAACAACAGATTAAATGTACGAGAAATCGGCCGTTAAACACTAACCTTATTTATTATTTAATAGTCCGAAAAGTTTCCCTACTAAAATCTTCACAATTTATTAATTTATTTTTCGTACTGAGAATTTGGAGGAAAATATTTATCAACAATTATAATATGACAACGGCCGTCAGACTGCGACCATAAATAATGTAGAAATGAGGTAGGTACCCAGATAAACGATCAAATATACTCCTGTCAGACAAAAATAAACACAACAAAATATACAAGCTACGAAAGAAATCAAGCGTTCTACGGCGCTCTTATGGCCTAACTACTCTGATCAGACATAAAACTCTATCACCAATATTCCCTTAATCCGGGCGCCATTGAAACAGTGAAACTCTAACCTGACCAAAAGAGATTGTTGGCAGGCTCAAGATACATTTATTAATCACAGGGTCGTGAGTCGAATATTGGTGATATAGTTGAAACGCTGGATAGGGACTCGCCGGGAATTTGTAGATTTCAGCTCCTTGGTAGACTCAATCCGACTGGTCCACTTCTCCAGACGTCAACAAGTGATTATGCGGTTAGCGCCAGGAGGATATTATTCCTCGGCGTGGAACCGATTCAGAGCTCCGTTAGCGCCAGGAGGATATTACTCCTCAGCGTGGAACCGATTCAGAGCTCCGTTAGCGCCAGGAGGATATTACTCCTCAGCGTGGAACCGATTCAGAGCTCCGTTAGCGCCAGGAGGATATTACTCCTCAGCGTGGAACCCTGGAAAGAGACCAGTATGAATGATAGGAATACAAAAGCGCTACAGCGCCCAGCTATCAGGCGACGGCTCCCCACACGGAGACTTCCGACGAGGGCCCTAGGGTAATTAGGATCTAAGAGTGCCGCAGTTCAATAGACACTGTATAGAAAAGGGAAATACAAAGAGAGTATAAAATACACGAAAATAAGAAAGACTAACTACGAACCAATGCTTACCCATGGATTGGGGATAGTAGGGAAGTTTCAAATCAGCTACTGCACTTTACAGCAACTAAACATTCAGCTCCATTACAGTACTAAAGGAACTAGCCCATCGCCGCAACTAAAGGCGTGACTTAAAAATTATTGATGCAGAAGATACAACCTCACGTTTCAGAGCTCAAACAATGTCTGCCTCAAAAAAACAATCAGCTGCCAGACGAGATTCCAGACCCGAATTTCCGAATTTTTATAGTTTTAGTTTTTAACTGGCTAATCCGCCAGTAGCCAATATGGTCAAGGAGGTAGTACGTTACAACCTTATACCTAATATTCGTCGCAACAAAACCACACAATGAAGAAAACACTATGAAAGTCTTACATATCAGCGTGTTGCTTGAATAAGTATTTTATCTACACACGTATCATAAACCTCTTTACTGCGTTCAAAAACCGCACGTTACGATCAGCATTATGTTAAACTATTTGGTAAAAACATTCAAATTTCGAACGCCGACGCCCGCCTGTATGCCGCCCCTAGTTTGTCTGTGAAGTTGGTACTAACATTCAAATTTCAAACGCCGACGCCCGAAGTTGGTGCTACAGAACAAGCTAAACAACTGCAGAGCCACAATGCCGGTCAAACATGCGGTTCCTGAACACATCAAAGAGAGCTTATGATATGTGTGTAGATAAACTAGTGTATGTAACTGTACATAATTAGGCTTTAAAACTCTCAAGTGATATTATTATGAAACTCGCCTTCGGCTCGTTTCATAAAACCAACTCTCGAGTATTAATGCCCTCCATTATGTAGCAGTAACATAAACTACTATAATTTATTCCCAGGTATTTTATTTATAATGGTTATTGTGCAAAGTATAATCAAAGGGTTACTTATACTTAAAAAACCCTTTTTTCGAGATAAGCTCGCCTTGTACTTGTGTTTTCTTTGAATGTAACTGTTTAAATATTTGTGTGCCATATCGAATTAGGAATTATCGTCATCATCATCATGAAGAATCTAGAAATTACATGCCATTCAGCTCAGTTTTGCAACTAGCGTCCGCTGATTCCCTGCTATCCCTAATAGGATGGGTGACGGTTCATGTGATAATTGTTCTGAGCTCGGGAGTCTTGGGAATCGGTCCCCGATGGGCACCAAACCTGACCCTATCATTAAGCCTCCGCTGTCCTTCTGTGTGTCCGTCTGTCCATCTACGGGCTATATTCATGATCCATATGAGGAAATACCGCTGCAGCAACCAATAATGAACCACGCGTGTTTTTTAAAATTAAGGGTATTCGCGGAATCTCTTCGTGTGGCCGGCTCGTACTTGACAGATGTTTAAACCAGTAAGGCCCAAGATCACACAAAACCACTGAAGAGCGCTTTGGCAAAAAAAATAAAACCACTAAATTCACAGGTCTCAAAAAATATATGTTATTCAAAAAGAGATAATCTAGAGATGTGTGTACCCTACCCATGGTTGTTTATCTATCTAAGTATAATATTTATCTATATAAGTATGTGTATCGTTGTCTAGTACTCAAGATACAGGGAATCCTAGTTTGGAGCTAGATGAATGTGTGTAAATAGTGTCCAAGGTATTATTATAGATGTATCTTCTTTATTGGAACTCAGGAAACTAATCATGAACGAAAAAACTCTATACATAATTGCCCATTCTCGTTTGATGGCAGAAATATCCGAATTCCTGTGTGTGGTACCGCTAAGCCTCCTATTGGTACGGAACCCTTCGACCCGAAGTCTTGAAAGAATATCTCCATACTTTACAGAAAAGCTTTCTGAATAGAATCTAAGGACACTCGTTTGGATTCAATAGACGAGCTTTAGAGCTTGGTCGCTAAACCTTGAAAGGACATGTTGGTAAGCTTTTTAGGATTGGTAATTTTGTTTGGCGGATTCGGACCGAGCGGTCAAAGGGCCAGATACACAACCGACTATACAGTTTGACGGAAACTCAAATACTTGCACTATTTCTCGCTCGGTAAACTAACAGCGCCAGTATTACCAATAAGTGGCATTTTATTTGTGTTTTCAGCACTTAGTAGATATTCAGTTAGCTTCATACGTTAAGGAAAATAATTTGTAAAACAATAAATAAAAAAATCATAACGCCCGCGATATATTAATGAATATTTAAAAGTCTAAAATTTTGTGAAGTCGTTTCCTTGTTAAGCTGGATGTGAAACCACTGAACCGATTTTAATTAAACATATCTAAAAACCATCGCAAGAAAGTTTGCGACCATCAACAAGCAAACTGCATCAGAATAGACCGACCGCTAGGGTGAAACAGACAGACACACCGACCGACAGGCGCTTCAAACTTATAAGACCCCTCTTTTGGCCGTCGGCGGTTAATATTATCGAATAATTTCAAAATATTCTCTCGCAAACTCTGATAAACGACTGAAAGGATTAGGGTAAAAAATATATATTTTTACCCTAATCCTTTCAGTCGTTTATCTAAAGTATATTTATTTAAACTATATTTCTCATCTTGTCCCCTCAACACGTGAGATACGTACCAATGAGTTATAAATCAATTTCCAGTAAGAATCGAAGTTGAGATGAGGATTTATCATCCCATATTAGCATAACTGAATATGCAGCAGACACACGAAGGTATTGTGAGGACAGGAGCAACATAATATGTATATTATACGTTCAATCTCCATAACTGCGGTGATGGGCTAGCCTCCTGAAACGCAAACTGAAGTATTCAGACAAAGCACGGATAAGGCTACATCTAGGCTAGTATATTTTAGTTACTTTCATAGTGTCATGTCCTATGGTATCTTGTTGTGGAGGAAAGCAGCTAACTATTTTTATTTTACAGAAAAGAGCTATTCGAGCACTTTATAATTTTAAATGAACAAACTCCTTAAGAGAGCTTAATAAAGAAATTGACATACTAACTGTAGCTAGTAAATTTATTTTCGAAAATATAATGTGTTTAATATTTATGCTTCGGAACGCACCTCCTCTTGTTGCGCGACTCGGAACGGAAACGGAACCGCAGCTGTCACTCGTACCAACGAGATGAAAAATTGGAGGTTATCTTTTCTCGTCGGGAGAAAAAACATGTCTGCTCAGGCATCGGGCCATTGATTGTATTTCGGTGTAACAATCGTCTAATACAGGTGTCGAGCCTGGTCGGAGTGTTAATCTACCACATCGTCGGGAAATAAGTAGATTCGCGTCAGCGGTTGAGTGATCCGTGTTGTGATTGGACATCGTCGTATCGGACGGCGACTCCTCGTGTCGGCAGGCAGCACGCCGGCGACAGCGTCGGGCAGCGAAGAGTGAGATTCATATTCATTCCTGATCCTACCCAAACTTGTGCCCTTATCCCGTATTCCTGTCTCGAATCGAGCTTTCGATTTCCGGTCTACGACGATAAGGTAAAGTAATAATCAAGATTTTCTCTCCCGTGCTGGCAAAAACCCAGCCCCTCAAGATTCCACGCCGTTCGGTTGAGGCGTGGAATTAAACATAATGTATGTACGCAAGAACCTTACAACATTTTCCAAACTTAGCAATAGCTGTAATGTTAACCTATGAAATAATCACAGACTATGTGCGCCCCGGTTTTGACTCGTGCAGGTTAGCAATTCTTTCAAGGGTCAGTGCATTCTCTACTATAATAAGATGCCTCTGGAGATTTTGAAATTGCCATTTGAGCAAATTAAAAAGCATGTTAAAGCGACTTTGTCGAAAAAGGGATATTACAATGTTCAAGATTACTTAAATGACGGGACTGTATGAAGTTAATCTAGATCAACGCAGACCTTGCTGTTAATTAATCATAATAATTAAATTTTTCATATTTGTATTAGTTAAGCACAACCTATTATTAAAAGAGATCTAAAAATCAATCTGTGGGAGTTTCTACGCCATTCTTCTCCCACAGTGGTCCAATGTAGAGAAATGACTAAAAATGACGTTTGCTAAGTATATGTAAATATCTACAGTAATCTACAGCCACCGATTGTGTTTCGGTTGTTTTGGGCCGCACCCGCTGAGCGAGTGCTCACGCGCGTCCCCCCGTGAGTGCTGCGATGGCAGGCACCACGTCGTGTTGTGCCTGAACCGGTCAGTCCCTTCGGACGGTCACCAGGGCCGGACTCAGGTTGGTCGGTCACAGGGCCCAACCAGGGCCGGACCCAGTCCCCCTCCGGGCAACGGGAGTCACCAACGCGGTGACTGGGGTACCCGTGGACGGGACCCCCCCCCGAGGGGAAGGGGGCAGCGCGGGGGGTAACAGGCGGGATAGCCGGGGTTCGGTCGCCGCTATCCAGGGTCAGCGAGGACTTCGGGCCGCTGGCTCACCGCGTGTTACGGGCGGGTGTCAGACGGCACCTATGAGTGGCGCGAAGGCTGGGAGCCCACCACCTTCTGCGCCACCCTGCCCGTCGCTCTGGGAGGCGAACAGGGAGGCGAACAGTCGGATGTCGCCCTCATTCCTAGAGCGCCCCAGGTTGGATCCGCTCTCCCCCCTCCATCCACGGTGGCCACCGGGCACACCGTTCACAGTCCGGTATGGTCGGGTACCGGGAGAGCGAGGGGCCTATTATGCGGGTTGGGACCCCCTGATGTACATGCGGTCTGATATGCCACCGGTGGCATATCAGCAGCCGAGTTACCAGGCCGACGGGGGTCCCAGCGGGTACGGATCCCGCGGAGGTTCCCGCTAGGGACACGCCGCCCACTTACAGGGTGCCGCCACTCCACAGACGGTCATGCTCCCCACCGCCTCGGTGATAGCGTGGAGTTCGGACGGCAAATCTTGTGTGGCACGAGCACTATTGGACTCGGGGGCCCAGGGGTGCTTAGTCTCGTGCAACCTTGTAAGACGGTTGGGCATTTCGGTAAGGGAGTATCCACATTCCATTCGGGGAATTGGGAACACGGAAGTCGGTTCCGTTAAGGGAGTATGTCGGATTACTCTCTCGTCACGGGTGGATTCATCGGTGAATCTGACGGTCACGGCATTAGTCGTGCCTGGTGTGATGGGCTCACACCCTCGTACGGTTGTCGCCCTCGGTGCGACAGTTGGTCGCTGGGTTGTCACTGGCTGACCCGGAGTTCGATATTCCGGGCCCAGTAGACATTTTATTGGGTGTCGATGCCTTGGGATACCTGTTAGTGCCGGGTGTCCACGTGTTGCAGGCGACTGGTCTGGTTTCGGTCAACACCAGACTGGGCCATGCGGTAATGGGTCCGGTCATGCCGGCTGCCCCACGCCTAGCGACTCGTAGTCCCTTATTCGGTTCTGTACTCTCGGAGGTGATACAGAAGTTTTGGGAGGTGGAGGAACCACCTGCGGTCCGCCGGTTGGACCCGGTTGAAGAAGAGTGTGAACAGTTTTATCGGAACAATACTGGTCGCCTTCGGTCAGGTCGATTGTGTCACACTCCGGAGTTGGTTGGACATCCCTTGTGGTGGGGTCCAAAATGGTTGACTCAAGCCGAATCGGATTGGCCAATGAGTCCACGCGTTACCACGGCAAACGGCGCCTTGACAGTCGGTGTCTGTACGACGCAGCCAGAGCCGGAAGAGGAGTTAAGCCTGCTGGAACGGTACAGCTCGCTCGACAAGCTGGTCAATGTGACCGCCTGGATCTGACGATTTGCGCGGAATTGTCGGAATTCTGAGGCGCAACGAGTGCGGACACAGGTCCTGACACCACGGGAACGGAACCATGCGTTGTTCGCATTGGTACGGAACATGCAGACGGTGCACTTTAAGTCCGAACTGGACATTCTGAGATGCGGACGCGTCCAACTGAAGGGAGCTGTGGCTCGGCTCAACCCGTTTATTGACCCTCAAGGATTGCTGAGGGTAGGAGGTCGGCTGCGGAATGCCAACCTGCCTTATGCGGCTCGCCACCCGTTGTTACTCCCTAGGAAAGGGAAGTTGGTCGAACTGTTGATACAGGATCGACACATTCGGAATGGGCATGTCGGATGCCACGCCTTGATGGCGTTTCTCCAGCGCGAGTTCTGGATTCTATCGGGAAGACGCTTAGTGCGTAGCGTCGTATTTCGGTGCCTGCCTTGTTATCGGGCCAAGGCGGCTACGATGCAGCCCCAGATGGGCGATTTGCCCTCGGATAGGGTTAACGAAATCCGGCCCTTTGCGGGTGTCGGAACGGATTTCGCGGGACCATTCATGGTCAAGTCTTCACAGCTACGGAACGCCAGATTAGTGAAGGCATACCTGTGCGTCTTCGTGTGCTTGGCCACGAAGGCAGTCCACTTGGAGGTGGTCAGTGACCTCACTACAGAGGCATTTATCGCATGTTCAGATCGGTTCGTCTCACGAAGGGGCCTCCCGACATTAATCCGTTCGGACAACGGCACAAATTTTGTCGGAGCCACGCGATATCTGCAGGAGGTCACTCAATTCCTGAACGGTAACCAGGACGCCATCGGTACGGCTTGCTCCCGACGAGGGATTGAATGGGTTTTCAGTCCGCCGGGATGTCCTCATTGGGGAGGAATTTTTGAGGCTGCGGTTAAATCGGCTAAGTCGCACCTGACGAGGATCATCGGTGAGACCTCTCTACGCTTTGAAGAGCTTGCGACGCTGTTCTGTAAAATTGAAATGACATTGAACTCGCGTCCGTTGTGCCCGCTCAGTTCGGATCCAAATGATTTGGAAGCGTTGACGCCGGGTCACTTTCTGATAGGTCAGCCCCTTAACGCCCTGCCAGAATACCCATTCGGTGATGTTAAGTTAAGTCGGTTAACTAGTGGCAGATTTTGCAGCAGATGGCTCAAGATTTTTGGAAACGGTGGTCCCTTGAGTACTTGCACATCTTGCAGCAGCGCCTTAAGTGGACTGACCGGACGAGCCCCCCTCAAGTCGGTGATTTGGTGCTGATTAAGGATGCGAACCTGCCATCATTGAGATGGAGACGAGGACGGATCGTCAATTTGTACACGGGTCGGGATGGCACGCCTCGATCAGCAGAAGTCAAGGTGGGGGACTCGGTCCTCAAGAGAGCGGTCGCAACACTTTCTCGCCTTCCTATTGATTAGGGACAGGTTCGGGCCTGTCCGGGCGGGTGACTGTTTAATATTTATGCTTCGGAAACGCACCGGTTTTTGTTGCGCGAATCGATCGCGAGTAATCGGCACATCACTAGCGAAAACGGAACTAGCAGCTGTCACTCGTACCGGAACGAGATGTAAAATTGGAGGTTATTTTTACTCTTTGTCTTGTCTCGTCGGGAGAACAACATGTCGGCTCGGGCCTCGTGTCATTGATGGTATTTCGGTGTACCAATTATCAAATACAGGCGTCGGGTCTGGTCGGAGTGTTAATCATCTACATCGTCGGGAAATAAGTAGATTCGCGTCAGCGGTCAAGTGATCCCTGTTGATTGAAAATCGTCGTATCGGACGGCGACTCCACGTCGGCAGGCAGCACGACAGCGAAACGACGGCAAGGATTCAATCCATATCCTATCCCAACTGTGCCCCCTTTCCCGAATTCCTGTCTCGAATCGAGCCTTCGATCTCCTGTCTACGGTGACAAGGTCAGTAAAAATTCATTCACTTCTTTTCTCTCACGTGTTGGCAAAGGCACACCCCCTTCGGATTCCACGCCGTTCGGTAGGCGTGGAAAATTAAACAATATATATAAATATTTAACTCAGCGATAAAATAAATAAAAATAACTGAAAAATTCAAATTTGAGTCTAAGATTTATTATGCTTTATGATGGGTATATGATTTCCTATATTTATATAGTGGTAAAAATCCCACATTTAATGGCGTGCTGACCTATTTTGAGGTTTATTTTACCAGTGTCAAGTGTAATAATCATACCTTGGACACTATTTACACACACTGATCTAGCCCCAAACTAAGATTCCCTGTATCTTGGGTACTAGATAACGATACACGTACTTATATAGATAAATATTATACTTAGATAGATAAACAACCATGACTAGGATACAAACATCCGCTCTCATCAAACAAAAATTTGCCCCCACCGGGACTCGAACCCGGGACCCTTGAATTCGTAAGCAGGGTCACTGTCGACTCGGCCATTCGGGTCGTCGATAGATAGATGTTGTATTTTTCTATTCATGGCACATATGCATTCTGTCGCTAAACTCAACCTTGTGCACTCGGAGCTACTGAAAATAAACTGATCAGGGACGGGAGTTACTACTGTCCATGAAAAGTTTAATGGTCTTTTTTAGTGAGGTAGTAGATGCCGGGTTACTTAAAACAAACACGGCAAAATGAACGTTCATTACTAACATTTCATTTGCCAAATCAAATGTATCAATACTATCATCGCAGGAAACACTAAAGGAATCTGTGCTCATCACTGGTTACTCCGAATTCCATGAGAAAATCTTCCTTCTATTTATCTACTCTTGTATCACTTGGTGTCTGGACTGGTATTTGTAAATATGTACAGTAATAGTCATTTGATTGATTGATTGATTGACATGTTTTTGAAACAATTTATCATTTCTATGTCACGAGTAAAAACAATAAAATTCTTGCAACACCTGCACTAACACTGCGGATGGAAGCTGCACATAGAAAAACTGGGCTGTAAGATAAACAGCTTTGTTTACAATATAAGGAGACTAACGCAGATTAAGACCACAGAGGCAGCTGTTACTGCTGTCGGTTATGTGCATTCTATCCATCAGCGCCATCGCTGGCATAAAAAAGACGGAAAGCTGCAAACACTACTTAAAAAAATTAGACAATATGTCCACTACTCCAAATATATTTAAATTAAAGTTAGATTTAAGATGTTATATGTTAAGGTTAATATTTGTACACTAAATACTATTGGGTTCCATCATTTGAAACACTGTAAATGATATAAAACCTAGTTAGAAACAATGATAATCAAATATTTTTGTTTTTGTCTGGAAAGTTTATAACCAATGTGTCCTGCCCGCGCTTCCATATGAAACATATAACCTGATAAAGGCGAACATGCAACAATATAAACGTCACACAGAGGGCCATGGAGCGTTCCTTGTTAGGTTTAGTTTCTTTCGCAAAGCTTTCCTTTTTATCATATTTATATATTTATTCAATATAAACGACGTAGACAAATCAACACCTTAAATTTCACACCCAAATTAATCTGGTTCCGTCAGAATACCAGCGCTACAGGTCTTCCTGTAGCAGATGCTGAGCCGGAACCGTTTCACCGTCGCCGTACACAACTCGCCACGATAGAACGTACGCTTTTTTCCTGAATTGAAATATATTATATGTCTGATCACCCTGAACTACTTCATTGTTGTTTCTATTCCATGTCTACTTGTTATTTTCTGTGTTCTGTTTTGTGTATTATGACAATTGAATAAACGCTTTATCTATCTATCTATCATCAGACTTCTGGATCATATTTGCAATACAGAAATAAGTCGTCGATGTCAGCAAGCGAATCTCGAGACTGAAGTGGGGGTGGGCAGGACACTTGGCATGGAGGGAAGAAGGTAGGTGGGCATGTTCGCGCGTGCGGATGCATCACATCTTCCGCACATCGCCGAACTGGCGCCGCACCACGCGCGCCCGCCCGACCGCCGCCGCCTGCCACGCGACCTGGTTGCCTAGCCGGCGATCACCCACTGCATACCAGCGCCACATCAAGACCACCGCCCGCAGGGGCCATCCGATGACCTGTCTACAGGAGAGGACAGAGGCGATTCTTCGGGAAGAGGTCCGTCGACCTGACCCCGACTCCCCACGCCCCAGAAAGGGTGCGTGCGAAGATTATGAAGAAGAAGGTAGGTGGACTAAAGCGATAACTGAGAGAACCGCAAAACGCCCAGTAGGCAGACCACCAGCCAGGCGGACGGACGACATCATCTCCATAGCCGGTAAGCAGTGGATGCGCGAGGCACAGGACCGGAGTGGTTGGCGAAGTAGAGAAGGGTTGATTGAATTAGAGTTGGTTGATTGATTGAATATAATACTGTAATAACTTATGAAATACAGAACTTTAAAGATCAATCAAATCAATGCAGGGACAGAGTTATCCTTCTCCTGTTTTGCTTAGAAAGTTCGGTCTGGGGTCGGTTCGTGGTTTGTATTTTTTTGCAAACAAGCATGAATTAATCCAATCATTTGAAATCTGAGCAATATTATATGAATGAATATGAATTATGCCTGCTTATAATATTTTATCATTAAGTTATAAATTCTCCACTTTGTAATTTTAGAATGGATAAAAATTGAAAAAAAGGGAGATTAAACACAAGAAATAAAGTTTTAAATACGTAATAAAACTATTCCTTTACGGACTTCTTGTGTTTTCTTTGATAATTTATTGTTGTGTCCTGTTTAATTAGTCTACAGAAATACCTACGGCCCATTGAAATAAGCAAAATAACTCGAGGCCCGAAACACACCCTAACCGCACTCAACGGCGATGGTTATTTTTCTACATTATTGAAAACGCACGAAACATGCTTATTTACGAAAAATGACGACGCACGAACCGACCCCAGATTCTCTGTTCCTATTATCGACAGATGTCCTATGCGACCTCTGTGAAGGGCTACAAAAACAAAGAAATGTCCGTGATTCCCACACTAGGAAAATCATGTGCTGTGGCATCCGACGCATTTGACGACCCGAATGGCCGAGACGGCAGCTACCCTGCCTACAAAACCAAGGGTCAAGGGTTCGATTCCCGGTGAGGGCAAATATTTGTTTGGGGAGAACGGATGTTCGTATCCTAGTCATGGTTGTTTATCTATCTAAGTATAACATTTATCTATTGAAGTATGTGTATCGTTGTCTAGTAACTAAGATACAGGGAATCCTAGTTTGGGGCTAGATCAATGTGTGTAAATAGTGTCCAAGGTATTATTATTATTATCCTTAAAAGACAGTACTTGTGTAATCAAATAGACGCTACACAGAGCTGGTTGAGGATTTTGTGATTTATTTCCTGGCTACCAGTTACCAACCGGTTTTGTTTCTTTCTAGATCTTCGTTGCTTCTAGTTAGCATATATATAGTATAGGCTTATCTTGCGCCGTTTGATAAATAAGGCATAGTCCCGAATGATCAAATGCTCAATCAAAGTTTGATTGACAGTCAAAGAGTATTATCATAAGTGGAAGAGACAATAATAACAGCTCCGCGCTGAATCCATTTTGATTTTATGACAATTTTCGCTAAAAGCTATTTGCTCTCGGGTCTTTGTGAATTGAAGATGACTTGCTCCTCAGCCGTTTTCACGTGGTTTCCAATTGGTTCAAAGGACATTTTGAGTGCTGAACTAACTGATTCAAAATCCCTTTTGCTTCGTTAACCTTCTTCTACGAAATAAACAGCGTGGCGCTAGCTCTCTCAGTTGGGAATTAAAACAAATTAGTCATGACATAAGTTGCTATTGACTTGAGCCATACTTGAACAGAATTCTGTGTATTTCGATATTATATTTTTTTAACTAGCAACATTAAATAATAAGTATTTTACACAAATCTAATTTAAAAAATCTAGCAAACCATACTTTATCGCGAATAAGAAGACATACGTCTGCGAAAAACCAGCAAAATAGGTAAGACTCGGCGCACACGAATCACAAAACGTCGCCACAAAACGACGAAACTTTTACACCATATTTTACCCTAAACTAACATGGGGTCGCCTCGCTCCGTCTCGCTTCGCTTCGGCTCCAGGTTGTATTATAAAGTTAGTTAGTTAGTTAGTATTCGGACAGACAGTGACCTACAGCAACCAATATCGACGGATCTGTGAAACTAGGCATGGCATACTAAATTGGTGAACAATTAACCCTTCCGGCCCATAATGTACCTATCTCAAAATGTACCTCAAGGAATAGTTTTTTGTTTGCAAAATGCACCTATCTCAAAACGCACCTTTCGCAAAATGCACCTATCCCAAAATGCAACTATTGCAAAATGCACCTATCCCAAAACGCACCTTTCGCAAAATGCACCTATCCCAAAATGCACCTATTGCAAAATGCACCTATCCCAAAATGCATCTATTGCCAAATGCACCTATCCCAAAATGCACCTGTTGCAAAATGCACCTATCCCAAAACGCACCTGTTGCAAAATCCACCTATCCCAAAACGCACCTTTCGCAAAATGCACTTAACATGTTTGGTACTCAAAACTTATATTGGTAAACAATTTACTACTTTTGTATGGCGACAACCGGAATAAAACCGGTCAAGAGTGAGGACACGCACATGAATGGTTCCATACCATTGTACACGGAAAAACGTAAAACGACAGTCTCTTGTACGAATATACCTTTTTTAATTCATAATAAAAAAATATTAATTACTAAGTAGAACAACATTCATGCCCGTACATCGAAACATTGAAAAAGAGTTTTGTTTATGTAGTATGTAAGTATTGAATTTCATCAGGATAATGGAACTCTTTGCTCATTGAAACCGGAAGTAGATGAAAATTGAGTTACTTATTTATATAAATAAAAACAGACAGGTATGATAAAATAGTAGTTTATGTGACTGCTACATAATGGAGGGCATTAATACTCGAGAGTGGGTTTATGAAACGAGCCGAAGGCGAGTTTCATGATAATATCACCCGAGAGTTTTAATGCCTAATTATGTACATACAGTAGTTTATCTAAACACATATCATAAGCTCTCTTTGATGTGTTCAGGAACCGCATGTTCGACCGGCATTGTGGCATTGATCATTGCTCTGCAGCTGTTTAGCTTGTTCTGTAGTACCAACTTCACCGAAAAACTAGGGGCGGCACGCAGGCGGGCGGCGGTGTTCGAAATTTGAATGTCATAATTTGACAAATTTTGGTACATTATGGTCATAATGTATAAATTTTCAGATAAGAAAGGAGGTTTTACCAAACAGTTTTACATTATGCTGGTTTTAACGTGAGGTTTTTAGACGCAGTAAAGAGGGTTTATGATACGTGTGGAGATAAATACCTTTATACTATTTATTATATGCAGAATGAGCAATTATTAATCGCATAATGAGAAATAACTACACAAAAAACTCAATAGCCGCGATTAAAGATCTTTTCCAAAAATATCGGGAGAGTTCAGTTAAGTCCACCGATTAACAAATAAAACACAACGGCTAAGAAAATGTCCATACAAATAATCTCTTGTATGGGGACTACTTTTAATTCATAAAAACCCCTAAGTTTTATTATTTATTCTTATAGCGGCAATAGAAATGCATACTCTGTGAACATTTCAGCTCTCTACCTATTTCGGTTGATCCGGTAGAGCCCGGTGACAGACGGACAGACGGACGTACCCGACAGTGAATGCTTAGTAATAGGGTCCCGTTTGGCACCCTACGGGTACGGAACTCTACAAAGTAGTGGCCGCGGACCACTTCAAGTCTCAGCTACTTTAGGTCAGTGGTCGCGTTTAGTGGTCCGTTCCGTGTGCGGCGAGGCTTAAGCGACAAAATAGAAAACGATCACAATATCCTTTGTTATACCGACCCGGGCCTTACTTCTCAAACTCCCTGAATATACTTAAAAGCGTTCGGACAAGCTAACTTCATAGTTAGCTTGTCATCCACACAACTTAAACTTAAACTTAAACTGCTCAAAAAATACTGATTTGCAAAGCAAATATGAGGGCAAATGCTGCGGTAGCTTAGGTGAAGGGTAAAGGGCGTGAGCGAAGAGAAACCCCCTTTATCCTTCGTGTTAGGTTGAACAAGCAAGAACAACAAAAAATTCTTAAAACATAAACTTAAGTACACATAAGATATTTTATCTACACACGTATCATAAACCCTCTTTACTGCGTTCAAAAACCGCACGTTAGGATCAGCATTATGTTAAACTACCTGGTAAAAACTCGTTTCGTATCTGGAAAACTACACATTATGGTCATTATGTGTACTTTTTCTACATATAATGACATTCAAATTTCGAACGCCGACGGCCACCCGCGTGCCGTCCCTAGTTTGTTTGTGAAGTTGGTACTGACATTCAAATTTCGAACGCCGACGCCCACAGAACAAGTTAAACAATTGCAAAGCCACAATGCCGGTCAAACATGCGGTTCCTGAACACATCAAAGAGAGCTTATGATATGTGTGTAGAAAACTAGTGTATGTAACTGTACATAATTAGGCATTAAAACTCTCGAGTGATATTATTATGAAACTCGCCTCTCTAGAGTTTTAATGCCCTCCATTATGCAGCAATTACATAAACTACTTTAAAACATAAAAAATATTTTTATTGATCCTTTTTTGCTGTGCAAATCAGTAGTTTTGATGTGCGATTAAATACTAGGCAATGCATAATATACAGTGTTTAATATAACGCTATAGTAATATTTAAGGGGCCGTAAGGAGTCCCTCCCTATCATTCTGAGCAACTTTGAATATGCCACCGATTTGATCAGAGCAACTTTATTTTTCACATCTAAATATATTTTGGACCAGGTCAGGCGATTTTCCTAGAAAAGTGAAAAATTAAGTTCAGCTCTGATCGAAGGAAGCGGTGTCAAAGTGATAGTTGATGAGAATGACATTTTCAAAATCCCTGAAAATGAGACTACACCATTCTGTTTCACCCTGTAAATATGTTGAACAAAGAGGCTCTAGTATGGAGACGCCACCCCGCGCATACTGTTTGGTAAAATTGTAATTTTAAAAATAGGTAGGTGAACGTAACACAAACCCTAAGTTATTAGAGAAGAAGTATCTAAGAAGATCACACAAGTGAAAAGTAGAAACCATCGGAGCAAGACGGGTAAAGATTTATTTTCAGTTTAACTCTATCTTTTCAAATTTTCAAATTTGAAGAAATAAATTAAAGTTGACCTGTAATATGTCTAAATCTTTACAGTTCAAGCAGTTTTGAGTTTCATACAAACTCCTGCCTCCCTTTTACCCCTTAAATTTGGATAAAACCTTTACTGAACTGATCTCTCACATCTATAAACTACCTCTCTGCCATATTTTAGATTCGTAGGTCAAATGTTTTATTTATTTTCATACAGAGTTCAACCTCCCCCTCTCCGTGGAGGAAAAATAAAATAAAAATCTTGTAAACTGAAGCATCTTTTAATTATGTACCTGCATTTCAGCTTCGTCAAGTCATTTTAGATTTACATTCAAACTTTTAACCCGTTGTGATACTACCTGTGAACTACGCGCGATAGGCGTTTGATAGGCGTGTGATAGGCCTGTTATTTGTTTAATTACCCCGTTTATTAATCTGATCGCACGCTTTAGCCCTAAAAAGGGCGAAATATAAAATCAAGAAAGACAAAAGAAAGAAAGAAAACGTTTATTCACAGCTGGTGAAGGCATATACAAACAACAAATTCAACTTCTTACCAAAACCGTTACAGCGATCAGCCTCAACAGCTGCAAAGTGGCAGCTGACTCAATATAATACTAAGGTGAAACCACCTTAGCGCTGGTTTTCAGTCAATGCCAGCGGTGGCAAACGTGGTATCGTGTAGATACATTAATAAATACTCATATGATATAATACTTGTATAAATGCTGTCGATACAAAACAATAAATATATGAAAGTGCATATCAATGATATTTGTCAGTTAAATAAATAAAAAATATAAAACATAGGCACAGCCGAGCCCACCACAGTCAAACGAATAAATAAATAAAAACAAAATACACAAGCATGTTAAAAGATGGTACAGCAGAGCGACACATAAACAAGATACTAGAGAGGAAGACGTGGCACAAACAACAACAAAAATAAATTTTAAAAAATTTATGAATTACAAGTCCAGTCGGAAAGTCACAAGGTAACGGGAGGATTAACAGGAATATGGTAGTCTCTGCTGATCAAACAGATATACGCCTAGCTTGCGCTGAAAGGTGCACCTACTTGTTGCATCACGGACTGGGGGAGGGATATCATTCCAGCACCTGGACGCCGCAAATCTGAAACTCCCTTCGAACGCTGTCGTTCTATGTGCAGGTGTAAGAATCCATCCCTCCATATGCTTTCTTCGCTGACTCGCCGACTACTCCAGCCTTCTAAACAGGTAGGTAGGTGACTCATAGCGTACAAAACCAAACAGCAACGTTGCGAGGTGAAGTGAAGTCTACGCCTTATCGCGTTAACCCTAAAAAGGGCTGCCGTTTGCGCGCGAAATCGAGGTTTAGAAAATGCTCGATTATGTTACATTCGATCGTTGTACAATAAAACCGGTAACATACATCACTAAAGCGGCAGTGTCGTAATAGTTTTTTCTATTTATGGTACCTATCAAACCGTAGACAGTATCAAACCTAGCAATAATCCAATATGATCTTTTCCAATTGGAATTTATGACGGCCATTGTTTTGGGTGCGGCGTGTCGAATGCTCGAGGAAGATAACTGATTGTGACTGTATTTCTCAATAACTTTGAGTAGTGACAAATAGTGTTCTTCTCTTCATCTATCCTCTATCTATGTGATTTTATCTTGGTTTTGTGCCAAAAGTGAAATATGAAGTGAAAAATATATGCCTAACAAAAGTTTGTTCTGGAAGTTTTCGTAAATTTTTGGTGTTTTATATTAGATTTCACAAGAAATTGCGAGTAGTTTGCATGCATTGCGTATGGAAAATTGTATTTCGGTGATATTTTCAGCGTGGGCAGTCATATTTTTTTATAAAGCTACTATGAATTCAATTCCTTCAGGCAAATAATGGCGATTCGCAATTTCACATTTTTGCAAAATGTTTGACTCCCTTTTTATTACTGAGGGCGATGATGTATGGGAGGTATAGTAAAATAATGTACGAATTGATAAGATGTATATTTAGGAGTATAAAAGTTGTAAATTCGATACATAATTATCCTCAGCGTAAGAAATTAAAATCAAATACTACCATGAAACGTCGATTTTCCTCTCGGCTGTACTTTGACTGCCTACAAATATGTGAGGCATTATAAGACGGGCTATAATGTCATAGAATAAGATAAAAACATCAATAAATATGTCTTCACTTTTTATTTAAAAGCTTTAGACATAATACTTTAGATGATATCCATCATTTAGTAAACATCTGCACATAATTTCCACACGCCGCGCCGCTGAGACGCCTCGAAAATTATAGGAAGTGGAGATTAATTGCGCAGATAGGCAACAGGCAACAATTTGTGCATTGGGTCGTTATCTGAATATCTATAGACGTGTTAGTCTTGAAATCATCAGGGAAATTAGCTGATTACCAACACATTAGCCGACACTTGAGCTAATTCTGTCCTAATTTTAGAGTACTCACCTGATTACGCGGACGATTAAGCAGGTGTAGCAAGGTGTGCGGCAAATGGATTATTCTGGAACAACGTAAATAACCAGCGTTATACTCGGACCAATTATTTCGAGAGATGGAATAGTCTAGAAGGCCAAAGTTTAATCGATAATTTATTTAGATGAGCTGTGATCTTTATTTAATAATACCTTGGACACTATTTACACAAATTGATCTAGCTCCAAACTAGGATTCCCTGTATCTTGGGTACTACACAAAGATACACATACGTATATAGATAAATGCTGCTCTTAATAAGCAATAAAGACTGAGCTTTAACCTTTACGCGTCAATGCAGCGCGCCTACATACCGACCTATATTCATCTTTTTGTTTTATTGTTTTAGTAATAATCTTATGAGTTTTTGTTTTTATTACTTTGCTTTCATTTAAGTTATTTTATAGTTGCACCTCCGTATCACTTTAAATTTGTATGTGTGCTGGTTTGATGCAATAAACGTTAATCTAATCTAATCTAATCTAATCTAAATATTATACTTGAAAGATAAACAAGCATGACTAGGGTACAAACATCCGTTCTCATCAAACAAATATTTTCCCCCACCGGGACTAGAACTCGGGACCCTTGGCTTCGTAGGCAGGGTCACTGCCGACTCTCCATTCGGGTCGTCAAAATTTATTTGGGCGTTGGCCTGCCAAATATACGCTTATTTTTAACCGACAATAATATTCATATTCATATTCATATTCTTTATTGCACAGAAAACATAGAAACACAGACAGTTACAATAAATTTTATAGGCAAAGGCGAGCTTATCTCTAAAAAGAGATTTCTTCCAGCAAACCTAGGCAAGACAGGAGTGTTTGTGAAAAAGGACAGTCCTAGTGCGCAATAAAACAGTATACATACGTACGAAAATTACTTTTAAAATATAAATAAAATATACCTAATAAAATATATATATATATCTCAACTAAATAATACACTAGATAGCATGCACATATATAAACTACAAAATATCATACATATACTTACATAAATATGATACTAATTACGAAAGAGAAAGGAAATACGCTTTCAATCTTCTCTTAAAAGTGAAAATTGAGGGACTATCCCTAATAGTGCAGGGAAGTGCGTTCCACAGTCGGATTGCCCTTAACCTAAAAGAGTGTTTGTAGGCGGCAGTTTTATGCCGAGGAGTTGACAGGAGAGACACCGTGTGGGATCTCCGATTACTATCCCTGGGGAAAAGAAATTCAAAACGTTCTCGAAGATATGTGGGGTAGCGGGGATTTCGCAAAATATTGAATAGATAAGAGAGAATGTGCATATCACGGCGAAGACGGATCGGAAGCCATCCCAGCTCCTTGCGATACTGGGAGACATGGTCGTACTTGCGCAGCCCGTAGACAAACCGAATCCCAAGGTTTTGGAGTCGCTCGAGTTTATTCAGTTGTTTTTCGTTCGCACTGACCCAACAAGCATCCGCGTAGTCTATTAAAGGTAGTAGAAGGGACTGAACAAGGGTGATTTTAGTCTGCCGCGGCAGGAAGTACTGCAATCTCCGTAGGGAGTAAAATGACGCAAAGACTCGTCTGCTGACCTCACAAACATGGGGCGACCAGGACAGCAAGTTATCAAATATAACCCCAAGATTCTTAGCTTTCTCGCTGTAGGTGATTATCGTACCCTCATACATCACAGGATCGACGGGGATATTTTGTATTGTGTTAATTGAGTGCCGTGTACCCATAATCATGGCTTGAGATTTTGCCGGGTTGACAAGCAGCCCATATGAAATTGCCCATTTACTGATGTTATCGAGGTCAGCATTCAACGCCTCTATGGTCAGATTTACATCACTAAGAGAGAAGTGCCGATATATTTGAAGGTCATCTGCGTAGAGATGATAAGAAGAAGTGAGAACGTCGGAGATGGAGTTAATGAATACTGAGAAGAGAAGAGGAGAAAGGATACCACCCTGCGGAACACCCGCGGAAAGATTACACCAGTTCGTTGAGATCTCCTCAGACTTAATACGCTGCTGGCGGTCTCTCAGGTAGGAGTCAAACCAGAGAGCCGAGTGCGAGGAGACTCTGAGCGATTTTAGAATTTCAACCAGGATATCGAAATCGACGCAGTTGAAGGCGCTACTGAAATCAAGCAGTGTGAGAACCGTAAGCTGCTTCTGATCCCTGGCTAATTGAATGTCATCGGTGACTTTAAGCAATGCCGTGGTAGTACTGTGACCCGGCCTGAAACCTGATTGATATGGATTTAATAAGTTTCTAGAGGAAAGGTATGAGGAGAGCTGACAGTGAACAATTGATTCTAGGACTTTGGAAAGGATAGGCAGAATAGATATGGGACGAAAATCATTAAAGGAGACGGGATTGGACGATTTAGGTAGGGGAATCACAAGTGCCTTTTTCCACTGAGAGGGGAAGCAACCTTGTTCAAGCGATACATTAATTATGTGGGTAATGATCGGTAACAGCTCCTCAATGATACAGGTTATCATCTGAGAACAGATCTTGTCCTCACCAATGGCTTTCGACGAGATCGCTAAGATTGCCCTCCTTACTGCGCCGATTCCGACACGGTTGAAGTTGAAGGGTGAGTTGTGGGCTGCGGTCTTGGACCGTAGGTTACGAAGGGTAGCTTCCTTGACGAGGGGGTCCATCACGACTGGGGGATTAGCAAAATAATTGTTGAGACCGTTGAGGTTGACATTTCCAGCAGCCAAGTCCTGGGACTTACCTACACCAAGAGTCTTCAGGAATTTCCAAACCTGTGCTGGAGTATAGCTCTCAATACACTCGTAGATATGACGACGTTTGGCATCACGACACAGACGAGTGCAACGATTGCGGAGGCGTTTGAAAAATAAAAGATTCTCGTCGGTCGGATCCACCTTATATCTACTCTTGGCACGGTTTCTCTTGGCCATCAGGCTCTTGATGGTGTCAGTAAGCCACGGCGCAGGAAGGTGCTTAACCTTAACCCTCTTGACCGGAGCGTGCTTATCAAACAAGCTCAGGACAACAGAGTTAAAGTTTTGGACTTTATCTTCAACGGTCTCGCTACCAACAACAGAGGACCAGTCGACGGAGGCGGCATCTGATTTAAGGGAGTTAAGATCCATGCCCTTGAAGCTACGTATGTCGAGGAATTTAGCTGCACGCTTGGGAGGCCTTAACTTGAATGAGAGGTAAATCAAATCGTGATAGGAGAAGGGTGCGTTAAGTTGGCCATGCACAGCAACCTTGGATAAGTTAGAAGTAATCATCAGATCTAGAAGAGAGGGGGTGCAGTGTGGTTGAAAGTGGGTGGCACCCAGGGGAAGGATGTGTAAGTTTAATGAACTTACAAGAGATGTGAGCTTTGCCGAGCGAACGTTATTTTTGAGAAGGCAAGTGTTAATAATAATAATAATACCTTGGACACTATTTACACACATTGATCTAGCCCCAAACTAGGATTCCCTGTATCTTGGGTACTAGACAACGATACACATACTTATATAGATAAATATTATACTTAGATAGATAAACAACCATGACTAGGGTACAAACATCCCTTCTCATCAAACAAATATTAGCCCCCACCGGGACTCGAACCCGGGACCCTTGGCTTACTAGGCAGGGTCACTGCCGACTCGGCCATTCGGGTCGACAAAAAAGGGGGTAATTAATTTACGACGACCGGTTTAGCCTAGTGGGACCCTGCCAACGAAGCTGACGGTCCTGGGTTCGAATCACGGTAAGGGCAAATATTTGTGTGATGAACATGAACATTTGTTTCTTAGTCTTGGATGTTTGCTTTGTATTTTTTAAGTATTTATCTCTATGAAGTATATCGTCATCAGTACCCATAATACAAGCCTCGTTGAGCTTAGTATCGTAGTTCGATTTGTGTAAGATTGTCCTCTAATATTTATTATTATTATTTATTAATTCGGTTTGTATATTATACTTATAAAAATTAGAAACCCTTTGGTTTGTTTCTAACTAAAATAACTGGAATTATTATGTCATCCTGAAATTGCATATGTCGCTTTGCTGTAACTTGTAGTGATGTTTGAACGCTTTGAATTTTGAATTCTGGCAGTATTTACCGTACATTCGTTTTTTTTTCGTTTAATATGTATGGGGATTTGACTGTCAGAAGTCAGATTTCGTAACCTCGCCATCCCGAACGTGCTAGAAACAGTGCTTGAATAATTTTTTTACTTAGTAAATTATGTTAGGTAAGCATCCGGACGCCCTCAGAACGGATCAGCGACCGATGCGACGTCGAATCGGCCGCCGCTACATATCGCGGCGAAAGATCCGGTCGCCGAAACTTTCTGAGGGGGGTGCGTTGACTGTTTACACCATGCGTTGGCTTGCGAACGGATGCGGTAACTGATCGTGTAAATCCCCTTTAAGTTTCCGTGATTTAATCACTGTTAACTCGACTACCAAACAAATTCCATACGAAATGGCAAAGGCGCAGCTGTGCCCAAGTTATTCTAGTAATCAAATCTCCCTTGTGCGTGATTACAAGTAGAAGGCATTTATTCGAATGCTTATACATTTTTCAAAACTTATTAAAACAATATATCCAAATAAAAATTAAAATAAAACATATTTAAAAGAAATACAAGAAATGTAAAAATATGTCCTACACAGATTTCCGAGTAAGCAATACTTTCTAACGGTGACATGACTTAGTACAATTTACAAGGTTTCAGTCTTATGGTAAAAATTTGAGAAATGTAAGTGAAAAATTCCTGTAGCAACACTCAGCGCTGGCAGCACGGGCAACTTGACGGAGTGACCCATAATTCTGACTAAGGCCTCTGACGCAGCGGTGGTCGGAAGATGGTATGAAAAGAAGTGCAACCCTTCTCGAGGCCTCTTCCTTCCTCCTCCTCCCATATATATCATATACACATATATATCGCCCAAAAGGGCAATTAGCAGGTAGAAAGCCTTCAGCATATACCGAGGCCATGGCTCACAGTAAAGTCTTAGATAGACAACTGCAAACATAAAGGGGCTGTTTTTAGTCCGTATAGCACACGAGCTGATGCCCGCTCAATGTGTGGGGACCCGGACATAGCAGGGAGGTCTGACTCCTGGGCATGGGTGATTCCATTTTTTCCACAGCAACAAAAAAAAATAGAGTCCTCTTTTCTGGATAATCGACGGACTGAATAAAAGCTAAGTTTTGTATCCTTGCTTTGTACAATTTAGCGCCGAAACTGTTTAGAAGATAATTTAGTGTTTTTACTTTGCATCTTCAATCCGGTATTTTAATGAGTTAAGTTAGGTTAGCTCGACTACCAAACAAATGCCACACGAGAGCTAAGTCTTGTGAGTGATCAATCCTTGCTTTGTACAATTTAGCGCCGAAACTGTTTAGAAGATAATTTAGTGTTTTTGCTTTGCAATTAGATTGCTACGCTAAGTTGCTATGGTTTGTTACTGTGTTCTAGTTGTGTATCTAAATTCAAGTACTAATACTTGAACATATTAATCTTATCTAATCTTTATTGGTACAATTAGGTATTTGTTTCGTATTTTTGGTGATAGATGAAATACATATATATTGGTGATCGGTTAAATATTTTCTGTTCTCGTTGATTTGAATTGAATAGACTGCTATTGCATTTTTTTTTTAATTTATTATTAACTTTCCTCTTAATTAATACAAAAACAACTAATTATATTGTATAGATTAGATTCAAATATGTGGGTCGTGAAACGTGCTCAATACTTATTAATAAGCATTTCTGGTTGTGTCAGTTTCATTCTGTAAATAAAATGTGATGGACACTGTTGTATTATTTTTTTTTATTTTTTTCATTCTAATAGGTGTTTACTTACGTAAATGTATGCTAAATATAAATAAAAAATATGTACTAGACAGATTTACGACTAAGTGATGATCAATGTGTCACCTCCAGAAAGCATTTCTTCCGGCGGGGGCTATAAAATGGATCTGTGTTATCTAAATTAAAAATATATATATTATTATATATTTCGTTATGTACCAGTCAAGAATTTGACATTGCTGAGAACCACAAAATATGTTCGTAAAATATACAGGTCGTGGTGTAGGTGAATAAAAAAATCAGTTTTAAAAAGAACAGTTGGGTATATGGTCATATTTTCTATGAGCAATGACATACATTTCTCGTACATTTTTAACATAAGACTAAATCGTTGTAAATTGTACGACGTAATATCACCGCCAGAAAGTTTGCCTCCTGGCAAAGACACAATGATTATTGCTTACTCGTTAATCTATGTAGGACATGTTTTTATATTTGGAGTGCTTTTATATACCACTTATTCTTCTACTACGTCCTGTCACCGCTAGAAAGTATGACACTAAAAATCCCAACTGGGGTACACTAAAAATCACAAAAGAGCAGATACATTTTTAACATAAGACTAAATCGTTGTACATTGTGCGACGTAATATCACCGCCAGAAAGTTTGCTTCCTGGCAAAGACACCTTGATTATTGCTTCCTCGCTAATCTATGTAGGACATGTTTTTATATTTGGAGTGCTTTTTTATAATACTTATTCTTCTACTACGTCCTGTCACCGCTAGAAAGTATGACACTAAAAATCCCAACTGGGGTACACTAAAAATCACCAAAAAGCAGAGTATATAAATAAGTCTTTTAAAATTAAAATGTTAAATGTATTACTTAACTCTGTTGGGTATTATGTGCTTGTTTTTTGCTTTTTTACAAAATTAAGAGAAATCTTTGAATGCTTAGTTTTGAACTAAGGTGTATGATTCATAGCATGTGCAAGATAGCTTTTTATTTGATACCCCACTCGAGGATCTTGCAAAAGTTTTTTATCCCGCACATTAAAATGCATAAAATCCGACAATTTTTATCGGTGCTACTTTCATACTCCATGTACGTAACCAGGTGCATTAATAAGTTTGTATGTAGTTTACCGATAAATAAAAAACCTTGGCAATTCCGGATAGTTTTTCCTGTAGTCTTTGGCTTAAGTCCTATATTCTATATTTTTTCATAATCTTAGACTCTGTAGTTTCGCAGATAAAGAGGGGAATGGTAATTTTTTGCACTTCTTTGATCTTCTGAAGTTATCATAACTATTATTTAAAGCTAATAAAAGAGCCCCTATCAGCGATAACCAATATGACTTATTAAGGTCATTGTTTTTTCAGTTTTGTCATTATACTCCCGCAAAGTTTGACCTCAAACTCCCTCAGCGAGCCCCTATTTGGATTTTTTTAAATCAACTGTCAGAAAATTTCGCTTTTCCCAAGTAGACTCGTATAGTAAACATTTGTACACAGCATGATGTAATCGCCGAAATATTTGAAAGTTTTCGCACTAATCTCCCTATGTAATCAAATGCACATCTTTAATCTGAAATCCGGTGATCACAGATAAGCGTGCTTCAGATAACGGGTGTTGTCATCTCCGGTGGAGCCGCGGCGTTGATAATAATATCAAGTGCAGTGACCTTAATCACCGACCAATCTAAAACAAAATCGATATAAAATACAAAACCAGTCGGTCTAGACCAGGAAGAGCTAGGGATCAACTATCAACATTTTGCGATTGGTTCAATTATTTGCCTGAAGAGCAATGAAAAAGTTCCAGTGACATAGCACCAAATTACTCCTAAACGGGAAAGGCTGGCTTAATGACGCCGTCCGCAATATTGGAGTACATTTAACAACGCATCAGAATATTACCAATTAAAAACGTAAATATTGTGTTCAAAATTTAAATTAAATGTTTTTTTAAAGTTGGGGCCATTTGGCAAATAAAACCTGTGGGTGGAACTTTTTCATTGCTCTTCAGTGTATATGATGTCAAAAAACTCAACGCACATGGACCATGGATCACGTCGCGACCGCAAAAAGCGACTAGAAATTGGCTGAAGCGCGCTTCACTACGCCGCACACGATCCACAAAACGCCTCCACCCGCCACGACACAAACTTTTATATATGGACATTTCATGTGGAAAATATGGTTGTAGCGTGGTTTTTATTTTATTTTATTTTTATTTTATTTTATTTTATTAATTTAACAAAAATCCACAGCCGTTCGAATATATTAAACTTATAAGTAAACTTAGAATTAAGCCAATTAAGGATTTTACTATGTATACTTAAGATATTAAAGGTTTTTGAAACTTTTATACATACAGTCATATGCAATGCTTCTGGCCCCACACTAGGATGCCCTGTGTCGTAGGAACCAGAAACAGCGACATAACATGTAAATAAACCAGACCTGTTTTTTTTATCCCCAGCCGGATCGAACCCGGGAGCTCTCGCATGATAGGCAGAACCACTACCGCTGTGTCACAGAGGTCATCAAGTTCAAGTTCAAATTCAAAGATTTGTATTCATTATAGCACAAAAATTGAGACTTTGCGAACGTCATAACATAATCAAGCAAGCATAATAAATCATTAGGTAGGTGCCTAATTATTAGTACATAATATATAGGGTGCAATGAACTGGTTTAATGCCAGATGTCGGTGTCTTGTAAAAGGTCATTAATTTTGTAGTACGCCTTTGCGCACAAAGTGTGCTTTATACATTTTTTTACGTCATAGGTTGTGGTCCGTGCGCAACGATCTGTATTTAGTGAGAGAGAGATAAATGCTCTCTATCTTTCGTGCCTCGCTCTCTTTCTTTCGCCTGTAGTTTTTCCACCATGTTGAGTTGTTGAGTGATAATAATAATAATAATACCTTGGACACCATTTACACATATTGATCTAGCCCCAAACTAGGATTCCCTGTATCTATGGGTACTAGACAACGATACACATACTTATATAGATACAAAACATCCGTTCTCATCAAACAAATATTTGCCCCCACCGGGACTCGAACCCGGGACCCTTTCTTCGTAGGCAGGGTCACTGCCGACTCGGCCCATCGGGTCGTGTGGGGTAGTTGTCCGGTGTATAGTGCCACAAATTAGCCCGGTGACGACGTCGGTCACGGCAATGACATACGAATGGAATTTCTTACTGTGGCGTCTTCAGTTCTTGTTTTGGACACTTCGCGAAGATATAAGCCGTTTAGTTGAGTTTAGAAAAACCGTTATCGCATCTGATGAAGAATGCAGTGTGGGGCTGCTGGACCGCCTATCGCACTATGCAAAAGTGAGACGAGCTCAGAGCCGCAGTCAACGTGTTAAGGTGATACGAAAAAATATACACTTAAACCTTAAGATAGTCAACACCGTTAGTTGATAAACTAACGCATTAGTTGATCAACTATCGACAGATAGTCAACCAGACCGATAGGGTTTAGAATGAACGTTTCTTTTGTTCTTACATGTCAACCTATTCCCACTCCCACGCTTCGCTGCAATCGCCCCCTCTAGTCTTCACCTAAGCCAACGCAGTGTTTGCTTCGTTTGCAATTTAAGTTTAAACTAGTTTACTATTTAACGCTTTTAACCATTAGTTTGTCAACTAACGCATCATATAGTAAGCAGTACGCTACAATTTACTATCCGTCGATAGTTAACCGACTAAAAAACATTACTTTATCAACTAACGATTTTGACTTTGATCGAAACGGTGACATATATAAAAGGAATACGAATGTAAATGAAAGGGACAGCGACGAAAAGGGAGTACAAACAATGTACTCGACTCAAACTTAAATAACGTAGTCAAACCACATAAAATTGTTTAAAAATAAACAACGCTATTTTGTCAAAAAGATTTTCAAGGAGATTTTATGAATAAATAATTTACACATTTGGAATGCAATTCCGCAATGAAATTAATTGAGATTTCAGAATTACAGGAAAAAATTAAACTATTTCTAAATTGTTTTATTTTTAGAATTTAATTACTAAAAGACCCCTAGATCTTTTCGTGAGAATCTTAATCAAATACTCAATAAACGTTAACCAAAAACATCAAATCTGTAGATGACTTTATAGTTGAGTAAAAGGAGTCGAAAAAAAAAACATGTTTTGGCTTATGTTTAAACGATCACCAAAAACGCACCTATATTATTACCAATAAATTCGAAACGACCGCCAGAATAAATAAACGATCACCAAATTGTGTTTGGATAAATGATCACCAAACTTCTTTTTATATTTCTGTACTGTTTTAAGTATTTTTTGTAGTTCTTATATGTTCAACCTAACTCTACCCTTCACCTTAAGCTACCGCAGTATTTTGCCCTGATATTTTCTGCAACATTTGATGATCGTTTACCCATTTTAGGTAGGAAAAAATATTTTGGTGGTCATTTCAATTGTTCTCTATGTTTTTCGTATCACCTTAAAGTTCTGTTTCTCTGTACATCTAATGTCAATATTAATTTTTCTACCCACCCAACATTTTTGATATGACATTACCTTAAACTTCAGTTTAATTCATAAAACCGTTTACGTTATCAATATGCCGCGCACGCTTCAGCATTTAATATAAAACAAACGGGGGCATCATGGCGGCATGTGCTAGATATTTTATTAAAACATTATTATGAATATTCATTATATACAAGGGCAGGGCATGTTTATTTAATTTCATACTCTTTGTCATACATCAAACGTTGAATTTCGTATTTGCTTGCGTAAAGATAGCGTAACAGCATTTTAATTTTCATATATGGACAAAACTTATGACAAAACCAAGGCAGACATCAGCGTTTAGCTAGCCCAGATTTTTATTTGGCATCCTTTACCCAGATCCAGAAATGGTGAAACGAATGAGAGTAGCCCAAGGAGCCATGGAGCGTTCCATGCAAGGCATCACACTTCTAGACAGAGTCAGAAACGTCGAGATACGTCCACAGACTAAGGTCCAAGATCCCGTCTGGGTCTTCTCACGCACCCCTTCTGGGGCGTGGGATTCGGGGTCAGGTCAATGGACCTCTTCGCGAGGAATCGCCTCTGTCCACTCCTGTGGACAGGTCATCGGGTGGCCCCTGCGGGCGGTGGTCGTCGTGTGGCGCTGGTGTGCAGTGGGTGATCGCCGGTTACACAACCAGCAGCCTTATGGCGTAACTCTCTGAAGTTCATAGCGTGTGTCTATGGTTCATCTCATGCTCATACAATTTCGTCGATTGCGGGGTATCACCGAGGGCTTCTAGGCTTCATTCAATGAGCTTGGGTTTGGCCTCCATTATGATGCTACTTGCGTGATACCAATTTGACAGATGAAGCTGGTGCAAGGTGTCAAACGTAAAAGTCTATATGAAGTTCATAGCTCAGACGACTTACGCCATAAGGCTGCCGGTCGCGTGGCAGGCGGCGGCGGTCAGGCGGGCGCGCGTGGTGCGACGCCAGTTCGACGATGTGCGGCTGTTGTGACGCATTCGCACGCGCGAACATGCCTTTCCACAGCCTCTGAATAAACTGGTCCACTGAACCATCACATAAGAGGTTAAAGTTCAAAATCATTCGTCAATCTTTCTTTTTTTTATCTCGGGCTAACTGGGTTAATGTTGTCCCAAAAGTCACGATAAACACGTGTCCACATCTTACTTAAGTTATACGGATTATTGTGATTAAATTAGTGTAATAGCCACAATCGCCACTTAAATTTTCTAATTTAACCATACTTACAAACAATGTATAATCCACGCCCTCCCTGCTATTTGCCTACACCTTGGAAATGGGAAATATTAAACTGCACATCAAAAATACACAGCACAGCAAATATCAAAATGCTGCTGTAGCTAACCTTTATCCTTCTTGTTAGTTTGAACATGCAAGAACAACAAAAAATACTTAAAACAGAAACTTGAGTACACATAAAATATTTAAAACATAAAAAGTGGTTTTGGTGATCCTTTTTTGCTGTGCAAATCAGTATTTTTGATGAGATAAATACTAATCCTTGGAAATAATAAAGCTTGCAAGAAAATATCCTGAAAAATACAAAACCAGAGCCACCCTGACTGATATCTCTGTCGCACAGCCTAAAAAGGTGGACCTGGAGTCATAAGACTTTGAACAGGGGTTCCGTAGGTAAATAATCCCCTGAGGGGGGAAATGGGGGTTAAAGTTTGTATGAAAATTAAACACTACTTGACTTATGAGCTGTAATTCTGCAGGTGGATAGTTTATAGGTGCGAGGCGCCAGTTAACAATAGTTTTTACTCCCCCACTAATAGCATAGGCAGCATGCGCGTGAGCAAGTGTCGATGGCAGGCATAACACGTGTCGGAGAAATATATTATTATAATTATTTATTGAATTCATGACATAATATAAATGACAGAGTTACATGTTTGTGTGTGGTGTTATTACATTACTCATTATAAAGTGTTTATAGCTACCTATAAATTAAAGTCAGCTATATTCAATTGAAGTCCAAAAAACCGTGTGCAGTTCTGAACTAGTGTTCAACCCTTATAATTTTGAGTGTAAGTATGTTTTCAGTTTGTATTTAATATTTGTCTGCGTGATCGAGTCCATGATTTGTATAGGCAGGTTATTATTATTATTATTATTCAGTTCAGTAAAGGTTTTATCAAATTTGACCCCACAAAGGGGGAAAGGGGGGAACTTTATATGAAGCTCAAAAACTACTTGACCTGTGAAGATTGGCACAAAGGTAACGGGAAGATTCTAGATACGAGACGTTATTGACAGAGTTAAAAATAATACCTTGGACACCTTTTACACACATTGATCTAGCCCCAAACTAGGATTCCCTGAATCTTGGGTACTAGACAACGATATATATACTTATATCGAGAAATATTATACTTAGATAGATAAACAACCATGACTAGGGTACAAACATCCGTTCTCGTCAAACAAACATTTGCCCCCACCGGGACTCGAACCCGGGACCCTTGGTTTCGTAGGCAGCGTCACTGCCGACTCGGCCATTCGGGTCGTCATTAGTTAATTTTGAAATTCCCCAGAGGAGAGAAAAGAGGAAGGTATTTATGATAGGGCCTTATCAAGGGTTGTATCCTCAAAAGAAATTAGTAGTTAAAGAAGAAGAAACGTTTGTATTCGCGAAAGCCATAGGCAAAGATTAGTATAACTATAAATGAAATAAATAAAAAAAACACACACGACACAATAACGAAACAGTGTAAAATTCGGTTCACTCTTTTCTTTCTTAACCTCTCGAGCCCTGGACTCGGTTATGAGGCTTCGCGATTTTGAACTTAATGTCATTTTGATAAAATTCAAATCATATAACGTCGCAGTGACACCACAGTGGCGTCACCAGGGCTTAAGGGGCAAGACAAATTTCGAATCACTGAACTGTTTTTTTTAATATACCTAAGAACCATTGCATAATTAAAATCCATCCACCCGTTCGACCGCTATTCCTTGTTAAGCTGATAACGAACTACTAAAGCGATTCTCACGAAAAATATCTAAAAACCATTGCAGTAAAGTCTACTTTTAACTCGCTTTAAAATCCATTCAACCGTTTGACCGCTTTTCTTGTTAAGCTTATAACTTTCAGACTGCTGAACCGATTTTATTAAAACACATCTTCGAATCATCAGAAGGAAGTGTACTACAATTTACAGACCGAATTCATATCCGTTCATCCGTTTGACCGCTTGGGAACCACGGACCTTAATACAGACCGACACACCGATAGATGCCAAACTTATAGTCCCTTTTGTTCGTCAGGGGTTAAAAATGAAACAGTACTTACTTTGCGTCACGCCATTTCCCATCCAATAAATAAAAATAAATAAATGTAGTCCATTGGCGTCCCCACTAAGGGGCACCGGCCTTTTCACGGATACGAGTAAGATTGAGCCATACTCTATCACGCTGGCTCAGTATGACGCCACGACTTTTAATACCAAGTAGAACTACAGCTGAACGTGTCATCCGAACCACGGAACGCCCGATTACGATAAATAAATTATCGCAAAATATTAAACTGTTCATCAAAAATACTGATTTGCACAGCAAATATCAGGGCAAAATGCTGCGACAGCTTAGGTAAAGGGTGTATCCTTCGTGTTAGGTTGAAGATGTAAGAACAACAAAAAATACTTAAAACATAAACTTGAGTAAACATAAAATATTTTAAGCATAAAAAGTGTTTTTTCTGATCCTTTTTTGCTGTACAAATCAGTATTTTTGATGTACGATTCATACTTGCCTTATTATCTCGCTAGTCAGTATTCGTATCTACATCTCCTGCGTGAGAAGCAAGTGCGAAACCCACTAGACCACGGATCACGGTGTACATATATCAAAACTAAATTAAAAAAAAACACTGCTGGAAATATACAATACCGATACGATACTGAAGAGTATTTTTGTACATAATGTTTAACCTTCAGACTTGTTTTTATAATTACGTACCGACCTAGTCAAGTAAGCAACTGACCTAGTTATATCCAAGCACGCAATAGAACAGTAGGGACCTCTAGGGACTGTAGGGCCTGACCACTAAAGCTCGACACCACTAATCAACAACTTATCTGACCCTCAGGAGGTAAGTAAGTAGGCAGTAAGTACCCTGCCGTGGCGAACCGATCCCCGCTAGTAGCTGGGTCTACACTCGGCCAATAGCAACCGAACATTCGTCGTCCAAGCGAATATTATCATGTGTACTAGCAATTACCGAATTATAGTTTTTATCCTGGTTAAACTGAAACAAAGCTAAAAACAAAGCTAAAAACCATCAAGTTAAGTTCAAAGATTTGAGATAGCATACAAATTGAGACTTAATGAACGTCATACCATATCACGCAAGCATAATACGAGACGAACCGAATGGCCGAGTCGGCAGTGACCCTGCCTACGAAGCCAAGGGTCCCGGGTTCGAGTCCCGGTGGTGGCAAATAATTGTTTGACGAGAACGGATGTTTGTACCCTAGTCATGGTTGTTTATCTATCTAAGTATAATATTTATCTATACAAGTATGTATATCGTTGTCTAGTACCCAAGATACAGGGAATCCTAGTTTGGGGCTAGATCAATGTGTGTAAATAGGGTCTAAGGTATTTTATTATATTGTTATTATTATTTTATAATAAAACATTATATAAGTGCCTAATTATTACATAATATATAGGGTGCAATGAACTGGTTGAATTCCAGATGTCGGTGTCTTGTAAAAGTCCTTTAGGCCTTTGTAGTAGCCAAAGTAGGCCTTTGTAGTAGCCAAAGTAGGCCTTTGTGTACAAAGTGTGCTTTATACATTTTTTGAATCGAGCTTCAGTTAAGTTTTATATTTCTTGCGGAATTTTATTGTAGAAGCGTATACAGCGTCCCATAAAAGAACTACTAACTTTTGTGAGTCTGAACATTGGAAAAGAAAGTTTATGTTTATGTCTAGTACGCACATTGTGACGGCTATCAATAATTTTAAAACTACTGATATTTTTCCTCACATACATTGTGTTTTCATAGAAATATTGAATGGAAAAACATCATAGGGAAGACTACTATCATTTTCAGAAAATGGCATTAAAATCCGTCCTAGCGCAAGAGTAACACAGACAGACGCCTCAAACACCTCTCTTTTTGTCGGGGGTCAAAAAGCCCGAACATTCGCTCAGTGCAGACCCGGCTACATCCTCAAGGAGAGTCCTACGATCAATTATTCATGATAAAAAAAGCCTTTTACCACCGGGACTTGTCCGGATCGGCGCCGGCTTTTATCCGGATCAATGAGAGGTTAAGTAGCTTGACTCATTAGCAAAATACGCAGGTTGGCCCGATAAGCTTATTGGGATATAATTTGAGGGATATTTTGTGTTGAACGATATCATGAAGTTAGGGCGCTCGATAGAAGGGATGATGAAGGGTCGCTTAGGGCTGCCATTTTGGACGGTCGAATGACTTAATGAAGAAGCGAACTATCAAACTAATTCCACTTAAAGGGGGCTCAAGGTTTGTAGATACACTGACGAGTAATGAAAAAGTTCGAGTGACATAGCACCAAATTACTCCTAACCTGGAAAGGATAGCTTAATCACACCATCTGCATTATTGAAGTACATTTAACAGCGCATTAGAATATTACCATTTAAAAAAGTAAATATTGTAAATTGGTTCTATGTCTTAGGAGATATTAAGTATTTGTCGGCATTTTGTGGGTGGAACTTTTTCATTGCTCGTTAGTATAATACACTAACCCCCATTTGCACTAAACGTAAGTTAGGCTTGTCCGTGTTAAGATTCACCTAAGCCTTAAAACAGCCTAGCTACAAAAATTGATTGCACTTACAGATTGGACTTAGGAATGGCTTAGTGTCAGTGCAATCATTTTTTTGGTAGGAGCAGCCTAAACAAGTTAGGTAAGAACTTAGGCGATTCTTATGTTTAGTGCAAACGGATGTAAGAGTAAGGAAGCAAAGAGTTTCGTTCATATGAGGTTACTTTCAAAGAGAGTAAAAATAAGTACTTATAGCAAATTTATAAATTTTGCAACTTTATTTAGGACTAAGCACAATTCACAACTAGACCCTCACAATACTACGACATTCATTACCTACACAGCACACCTGCTCATCTCACCTCTGCATTAAAAATGAATTATTGTGCATTTTTGGAAAAAATCGTGAGGAAACCTTCATTACTCCATAGCTATGGGCTAGCCCCGGTCATGCAAAATGGAGTATTGAATAACTGGCTCAAAGTGGGCACACATGTGCCTCTGCCACCCCGCATGGAAAAAGGCGTGACGCTATGTTATGGGATGTGTTTTTTAACCTTTTTACTACTCTATCTATGTATATATCATCGTAAGTTAAAACCGTTAGTTTATTATCTAAGGTTTTTTTCCCTCGTTAGTTTACAAACTATCGATAAATTGTAAACTGTACCGTATTGCTTACGATATGATGCCTTAGTTTATAATAAAACTGTTGAATAGTGAACTGGTTTAAACTTGAATTGCAAATGAAGTACCAGGGCAAACACTGCGGTAGCTTAGGTGAAGACTAGAGGGGGCGAGCGCAGCGAAGCCCCCGAATAGTCTTCGTGTAAGGTTGACATGTAAGAACAAAAGACACGTAAATTCTAAACCCTGATCTGGTTTACAATTTGTTGATTGTATACCAACTAACGTTATTTTGTAAACTAACAATCTTAAGGTAACATATACACTACGCTCAGTACATGTCATAAACATATAATTTTATTGGCTTACGATATAATTTATTAACTTACGTGACTTATATTCGTTATTCCAGGAAATGAAATGTCAATATCCAGATATCCACATAACCTCAGTCGAATGAAATAAATAAATAAATCAAAAAAATAATCATCTTAAAAATCCTCAAATGAACGGAACTCTTTATGTGACACACACACAGTGCCCTCTACCTAAAGTTTTTGGTAATATATTCTTCAGTATAGATCCACAAACGTATCTGACCCGAGGACAGCGTCGCTAGCGTCAATGGCTTACGAATGAGATAAATAGCTTACACCACCACTATAGTCAATAGTCAATAGTCAAAGTACTTTATTACTGTAGATATTTACATATACTTAGCAAACGTCATTTTTTGCCTCTTCTCTACATTGGACCACTGTGGGAGAAGAAGGGCGTAGAAACTCCCACAGATTTATTTTTAGATCTCTTTTAAAAATAGGTTGTGCTTAACTAATACAAATATGAAAAATTTAATTGTTATGATTAATAAGCAGGAATAAATAATTACAAAATTATTAACAGCAAGGTCTGTGTTGAGCCAGATTAACCCCATACAGTCCTGTCATTTAAGTAATCTTGAACATTGTAATATCCCTTTTTCGACAAAGTCGCTTTAACATGCTTTTTAAATTGCTCAAATGGCAATTTCAAAATCTCCAGAGGTATCTTATTGTAGTAGAGAATGCACTGACCCTTGAAAGAATTGCTAACCTTCGCGAGTCTAAAACGGGGCGCACATAGTCTGTGATTATTTCTTAGGTTAACATTACAGCTGTCGCTAAATGTCGCCACCCCGGGCCAAATAAGTTTGTGGCTCTGAACATCTAAGTGACGCCTGTCAATTAGGACTGGTTTATCCTCGTGCTGGTCAGAAGGTAACATTGTCCAAATGGCAGCCCTGGCTTATTCCCCGGTGGCCAAAGCAAGAACTAAAGTAGTTAGCGACGCTGTCAAGTGGATACTTCTTTTAGTAAACCGTTCTTCATATTTTTTTTATTGAAGTCAGTTATTTAAAAAGGTAAATTAAGAGGAAACATATGTACAAAGGCGAGCTTATCCCTAAAAAGAGACTTCTTCCAGCAAACCAAGGCATGACTGGAAATTTTATCATGAAAGGGTAGGCAGTGCACAATATCTAAACAATAATATAATACAAATAAGTAAATTAAATATCTATAAAATACGGTCAATAATATATTTACTCGTATATACCAAACTACTTAATGAGTATCAATACATACATATAGCCTTTACATATAGTTTACATATAATAATAATATACATACTACAACTATCACAAAAGAGAGAGGAAGTGCTCTTTTACCCGGTTTTGAAAGCGAAAAGAGTGGGATTGTCTCTTCTCGTATCGTTTGTTTGGCAAACGCATTGCGTCAAGCGGACATATTTTTGTTGTATCTAAAGCAATGAACGCAGCGGCAATCGCAGCGTCTGACACAACCCGTCAAACGCACGCAAAATACTTTATCTGCACAGTGTCATATGAAGAATCATTGTTTGTTGCGTGAATACGGTATTTGACCGCCAGTCAAAATATGAACTTTTTAGGAACTGTCAAAACGGTAATTTTGTTCGCGAGTTCTATGAAATACTAGCATGTGACGTCTTAGTCAAATGCTGTCTTTTTAACACAAAATTGAGTTTATAAAATACAACTGCTGGAAATACACAATTGTGATATTGTGAGGCACGTTTCTAGATTTATTGGACTATCTTGTCAAAGACCGTATTGTTTCTTCCGTTCAACGTGGGACGAACGAATCTTCCTCTAATAATATTAAATAACTACAATTTTTCTTTTTCTGGATAACATTTTGCTCTAAACACGTTTAGTAAATATACTGTAAATACTGTCTGCTGTGCCGCAACGATTATCGGAGAATATTTTTATAATACAACGTCCTATATACTATGTTGTATATGTAGTTCACATATGGAAGTTCACGGTCCAGATACAAATAAAAATGCAATTCGTTCCATGCGTTTGAAGTGGGCGTTTGACGCAAAAAAGAATTTCCTTTTCCTGCGACTCTCACGCGGCAAACGGAGTGCGTTTGAAGGTGGGTCCAGACATGTACTTTTGTCCGTAACGTATCTCCGTATCGTATCAGCGTCGCGATCCAAGAACGCTTGTCTGGACGCCCGTTCTCTGCGGTGGTAAGGCGCGACTCGACTCGCAACCGATTTCGGCGTCCAAACTAGCAGACAAATAAACAATAAGCTGGAAGGCGCAATAAGAGTTTACTCGGGTAAACTTTGTTTATTATTGATTGATTTAATTTATATGGAGTTGTCAAAGTTTACCCGACTTAACTCTTATACCGCCTTCTAGCTAGTGGCACTAAGCCTCCGCTGTCCGTCTGTCCGTCAGTAGGTAGAATCTCATGAACCGTAATAGGCAGAGAGTAGAAAATTTCGCAAAATGTGCATTTCTGTTGCCGCTACAATAAAACATTATCTACACATCATTTCAAAAATTTAAGGGGTCCGCAAACAAGAGACATGTTTTTTTTTTTTTTTTTTGCGTTTTTTTACAACTCGCACTTGGCCGGTTATTCCGTGTGTTGTTTTATTATATGAAATTGCCTTGCCACTAAAGCAATAAATAAGCTACTCCACGCGATTATAAAAATTAAAGGACCTATACAAAGTCATCTGTTTTTTTGTCTTTTTTCTTGTACGATGGTACGGAACACTTCGTGTGTGAGTCCGACTCGCACTTGAACGTTTTTTTGAAACTGTCAACACGTGATTTTCTTTCTTGGGTAATTTTTATGCAAATACCTACTCGCTTGAGCTTGAGTCAAAGTTTTTCTTATAATAATAGCTCATTAAAGTCCTCACCGAGGAGCACGGGCCTTTACCCGGATACCAAGCTGGTTCAGTGCGAGTTGATGGAGGGGTGTCTGGCTAGTGGCCAACCCGCCCGACAGAAGTTATCAAGCTGCCCTATAAGGGCACAGAGGAAGAAAGGACCAGACACAAAGGTTCATAGAACCACGCCGTCGTAGGTAACCTACTACAAGCATACTGCGCCGCCACTGGATAAAACAGGTTTACACTCGTTCGGCCAGTGCCCAAACGGAGGGCCTGCACAAACCACGTCTTACTTGTTGTCCCCTTCCTTATCTAATTGTTTGATGTCTAATAAACTGTAAATAGTTATTGAAGTGTATAGGTGTGCGTTTTGGACTTTCAAAATGGTGTACTGTTCTGTTTGTATGAATAAAAGAAAAAGAAAAGACATTTCATATTTTAACTATCCCAAGGAGTCTTCTAGGTAAGGAAATGAATACCAGACTAGGTATACCTATTGAAAATGTTAAAGTAGGTAGCACAAACCGTGTTATTTAGTTAGGTAATTGTTATTAGTATTATTACCCTACAAATAATTATGTACCATGATGAGTAGTGGAGTTTATAAGTGGGTGACCTTATGTGACGAACTGTTTTAGATACATAAGTATTACAATGGCATACCGCCCTAAGAATAAGATAATAAAATCGCTCGGTCAATAAAGCAGTTTGTTAATTTTATTTTTTTCTTTTTGCCAACCCTATTAATATAGGTATGAATTTTGCAGGGTCCATAGAACCTTTCTCTCTGTTCCTATTTATTACTCTGCGATAAGGGCCTCTGACACAGCTTTACGACTACTAGCAACGAGTAGCGACAATTCGTCCCGGGACCTACATCTTCTCATCCGAAACACGAAAAAATATTGTTCTTATTTACACATAGATAAACAATAAGAGAGCCCCATGGGTTTCACGCTTGCTTCTCACACAGGAGATGCAGGTTCGATTCCTGACCATGTACCAATGAGATAATTAATTTATCTAGAGTACATTATACCCCCCTGTCACGCAAAATGGAGTATCGAATAACTGGCCCAAAGTGGGCACAATAGTGCCTCTGCCACCTCTTATGGGAAAAGGCGTGACGGTATATTATATTATGTTATAAATAATAAATAAATGTAGCCTTTTAATGTCCCCATCTAGGGGCACAGGCCTTCACCAGGACAAGAGTAAGATAAAGCCAAACACTCATAATAATGTTTATAAAATAACTGCTGGAAAAATACGATTCCATGTATAAGGCATTTCACTTTGAAAACAATTTAAATGACCATCAAAATATTTTTTTCCTATCCAAAATGGGTAAGATCTCCAAAAGTAGCAGAAAATATCAGGGCAAAATACTGCGGCAGCTTAGGTAATTGTTAATGGGGGTGTGCGAAGCGAAAACCCTTTACCCTTCGTGTTAGGTTGAACATGTAGGAACAACAAAAAATACTTAAAACATAAACTTAAGTACACAAAACATAAAAAGAAGTTTGGTAATCATTTATCCAAACACAATTTGGTGGACATTTATCCATTCTGGCAGTCATTTCGAATTTATTGGTAGTAAAATAGGTGCGTCATCGTTTAAACATAAGCCAAACATAAACTTAAGTACACAAAACATAAAAAGAAGTTTGGTGATCATTTATCCAAACACAATTTGGTGATCGTTAACTAATTCTGGCGGTCGTTTCGAATTTATCGGTAGTAAAATAGGTGCGTTGTTGGTGATAGTTTAAACAGAAGCCTTTCATTTTCTTCACTACGAAGTCAAATACCGAATCTTGGGTACAGTCAACATCTCAATTCCAGGTTAAACGGCAAAGTTACGAAGGAGCTCATTAGCGATGCGGCGTCTATTCCAGAAAACGTCTATGCAAATAAAATGTCAGTCTGGCTGAAATGAAAACACAAAAGCTAATTAGTTTCAACCAACTCGTATAAGCACCGAGCACCCTTAGCTCCATTTTCTTAAGAGCTACTTTTGTTTACTCATTGTCTGTGCTTGTGGTACCGGGTTAGAATGGCGCCCGCGGCGGTGGAACTTTAGAGGAATATGAATTCTGTTGGAAACAACATATAAACATATTATTATGTAACTACCAATGAAAGCGTCCGTGGCTACCTGGCTGAGACGGGTACTGGACGGGTTTCCGTTTCTATGTGGCATTTGACACGTTAAGACGCCGGCGGACAGCCGATCAAGTGCAATATGACGCAAATGCCAATGTTCTTTCGGCATATCGCTATTTGCGCACTTACGTTTTTTTGTTATATATCTTTATTTTAATTTTGGTAATCGATAGTCCTAATAAAGGCAACCATATGTTCTCAGGGCTTTTTTGTTGTAAATGTAAAATTTTCGAGAAAAATTTATTAAATAAAAATAATGCATGGAGCGATATCTAAGTTGCTCTTTAAGACCAAGTCTTAAAAGTGCTCATGCTGGTTTTTTGTAAGCTTAATCGTCGGGTGTTTGTGTACAACACCAAATATTTAACAAGGCCGGCTAACCGGTTCGTTTGTGTCTTTATTTACATTTAAATTTTACATTTCATTTAAATTACATATGTCGTTTTCGTCCTATTTTAGGACGAAAACGACATATGTAATTTAATCGGATATATTTTTAATTACATAAATATTTTTAGAAACATGTTGGAACAGGAACTTAGGCTTATACTGTATTAATATGAATAACAGCATATATACATTGAAATATTCTCTAATTAAAAATTAGTAGGTAGGTTTCGGCTACTATCGCTTCTCGGTGGTAGTAGTCGTAAAGCTGGTCAAAGGCCCTAATAGGGCAGCTTGAAAACATCTGACAGTCGGGTTGACCACTAGCCCGTCACCCCTCCATCAACCCGCACTGAGCCAGCGTGATGGAGCATGGCTCAATCGTACTCGTATCCGGGTAAAGGCCCATGCCCCTCGGTGGGGTCATTAATGTGCTAAAAAGATATGTATTACAGTAAGCAACACTCATGATCAACAAGCAAGTTATTCTTGGGGAAAATTGACTTTAATTATAGGGCCTTTCATTCCCATTTAGTCAGGTAATTGAATATCACCTTTATAATTAGGAGAACAAATTCAAACCAATTTCATTAAGGCCCACTACTTCAAACGACAACTCCATATGAAGTATGGGGAATCTGTCTATTAATTGATAATCCACGAATAAATTTACTTTATACTTTATTGTTTCTTTATACTTTATTGCACAAAAACAGAAGATACAGATACATCAAAATGGAAACTAGGTGTACAAAGGCGAGCTTATCTCTAAAAAGAGATTTCTTCCAGCAAACCTAACATGGACAGAATACATGAAATAACAGGTAGACCTATGTGCACAACGTTAAAAATATTAAAATAATAAACTAATTACTAATATGTACACAAATACATAATATCAATACAAATAGACAAAATTATACTACATATATATCAAAGCAATAAACCTACATAAATCTTGTATGGAAGAGAAAGATAGTGTTCTTTTAAGCGAGTTTTAAAAATAGAAAGTGACGGGCTGTCTCTGATGGCGCTAGGAAGTTTGTTCCAGAGCCTGATAGCTCGTAGTCTGAACCCATGTTTATATGCGGCTGTATTGTGTTGCGGAGTTATAAGCAGTGATCGAGCGTGAGATCTCCGAGGCCTATCCGAGGACAAAAATTCAAAACGATCTCGTAAGAAGACAGGATAGCGAGGATTAAATAAGATGTTATAGAGGCAAATGAGGATATGAGAATCCCGACGAAGACGGATAGGGAGCCACTTTAACTCCCTGCGATACTCCGAGACGTGGTCATACTTGCGCAGGCCGAAGACAAACCGAATCCCGAGGTTTTGAAGTCGCTCGCGTTTGTTCAGTTGCTCTTCATTCGCGCTCACCCAGCATACGTCAGCGTAATCGATCAGGGGAAGGAGAAGAGACTGGGCAAGCGTTATTTTTGTCTGACGAGGCAGGAAGTATTGTAGTCGTTTGAGGGAGTGAAAAGTGGCAAAGACTCGCCTACTGACCTCGCTGACATGCGCTGACCAGGAAAATTGGTTATCGAAGAAAACTCCTAGATTTTTGGCCTTAGTACTATATGAGATTATAGTTCCATCATAGGTTATAGGGGCAATGGACAGATTCTGTAACAAGTTAAGGGAAAACCTGGAACCAATAATCAAAGCCTGGGACTTACTAGACTTACCTTACTTACTTACTTATTACTTAATTTAAAAATTTATATATCGTTGTTAAAAAATATTTTTTAAAAATTATAATATTTAGAAATTTAAATAAAAAATTAAATCAGATCAAGATGTAGTTTATAATTAAGTTTAAGATGGATTACAATAAAATTATTTTGTCTAAGTTTATTTACTTATTTCTTCAGGTGTAACAATAGGACCGGTTACAGTACAAAAATAAAACAGAGGATAAATACATAACAATAACTTCAGAGTATAGTTTTGAGTTGTCTACTTAGTATTGGGTCTAAGAAACATTTTATTTTATTTTTATTTATTTATTTGTCAAATTTCGTAAGTGCAACATAACAGAAATAATTCTAATGCGTTGTATTATTGTTGTTTATGGTTAATGGCTTGTGACACGCTACAATAGCATTCATAATAACATCAGTATGCATATTGTTACTTTGCCATCTAGCAATATCGATCACTATCCCTTCCATATTGTCAAATAGACCAAGCAAAAGTTAGCTAGTTAAAACTAGTAGTTGTGTGAGAACAGTAGACCTCTTTTCAATAAAAAAAATAAAATCCGTCTGTATATAAAGCTCCAGCAATGTCCCCCCCTTTTTTTCCCCCTCCACTCCCCCCTTTTGGTTTTCTTTTCGCATATCTTGTGTTGAAGGAAGACCTTAGGCCTCTTAAGTCGGTTTGGCCTAGCCTTAAGGGCTGAACAAAGGCCAATGGCATTGAGAATTAGACAAAGAAAACAAATACCCGTCGCATCGCGTCGAAGCAGACTGACGCATGCTCCCGCGCAGAGCCCCGCGGGGCAGTCCGAGCTCCGAGACCAAGAAAATTATAGAAAATATTACTAAACTCCTGTAATAATAACATTAAAAATAAAATAAAACAACCAAAAAATTTCCCTTTTTTTTACCTATTTTTGCTTGTAAGTTTCATATAGGAAACTGATTTCGTCTCCGAGCGCTTGTTCATTTAGTTAAATAATAATGCATTGCGAAAAATATTTTTAAGTATTAAATATAACAGATATCCGGTAATTTTAAAAGTCTATTCTTATCTCTAATAGACCTTTTATAACATATATTTATCCTACATTTCTATGTTGTCTAGTTTAGCCTAGAATTGAAGCTAAAGATGCATTTCTGGCCATATTTAATACATACTGACCCTAGATTAGTGTAACTCACTTTGTATCTTTCGCACCTGAGTGCCAGTCAAGCTTTGAGTTGGCAGTTGAGCATGCGCGTGCTCTAGCCAATTCCTCCATATCCCCAGCACATGTACGTACATCTGGTCTTCACCCATAAACCTTCTTAACGATTTATTTACTGTCGGAGACGCTGACTCGTTCGTGCCATATATGACCCACCCAAGAGACCCAGATGTGGCCATGTGTCAATTATTAGTGGCCTTACTGAAGAGATTGCTTAATTTATAAGATTTTGTGAAGAGCTTCGTGGTTGAGTGATTTCACGCTCGCTTCTCACTCATGAGATGCGCGTCGAAGCCGGTGCAGAACCTGTGAGATAAGTAATTTATCTTAAGTGATGGAATAAATCGTGAGGAAACCTTCATTTCTCCGTAGCAGCGCCGATGGGCTAACGACCTGTCTGGCAAAATGGAGTATTGAATAACTGGCCAAACTTCGTCAGAACTATGCATCTGCCACTCCTTATGGGAATTGACGTGATGCTATGTTATGGATTTGAACAAGCTGTGGGGCCATCAACAGATGATTGATTGCTTTTCATAGGTTTTGAATTTTACTACCAAGTAATAAGGTTCAACATCAGGGTCTTTTTTTATCTACCCACAGATGAGTGGAGAGAGATTCGTGCATAATTAGAATTACAGGGAGAGCAAGTGTATGCCTTTGCCACCTCGTATGATAAGATAAATGTGTTATCTATGTTCAACTCCGAAGAAAAAGATGGGTGTTTAATTTTTTAATGGCAACAACTATATTGTTTATCAATTTAAGTTTTGACTACCAAATATACTAACTGAGCATCAAATTTAGTGCTCCCTTGTAGTATACAGAACCCTATGGTTTATGGTCATGCTCATTAGAATGTCTTTGCTTACGGCGGCTCTGTGTAGCGGGTTGCTCCCCTCCCTCAAATATGGCGAGGGGGGGTGATGGCTGGTGCACAAGTAATACTCGTGAACGGGTGCAGCTTGGAGGGACTGGTCCAGCCTGTTTTCTCATAAGTTATGTTCATTACTTGCTTGTCTTTGTTCTTATTTATTTATTTTGTTAGATTGTTATTTTGAGACATCTTACTTTCACTTATGGATACGATGTAGTAATATGGTCATTAGATTAGATAATTATTATATCGTACATTGTGTAATAAAAAAAAATTACAACTAAAATTACATCCCCGTAGAGTTTCTTGATGCTATCTTCTCTGACGGGCGTATTTCCGAAGCACTGGTAGAGTTCATGGAGTTTATTTTTCCTGTGCGAGATTCAGCCCTGAATCACCACTTGAAAGGGAAATTTCCTTTTTCAAACTTTAACCATAATCAGTTATGTAGGTACTCATTAGTTTAGTTGATCATATTTGATTTATTTTTTATTTATTCCATGAATATGAGACTTAAGTAAGTGTTTGACTTTTAAAAGTACATTATTTTGCCTACTTGCAATAAATGATTTGAGTTTAGGTTGTTTGCTATATGTCAGTATGTGTCCGAATATTAAAGTTAAGTTTGTCAGGTTACAATTTTATTGCAACCTGTGTAGGAAGCAGGAATAATTACGCGTCGAAAAAGTATGCGAATCAAACTGTCAGTGACTCTTATGTACATTGACATAAGGTTCATGATTTCTGAACTCGAACACTTTTTCACTCTGGTAAATATTCCTGCTTGAGCCTCTGGAGCCGAAGCGAAGCGGAGCGTAAACTTTTGAATGAAAGCGTCTGTCTGTCTGCCTGTTTTTTTAATTTTTATTTATGCTTATCTATGGTTTTCATAAATGTATAACGATTAACGAGCACAAGGTTTCAAAACGCAAAGGTTTGCTTTACGGTGTTGCCAGTTGAAACACATTTTCGCCCATTTCCCTGAAAACATTCCTTTGAATAACAGAGAAGACTTTATACACAAGTGTTTCATGAATTACAAATTGCAGTGAGATTCTTGAAATAGCCGGGCTTTGTGAAATGAATGGGATATTCTTTGATTTACAGAATGCAAATAATAAAAATTAATAATAATAATAATACATAATAAATTATAATGGTGCCATTGGTTAATTACGGGGATATATTATGGCATTTTCAATGAACCAATTTGTCCCATTATTAAGCTCTAGCAAGGTACATACAGGGTAAATTTTCTATCATTTTCTCAACTATGTATCAGTCTGTCGATTGAAGTAGGGTTTAAAAAATTACCAATTAAATAAACCTTTTTGAAATTGTGAGAACAAGTGGTAGTGCTCCTTCGCTAGTCCTTGGTACCTAATACTAACCAATAAAATTCTCACTTGCAGTGGTACTACGATTTCAACTCGATCTCAACTAAATTTTTGGGAATCCCTTCTCACTTAATCTTGTATTTTGTTTCACAATTAAATTTAAACTGACTCTACAAATCAGCTGTACTGCTTATACCTAATCTCTAAGTTACAGGAACAAAATTACTAAAAAAAAACACGGCGAATAACTCTCAAAGAGTGTTTGTCCGGTCTACAGAAGAAATAAAACTGAGGATGAGGATGAGATTTACTTGTTCTAGTTAGAACTAGTTTCAACTGCTTTAATTCGTAAGGAGTTCCTTAGGAATTATTATAGTTGAAACTACTATCTATCCCTTTCTTTCACACAGGAGTCAAGTAAGATAACAAGGCTAGCTATATACAGGCTGTAACAGGAAGGTGTAGTCATATTTGAAGGGGTTGTTGTGGACATGTAGTGTAATAAGAGATCACGTGTTTTTTTTACTAAACTAAAACTAAAAATAAAAGTTGCTAATAAACATCACGAGATTAATGGACGGCCCCTTATTTAGTTTTATCTGTGCCGGTGCCTGTAATTAAATCTTACAAATTAAATTTGTCCCACTTCCCGGTTTCCTATTAAGCTGAAATTATGTTAATCGGCAATATGGTAACATGGAGCTGACCTGATGATGGAGCCGGGAGGTGGCCATGGGGACTCTGTAATTAAGCGACGCAACCCCATCGAGTTCGGGTCCGTTTGATTCCTCGTGACAAGTTTTTTGGTCACTTAAAATATTTTTATGGCGTCGAGCTGATCTGATTATGGAGCCGGAAGACGACCATGGGAACATGGCAAATTTAAAAATCGCGTGAAAATTAAATATTATATTTACGTCGCGTCACACCTTATGAGCGGTGGCCTTGAATGCGCAATAATCACTTTTCAATACCTGTACAAATGCGCAGTAATTCCCGCCAACGTCGCCCAGCGCTCTTAATTCGTGGCGCGAGGTATACCCTTTTCTGTAATGTCGGTACGGCACCAACCTTGAAAGGTGATCGTGAATAATGGTTTGTGCATCGCTGCTGATTCAATACCCAGTTCACGCTGAAACTCTACTAATGTTATTCGTCGGTTTCCCCGGATTTTTTTTTCTGCTTGAATTATTTCTTGGGTGACTGCGGCTTGTGCTCAAAGCTTCCTCGTCCTCTTTTAAATTCAGCAAAACAGTTGAAACTGTCTCACCAAAAGTAGTAACCAAAAGTTCAAAACATTCTTGAGCTTTTGAACGTTTTTTTTAATCCTATTAAAGCATAGCGAGAAAATTACGTCGACTGAGTTCCGTTCTCGCAAGCAAATTCGCGCCAGATTTTCACAGAAAAAAGCATATTTAATATAAAAAAGTGCGCTTTATTACGGTAAATTCTAAATTGGTTTGGTATATATTTGGTATATACAAAAGAGATCCGTAGTCTAATGGGTTTCACGCTTGATTCTCACACAGGAGATGCAGGTTCGATTCAGGAATTGGTCAGGACCAATGAGATAATTAATTTATCTTATGTACATTATACGGACGTTCTAACGGTGATGGAAAACATCGCGAGGAAACCTCCATTACTCCATAGCTGCGGCGATGGGCTAGCCCCCTGCCACGCAAAATGGTGCATTGAATAACGGGCTCAAAGTGGGCACAATTGTGCCTCTGCCACCCCGTATGGGAAAAAGGCGTGACGCTATGACGTAATCATTCTTGCAGTCAAATATTGGTATTTTTAAAACATAATTATGCATGTAGATATATACATACTGACGCTATGTATGTATGCACATTATTATATTTGAAAATTAATACGCTCTATGACAGAACTGTACCAACAAAAAAAGTAAAGATTCTATAAGATTCTATAGAGTTGATTATTTCATTTAACTCCTTATATCAACTGTGTTTTACTAAAAAAATATACATGCACTATGCAAATAGCAATATAATATGCAAAGAGATTGAAAAGAACAAGGGTTTCTTAAACAAAAAAATCTCGTATTGTAATCTGATATGACATGAAATATTAAAACGTACAAGGTTGCCACTAGCGACCCTTTCTGTAACACTTTGTATAATTGATAACACGCAGAAGTATAACAAGAAGTATACACGTTTATATACACGCACGTACATTGCTTCTGGCCCCACACTAGGATATCCTGTGTCGTGAGAACCAGAAACAGCGACGTCACACACGTATAAACGTCCATGGCTTGGGGATTTTTTTTTCTTCGTCCCCGGGATTCGAACCTGGAACCTCTCAATTGGGAAGAAGGGCCTCGAGCCGCAATGCCACTGAGGTCGTCAATTTCTCTTATAGAGCAATTAATAAGCTAATAAACAATAATTATGTACAAGCTTAATATGAAAAAATAACTTTTATTTTAAATGTTTTCTACCTCCAGCGCTAAATACTGGGAATACATTATGGACCTGTTTCACAAGTTATGTTGTTATTTTATACGTGAAAATATTGATTTATCTGGCAAATATAGTTAATCCGTAACATAACTTGTTTACAACGAAACTATCTATAGCGTCACGCCATTTCTCATGCGGGGTGGTAGAGGCACAATTTTGCCCACTTTGAACCAGTCGTTCGATACTCCATTTTGCGTGACATGGGGCTGGCCCATCGCCGCAGCTATGGAGTAATGAAGGTTTCCGCACGATGTTTTCCATCACCGTACCGTACTTAAGATAAATAATTATCTCATTGGTATATGGTCAGGAATCGAACCTGCATCTCCTGTGTGAGAAGCAAGCGTGGAACCCATTAGACCACGGAGCTCTTTTTGAGAAAACTATATATTTGTTCACATATTAAATAAAATGAAAAAAAAAAAAAAACGGAATCAAAAAGCAGTGGCAACCCTACCGGACAGCCGTCACGTCCCGTCTCTTTCCATAATCAGATAAATAAAACCGGAATCTGGAAAAACGACATTATTCGGGTCAGGAAATTCCCGCTTTTTACCGGTAACAACCGGTATTAACCGCTTAGGAGATTATCAAGCTTTCAGAGAGGGCTTTTACCAGCTCATAATGTAAAACGGCTGACAACATTCAAGTGGGTTATTAAAAAGTATGAACATATTTTTTACGGGCCTGATATTAAATCAAAGCATGGCCGGATTGTAATCAAATAAAACCGGTCAAGTGCGAGTCTGACTCACGCACGAAGGGTTCCGTACCACCGTACAATTGTAGGGATGGTGTGGAGTGAATAGTTTGGATTTTACATAGCAAAATGTTGTTTACAAAGTTATTGGTGCAGCTACTTTCGCACTCCATATACGTAACCAGGTGCATTCATAAGTTTGTATGTGGTATTGAAAGAATTGTTGTATGGGAGCCCCCCTTAAATATTTATTTTAGTCTGGTTTTTAGTATGTGTAAAAATACATATAATAATAAAATTTTATCTGTCTAACTATCAGGGTTCGTGAGATACAGTCTGGTTACAGACGGACGGACGGACAGCGGAGGCTTAGTAATAGGGTCCCGTTGGGCACGCTTCGGGTACGGAACCCTAAAAAGGGAAATTACAATGTTCAAGATTACTTAAACGCCCCATTATTAAGTAATCTTGAACCTAACTCAACACAGAATTTGATATTGATAATTTTGTAATTAATTATTCCTGCTAATGTATTTAATTGTATTTGTGTAATTAATATTGTAATATTTGTATAAGTTGAACACCGACATTTTTAAAGATAGATAGATAGATAAGATAGATAAATTCATTTATTCACTGAAAAGGTACACACACAGACACATAATAAAAAGAAATACAAAATAGAATAAAACCTGGAAGAACATAACACAAAACAATTTACAAATAAATAATCATTTTCACTATGTGGTATTGTGAATGTACCGCGACAATGAAATGGCCCTGACTCAGCAATGTCACAGACGAATCTGTGACGCTGGTATTCTGCCAGGGCCAAATGCGGACGAGACAACAGTATGCACGAGTACACATTAAAATATACATTAGTATTAATTATTAATATAAAATTCCATTGAGGATTAAAGGAGATCTAAAAATCTATATGTGGGTGTTTCTTCGCCCTTCTCTCCTACAGTGGTCCAATATAGAGAAGAGGCAAAAAATTACGTTTGCTTAGTGTATGTAAATCTTTACAGTAACAAAGACATTTGAATTTGAATCCCGAGTGAAGCGATGAATTCAAGTAGCGTTAGCCGAGACGGAGATACTTTATCTAACTCAGTGGTAAAGGATCATAATGTAATAAGTTCGGTAGACGAGAAACACAATGACAGCGCTTACTAGATAGTCACTATCCGTGTTAACACAAAAAATATTAAACAGCGTTTAACCTCAAAACAAACGGCTGCACCTTGCCGCCCGGTAGCGATCTTGGGGATTTTTTTAATTTAATATAGGTTTATTTACATTATTAAGCTTAGTATGTAATTTATTTTTAACAAATAATGTTTATATTAATTCAGTATTATTAGTTATTATATCTCAGTTATCTGTATGTCTGTTTTATGTAGTACAATAAAGAAATTATATGGAGTTAAAAAAAAACACGTCAAATCACATATATTTTTGTTTTCAAACAAGTGTTGAACAGTAGTTTATTTTTTGTGGTAAGGCCCTTTAAGTATATTCATGGTGTTAATCTAACTCAATATAGAAGTCCCTGTTAATAGTTTTGTAATCATTTATTCCTGCATATTATTTATACTAATTATATTGTAGAGTAGAGTAAGAGATGTAATAATAGGTTATACAGCAAGTGAAAAAAAGGAAATTTAATTCGAGGCACGAAGTTGGATCTCAAGAGTAGAGAAGGATTCTAGAGTAGAATAGGTTATTTTCTGTTACTTATCGTGGAGTTTCATTGGAATAGTACCACGAGTTCGCAAATGCTTATATTTACGTACCGAGAGTTTACGGTACGAGGCGAAGGCTAGGGTCGTAGCGAGGTTCGTAAAAAGCCTTTTTGAACGAGTTAGGAGTATAATTTTTCCGACTGACAACCCAAAATCTAGCGGCCGCGGCGGCGGCACTTAATTTTGGGTTCTCGGAAAAAATGAATATCTACGGTGATAAATAAATTTTGACATTGACTTTGATTCTCGTTATGAAAGTCATCGCTGCTAGCCTAACCAAATAGACCAATTAAGCGGTGACTTAAAAGATGTGGAATAAATGGTAACAGAATTCGTATACAGTACACTCCAATTAACACTATCGCGGTCAGCGAATGCTATAGAAGTCCTCAAAGAAAAACTCTAAGTGAAGTGAATGCTATAGAATTCGTTCTTGGCTCGGCTGTTTGGAAGTAACTTCCATACATTTCGCATATTTGACGACCCGAATGGCCGAGTCGGCAGTGACCCTGCCTACGAAGCCAAGGGTCCCGGGTTCGAGTCCCGTTGGGGGCAAATATTTGTCTGATGAAAACGGATGTTAGTACCCTAAACATGGTTGTTTATCTTTCAAGTATAATATTTATCTATACAGGGTGACATTTAATTAGCTGACCATATTTTGGGAAACTATAGTACCCATCAACTTGCCCCAAGAAACATATGGTCGCAAATGAAAAAAATATTTCGTCCCTCAGTACATTGACCCGATCAGCTGATTACAAGTTACTATGGGAGACCCAAATTATTTTTTCGTTTGCGACCATATGTTTCTTGGGGAAAGTTGGTCATAATGATGGGTAGTATCATTCCCCAAAATATGGTCAGCTAATTAAATGTCACCTTGTATAAGTATGTGTATCGTGGTCTAGTACCCAAGATATAGGGAATCCTAGTTTGGGGCTAGATAAATGTGTGTCAATAGTGTCCAAGGTATTATTTATTTATTTAATTTTCCATTACAGTTCCAGGTAGCCCTCCTCTCTGTGCCAATGTGGGTACTTCCAAAAGTCAGATGGGGTCATATTAGAGCGTTTTTGCACCCATAGAAAAAATCGCAAGGAGCGAGCGAGAATGAAGACAGTTCTGTCTCGCTTGCTCCTTTAGTTCACTGCTACACCGTTCTACTTCTTCTCGTTATGAAAATAGTCAGTCATTGCTGCTAGCCCAGCCAAACAGCCCTTTTATACGCTAACTCAAAATCAGTGCAATAAGTAGTAATAGAACTCTTATACAGTATACATAAACATAAACATAACATAAACATTTACAATTTACATACCAGGCACATAAATTGCTTCTGGCCCCACACTAGGATACCGTGTGTTGTGGGAACCAGAAACAGTGACGTCACATACATATAAACATCCAAGACCTGGGTTTTTTTTAACCCCAGCCGGGGGTCGAACCCTGACCTCTCGCATGGTAGGCAGAGTCATAACCGCTGCGCCACAGAGGCCGTCATACCGTGATACACCAATTGGGAATACTATACAAGTCCTGACTGCTTGACTAACACTGAATATCAGAATAGATCTTTAAATTTTAAAGCCACCCAAAACTCATATGGGCAGCGTCAATGCGCGTGAACTGTCATGGACAGTACTCAGAAATAAGAGCCATGTTTTAGTACTTCAAATTCCGCGACTCGGATCTACAATTTGACGACCCGAATGGCCGAGTCGGCAGTGACCCTGCCTACGAAGCCAAGGGTCCCGGGTTCGATTCCCGGTGGGGGAAATATTTGTTTGACGAGAACGGATGTTTGTGCCCAAGTCATGGTTGTTTATCTATCTAAGTATAATATTTATCTAAGTATGAGTATCGTTGTCTAGTACCCAAGATACAGGGAATCCTAGTTTGGGGCTATATCAATGTGTGTCAATAGTGTCCAAGGTATTATTATTATTATAATTTGTCGTCTTCGTCTGGGTCATTCCTGCACTCCGGTGCACCTGGCTAAAATTAGGGTCAGGGATAACTCTCTTTGTGAGTGTGGTCTTGCAGAGGGCTCTGTTGATCACATCTTTTTTGAATGCCCTAATCTTAACGTTTCCTTGTACAATCTTCTTCCTCCTTTCATCCCCAGACCTTCCAATTTCAAATCTCTATTATCTATGTAAACACCCCATTTATCCAAACCTTGTGTAATTTCATTAATGTTAATAACATCAAACTCTATCTGTAGTTGTGTTCCTGTTGTAGACTAATTTAATTTAACTAACAGTATTATACAAAACAATAGATACATACATATATATGTATGTATCTATTGTTTTGTCCTTTTCTTTCTAGGTTCCAGAAATTCTCAGATTTTCACCGGAGAATTCTCAGTATTCCCTGCCATCGCTGATACTTTGACACTGGCAGAATCATCAAAACGATGGAAACCAATAATTAGGAAAATAATAGTAGTTTATGTGACTGCTACATAATGGAGCGCATTAATACTCGAGAGTGCTCGTTTCATAATAATATCATTCGAAAATTTTTATGCCTAATTATTTACTACCTACCTAGTTTATCTACACACATATCATAAGCTCTCTTTGATGTGTTCAGGAACCGCATGTTTGACCGGCATTGTGGCTCTGCAGTTGTTTAGCTTGTAGTACCAACTTCACAGACAAACTAGGGACGGCACGCAGGCGGGAGTCGGCGTTCGAAATTTGAATGTAATAATATGTAGAAAAATTACACATAATGGAAATTAATTTTTATCAAGTAGTTTAACATTATGCTGATCGTAACGGGCGTTTTTTGTACGCAGTAAACTCAATTTTATTGGACCAACACGGCATTAGCGTTTTGCCTGTCTTTACAATTTAAATATCGTTATTGATATTCAGTGTTTCGTTTTATTCAAAATTCAAAGATCGTGCCTATAACTGGTTGTTAGACATTCGGAGGGGCCAAACGGCTGAAATTAAGGAGTTGTTTTTTCTCTGAACCCTTCAGATCTCCATTGGTGGTGCGATGGGCTAGCCCCCACGCAAAACGTACTAATGAATTACTGGCTAACCGTGGGCGCAATTGTATCTTTGCCGCCCGTATTGGGAAAGTTTTTCAACCCCCGAAGAAAAAGAGGGGTGGTCTAAGTTTGAAGCGTCTGTCTGTGTGTCTCTCTATCTGTGCCTTGCGATCAAACGGGTAAATTAATTTAAGTGCGGTTTTCTGCAAATGCTAATAGATTTCCCTGCCTGCTGGGGTGTTTTATATTTTTTATTTACCTATATAGTTATTTGTTTTACAAAGCCAAAACCAGGGTCTTGATAAAACCACGATGTAAGCGTTAGTAAAGTATTTTGTTACATCAACAGCAACTTCTTACCGAACCCAAAAGTGTTTTCTCAAAGCTTTGCTTCTAATATTAGAATGTATTGGATGGTATTTCATAACACGGCTCCCAGGCAAAGGGGCTGATTACTGAGGCGCCAGAACGAAGCAGCTAAACTAACTAAAAACCGAGTTCGAAAGTAGCACATATTACTATCGCACACTTTTGACAGGCAAGCAATGAAAAATATGGCTATCGATGTGCGCAATAAGGAAATCTCAAAAGTTAAATAAAGGGTGGAACAGAGTACAGCTAGCTTATGGGCTAGTATTTAATTGCACATCAAAAATACTGATTTTCACAGCAAAAAAGGATCAGCAAAAACACTTTTTTCGATTTAAGTATTTTTGTTGTTCAACCTAATACGTCTTTCGTATTGGTATCCTTCGCTTCGCTCACCCCCTTTACCCTTCGCCTAAGCTACCGCAGTATTTTGCCCTGATATTTGCTGTGAAAATCAGTATAATTGCTGTGGAAATCAGTATTTGTTATGTGCAGTTTAATATTTCCCATTTTAACGCCTTTAAAATTATACACAGTTTATGTAGGATTTCTGGTATGATTACCATAAATCTTGTGAGCCGACCATAAGCTAAGAAGGTTAGTATAAACAAGTTTCGGAATATCTGCGTAATTTATTATAACCTCTTCTGGACTGATCCGGGAAGTAAATATACAAGTCGCGCCAAGTACCTATGGCTCTCAGCGAGTTGTGACCTCTCTTTCTTGCATAGGGTAAGGTGGGGAGAGAAAGAGAGAGGTGACAGCTCGCTAAGAGCCAATGATCTTGGCGAGATTTGTAAATATACATCAGCTGCATCACAACACACCATATGTAAGTACGTACATGGAGCATTTAATAACTAAATCCCGATTCTCTTAAGAAAAACAAATAGCAATTTATTTATTTAATACCTAACTACAGCGAAGCCAAAAGGAGGGTTATGTGTATGACCGGTACGTATGTATGTCGTAAATGTCCTGGTATAAACGATAATATATCTGTCACCGTAAGATAGTCAAAACCGTTGGTTTATAAACAAACGCTTTAGTTGATCAAATATCGACAGATAGAAAACCAGACCGATAGGGTTAATAATTTACGTTTCTTTTGTTCTTACATGTCAACCTAACACGAAGACTATTCGGGGGCTTTGCTGCGCTCGACCCTCTAGTCTTCACCCAGTATTTGCCCATTTACAAATTAAGGAATAAATTGACTTTTGAAAAACAAAAAACAAAAAAAAAACTTATCAAACAAAAGATATGCTTGCTCAAACGTTACTGCTTCCTTTATTGCATTACGTCAACGTGTTCTTTCTGGACGTGACCGAGGGTCAGCTCAACAAGCTGGAGCAGCTGCACAACTTAGCCATTCCCTTCATGTTTGGTTTGCGAAAGAACGACCATGTGACAGATTTTCGCAATCAACTGATTCGGCTCTGTAAGGAACCTTCACATTCTCCCTTTTACTTTTAAAATATTGCGCAACCCAGGTGCCCCGGAGTATCTCAGCTGCTTCTACATTCCGCCTCCGCCGTCGAGACCTCTTCGTGCGTGTGTAACAAGGGAGTCGGAGTATCCTGTAGCTAAAAGTAAATTGCTTCTGAATTATTTTTCCGCTCAAATGTGGAACCACTTGCCAGCTTCCATAAGGGATAGTGAATCCCGAAACTCTTTCAGAGCAAGTTTGAAGGAACACTACCTTTCTAAAGTACAATATGTATTTTATACATGAAGGAATTGCTTATGTAGTTTATTGTTTTGATATAGCGTATGATAATAATAATAATAATCTTTATTTCAGGCTTACAAAAAAAAAACATATCTATAAATACCTTACAACTAGAGATACATAATGTAATATAAAAACACACTAAATATAATCTAACCTAGCTAGGGATTTTCTTCTTCATTCTCGCTTCCCTGTAGCGTCGGTAAACGATGCCCTCCGCCTCCGGCCAGTGATCTTTGGCCAGGAACATCGTCTTGAGGTCCGCCGGCACACGCAGTTTGAAGGAAAGGAACTCCTTGGTTACCTCTGACTCCAAAACTTCGATCTGTACATTCGCCTCTTTTATACCAGACGGCGGATTTTTCTTCAGCTTTTCCAGGATATCACGTTCAACGTCCTGGCAGGTTGAAAACCCTTGTAATATACTACAACTACTAATATACAACTTATTCTACTTAAAACATAAACTTGAGTACACATAAAATATCAAAGAACTTTTATGTAACTATTCATGTGTATTGCTTTTTTATTAAGATAGCAAAACCCGCTTTATTTATCTACTACCCGCTTTATTTATTTACAACCTCACTAGAAACCAACTGGCTTAGTCAGCGCTTCAATTAACAGCCTAGCCATTTAATTGAACGGCGCCGTGCAGTCGTTTACTGAATGGTTTAGCCAACGCTTATTGGCTAATTAAATACTGTCTGGGCCAAGTGGTGGGTCAGGATTACGTGAAGGATGAAGGGAGGGAGTGAAGCAAAGTCCCTTTTATCCTTTTTGTTAGGTTGAACGTGTAACAACAACACGATCCAAGGCTATGCAGACCTTTTAAGACGATACCAGAAAAAAAAATGTTTTATTTTCGTATCCATGTACTCCACTTATAAACACCTATGCATTCTATTTTTTTTTAGATGTTAACTGAGTATTTTAATCAGTTTTTCACTGAAGGAGAACGCGATTTGATGAAATTTTCTTGACAGATTTAAATTACGATAATACCTCTAAAGTATTTATTTAATTTTTTTTTCCTGTTTTTATGAAACCCTAACTAATTTTATTTGGGAATTGCTTTCAAAATGTGGATATTGTGTATTAGTAAACTCTTCTTGAAAACACTTCTGACATATACCTAATTAAATAGCGTAGTTTAATTTTAAACAATTTGTATGTGGTTTGAGTGGAATGGTTTAAGTCGAGCGCATTGTTTGAGCTCTCTTTTTTTCTTATGTGGTAGTAATTACCACTATCACTTTTGCTTAGATTCGTATTACCGCTTTTACCTTGTCACCTTAAGCTAGTTGGTAACATATTGATTGGTCCCAAGAGCGCAAAATGCCGTGTTTGGCTTCGCCGGCGCCTGTTTTGTCAACCCGTTAACTTCGGAATCGTCATCTACCGTTGAAAAGTTCGGAGCTCATAATCCTAGACAACGATTGGGAATACGTAAAAATATACATACATACATGGTCGTATATTTTTATCGCACTTGAAAATTCACATTATAAGCTTGTAAAAAAGACTTTTACAAAGGGCAGCTTATCTCAAAAAGATATTTGAGATGAAAAGGATAAATTTCAGAGCAGTGACAGGTAGACCTTAGTGCAGAAATACAAATAAATAATATAAAATAGTGTCTTTACTAAACTAGTAAATATACTTACTATATATAGAAGAACATTAATACCGTATATATACTTATATTAATAACACATAAATAAAACAAACTAGGCCCATAGTAAGGCTTCTGTTTTATTGATGATGAAATGATATAAATACTTATGTAACTTATAGAAAACATCCAAGACTAAGAAACAGATATTCATGATCATCACACAAATATTTGCCCTTACCGGGATTCGAACCCAGTACCGTCAGCTTCGTAGGCTAGGCAGGCTCACTACCCGCTAGGCTGAACCGGTCGTCAAGTAAAATACATATTACTAGTATCCCTGTGGGCAGTAGAACTCGCTAGCAGGGGGGACTGTAAACCCATTTTTTAGGTAAGTATTTTAGATTCAATCAAAATCAAGTAAAGTAGCCGCACCAATAACTTGTAGTATATTTTTAGAACCGGCTCATGAAGCCCTTTAATTTGATACCCCACACGATATGTTACAGAAAAAAAAAACCCATCCAAAAAATTAATGACGTCATAACTCCCCAAGGGGAAAATCGAGAAAAGCTCTCGACAAAAAATATCTTTTAATTCAAGGAACACGTGTGCCAAGTTTTGTGAGGATCGATTGAAAACTGTGGCTTCTAGACAGGAAAGCAAAATCGGTCTCCTATCATGTCGAAATGGAGCCCTTAGCTCGCTTCGCTCGCTCGTTCAATAAATGAAAATAACTACGTATTAGAGTTTTAAGTTTTCGTAGGTCCTTGGCATGGCTAAATGTCAAGCTAAGTTTCTGTTATTTCCCGAGCGAGTGATAATAGGCTAAATTAATACAGAAAAGTAAACTTTTTGTTCCAATATTTATAGTAAAATTATAATTCATATTAGTGAACGTTACAAATTAAGAATGATAGGTGATACATTTCTGAATACATTCGGCTCATTGGTGCTGACTTTGAGGCCAGATAGATGAAAAGCAAGTTAGCACTGATGTCGCGTCAACTTTGACATGATTTTAGAGTTGGGTACCTTAAATGTAAAAGGGAACCCTTATATGATCATTTCGTTGTCCGTTCGTCTGTCCGTCTGTCCGTCTGTCAAGACTCTTTGGAGGTATCAAGTTTAAATTAATACCAATTACTCAAGTTTGCGGTCTCTTGAAGCTGTGAAAAAATCTAACTTCTGTTTTACACGATTGAGAGATACGGACGTTTATGCCGCAAATTTGCCGAATTTTCTTGATACTCACAAGGGTATCAAAACCTATAGGGTACTTCCCGTAGGCCTAGAATCATTAAATTGGTCACGAAGCAAGGTCTTATAGTATAATTAAAAGACAACACCGAAAACCGTAAATTTGCAGTCACGTCACATGTGACTGACTGTAGGCCGTAGACCGTAGGCCTAGAATCATGAAATTGGTCTCGAAGCAAGATCTTATAGCATAATTAAAGGAAAAAAAACGAAAACCGTAAATTTGCAGTCACTTCACATAAAAATTGCGATTTGTACGAAACCCTCACTTCGCGAGTCCCACTTGCACTTGGCCTTTTTTATATGGAACGTGTAACTTAACTTGAGTTCAGCGATCTGTCGGGTCTGAGTGTCCTTCAAACTGAGACGCCGGCCGTGCATCCGGGCCTCATCAACATTTACATTTTATACAGGCACATACATTGCATCTGGCCCCACACTAGGATACCCCGTGTCGTGTGAACCTCTGTGGTGTAACGGTTGTGGCTCTGCCTACCATGCGAGAGCTCCCGGGTTCGATCCCCGGCTGGGGGTAAAAAAAACCCCGGGTCTTGTGTGTTTATATGTGTGTGACGTCGCTGTTTCTGTTTCCCACGATACAGGGCATCCTAGTGTGGGGCCAGAAGCAATGTATGTGCCTGCATATAAATGTTTATATTTAATATATGTAAATGTTTGTTTAACTAGAAACAGCGAAGTAACAAACATATAAACATCCAAGACCTGGGCTTTTTTTATCCCCAGCCGGGATTCAAACCCGGGACCTCTAGATCCTCGAGCCACAATGCCACAGAGGCCCTCAAATGACTCCTCATCATCATCACCATTCAGCCAACATTCACCAACTGCTGGCTATAGGCTACTTCTTTTTCAGGGCCTCAGTGATATAACAGAGGTTTCCGCTTACAAGTAAAGTGAGCAGTTTTTTAGGGTTCCGCACTCGAAGGATGCCAAACGGGACCCTATTAGTAAGCCTGCTCTGTCCGTCTATCCGTCCGTCCGTCACCGGGCTCTACCGGATCAATCGAAATAGGTAGAGAGCTGAAATTTTCACAGAGGGTGTATTTCTATGGCCGCTATAACAACAAATTATGAAACATACCGGTTTTTCGAATTATCGGAAAATATCTTTAATTGCGGGTATCAAGTTTTGTGCCTAGCTTTTTGTCATTAAACTATTAATAATTTTTCATTCGAATTATAATATAATATTATTATTTTTATCATATTTTCTATTCAATTTCTATCCACTTCCGGTTTCACTGAGCAAAGAGTTTCGTAAACCTGAGTACACAGTTCAATACTTATACAGGGTGTCTCATTTAAATCGGTCAGTATGGGAAAGTCTGAAACTATAAGACATACGCAGATCTGTTCTTAGGAACCATGTCATCGATTTTAATAAGAAGAAAAACTGCATTCATACCGTTGAAAAAAAACCTGTACTAGGCTCGGGAATCGAACCCGGTGGTTTTGAAAAAAAAATAGTCTATTTATGTTTAAATATCGATTGTGTAGGTCTTAAGCAGTAAAGGGCTCTATGAAACATGATGTCTAAAATGAATAAAATGCATTGTTTTCACATACTTTAATTTATTTTAGCAGGTGTGATTTACGCCTCTTGACTATTTCTTGTGGGGTTACGTTGAGAATGAAGTGTAAGCTATGACACGGTTAAAGACCTAAAAGCAGCCATAGAGACCTTCACCAAATTCACCACATGAAAATACAAAATGCAATTGCAAGATCGTTACCTAAACGTGTTGAATATTGTATTGAAAAAAAAAGGTGGACACTTCGAACACCTGCTAAAATAAATTAAAGGTTGTGAAAACAATGCATTTTATTAATTTTTGACATCATGTTTCATAGAGCCATTTACTGCTTAAGACCTACACAATCGATAGAAATAGTCTAACTTTTTTTTTTAAAACCATCGGGTGCGATTCCCGAGCCGAGTACAGGTTTTTTTCAAATGTAAGAATGCAGTTTTTCTTCTTATTAAAATCGATGACATGGTTCCTAAGAACAGATCTTCGTATGTCTTATAGTTTCAGACTTTCCCATACTGACCAATTTAAATGAGACACCCTGTATACTACATACACAAAACTCTTTTTCTATATTTCGATGTACGGCCTAGAATGTTGTCCTACCTAAAAAAAAAAAAGTAAAAATACGTCTATTTCCAAAAAACAAGTCCTTAGCAGAAGGGTTTCCCTGCTTCCCAAATTAGGGTAACCTGTATCTTGGGAGACAAAAGTACCTAGTACCTATTCCATATTTTATTAATATAAAATAAAAAAGGTACACCCGTACAAAAGACTGTCGTCTTGCGTTTTCCTGTGTGGAACCTTTCGTATGCGGGTCCGACGTCCCTCTCGCACTAGAGCGGTTCTCCATTGCCGTATTATTCACACTTTTTCCCGCGCTATTTACCAATCTGATTCCTCTATACTTAGCGTACGAGTAATGAGTAAATATTTAAGGTCGTTTCCTTTTTGTGTCACATTCATACTAATTATCAGAAGTCACGAGAGTTTGATGGCAAATTGACATTAATTGATAGCACGGTGTTGATGCTACTGCGGAGTTTTTGCTGTCAGTAAAAATCCTTCCTACTCCGCCTCTGAAAAAAAAAACCGGAAGGATACCTACTTAAAGCCGAGCTGCGGAGATCAAGTGCGAGTCGGACTCACAGAAAAATAAATGCTATTCTATTCTATTCTCCCGTTACATACCATATTGTCTATGTCTGTGTCTGTCTGTGTATGTTACCTATGTAATAACTATATTTAATAAAAAAAACGGTCAAGTGCGGGTCGTACTCGCACACGAAGGGTTCTGTACCATCGTACAAGCAAAAAAACGCACTAAATCCTAAATAATAAAACCAAAACAAAAAGAAAAAATATATGAGTTCTTTGGGAAACGAACCCGGAACTTCAAGATTGCGAAACCGATACTAAATCGACTGAGCCATCTCAAAGTTATTAAGAACAGCGAAATTTATTGTGATAATGAATCATGATGTTCAAAACAGTCGCTTGTATGGGGACCCTCTTTATTTTCAAAATTGCGTTCATTATTTGTTACTGTTGCGGCAACAGAAATGCGCATTCTGTGAAAATTTCAGCTCTCTTCCTATTTCGGTTGATCCGATAAAGCCACGGACGGACATACAGACGGACAGCGGAGGCTTAGTAATAGGGTCCCGATTGGCACCCTTCGGGTACGGAACTCTATAAAACGCAAAAAAACACGTCTCTTGTATGGGGACCTCTTTTCATTTTTTTTTTATTGCATATAGTTTATTATTTATAGCTGTAGAGGCACCAGAAATTAAAATTCTGTGAAAATTTCGTTTTTCTGTCTAATACACCTCCGTAACAGGAAAATATTATTTTTATTACGGTTCATGTCATACAGCCCGGTGACGGACGGACAGACGGACAGAAAGACAGCGTAGGCTAAGTAATTGATTTTATTTTTATTTTATTTTATTGTATTGTCTTGGGAAAACTTACAGGTAATAATTATACATGTAGTTGTAGTATAAGATACGTCGACATAGAGCCATTAACAAGTTTTCGCATTTGGGTAGTGAAACCAGTAAAGTAAGTTAAAAATCTAAAACGTCACATAAGATCTTAAAGTAGTTAATTCTCGCAAAATAATGTCGAAACATATTTTTAGGGAAAAAAAATAAAAAAGGTACTTCTCACTAGGCAGCAAAAAAAATTTATACGATTACACAGTTGTGAAACTTTAGAATATTCGAAAAATAAATACCAGAGTTTTAGACGCTTTCGATGTAATATATGTTATATGTTTATCAGAATGAACATTGAATCTAAGATTATTCCCAGGTCTTTTATTTCATTGAGGGTCCAGTGATATACCGTTAATATTATAATAATTAAAGAGGAAGGAGTGTGGCCTACGAGTAAATGATATCCCACCAAAAACATTCTGTAAAAAACTAGCCAAGTCTCGATGAAGCTGCTTGTTTATCTCTAAAAAGTAATGAAATCTAAACAAAGAAGTGCCAAGTCTACGGTTCCTTACTGTGATACCTTTATTATTTTAGTTAATGTTGTGTGACTTGGCCGTTGAACATTCATTATACGTTAGTGGGTACACGTCGATTTTGTTAGCACGTAATGTTATATCTGTTGTAACTACCTATGTTATGTCTGTTACTCTCAATGTCAATAAAAAATAAGTCATGGCAAAGTTATTTTTATGTTACATACTAATTTGCTTAAAATATAATTCCTTTGTATACCCTTAACGAGCAGCAAAAAAAGATCACGGAAGACGCCTGCAGTCATTTTCTAATATTTCATAACGTGTTCCTATCAGGAAACTTGCAGCTTGTAATTTACTGTAATTAAATACGACGCAGTTCAAAATTGACGTGTACCCACTAACGTATAAAGAATGTTCAACGGCCAAGTCACACAACATTATCTATAATAATAAAGAAATCGCAATAAGGAACCTTAGACTTGGCACGACTTTGTCTAGATTTCATTACTTTTTAGAGATAAACAAGCAGCTTCATCGAGACTTGGCTAGTTTTTACAGAATGTTTTTGGTGGGATTTCACTTCTTTTTGTAGAAACTTGGGCATATTGATTTATTTTATTAGATTTTCGGGAGATATCCGGGAAATATGAAAACGGTATACAACGAATCTATACCAAGAGAAAACCAAGCTCTTGTGTTTTCTAATCAGGGTCACCAGGTACTCCAGATCTTCGATTATCCTAGTTTTTATAGTTTTCCCTTTATGTGGCCCTTGAACCTTAACTCTGTACCAAATTAAGCTCTCTGAGTTTATGGGAAGTACTAGTTCTGATGATCATGAGTGAGTGAATGAGTGTCATAAATGCGAACTTGGCTTTCGCTTAACTTCGGATCTACATAACCTACAGACTTTAAATTTTGGATTTTAAGTATGTGATTATAGCTTACTGGATGACGAAAATTTGTGCGTTCTGGTCTTATCCAGAGGTTCTCAAATAGGGGCCTGAAAATGCGGCGAAATGGTTCCAGTAAAGGATGGTACGGCAGTGTTTGCTTCGCGCTCGACTTGGCGGGGGCACTGCCGTGCCCCCCGATATACTGACATTTAGCAATATTCAAATCTAATTATTTTTCTTTACAGTAGTGGTTAAGTTGAACTAGATCATCCTGAAGAAGTTTTGAATCATCAGGGTATTTTATTTGGCGAGATATTTTCATATCATCAGGGAATATCACTGATTGGGAGTTGACTAAACATTTGTTTGTATCTGAGATAAAGATAATGAGAAGTAAAGGTCCTAGAATTGATCCTCGGGGAACTCCGGAGGGGATACGAATGGGCTGAGATGAGAAACCATTTAGTTTCACTATTTGAGATCTATTCTCAGCATATGATGTAAACCATCTGAATATGTTGCCCCTAATTGGGATGTCGAAAATCTTCTAATAGGGTCCCGATGGTACACCTCGGGTTCGGATCGATTAAAATGCTTATAGAATCACTGGCTAATATTGGACGCACCTGTGTCTCCCACCCTAATGGTAAAAGCGTGAAGGTATGTTTTGCAAATGGGGTGCCATGAGGCAAAATGTTGTAGCCTTACTGTTAGATACAGGTATGGGTGGGTAGGCAGGCACTTAGTTTATTTGGTATATTGTTATAACCACGACTTCCCAGAGTCGCGTACCATTCAATTATCGCATAGAATTGATTGAATTCGGTGTTTTCCCTCCATCCCCGAGGGACAACGTCGTTTTTAATTTCCCGTTGGCCTCGATAAAGTAGCCCCGTTTTCCCAATTGCGTTTTTTTGTTATCGCCCTAACATCTTATATCTTCAGTTCAACATCAAGTTAGGTACAGACCGCGTCAAATAGCTTCGTCTCCGAATGTCTCTGAAGGTGCGAATCAGAAGGTGAGATGTTTTAAAATAGGGTATTATGATGGTATGAGAGAGAAAGAGGTCACATTTTATTCAGCGCCAAAGATATAAGCGGACAATATTTTTCATAGATTTTGAACTTTATCACCCAGCAACAAGGTTCAAAATCGCGGGCCATTTTTTTATAACCGCTTTACTCGGTATTAGTTCCAGATCACAATGTATGGTTAATATCTGCATTAACTCATTAATTTATTTAATTTCTATTTCCATTTTTTTTTATATTTATATTCAAACTCAAACTCAAACTCAAAAGTACTTTATTACTGTAGATATTTACATATTCTTAGTAAACGTCATTTTTTGCCTCTTCTCTACTTTGGACCACTGTAGGAGGAGAGGGGCGTAGAAACTCCCACAGATTGATTTTTAGATCTCTTTTAAAAATAGGTTGTGCATAACTAATACAATTATGATTTATTTTTATTTAATAAGCTGGAATAAATAATTACAAATTATTCTACATGTCCATTACCCTATGCCGCTGCGAAAAAAAAAAACATCACCGCTGGTTATCTCACTGATGATGACTCTTTAAAACTGAGAGTGGCGGACGAAATAAAACCACAAAGCCTCACTCACGTCACGACACAATTAGCTCGTTGTGTTGATTCCCGTAGCCCCAAAAGTGGCAATATTTATTACGCGGACAAAAACCGTGCAACTTTATTTTACCCGGAAATTTAAAACGCGTGAACAGGTTTACCGGAAGACTTAACTTCTGACGGGCTCCGTGTCTGATTAAGTATTTTTTATTTGAATAACGTTTTCCTCGAAATATACATCATAATGATGCCTTTAGATGCCTTTAGGAAGGACCCAGGATAACTAGGACTGGAAACGCCTCCCGAATATTGTTCCACGACGTAGCACTGGGTAAGTCTTTGAAGTATTTGTTCTCACTATGGTTGACAGTCGAGTAAAAATAAAGAATAAGGGTCGTCGATTTTGAGAGGGGGAAGAACCCTGCCGGTACTACTCTCCACCTGCGGAGATGCATAATTTTCGAGATATTCATGATTGAAAATTTTGAGGTTAGGTCTCTCCGGAGATAACTTTTTACATAAATCTAAGGTGGAATGTGACCTATTTCGCATTATTTTTTTCGAAATCACCTTAGCTCCGGCTGCTACGGGGCTGCGGGGATGCCCCCGCACTGCAGCGCACCCACGCTCGCCTTCGCAGCCTCAGCTGGCTGGCAAGCCGACCAGCCTCAGCCGCTCCGTCTCACTCGGTGCGCAGCAGTACACGGTTCCCTCCGCGCCTCCGGCTCATAAAAGACACTCTAGAGTCTAGCCACAAGACTGCCTAGAAAGGGCTGCCTAGGAAGTGAGGTGCCCTAATTCGGATTTTTTATTCCAAAACGAAACGCAACAAAAACATGCACGAAACTCGAGAAGGAACGGAATGGACGAAAACGAATGTCATATGACGGTTTTTTTTTTACGTTCTGTTTAGTCGATTTTGCTTCTCATTTTAGACCACAGACTGTGAAGGGTGAAGGGGATAAGCGATCCGAGCCTCCTTCGTATTAGGTTGAACATGTAAGAACAACAACAATACTTAAAACGTAAACTTAAGAATCCATAAACTATTTATTTAATAACACGAGTATTTACGTTGTGTAATAGCGCAGTAAACAACGGAACCATAATATCAGCGTAGACCATTTCGAAGTATACATGATTGCGGCCTGATGCGGATGTATAGTTCGGAAGTCGTCACTGAAAACATTGCGTTCCAAAGTATACGCGATAACTTACAGACCCCTGTGGAATGGCCTTGTATATGTCACCGTAAGATAGTCAAAACCGTTAGTTGATAAATTAATGTATTTTTTCTCGTTAGTTGGTCAACTATCGACAGATAGTAAATTGTAGCGTTCTGCTTACTATATGACGCGTTAGTTAATAAACTAACGATTAAAAAATTTAAATAGTAAAGCAGTTTAAACTTGATTGCAAACGAAATACCAGGGCAAACACTGCGGTAGCTTAGGTGAAGACTAGAGTCGAAGATATGTCAACCTAACACGAAGACGAAAAGTCTTCGTGTTAGGTTGACATATAAGAACAAAATAAACGTAAATTCTAAACCCTGTCGGTCTGGTTACTATCTGTCGATAATTGATCAACTAACGCGTTAGTTTATCAACTAAACGTTTTGACTATCTTACGGTGACATATATAACGAAAACCGCTCCGGCGTCTCAAAGGTAAAATATGAAAACATGACAGTCACAGGCTGTCAAACGTCGGTAATGAGAACATTGCCTAACGTATGCATTTGTTGCGACGTGGAATAACTTGCATCGCATCGCCATGTTTTTTGGCTTTGTGCGAGCTGTAACCTCTCTTGTTCATCCCGCCTTACCCTATGCGCGAAAGAGAGGTCATAGCTCGCTCAAAGCCATAAAAACATGGCGCGGCTTGTACCTATGTTGATAGTTTTTTGTTTTTTTTTATATATATATATATACCTTGGACACTATTTACACACATTGATCTAGCCCCAAACTAGGACCCCCTGTATCTTGGGTACTAGACAACGATACACATACTTATATAGATAAATATCATACTAAGATAGATAAACAACCATGACGACTAGGGTACAAACATTCGTTCTCTTCAAACAAATATTTGCCCCTACTGGGACTCGAACCCGGGACCCTTGGCTTCGTAGGCAGGGTCACTGCCAACTCGGCCTTTCGGGTCGTCAAAAGTTTTACGCACACAAGTAAATACATGAATGAGTGGTGGCTAAGGAACGATAGATAGAAAGAGAATTAGCTTAGCACTTATCTTGGTTAAGTTTGACATTCCTACATACAAATTATGGATCCGCGAGAACAGCAGACCTGGTTTTAAAAATTTCAAAATTTTAAAAAGTTCAGCTAGAATTACATTGGAATTTTGATGATCGATGATGAGTCAGTCAGCAACAAATTTTTTTGTCGAACTTTGAACGGCTGTCGTTACCAATCTAGTTATTAAAATTTACAGAAATTTGGGAACTTGCCTATTTAAATTATGGCCTAAGTCACAGAAAATTCAGGTATGCAGCTTTATTTACAACATAGTTACAGGGGGGGGCGAAAATACCCCGAACTGCTTCCCTTCACTCTTCTCTTTCGGATTTTTTTCGCTACATCTTGTGTATAATGAAGTCCTTAGTGTGCCTCTCAAATTTGATTGAATGCCGTCGATAAATAATGCTACAGCGAACTTCCCCCCTTTTCCCTCCTGTTTTCTCCCTAAAAAAAAATCGCGTTATTTTTTTTTTTTAAATCATGGAACTTGTGAGCCAATTTTCGTCAACATCGGTTGAAAAATGCGGCCTGCAGACGAGAACAGACAGACTGCTGGACGCAAAAGGCATTGTTGGCCAATATCGAAACTGGACGCTTCGCCCGCCCGGTAAATTATGTATTCCATATTGAATGTCAAAGTTTCACAAGATTAGTACTCCCTTTCTTCTTGCAGGCCTTAAAAAAGCTGGACAGTAAGGGTAAAATGGTGACTCCATCCTAAAGCCTCTGTGAGCAAGTAAAGGGCCATTCCTTGTCAGTATACTGACTGGGGCCAAGAATTTTCCTTATTCCCCAATTTGTAGGAATTGCGTTTAATATCTGACGGGTGGGGTATCTAGCTGACATCGTCCCTTAGGGTTCCGTACCTAAAGGGAGTCAACGTTGTCCGCAGCCCTTCTTATTAGAGTATATTACTCCCAGTAAGCGTAAGCGAATCTGCTGGATACTCCCGGAAAATTAACTTTCCAGCTGTAGTTCATTCCTCAACAGAAAATCATATGCTGTGGAAACCCAATATATATTTTTTATCACTGTATACAATTGACTTCCCAGGAAAACATATGCTATGGCTCATATTTGGAAATGAAATTATATGGAATGGAATGAAATAATTATATTTTGGAAATAAACTGAAAATATGTTTTCATCGGAATCAGGAAATTCGACACTCGTTTAACTTCATGTAATCAGTTTCTGACGTATTTCATTATATATTTTATCTACACACGTATCATACACCCTCTTAACTGCGTCCAAAAACCACACGTTACGACCAGCATAATGATGCACTTCTTCGTAAAAACTCATTTCTTATCTGAATATTGATCATTATGACCATAATTTACCAAAATTTGTCAAATTATGACATTCAAATGTCGAGGTACTAAAGAACAAGCTAAACAACTGCAGAGCAATGATCAATGCCACAATGCCGGTCGAACATGCGGTCCCTGAACGCATCAAAGAGAGCTTATGATATGTGTGTAGATAAATAAGTGTATGTAACTGTACATAATTAGGCATTCAAACTCTCGAGTGATATTATTATGAATCTCGCCTCCCTCTAGAGTATTAATGCCCTCCATTATGAAGAAGTCACATAAACTACTATTTTGTATTGCGTATTCCTTCATAATTAACCTAAAGAAATAAAACAAACCCCTCAAGCGGTATTTAAATCAAATCCACTGAATATACCTACACTGTAAATACGATCCATTTTATTATTTCGAAAAATATTATTGCTTTGCGATAGAATGGAAATTAATGATTAAGGAATTTTCCTTATTTAAATCAAGTTGATAGATGCATAATATCCAAATGGGATTTGACTTTTGCTTAATAAAACCCGCTACCCACGGGTTTCCGTAAGATTCGTCGATTATTACCCGAGCGTGTCCGGAATGATTCGCTAGGTTATCATCCGGCCATGCTACCCGGTTCTGAAAAGAACTACGTAGTGCTATTTAGGCTAAATTGCATTGGCTTATGTTTAAACGATTACCAAAAACGCACCTATTTTACTACCAATAAATTCGAAATGACTCCAGAATGGATAAATGTCCACCACATTGTGTTTGGATAAATGATCACCTTCTTTTTATATTTTGTGTACTTAAGTTTATGTTTTAAGTATTTTTTGTTGTTCTTACATATTCAACCTAACACGAAGGATAAAGGGGGCTTCGCTTCACTCATCCCCTTTACCCTTCACCTAAGCTACCGCAGTATTTTGCCCTGATATTTTTTGCAACTTTTGGTGTTCATTTATCCATTTTGGGTAGGAAAAAATATTTTTGGTGATCATTATATTTGTTGCCAATTGCATTTTAAGAAGGGTTCATACACACTGAACAACAATTTAGACCAGATGGTTGTCGGGTAATACGAGTGCAGTAAAAAACTGATTCAACGGGGCCGGGTGGCGGTTGTATGCTAATTTAGAATGTTTACTATTTAATCGCACATCAAAAATACTGATTTGCACAGCAATAAAGGATCAGCAAAGAAATATTTTATTTTTCAAATATTTTATGTGTACTCAAGTTTATGTTTTAAGTATTTTTTGTTGTTCTTGCATGTTCAACCTAACACGAAGAATAAAGTATTCTTCTTCTCCCCTTTTTGCCCTGATATTTGCTGTGCAAATCAGAATTTTCGATTTGATTGATTATATGATTTGCAGTTTAATATTTCCCATTTAGAATGTGGGCAGGACTAGCTAATTAAATTTCTGGTTATGTTGTAGGTACTCATATAGGTATGACCAGATGACAAACAAGATAAGGTAGCTTATCTTTTAGGTTGACTTACATAAAGAGATTGATTTTAGGAGTCTCCGAATTACAAGATTTTTAGGCTTTCCGTTACCATGGTTATATTGTAGTGATTTTCCAAGATTAGCCTTTGTTATGCAGTCAATGTCGACGCCTACGATGAAAAGTTCCATAACAATATAGGGTACCATATTTTCTGACGCGGCTGCCAGCAACGGCTTCCAGCTAAGGTCACCCTGGAGAAGCGTATCCGGCTACACGGTATCCAACTGTGTTTGGACGAACGTTGCGCCACGTTGCGAACGTATCCCATGATGGCATGGGCGCATGGCATATATAAAATATCCCATGCATTTATTTGGAGTAGAATATGTGATTTGATAGAAATGTATGATTTACAACTAGGAAGAAATAGCAATCGAGTTCGATACATCGTTAGTCTATCTGAGAGGATTAAAAAAAATTACTTCAATGTTATGGACATAAGGAATAACTAGTCAGATACCCATATGTCGCACTGGGCATGATTTAAGTTTTTTTCTCTCATGTGTGAAGGTGTAATTGTTCACTTTTCTCTCGAGCCATTTTGTGCACCGCTCGATCTGCGCTCGCCGTTCGTAGAAGCGAGACTGTAGTTCGCGTGGCTGACAGCAAGTTACTACACTGTATCGAGCCAAAGCAACGCATGCCTTCCTGCCAAGGGCGTTTTAAAGTCTAACAAAATTTGTGGAAGCAATGTACTGTACTGCTGTAATCCTTTGCTTGCTGCCGTGGGCTTGCAGCCCTTTAGCCAGTTATTCAAGACTCTTTTTCGCGCGACAGCAGGCTAGCCCATCGCAACAGCTATGAAAATATGGATTTCCTCACGAAATTTTCGATCAACAAGTATTTTTAGCTTTACTCATGTTAATCAGCATCTATTAACTATTCATTGCCAAGGTGGTGGAAAGCTTTCAAAGATTATGTAATTTTCTTGAAAGAGACCGCACATTTAAATTGCAAAGTTTCCTATGCATGTAATTTTCATCCAAATGGCTTTTTACGTCTCATAATATTGCCTGCGTGGCAAGATTCTAAGATGGGTTTTGCAGAAGAAATAAGGATGGGAGAAATATAGGGCTAAAACTCTTTTTTTATTTAACTTTTTAAACTTGGCGTACATTGAATTTATTAGAATCGGGGGCGTCGACCATAGGTGCGTCGATCATCGGGTACCTAAACCACGGGCCCTAATTAACCAGGAACCTAAGAAACCGTATTCGAGTATTTAAAAAAAATAGAAGTGGATACCAAAAATAATAGGTTGGCAGAGCTCCATAATGTCTAAAATTTAGTAGCATTTTAATTCCGTTGCAGGAAATTTTTAACGATAGGCATAGCAGGTATCAAGTAATAATGTTGGCGACTGAGTTTATATAGGGAAGTCCATATTTAAAGGAACCATTTTATAAAAAAGCCGTCTATAAATTCCAAATTAAAGTCCCCCTTCAAAATTTGTGTCCTATAACATAACATAGCGTCACGACTTTTCCCGTACGGGGTGGCATACGCACGATTGTGCGTTATTCAATACTCCATTTTGCGTGACAGGGGGCTAGCCCATCGCCGCAGCTATGGAGTAATGAAGGTTTCCTCACGATGTTTTCCATCACCGATAGAACGTCCGCACTTAAGATAGATTAATTATCTCATTGGTACATAGTCAGGAACCGAACCTGCATCTCCTGTGTGACAAGCAAGCGTGAAGCCCATTAGACCACGGAGCACAATGAGTCCTATATAGCAACCAATTCGGTTCTGTGCCTTGCTCCGCTCCGCTGCGCTCCGGCTCCCAGTTGCGTTATTATGATGTAGTGACCTAACAAAACTACCTTAAGTTTCATTTTAAATTAAATAATCAACTAGTAGATGTAAACAAATAGTCAATAAAATAATTTAAAGTCACCCGGGCTACGATAGATGCCATTATTTTTAGTAGCCAACTTAGCCATTTAAATTTGCTTGCAAATTTTTTATTTCTTTGATTATGTTGACTTTTTTTTAAATATGGTACCGAATTTATCAGGCTTAATTGGTGCCAAAATATCACTATGCACCCATTTCATTATAGTATATGCCTAGTAAAAGTTGCTGTTTTATATTTTAGCTGCCCGGAAAATTTTCATTGTGGATTTTCAGAGCGACTGGGTACCATTAACTGTTTAGTACCAGTTTCATAATTATTTGATTACCCCGAGTGCTGTATTAGTTCCAGATGTCACGAAAACAATAAAAAACCGGTCAAGTGCGAGTCTAAATCGCGCACGAAGGGTTCCGTACCACCGTTCAATGGAAGCGATGGTGTGGAGTGAATAGTTTGGATTTTACACAGCAAAATATTGTTTACAAAGTTATTGGTGCGGTTACTTTTACACTCCATGTACGTAACCAGGTGCATCCATAAGTTTGTATGTGGTATTGTTGTATGGGAGCCCCCTTAAATATTTATTTTATCCTGCTTTTTAGTATTTGTTGTTATAGCGGCAACAGAAATACATAATCTGTGAAAATTTCAACTCTCTAGCTAGCTAGGTTCTTGAGATACAGCCTGGTGACAGACGGACGGACGGACGGACGGGCAGCGAAGTCTTAGTAATAGGGTCCCGTTTGGAACCCTTCGGGTACGGAACCCTAAATACGGTTTATGCCGGCTAGTCACAAAACTTATATTATACGGTTCGGTGCTCAAATAACATCTTAATATATCTTTGCCTGTCTGAAAAACCAATGTAAATGTAGTCCATGAAAATCCCCACCGATTGTCACAGGCCTAAACTAAAAACTAAAAATTCAAACAAAACTTCGTCAAAAGTGAACAATTAATAATGTATTAGTAACTCACTTACCTAATGAAACCTCCTTGAGAACTCTCCTCCACTCACAAAATCAACAAAAATCCAAATAAAAATAATCGGACACCAAACGTTTCCAACGCGAGCAAGTATTCACGGAAATGGGAAAATCCCTCAATGATCCGAAAATTAAATCACAATAAGTTGTTTCAAGCCACCGAAACACATAACGGAACTGGAATAAAGAAGACACGGTGTGAAAATACTCGCATTCACCCAATTTTCGGACGAAAATGCCGAGAATTTTCAGAGAGAGGCACGAGCGCTCACGCCGGCTTTCAGCTGAAGACTGGCTGAAAGGTTCATAAGACTCTGACTACAGGGTGTAGCGAAGCCCCCCGGAGGGAAGGTTTCCCCGATATTGAAAGGCAAGTCAGTCATATATTACGTTTTTGTAAAAATAAACACGGAAATTGTATTGCGAGGTATCTGTTAGTTAGATAGGTGCTTCGGTTTTTCTGGTTTTAATGTTGCAGATAGATTTGGTTTCGTTTTAGACGTAATGTTTGTTCTGTTTCTCTAGTGCTTTGACTTATTTTAGCACTTCAAACAAACATACCATAGTTCTCAAAACACATAGCGTCGAAATCAACTAACTAACGAACTAAGCTTGCTATGCTTGAAATCCGACAGCTTTTATGGCATTACGGTATGCGTCGACGGTTTCACGTTCATATAAATTTGACAAATCGGTAGTTTGGGGCACAATTATATAAAAATTGTTATAATTATAATTTAGGGGAATTGTTCAATTTTCAAAAAAGTTATAAGGAACGATCTTATTTGCTCTATAAGTAGGTACCAAGTCTTAGCAGAACGCTACCTAGTTTTTGAGGGTTTAATCTTCGGGTTTATTTATACCACTAAATATTGGGTGCTTACCTATGAAATTGGCGAATTTTTCTTCCAGATTCAGGAGTTCATAATTCGAGTAATTCGATAGCTATTTCCAGTTTTTTTTTTATTGTATTAAAATTAATTTCAATATTTTCTATTAAATTCATCTACTTATTAAATTTTCTTTTAATTTTCAGTTTGATAATGTTATCTTCAAAATCAGTGCCTCCTAAATGTCATCCATTTTCATGATAATATTCGTAATATTTTTTTTACAGCTGACACTTTTCAAAAATTATATGAAATTTTTTCTGTTAGCTAAATGTTGTGTCATTCATACACACAAAGTTCATAAAATTAGGATCTGTCATTCCTAAAAAAAAATACAAAAATGTTTGTACTGAAAATTGAAACTTCAATTTCTCCATACAAAACGCCAATTTCATATGTAAGGACCTAATGTATGTCATGGACCCGGAGTCCTAGTTCTTCGTATAAATGAAGCTGAACTTACTTACTATTGGTAATATAACCCACCACAATATCAGAGTTCATTTTACGCTATAATTAATCATATACTAAAAAAGACAGTCGGCGTTCACTGTCAGCCGAAATGAGACGAAAGCCTTAGGTTGTTTTTTTTTTATTAGTTATTTATTTATTTTTATTTATTTAATTCATGACATATTAAAAATAACAGAATTACATACTTGAACACTACTTGAACCACTGAGGTTTGTGTGTGGTGTTATCTACTCATTATACAGTATTTATGGCTATATCTAAATTAAAGTCAGCTAGCAGTACCTAGGAAATTTAGTTCTGAAAGTCCGGGGCTCCGCCTTAGAACATCCTGTACACCCACATCTCGGTACATTTGCTTCCCCCCTCACCGCTCTTCACGTCGGCGTAATTCCAGTGCAATACTTTCCGTAATTACCCTCAGATTTCTTTGTTTTTCTCACAAAGCCAAAATAGGAGGTCGGTTGCCATGACAACTGTATGGCGCGCAAAACGGCTGAGTCGTAAAAGCTTTTGTTTGAACGCAGCGACGGAACGAAAAGGTGGCAACGTAGAATGCTCATAAAGTCAACTCTAACAGCTCTTACCTTCAATTATATCAATCACAACTCACATGATTAATATAATTGAAGGTAATGGTTATTAGTAAGTTAACATTGTGAGTTGTACCTCATAACTTGTGATGAAAAAACACGACCTGCCCTAACTGATCATGAAGACCTGGCCCTCGAGTCGTAATAAAAATCGAACAGCACTAATGCATACGGCGGCTCTTCTGTTGTTTGGAGACTGACTGCCGGATACGGCATTTGCCGCCCTTCGGAGCAATCGATGTACTATTGCTATTGGAGTTTTATTAATCGACTCGAGGGCCTGGTCGCCCACGCACCTCCTGGCTCCAAAACCTCCGAGAATGGATCGGGATGAGCGAAATTACCCTATTCCGGGCCGCAATATCCCGTGTGCAGATTTCTCTTATAGCCGCCAACCTCCTAAAGAATATGATACCCGATGAACAGGAAGATGAAAAAAATCATAACTTAAAAAATAACCCACTAAAATACGTGAATTATTAAACTGCACATCAAAAATAATGATTTGCACAGCAAATATCAGGGCAAAATGCTGCGGTAGCTTAGGTGAAGGTAAAGGGGGTGAGCGATGCGAAGCCCCCTTTATCCTTCATGTTAGGTTGAAAATGCTAGAACAACAAAAAATACTTAAAACATAAACTTGAGTACACATAAAATATTTAAAACATAAAAAAGTGTTTATGCTGATCCTTTTTTTGCTGTGCAAATCAATATTTTTGATGTGCGATTAAATACTAACCCTAAAATACTGACTGGGCCACAAGTCTCTCAAGAACCTTATTGTGGCTCACAGTAATAGTGGCCAGTTAGTATTGATTTAGATTCAGATTTTTTTACACTAGCCTTAGATAATTATTTATGATTTTGTCTCATCAAAACATTGCGCCAAGAATTTTTCCGAGGCATTTTTGTATCATTTTGCGTGACAGGAGGCTAGCACATCGCCGTAACTGTGGACATTGAAGGTTTCCGCCGTACCCGTAAACGCCTGCGTAAGAAGCGAGCGTGAAAGAATCCACTAGCACATGTAGCTATTTCTAAAACTTATTTTAAAATCCAAATCTTACGTCAGATTTTATTCAGGTTCTAGAGATCCAGTAGGCAACCTATTTTTACATATAGAAACATCTATGTAAGAAGACCTCTCTCTTTCTTGTAGGAATTAGTAATTATGTTCCTTATAATTTTTTGTTATAACTTTAGACAGTTGGTGATAAGTGCAAAATTATTTATAAATAAATAAATAAATAAATAGGTTCATAAATTATCCATCACTCCATGTTTAATATTTAATAAACAGAGGAGTACAATAGTTTCCACATCGACAACAACGTTGTTAAAACTTGCAACATCAAACCAAGCACAGTCCCAGAAGCTAAAACAACGATTGAACTTCCTCTTAACGTTAGGATAAGAAAATACAAAAGCTTTATTTTTAACGAACTGGCACTGATAAGTACCTTACTGCCCAAGAATCCTACCTACCTTTTTTTCATAAGTATATTTATTTTTTCATAACCAACACTCCCAGATGTTCTTAAGCGTATAACATTGTATTCATGTCAGCTAAATTATACTTTTGTTTTGAACTTTAACTGGTTCCTCGCGATACAGGCTTAGAATAGTGCGAGGACCCCTGGTAATTAAATAATAGTAAGAGAATAGTGTATGCACAGTGTATGTACCTTTATTTAAACCCGTGTAATTTTTATTTGTGCAATAAATACAATTTTTACTTTACTTTACTTTAATTTTAGTATAGCGAATAAACATCATTGTTTGTAAACCTTTAACAAAATCTTATAATTCAAAGAATACACTGTAATCATTAAGATTATGAGAACGTGCGTATGTGTATGTGTGTGTGAGTGTGTTCGAGTGTGTGTTTGTGTATATGTGTTGTACAGTGATACATTACTTATCTCATTGGTCTAATGAACAGCGCCGAATTCGCACCCGAAATCTCCTGCACAAGAAGCGAGCGTGAAAGAAACCACTTTTGAAGAAGCTTTTGTAAAACTATTCAACAATCTAAAACTGATGCCATATTTTATTCAGGTGCCATTCAGGGATCCAGTGGCCAAGTCAAATAAGTTGGGCACAAACATACTTTTTGTTTCTAACTTTGTAATTACTCGACTGTGGGGAGTTGGGTTTTTGCGCGTATGTACAGGCTGTGGCAAAAAATTATAGAAATATTTTGTTCTGAAAATCTTTCGCTTATTTTATCTCCAGGGCTGCGGCGGTGGGCTAGCCCCTGTCACAAAAAATAGACAAATGGTTCAGAGAGATTTAGATTTCGCGAGTCTGTCGAAATTCCCCACATTTGTGTAACACAGGAAATATGCGTATTTTTTCATAATTTACCACCCCCTCACACCCCCGACACCTTGAAGGTTATCAAATGAAAAAAAGTTATAGGAAAATGTTATTCATTTAAATATCTCCGCTATTTTTTTTTTTTTTTTAAACTGCTTCGACAAAAAAGCTAAAGGGTTATCGAACGCTCACAAATTGCTAGGAGAACCGGATATTAAAAGCGATCTGTAGAGGAGACGTTCCGGAAAATTATATTTATTTATTTATATATTTATTGGCCTCTGCCAGTCAATGCGGTAAGTAATTAAATATACTTCTATAAAAATGGATAAACATGAGTCAGATTTCCTCACGATGTTATCCATCACCATGATGAACGTTCGTATAATGTACTATATAATGTAACTAACTATCTCATAAGTACATGGTTTCATTTCCTATATTTACTGGGTGAAAGGCGAGCGTGTAACCACTTGAAAACGGACGATGCTAGAAAAACAGTCCTTGGTTACACGAACACTCTGTGGTGTGGAACAATCAAGACAAGTCTCGACGAACGATGTTAAAGTTTCGCGACGGCAACTGACAAATGAGTTGATATAGACGCTAAGATTTCTTCTCTTATCTTAGAACTTGGTCAATTAGGCACAACCTTAAACTCAAAGTTTGACGGACATCCAGTCATGCTGCCTTTGTCTCTCGCTCGGGAGCTGACAACGCCAATATGGCATTTTGTAACCTTATTTTTTGTTAAGTTGGGAAGTCTCCCGCCACACAGTGGAGAAATTGTCTGACATAGTGTTGTTTGCTGCTGATACTTCAGTGGTCTCCAAAATTGAAAGGCAAAAAGATGATTTTGATGATCTTAGTGGAGTATTGAATCGGTTCACAGTTAAAAATTAATTGTTAAATGCTGGTAAAGCCAGTGTATCAAAATCTCACTTCCAAATTTCAGGCAAGTTGAAACCAGTTTAGTGTTAGGCAGCAACACGTCAGAATTAGTAAATGATACGAAGTTTCTTGAAATAATCATTGATAGCAAATTTCAGTGGGGACCTCCCATAGATAAATTAGCTGGTAAGTTAAGTTATGTGGCTTACGCTGTTAGGAACATCAGACAAAACACGGATGTGGCTACATCTAGCCTAGTATATTTTAGTTACTTTCATAGTCTCATTTCCTATGGTATCTTGTTGTAGGGGAAAGCAGCGGGCATTCAAACTATTTTAATTTTACAGAAAAGAGCTATTCGAGCAATTTATAATTAAAAACGCCTTAAAGAGCTTTTTAAAGAAATTGACATAATAACTGTAGCTAGTCAATTTACTTTCGAAAATATAATGTATGTACGCAAAAACCTTGCAACATTTTCCAAACTTAGCGATAGCTGTAATGTTAACCTAAGAAATACTCACTGACTAGTTGCACCCCTGTTTAGACTCGCGAAGCTTAGCAGTTATTTCAAGGGTCAGTGCATTCTCGACTACAACAAGATACCTCTGGGGATCTTAAAATTGCCTTTTGAGCAATTTAAAAACAATGTTAAAGCGACGAAAGCCCGATGGTCCGACGGTATACTAAAGTTGACAGGATCTCAATGGATGCGGTTGGTACAAGCTCTGCCCCCTTAACATGCCGCTATCATGCCCTCTGGCTATGAGATGATGTCCGCTCGTAAAATCGGGTAAGCAGGCAAACTCCTCCCATATATATCATATACACATATTTATCGCCCAAAAGGGCAAATTGCAGGTAGAAAGCCTTCAGCATATACCGAGGCCATGGCTCACAGTTAAATCGACTATCGATAACTGTAAACGCAAAGGGGTTGTTTTTAGTCCGTATAGCACACGAGCTGATGCCCGCTCAATGTGTGGGGACCCGGACATAGCAGGGAGGTCTGACTCCTGGGCATGGGTAATTCCATTTTTTCCACTCCAACAAAAAAAAATGAAAAAGGTTGGCACAAGACCGTAGGGGTTGGCACTACAGAGAAGAGGCCTGTGCCCAGCAGTGGGTTGATGTGGGCCGAGCATGATGAAGCGAATTTGTCGAAAAAGGGATATTACAATGTAATCTTTTACTTAAATGACGGGACTGCATGAGGTTAATCTGGCTCAACACAGACCTTGCTGTTAAGTAGTATTGTTTTTATTTATTCCTGCTTATTAATGATAATAATTAATATTGTAATATTTGTATTAGTTAAGCACAACCAGTTTTTAAAATGGATCTAAAAATCAATCTGTGGGAGTTTCTACGCCCTGCTTCTCCCAAAATGTAGAGAAGAGGCAAAAAATTACTATTGCTAAGTATATGTAAATTAAATATTTACAGTTTTAAAGACATTTGATTGATTGATTGATTGTTAATAAGTGCGTTTTGACTAGTAACGAGTGCGTTTTACCCTAATGCCCAGACGAGTATGTAATTAAAAAAATACAAAATTACATCCTCCACTCCTGATGATGTGATAAAGATGGAGGAAAGATATATCGTTGATATGGGTTTGGTCAAGTCGCCTGATAAAACTGATTTCGTTTTATTTTATTTATTTTAATTATGTCTTCTAAACTATCTGCCAAATGACATGGCCTTGTACCGCGATATTTAGCGATACAAGTTATGCGACAGGTTTGTATGGTAAGCGACAGAAGTAGTGATACATAAGTTGGATTTTGGTGAAGTTCCTCTATTGTGTCAATCACCTCTATTGCCATATTATTGAACATATTTTTTTTATTTATTTGTTGTATCTCGATTATACGCATTAATTTGCAGAAAAAGTACACAAAAACCACAAAGGTTTGTGTGAGCACAAAACATTCGTTGTTTTCATCGCACTATTAGAATGTGGGTGCAATAGTAATTTATAGTACAATAGTAGATAGTATAACAATCTTCGCACCAAATACATACTTGTATACTCTTGAATGCATGATTCGCTAATTTGTACCAATTACAAGTAAACACCACTGATAAAGCTGTCGCTGAAGTTCCCTGGAGCTGCTCTGATCGAATCAGTTTCCTAGTGATCCTCCTGCCTTACGATAATACCTGGTTTTCATCAGCCCTGAATTGTTTCACGCCTCTGAATTTCAAATCATTGCATGCGCTACACGGGATCGCGTATGAGTGGGGAAATGTTATTTTTACTGGGGAAATAGGAAACTGAGGCAATAAAATTTGCATATTTAAAGCAGATGAAACATATCTGACGCACTTTACGCTTTATCGTTGTAAAACGACGGTGCCTGTGGCGCAGCGGTTGAGGTGTTGCCTCACGAGAGGTCCCGGGTTCGAACCGCGGCCAAAGAGGAAAAAAAAATTGTTTGAGTCGTCGCTGTTTTTGATTCCCACGACACACCGGTTAGCCCAGCGTGGGGCCAGAAGCAATGCAAAGAATATCCTGTATCAGAGAGCGACGCCTCCAACATCAACATCCAAGACCAGGGTTTTTCTAGGGTTCCGTACCCGAAGGGTTCCAAACGGCACCCTATAACTAAGCCTCCGCTGTCCGTCCGTCCGTCCGTTCATCCGTCTGTCACCAGGCTGTATCTCATGAGACTTGATAGTTAGACAGTTTGAATGTTCACAGATGATTTATGTTGCCGCTATAACAACAAATACTAAAAAACAGAATAAAATTATTATTTAAGGGGGCTCCCATACAACAGTTCTTTCAATACCACATACAAACTTATGAATGCATCTGGTTACGTACATGGAGTGTAAAGGTAGCCGCACCAATAACTTTGTGTAAACAACATTTTGCTATGTAATATCCAAACTATTCACTCCACACCATCTCTACCACTGTACGGTGGTACGGAACCCTTCGTGCGCGAGTTAGACTCGCATTTGACCGTTTTTTTCTCAATCCTAACTATTTTTGTTGCAGACTTAAGCGCACCAAATTTCCAACCATATGGCTTGGTAATAAAGTTGAAAACCAATGAAAAATTCTGCACGCTTATGCCAGTTAAATGGTACCCCTCATTATGCGTCGGTTGTTATAAACCTAGCGAGTGAGCAAGATAGTGAGCATAGAAGGTACTAGGTAACTTCGCTCTCTGTCTTGCTCACTCGCCCCGGCATCTAGATGTTTGTCACGTTTACTGTCTGAATTTTATAGGTATTTAATTAATTCCTAGGCATTTTTTATACTAGTTATTGTGCACTGCCCACCTTTGATCCCTTGGTTTTCCGGAAGAAATATTTCTTTAGAGATAAGCTCGCCTTTGAACATGCATTTTCTTTTAATGTTAATGCTGAAATGTCAGTGTACAATAAAGAATTATGAATTATTTTTTGACGACCTCTGAGGTTGTGGCTCTGCCTGCCATGCGAGAGGCTGGGATCAAGAGAAAAAAAGCGGTTCTTGGATGGCTATTGAGTGTGACGTCACTGTTTCTGGTTCCCACGACACAGCAGCAAGGTATGCGCCTGTATATGTATGTTTATCTTTATGATGACAGCTGTCGAGGTCTGGCACGGAATCGCACATTGAAAAGGTTGATGTCTCTACTGTACCTATCAAAATACCAATTAGCAAAACAGCATACAGGTTCACTTCAAACAAATCAGCGAAAACAGCCTCACACACACAGCTACATTGCATTCCGTATAAGCACGCGCCGCCACACGCACACATTGCTGAAACTCGCGCCCTTAACATGCTACGAGACAGGGCTATGCAAGCAATGCATGCGACGAGACAACGTCATTCGTCCGGCCGGGCGGAACTTGTTTTTGTTTACAAACAAGTGTGATTTCCGCGCACAGATATTCTTATTTTGCAAAATGGTTAAACATTGTGCGGTATACGGTTGCCTCAATAAGGATTCCACAAATAAGGATCTAGTATTTTTCAAAGTACCCCAAGATAAGGAAATGTGAGTATCCATACCTAATAGTACCTATATATTGTTTGTAAAGTAAGTTTTAGGTTTTGCATCGGTGAAAACACAAAAATGCTACTTACTTCACTAACTCTAATCGCTAATAATAATAACTTATTGGCATACGACCTTGTGTTTACAATAGGTAGGTATACATTAAAAGCTTTTATTTAACTTGCAATGTATGTTGTCCTATGTAGGTATGTTTGGTCGGGTGGAATCTTGCAACTTAATTTTCAAGCAGATATTTTTTTAACCGATTGAGCTGTAATTTTGCATTAATATAAACTCGGGCAACAGTCCCAGTAGGTAACTATAACTACCTATAGCGTCCTATAACACCAGAGTATTTTTTGTTCAGTGATTTTCTTTGTGATCACCTGTAAGTAGGTACTTGTTTTACCGTGCAGCGAGCGACGAGCGACGACGCATCAAATCCGCACCGCAACCCGCGGCGCTAAGCGACAACCCTAGCCGTTTGAGCAAGAGTAGGTAGTTATCATGCGAACAGGGGCCGAGTGAACTTACTATTTCTTATTTATGCTATGCCGCATAAGGGCAGATGATTACCTATACATATGTGAATTTCACAGAATTTGTACAACTGATGTTATTGCCTACTAATTTACTGCGGGCAACCATTTGAATTATATGTGGAATTCACCGAGTTGGTCCAACTGATATTTCCCACTAAGGACCGTCGCAACTTTTTGGGACCGAAAAAATGAAAAAATACTTGAAACCTACCACAATGTTTTTCCGATTCAAATTTTGTCAAAATAAGAACATCATCATGGCAACCATTTTGATTCCAATTCGCCATAATGGGCTTTATTTACCTAATTCCAAGACTTGTTTTAAGATGGTCACGGTAATTTTGCGGATCAAATTGGGTTCATAATCTGAATCGGCACAAGACGTTGTGGTGACCCCCCTGGGTCAATATCACCACCCGATAAAATGGCGGATACTGTGTGATTCCCACACAAAATCACTCGATATACAGGATGTCATCTTTTGCCAAATTAAAATGGCGGATAGAAGGGGATAATTTGCTATCTCAAACTCAAACTCAAAACTTTTATTGCGACATTGTGGTGGTATATGGTGATTTATATATATAGAATTTTAAGAACCGACAATGAACCCAGTGAGGGCACTGCAATATCTTACATCTAACTTGCACAATAATAAAATATCATAAAATGGTTAACTTTATAACAATGAGATCATTACCTACTATTATCTACAGTATTAGCGTAACATTAAAGTATTATAATTATAAGATTTACATGCATTTGTGTATGTGTACCTGTGTGTGTGTTATGAGTGTGTTTGAGAGTGTGTAAGTGCATGTGTGTTAGTGTTTGTGTGTGATTATAGAAAGTGTGTTTCATTTAAATATTCTTCAATGCTGTAGTACGCTCTCCTACGTCCACAAAAAAAAGTTATGGCCTAACGTTTTTTTTTTTTTACTTTTTTGAAACATCTCCATCAGAATAACTCCTTTATACTAAAATAAACAAAAAAGATAGCAATAAAACTTGCAATTATTTACTGTTACCAGTGCGCCAACATCTTCTCGACATCAGCGATTCGAGTATCGCCCTCCCGCCCGATACACAAAGTTGGCAAATTAATGAACTTAGTAATGGTTTTTATGGCTTTATTGCACATTATTAGAAAGAAGATAGACTAGCAAACTTTTTTAAAAACTTTCAAGAAAAAAGCCTCATGATTTATTGCAAGTCAAAAATGATTCGTTACAGAATTTCACTTCTTGAAAAAACATTTTCGAGTCAATGAAAAAAAATAGATGTTATTTTCCAGTATTTTGACCATATAAAGACCACACAACATTATACAACCAATAACAGTAAATAATTGCAGGTTTTATTAATTACTCTTTTGTTTACGGTAGTAATTCATTAATTAAAATAAAAAAATCCATTTGGCCAAAACTTTTTTTTGTGGACCTGGGTGATAGCAAATGACCCTTTCTATCTGCCATTTTAATTTGGCAAAAGATGCACAAGACACCATGTACATATTTTGACGATATCCGTATATCGAATACGCGATAATTAACCCCCTATGACTAAAGGAACCAGAAAATGTATCCCAAGGATAAAAAGATATATAGCATTCTGAAGTCATCTAGTACAGGCTTTCAAATATGTGGTTACTTTTTTAGACTGCTAGTTAAGAGAATATAACTTAGATGCTTAAGAAACTCGTTAAATTTAAATTTAGTTTGGATATAAAAAATAAAAAAATTAAATTAAACTAAATAAATCTAAATCAGCTCCTTTAGCATCTTAGGAACCTATATATAAGCTTATCTAGAGATTGAATAAATTTTTGAAAGCCCTTTAATAGACCAGTTCAAAAGGCCATGTCTTATTATCCTTGGGATAGATTTTTTGTTCCTTTGCAAACTTAACTCTAAAGATCTAAACATAAAATTGCTATGATTTCAAGTGGGGTTCATTTTTTCTTCTTTTTGAGTTCAGAGCTCTAATGCAAAGTCCTTTGGGTGGGCAACGATGAGCATTTGGCTGTCATGCCACACAATTTTGTATCGTAAGGCTAGAGTATTATAGTAGTTTATGTGTACTGCTACATAATGGAGGGCATTAATACTCGAGAGTATATCACTCGAGAGTTTTAATGCCTAATTATGTACAGTTACATACACTAGTTTATCTACACACATATCATAAGCTCTCTCTGATGTGTTCAGGAACCGCATGTTTGACCGGCATTGTGGCTCTGCAGTTGTTTAGCTTGTTCTGTAGTACCAACTTCACAGACAAACTAGGGGCGGCACGCAGGCGGGGTCGGCGTTCGAAATTTGAATATCATATGTCAGGGTTTATGATACGTGTGAAGATAAAATAAATATGTATGCCATACATATTTATTTAATACTCTAGCCTATAGCGATAGTCACTAGTGAAAAATCTGTTAAAAAAAACTGGAGCGTTTGGAACGTTTCGCTTCGAAAAATGCACGGTGACCTCTGTGGCGCTGTGCGGTTGTGGCTCTGCCTACTCTGCGAGAGATCCCGGGTTCGATCCCAGGCTGGGGGTACAGAAAAAAAACTTCAGGTCTTCGGTGTTTATATGTGTGTGACGTCGCTGTTTCTGGTTTCCACGGCATAGGGTATCCTAGTGTGGGGCCAGAAGCAATGTATGTGCCTGAATGTCAATATTTATGTTATGTTAACAGATATATTTTAAAGGCTAGTATTTAATCGCACATCAAAAATACCGATTTTCACAGCAAAAAAGGATGAGCAAAAACACTTTTTATGTTTTAATTATTTTTGTTGTTCTTACATGTTCAACCTAAAATGAAGGATAAAGGGGGCTACGCCTCGCTCACCCCCTTTATCCTTCACCTAAGCTACCGCAGTATTTTGTCCTGATATTTGCTGTCAAAATCAGTATATTTACTGTGAAAATCATAATTATTGATGTGCAGTTTAATATTTCGCTATTTTAAAGAGGTTGTAAAGGACATTATTCTGAAGAACTTTCAATGTAAACCGACTGAATCGTAGTTTGTTTTCGACATCTTTATGCGTTTTGGGCCGAGCTGGCTACCGAGGAAGAAGAGAAAAATAAAGTGAATCCCATCGGTTTCACAGTCAAAGTTGTTCTTTATTACAATACCTACATACGTAGGCAATCCGAATCATATAACCGATTAAAAATTAACATTTTACATTTACATTCAGATAAATTGCTTCTGACCCCACAATATGATCCGGTATGTCGTGGGGACCAGAAACAGCCACGTCACGAAGACACATCCAAGACCTGGGGTTTTTCATTCTCCCCAGTCGGGAATCGAACCCGGGATCTCCCCATTGGAAAGCACAGCCTCAACCGTAACACACAAAGGTCGGCATCATTATCATTCTAAGTACTCGGTTATTTTGTAACGTACTACCTCTTTGACCATATTGGCTACTGGCGGATTAGTCATTAGTAATTTATTGTTCAGAATGTTATCCCTAATAACCATCTTTTTTGCATAAGCACATAAATACATAAGTACTAGGTAAAACTAATTTTTACTAAGTGCTTTAGATAAAACTAGAATTTCCTAGTAATAACTAGAATTTACCGATGTACATGAGTGTAAAACTAGTTTTAAAAAAACCCGTTATTAGATAAAACGCGTTTTCATAACTCAGAACTAAAATTATCACTTCCTTAGTTAAAACAAGCATTTCCTAAATAACTAGTTGATATAGGTCACTCTCAGTCCGAATACCAAAGTTTGGTTGTGTTAGGTCACAACTTCGTGCACAACCTAGAACCGAGCGAAGCGGAGCGGAGCGAGGCGATCCCATATACTTTCACAGAGCCGTATCGGTTGATTAATTGACATTAATTGCCGACCAACAGTAAATTCTAGTTTTAATTAAGGCAATTAGTCAAAACTGATTATAACGAGTGAAAACGCGTTCTAAATGAACAAATAAATAAATAAATCTTACTGCAACAAATAAATTTAACAAACATTATAAAATTGCATTATTTAATTAACCGATAATAACGATAGTAATCGACAAAAAGCATAAACGGGTTCCCAGAAAGTCATTTGACAGACTCTTATTGCGTCGAACACCACCAATCGATCGTCCACGAAATCGTTTATATGTACATCTATTTTTTTCTCTACGTCTCAGAGTTCATCATGCATACAATTGTTTTATTTTTAGTTCTCAGAACCACGCGCCGTACTTTTTTCCAACTACCCGCAGTAAATCTTCATAAAAACTACACTCTGTTTATTGTTCCTATGTTTTACTCTTTTATAGCAACTCTATGTTTGGATGGAGCTAATTCTGAGCGACTGTTAGTGTTAGTAACAGGTTTGGTTACTTGCTGCTCGATTATCGTCCTTAGGTTGCTGGTATTAGAACAAATACAGCCGCTTAAAAGTTAAACACCGCTTAATTTTTCCTGCTTGTTGCCTCTCTGTTTCTGGTTCCCACGGCACAGGGTATCCTAGTATGGGGCCAGAAAAAAGGTATGTACAAATGTGTATGTTTATTGTCAAACTCCATTATTTTAAGATTAATAGGTACTTTCACCTTTTGGCTTTGTCTATCTGACTGTAATCAAATCTTGCAAGTAAAATTTTACCAACTTTCCGGTTTTCGATTAAGCATAAATTTTGCTTGCATCTATAAATCGGATGACAATGCAAAACTGATCTGATGATGGTGCCGGAAGGTGGCTATGGGAACTCTGTAATAAAACGAGACAACCCCATCGAGCTCAGGCTCGTTGGATTTGTCTTGAGAAGCATTCTGGTCCTTGATGATATCTAGAAGCTGATGAATTTGAGCCGGAAAGTGGTTATGGTAACTCTGTAATAAAACGGGACAACCCCATCGAGTTTGGGCTCGTTGGATTTTTCTTGATAAGAACTCTGGTCCTGATGATATCCAGAGTCTGATGATGGAGCCGGAAGGTGGCTATGGGAACTCTGTAATAAAACGAGACAACCCCATCGAGTTTGGGATCGTTGGATTTGTCTTGAGAAGCATTCTGGTCCTTGATGATATCCAAAGCCTGATGATGAAGCCGGAGCGTGGCTATGGGAACTCTGTAATAAAACGGCCCAACCCCATCGAGTCATATTCATTAGTTGCAACTAGTAAAAGCTAATAAAAAATTATTTTCGTTTGTTTCCCTTTCAACTAGATATTCGTTGCATCTTCGTTTGGCAAGTTAATACTCTATTTTGCATGAAAGGGGCTGCCCCATTGCCGTAGCTATGATATATTATATCATATATATAATAGTAGTTTATGTGACTGCTACATAATGGAGGGCATTAATACTCGAGAGTGGGTTTATGAAACGAGCCTAATGCGAGTTTCATAATAATATCACTCGAGAGTTTTAATGCCTAATTATGTACAGTTACATACACTAGTTTATCTACACATATATCTTAAGCTCTCTTTGATGTAATCAGGAACCGCATGTTCAACCGGCTTTGTGGCATTGATCATTGCTCTGCAGTTGTTTAGCTTGTTCAGTAGACCAACTTCACATACAAACTAGGGGCGGCCCGCAGGCGGGCGTCGGCGTTCGATATTTGAATGTCATATTTTGACAAATTTTGGTACATTGTGGTCATAATGTAAAAATTTTCAGATAAGAAATGAGTTTTTACCAAATAGTTTTACATTATGCTGGTCTTAACGTGCGGTTTTAGACGCAGTAAAGAGGGTTTATGATACGTGTGTAGATAAAAGTTTATAAAGATGCTTTCCATCACTCTTAGAAAGTAAATACTTTTATCATTCTATCCATTCTAGTCAGCACAAAGATTTCGAAGGCAGACCGAGTAGTCTTATAAGATTTCCTCAATTAGACAAGGATTCCTAAAAGCAACCGAATCTCGCCATAACATTAGTACAGAACCAAAACATAATCATGATGCTTATTAATTATATCATTATCATCATCATTCTTCAGAGTCTGCTTGCTTCCCAGTCTTTTCTTATCAATCACACCAATAGCTGAGTCTAGAGGAAGCCTAGACGAAAGTGAGGAATAGTTTAATATTCTGATCAGTAGCTGATCCTACTTAGTAACTGCAATCGACTGAAAACTATAGAATTATGACAGTGTTCCCATAAAATAAACGTTAATTTTATACTAACGTTGGATTTGCTGTGGATGTGAGATAATGAATAAGAATCCTTATTTAAAAAAAAAACAGCAGAACAAGATAGTTCCTTAATATTTCAGAACAGGATTTAAAAAAAAAAAAGGCCTAGTATCAAATTCAAATTCAAAATTTACAAAGAGTTTATTTCCATAAGAAACACATAGGTAACATTTGGTGAATGTCAAATCTTAAACTAACACATGTATAAGGCACAGGGAAATATAGAACTTAATTTGAATTCCGTCACCTCAATGTTTTAGTTTCTGGAGGCAAAGAGGCGACTAGAAACCTCCAGCTTTATACGTTATTTTTTACAGAATTGGAGCAAACACCTTCCCAAGCTAGAAAATATCAGATTATATAGAAGACAAGAATGTCTTCTACATAATCTGATATTTTGTAGCAAGCTTTTTTGCATAAGTGATTTTTAACAATATTTTTAAATTTATTTACAGACAATTCTTGTAACTCAGTTGGTATTTTGTTGTAAAAGCGAATACATGGCCCTTTATAGACCCTATAGGCTATAGGGTCTATAAAGGGCCATGTATTCGCAAGGGGTAGACAAGAATGTCTTCTACATAATCTGATATTTTGTAGTAAGCTTTTTTGCATAAGTGATTTTTAACAATATTTTTAAATTTATTTACAGACAATTCTTGTAACTCAGTTGGTATTTTGTTGTAAAAGCGAATACATGGCCCTTTATAGACCCTATAGCCTATAGGGACCCCACATAGATAAATTGGCTGGTAAATTAAGCTCTGCGGCTTACGCTGTTAGGAACATCAGACAAAGCACGGATGTGGCTACATCTAGGCTAGTATATTTTAGTTACTTTCATAGTGTGATGTCCTATGGTATCTTGTTGTGGGGGAAAGCAGCGGATATTCAAACTATTTTTATTTTACAGAAAAGAGCTATTCGAGCAATTTATAATTTAAAACGAACAGACTCCTTAAGAGAGCTTTTTAAAGAAATTGACATACTAACAGTAGCTAGTCACTTTATTTTCGAAAATATAATGTATGTACGCAAGAACCTTACAACATTTTCCAAACTTAGCGATAGCTGTAATGTTAACCTAAGAAATAATCACAGACTATGTGCGCCCCGTTTTAGACTCACGAAGGTTAGCAATTCTTTCAAGGGTCAGTGCATTCTCTACTACAATAAGATACCTCTGGAGATTTTGAAATTGCCATTTGAGCAATTTAAAAAGCATGTTAAAGCGACTTTGTCGAAAAAGGGATATTACAATGTTCAAGATTACTTAAATGACAGGACTGTATGGGGTTAATCTGGCTCAACACAGACCTTGCTGTTAATAATTTTGTAATTATTTATTCCTGCTTATTAATCATAACAATTAAATTTTTCATATTTGTATTAGTTAAGCACAACCTATTTTTAAAAGAGATCTAAAAATAAATCTGTGGGAGTTTCTACGCCCTTCTTCTCCCACAGTGGTCCAATGTAGAGAAGAGGCAAAAAATGACGTTTGCTAAGTATATGTAAATATCTACAGTAATAAAGTACTTTGACTATTGACTATTGACTATTTAAAAGATACATTAACCTTATGGAGCCTAGTAGTAGGTATAGCTAGATTATTTCTATTTCTAGTGTTGACATTGTGCCTGTCGCTATTCTTAGGAAATTTATCAATATTTTTGTGGACGTACATTAGATTTTCATAAATTTACTGACACGGCACTGTCATAATGTTAATTTCCTTAAATTTACAACGCAGTGACTCTCTGGTACCCACATTGTAGTTTGCACGAACAGCCCTCTTTTGCAGCACAAATATTATGTTAATGTCTGCAGCGTTCCACCACAGCAGTATGCCGTAAGACATAATGCCATGGAAGTAGCTGAAGTAAACTAGTCTAGCTGTTTCCACGTCCGTAAAAAGACGCATTTTTTTGACTGCATAAACTGCGGAACTGAGTTTTTTCGATAGCTTATCTATGTGTGGGCCCCACTGAAGCTTATTATCTAAGGTAATTCCTAGGAATACCGTGCTATCTACAATTCTTAAATTTTCACCTTTAACATTAACATTAGCCGAGACTTGTTTAACATTCGGGAGTATAAACCGAATACAGCCAAGCTATCACTATATCATCATATCAAGCTATCACTATATAGCCTGTGATGTAAACCTTCTTAGGCGGGGCTCGGCGATTCAAAAGTCGAAAATTCGCTTTGAATCAAAATTTTATAAACTGGTGCAGGCCCCGCTTTGAAGAAAACGTAGCTCAACAATGTTGCTTGAGTGTGATCGCGAGTGAAAAAGAGAGATAGAGAGACTCTTTTATGGTTTCATTAGGTAGGTACCTATTTAATGTAATTATCATCTGTGAAGGTATTCAATATTGTACAACCATGTTACATTTGTAAGGACTCGTGAGGTTGTTTACTTATATTTTCCTGTATCCAACTTTCTTTGGGGTTGCCACATTATCCTACTAGAAAAAAAAATTAAAACTTAGCAAGAAATCTTGGAAAAAATATGACAACATAAGGGAAATATTAGAGTAGTACTGCATGTTTAACAGACAAACCAGTAGTCTGCAAACGTTGCCATCATTCTTTTTCTTGTTTTTCTTGCCAAGCTTGCTGTAGCTTGGCTGAGAAATAAGGATAGTCATTACAAGATGTGTAATTGCAGGTAGATGATACTCTTCGTTTCCACAGTGATAATATGATAATTATATATATATATATAATAATTATGTTTTAGCGAGATAGTAGCAGGGATAAAAGAATAGTATTGTATTGTAAAGTAATTATAGTATTGAAAACGATATATTTTGCGATCCACTACTTTATTCTAACTATATACAATATTTAGCTGTCCTACGAGTAGTCGCCGTACCGCGTCTTAGAACCAATACCAGGGGGGTCTCACTCAACAGTTTAGGTACGTTCGACCGGCCAACCCGACCGACGGGAATTCAGTTATTTATGATGCCGCTCGCTTGGCTCGCAGTCACCTCGCGCATGCGCGTGAGGCGATGGCCGCTCCTCCTGAGCAACTTTTCTGTGATTTTTGCAACATCAATGACTTAAGTACCTAACATTTTAGGGTGTCTAAAGGAATTATTCACAAATAAAATTCGATTCCTTTTTAATTGAATACCTTTTTGTTTACCTAAAAGTAAACATTTTTAGATCCAGTATAAAACAAATTACAATTACGTGAGTAAGAACGTAGGTACTGTAAGGTTCGATATTTGTTTATGCGATTATATTGTATACGGGCCTCTTTAGAGTGGGTGTTCACTTTGACACTGTTACATATTTTGTAGTTTTAAAAACAAAGAGGCTTGGAGGTGAGAAGTCAATGTGACACACTTCACCTTAGGCTTCGGCCAGCCACTGAGCTAAATTATATAGTGAGGATTAGCGTAATGGCTATCAAGCCAGTTGGATCCCTTTTATACAAAGTGTAAACGTAACTAAATCAAGAAAAAATACATGCCAATATAAGTCAAATCTTTATAATTTATAATTCAAGTATAGGTAGTCTCAGAGAAGTGATAGGACCCCTACAGTACCTACCTAGCCTTAGAATTTGCCAATAGCCTGAATAAGTGCTAATATAACACCTCTCTTATACAGAGTGGACTAAAATTCACAAACACAAATCGCACGTAGGTAACCCTACCGTGATCAAGCGAGACAGGAGTTTACAGGACGACCTTGTGATGTCAGAGTAAAAGAAGCTCTCAGGCGTAGCGATACAGCGCAATCTAGTCTGCACGGGCGGGACAACCGATTATGTAGGTGCTTAGCGATTATTGTACGTAGCGCAGTTGCGAGCTAGATTGCGCTTTATTTTCGCGCAGCCAGAGTAGCTATTTATTTAAGTGTATTCGCGGAGTGATCTTTCTATACGTAGTAGTATTAAGTATTCTGTGCCAAAACTTCGAATGTTTGCGAGCGTGAGTACATCGCTGCGCCTACACACATTTCGCAGCGCTTCAGTGTCCCAACGGCGGTCGTGCCGTGTCGATGTCTTGTTGCACGCCGCGACTGCTACAATGTCACTGGACATTAGACAACCTACTTTACCTAATGAATTACATATTACTAACACGGTCACGTGTATATTACATACATCCAACGTATCGAGCGTATTTAATCCAAATTTTTGAAACACCTAAACTATAGATCCCATATCCGGACTCCTGTCAGAGTCAGAGTCAGAGTCATTTTTTTATTGAATATAAATAAATAAGACATCTTATTCAACGTCAAAATTATACTTACTTATAACTACAAGTTATTTTTTTTATATATAAAAAAACTACACCGTTTCGGAAGGTGGGCCTCGGGGTTAAGAAGAAACGGCAAGAAACTCCCCCATACCTTTTTTTTAAAAAAGAGACTTTACAACAGGTACTGGTTTCGGTCTAAGGAAATTCGCCGGCGAGTGATAGACTTGATCCATCGCCCCTCGTCGAATTTCTGTGCGCTGAGATGGTATGGACCATGCAGTTTTGTCATCTAAGTATTCCTTTATACTATAATAGGACTTTCTTATCAGCTCATTTTTAACATAGTTTTTGAACCTCTTTTCAGGAAGGATCAATGATTCCTGTGGTATTTTATTGTAGAAGCGAATACAAACAATTTAAATTTTTCTCTTAATGATTCTCGAGCATCTAATTGATATATCGCCCTGATCGCCCTTTTTTGTGAGAAAAATATCGTATTTATATCTGCTGCTCTCCCCCAGAGCAATATTCCATAAGACATAATACTGTGAAAATAACTAAAGTAAACCAATCTGGCAGTTTCAACATCTGTAAGATATCTGATTTGTCTGACCGCAAAAGCGGCTGAGCTAAGTCTTCGTGCGAGATTAGTTATGTGAGGACCCCATTGAAGTTTTGAATCTATAGTGATTCCGAGAAAGATTGTGCCTTCAACGAGGTCCAATCTTTCAGATCCTATTGTAATCTATTCTGTTCTATCCTTTCAACCTGTCGTTCATTAGGCAAACAAAATTTGATACATTTAGTCTTCTTTGAGTTCGGCATCATCACCTCGCCACGCTTGAAGATCGCAGAGTATTATTGGATATGATGGTGCTCCACGATATCCTATCTGGTCGTCTCGATCATCTCCTGCGCTGCTATCCGAATTTTATTTTTGTGTTCCAAAACATCGTACTCGCCATACATCTAATAGACTATTCGCCATCCCTCTCGCTCACACCAACTATGCCCAAAATTCTACCACGGTTCGCTTTGCCTCTGAATTCAATAAAAAAAAATAACGCTTTAGATCCGTTTTCAACCTCTAAAGCCAAGTTCCGTCAGGATATCATTAATGTGTTGATAGATGATGAGGGAAACAAGTGATCTTACACACACACAAATATATTATAGGACCTACTTGGAATTACTGTGTGTTTGGCTGCTAACTACACTCATAGGAACTGACGTCACAATGACGACACACGTCTCGATATGACAGCAGAATGGTAATGCGTGTAAGCCATACCATTCTGCTGGGCTAATACGTCATTTCCGTTATAATTGTGACATAATAGTAAAATGTTGTCGTTCTATCACACAGTCCTTTTTTATTAAGTCACCTGACGTCTTGGATGTTTATGTGTTTGTGAGAACGATTTTTTGTATTCACATGATGATAATAATCGTCATAATTAAAACTAATAGCCCTGTGGTCAGTAGACCTCGCCAACATTTGGCTGTGGACCAATTTTTTAGGTAAGTATTTTAGATTAAATCAAAATCAGTAAAGTAGGCCCCACCAATAACTTTGTAAACTACATTTTGCGATTTAAAATACAACCTACTCACTCTCATGGTCTGTATATATCCTCTTTACTAATCCGTCTTCAACTTCGAGGAGTCCAAGCTTGGTATGTTTTGAAAAGATTTCTTGGATTTCTAGATAACAGGCGGTCGAAAGGTTATGGTGTAGCATATTTTTAGAACCGGCTCATGAAGCCCTTTAATTTGATACCCCACACGATAGGTTTCAGAAAAAAGAGAAAAAAAACCTACAAAAAATTAATGACGTCATAACTCCCCCCAAGGGGAAAATCGAGAAAAGCTCTCGACAAAAGAAATCTTTTAATTCAAGGAACACGTGTGCCAAGTTTTGTGAGGATCGATTTCAAAATTCCAATAACAGTCAATTACAAAACAGACCCGACTGTTATTTGAATGTTGTTTTTAATATATTTATTTTATATTAATAATATTTTGACCAATTGTAGTCCATCTTTCAAATACTGTTTCTCGACAAGTATTGAGTAGCCGTGTACCCAACAGCACTAAAGAGGAGCAAAATCGCTCCGATATTCAAGGGGAAAGGAAAGAGGGAGAATATCGATGGTTACAGACCAGTGGCCGTAGTACCCACGGTATCGAAGATCCTCGAAAATGGTCTCAGCGCCCGACTTCTTGAATTCCTTGCGTCGACTGATGCGCTGTCGGAGCGACAGTATGCGTACCGCGCGGGCCGCTCGACGACTGCACTGATGCGGGAGGTGGTGCACCGAGTGCTCGAAGCAAGAGAGAGGAAGTTCCAGGTCGCAGTTCTCTGCTGTGACCTCTCGAAAGCATTTGATGTTGCCGATCATGGCGTGCTCGCCGCTAAGCTCCATCACTATTCACATCACCTTTATGTCTACTAACAGACTTCCTGCGAAAACGCTCGCAGATCGTCGTTGGTGATGGAGGGAGAACGAGATCAGAACCGGTGATGACACATATGGGGGTTGCTCAAGGCTCTTCGGTATCCAACATACTATTCTCACTACTTCTGAATGACCTGCCACAAGCGATGACCTCCAGCGAATTAGTCATGTACGCAGATGACGTGGCAGGAATCCTCACTGACAGGACAATTGGAGGCCTTGAACAAAGCCTAAACCATACTAACACTGAACCAGTGAGACCACTGGTTCCGTGACAACGGTCTCGTTCTCAACATAAGGAAAACTCACTTCGACCTATCAGGTCACCGTCTCGTCCCACTGAACGTCCAAGTGGACGGAATGCGGGTCGAGCAGGTGGAAGCGACGACGTTCCTGGGCTTCAAGCTGGACCGTGGACCCACATGGCGTGCTCACGTGGCGCGACTGTGCGCGCGACTCAGCGGCGCATGCTTTGCGCTGCGGCGGCTGGTGCGCACGGTGCCGTGCAGTGTGGCGCGCGCGTGCTACTTCGCCACGGTACACTCGCTGCTGCAGTACGGAGCCAAGCTGTGGGGGCGCGTGGCGGACTGGGAGAGAGCATTCAGGATGCAAAAGCGAGCCGTGAGAGCGATAGTCCAGGTCCGCCGGGACGTGTCGGTAAAACCTCACTTTAAAGCGCTGCACATCTTGACGCTCCCGTCCATCGTCATCCTCCAGGTGGCCATGTACATGCACGAGAACATCGACTCGTTCCACAGGCATCAAGACATCCACGGACACGCGACCCGCAACGGTCACAGGCTCAGGACGGTTTCACACACCCTGGCCAAGTCATCGAAGTTGACTCACGTCATGGGTCCGACAGTATACAACCGCCTACCAGAACATATTAAATCTGCGCCTAATTCCGCATGCTTCAAAAAGCGACTGAAACACTGGCTTGTCGAGAAAACCTTCTACTCATTCGCTGAGTTCGAAGCGACCACTATAAAATGTGATTCCAATTTAATGAAATGAAAAACTAATTTAATTTAATATAATTCAATTTTAATTTGTGTTGTTGTTGTTGTTTGTGTTGTTTAATGGTATCTTAATTTATAGAATGCATTTTTATGTGTCTGACGTTTTTTATACAGATGTATATTATAATCAATGTTTTATTTATAATCTGACATGTAATTGACAATAAATATGTTTCAATGTTTCAATGTAGGAAAACGTTTTTAACAATGAAAACTAAAGGCAATTTTATCGTCCACCACTTTGCCATGGGATGTTTTTCTGAAAAATCCATAATTTCGAAGATCTAAAGAAAATACCAAAAATAGTTTGAATATTTCAGATTTTAACCCCCACAAGAGAGCACAGGCTCTTTGGGGTCACAAACTGAAATTCCACACCCCACACCATTGTTCAATGCCCAAAACTCCGTTCAATTGGTACGACCTGGACATGACGAAAGCACCTGCCGACTGAACTATATGTCGTATAACTAAATAACTGAGTAATTGACCGAGCGAGCGAAGCGAGCGAAAGGCTCCATTTCGACAAGATAGGAGGCCGATTTTGCTTTCGTCTGTCTCTGCGTATCTGTCAATTCCGCTCTATGGGCCACAGTTTTCAAGCGATCCTCACAAAACTTGGCACACGTATTTCTTGATTTAAAAGTTTTGTTTCGTCGAGAGCTTTTCTCGATTTTGCCCTTGGGGGGGAGTTATGACGTCATTATTTTTTTCGGCCGCCTGTTTTCTAAAAATCCAAGAAATATTTTCAAAACATACCAAGTTTGGACTCCTCGAAGTATAGGAGACGGATTAGTAAAGAGGATCTATAATACAGACCATGAGAGTGAGTGAAATAGACTATAACTATTTTCGTGAAAAGTCAATAGATTGTATTTAAATCGTAAAATGTAGTTTACAAAGTTATTGGTGCGGCTACTTTACTACTTGATTTTGATTGAATCTAAAATACTTACCTATAAATTGGTTCACAGTCCTCGCTGTTAGCGCGTTCTACTGCCCACAGGACTACTAGTTTATATTAATTGCAACTTGATACCTCCATGCGTTCCTGGAGAAAAGGCTCTGGACAAAAAGACTGACATGCGGACAACGAACGAAGTGATTATATACCAAGTATTTGTACATATGTTTTCTTTGAATGTTATGTCTGTATTTATCTATGTGTTGTGTATTTATCTATGTACACACGATTATAAATGAAATGAAATTTAATCTATTTGACTTGTTGTTCTTGTGGTTGTTGCCAGCTCTCATTTATGCAGAAGCTTTACTCAGCTTCCCTGAAATTATTCAATCCTTTGTCGGAAAATTCTTGTTGTATTGTATTGTGTGTTTCAAATTCAAATTATTAATTTTCCAGAAATTTCAAAGTCAATATTAGTACAGTGGCCCCCTCAATAGACCTAGTCTATGTTGAGCGTGGGTGCCGGTATACAAATTAACCAATTATATTCAGAATTATATGTATTTCCTTTCTTAAAATCAAACAAAAACATTAAATAGGTACTCTCTAACTACTAACTAGTAACCAAATTAACTATATGAGCAACTTTCTCTATGTGACGTCACTGTTTCTGGTTCCCACGACACAGGGTATCCTAGTGTGGGGTCATAAGCAATGTATGTTCCTGTATGTAAATGTTTATGAATATATTTATGTTTATCTTGTTTTCCACCCTTGGGTTATATGATGGACGTTCATGCTGGATTAAATTCATAGTCATTAATTTTAAGTAGCAGTCGTCAAATTACATACAATTTGTAGATACTGTCAGCAAATCAAAAAAAGTGTGAATTTTACCACATTCCAATAATTATTTCTATCGAACGAAATTCCTCCAATCGCGTATCTCATAAACACAATATCTATAGAAAATTCCCAAAATTGTTTTACTTATTTATTGAACTTTGGACTTTTTTTGAATAGCAGAAAAATTACTTCAAAAATTGTCGATTTCCTCGATATATCACCTTAAGGTCCTAATTTAAGATGATATATCGACGAAATCGACAATATTTGAAGTTACTTCTCTGCTGTTCAAAAGAAGTCCCAAGTTCAATAAATTAGTATATCAATGTTGGGACTATATAATGCAAAGAAATACAAAAACTAATATTGGCGCCTGGATCAACTATGCATAACTGTATCCAAATATAACTCTGGCTTTGTGAAATCAATTTCCAAACAGTATAGAGGCCATAAATTACTCCTTTGTTGCCAGTTACCACACTATAAGCTTAGACTATACATACATAGACTCTAGTCTTATACTTATAAGCGCCTTTGACACTACAAAGGGCTGACCAGATATTAGTAACAAAGGAATGGTTAATTCATGAGCCCACACAATGGACAACATACACGAAGTTCGGTATACAGACTGTAACAGAAAGGTATATTTTATGGAGTTGTAAGTGATACCATTCTGAGCCACTCTCACGATGGAACCGATTAAATTATGGCAACTTTATTTTTCACTCCTCCATGCGTTCTAGGCCATCAACGTGCCATCAACTGATTTTGAAATTATTCGCTGATTTTTATAAGTCTGTAACGTCTGTTTGTTTGTCTGTGTGTCTGTTTATGGCACCGTAGCGGTCAAATGGATGGATTAATTTAATGCGGATTATATCAATAGGGGACAGTTTTAAAATGATGGTTCTTAGTTTTTTTTTAATTAGTTCAGTGGTTCGATACGTCAAACTCCAAACCTATTGTGTATGAACAGAATGTTCCGTGTAGGCTTAGAGATAAGGGGGAAGTGTTAGTTAGCTTCTACATGCAGCACGAATTTGGTGCAACAGGAAAGCGCATATACAGGCTGTTGAGGCAAGCACAAAATGGTTCAATTCAAAATAACTACGTTCAACTGTGTTAATTAAAGGCTTATATTTAAACGAACACCAAAAACGCACCTATTTCACAACCAATATATTCGAAACAACCGCCAGAATTAGTAAACGACCACTAAATTGTGTATGATCACCAAACTTCTTTCTATGTTTTCTGTACTTAAGTTTATATTTTAAGTATTTTTTGTTTTTCTTACATGTTCAACCTAAAACTGCAACTTTTGTTGATCATTTACCCATTTTGGGTAAGAAAAAAATATTTTGGTGGTCATATATTTGTTGCATTAATAAAATGCGACAGGTCACAGCATGCCATTTTTAACTGTCAAACGTTGACATTTTGTTTGACACGCTCGTTCTAATCTCGCGGCGCGCGCACCTACATAGCTGATAAGCTCACCTTTGCCACTGCCAGTCTCCTGGGAATCGGGAATCCCCAAGGCGTCACCACAGAAACTTTGTGGTAAGTTTGGACGCACATATTATTTATACAGACTTATAGCAGAACGGTGCAGTCTGATTTTGAGGAGTTAATCATCATCATCATCATACTCTCTGCACACACTAACCTACTGATGGGCAAAGGCCTTCTTCTTCTCTAAAAGAGCCACTCCGCAAGGTCCTGTTTTCCGCTTATCTCACTTCGTCCTTTGTCCAATTTCGACTTTTGGTACGAGTTGTAGCATGTTGTTAATAAAATTAATAATTTTTTAGTTCTTATTTTATTATAAACAGAAAACATAACAAGAGCATCTTAAATAGGTCGAAGGAAATGATAATAAATAGATTTACAATGAATGTGCTCGAAAAGAGCGTATTCGAAGCAGCCAAATCTAGCGGAAGTTCCACTTTTTCGCCCTAGCGCTTTTCACTTTTCAGTTTTTTTTAACTTCGCCAGTTCGACGCAAGGAGTTTTTATTATCTAAATAAAGTTTGACAAATCAGACAAGTACAGATAACCATTCATATGAAATGTACAATAAAACCTCCTACATTAAACAGTTATTAATTTTTGATTTAGAGTTTGATCAATCAATTCATTTAAAAATATTTCTTAAATATTTTGCGATATAACATGTCAGCTATTTGTACATGCGCAGTGGTAGATATGTTGATCGCGCATGTATTTTAAATAAGCCTGCCATTTTACTAATTTCTTGATTAGTTCATATATATTCTAAATTGCCTCTCACAATGCATAGTGAATAATACCTTGGACACCATTTACACACATTGATCTAGCCCCAAAATAGGATTCGCTATATCTTGGGTACTAGACAACGACACACATACTTATATAGATAAATATTATACTTAGATGAACAAACAACCATGACTAGGGTACAAACATCCGTTCTCATCAAACAAATATTTGCCCCCACCGGGACTCGAACCCGGGACCCTTAGCATCGTAGGCAGGGTCACTGCTGACTCGGCCATTCGGGTCGTCAAAGCTGAATCGTAGTATACACTTCTAGTCAAGTTTGCTTCGCCCGGTATAGTCAATTTTGCGCTTCGACAACCACGGCATCTTTTGTTCGCAATGCGTGGACATTGGAGAGGTTAATGTATTTTTATCTGGTAGGATGTACCTTATGTAAATGTTCACAGAACTATACATGTGGGGTTAAGCATGGGATATTCTGGGGCCCTATTCCAGTAGACTATGTCGGTTGAGTGACAATAACGTGATGACAATGGTCAACTTTCATAGTATCTAGAAGAAATCTTGTCCAAAAATGTAAGGATAGAAACGGGATCTTTTTGGCAGTTTCTGATATTTAGTTTTCTTCATAAAAAATAGAAGCTGTGGTTAATTAGGGCGCATCCTGCTGCGTGGAGATACCGGAGCGGATTAACTTTTAAGGGTTTCGTAGGCAATGTTAAAAAACATGAATAACATGGCGTCACAATTATGCCGACATTTTGTGTGACAGAGGGCTAGCCCATCGCCGCAGCTACGGAGTAGCTTAGATCTTCCTAATAATGTACTTAAGATAAATTACTTAGCTCATTGTTGGGTATATGGTCAGCACCAGTCATTGTCAAACCTTACTTAAGACTTCTTGAAACCACCTGTTTAACCTCCGATTTACAGACATCCATTTGGTGATCTGGATATAACGTTCAGTATAGTATCAGTGAACCTCCATTGAAATTATGACCTAAAACGATTTAAAGGCATAATTATGATAACAAGTTGTGGGTCATAGCTTATAGTAGTTTATGTGACTGATACACAATGCCTAATTATCATTAGCTCTCTTTGATATGTTCAGGAACCGCCAGATCGACCGGCATTGTGGCGTTGATTCAGATTCAGATTCGTTCAGTAGTATCAACTTCACAGATAAACTAGGGGCGGCACGCAGGCGAGTGTCGGCGTTCGAAATTTGAATGTCATAATATGTCGAAATATTGATATTAATTTAGTATTTTTATTTAATATTGAAATTAGTTTTTACCCAGTAGGATATCTCTATGCTGATCGTAATGAACTAATCAATTAACTAAGTCAACCTGCAAAGAGAAGTCGTATTTCGAGCTGTCAGTTGTATTCGCTTGGTGGTTGATTTGACGCCTTCAGGATTATGAATAATATAAGTACTATCCTTTTTCACAAGAACCTTTGTATTTCAAGTTTGACTCTCCTTCCCTGTTTCTCGGCCTCTTTCTTTTATTTATTTGAAGTTCCTACATGAAAAGTAAAAATCCTTTTTGAACGCACAAATTGAATCACAATTTGTGATATACAAAATTAAGGAGCCCGCTCTTTATTTCATTTTCTTTTGATCTTTGTCGTTCACTCAGTTAACTTTTAATAACAGAAGAATTAGGGAAAGTCTGTGTTAAAATTCTGAAGGTACTCAAAATGAACTATGATGTTCCCTTCTCGAACACGAGACAATAATCAGCAGTGCCTCTGAGGTAGCGTAGCACACGTTTAGCTGCTTTCCAGTGCGGTTCAGAATCACCTGTGACACTGGCACTTACTTCCGAGGACAATGGGGTTGGCAATTGTCAAAGTGGCGCTAGTATCGGTTGGTTCCCCAACGTCAATGTCAAGCTTCTGTGTTACCAGTACGGTGTGTTCAATCGCCAGTCAAATGCTGTGTGTTATAAAAAACCGCTGCCAGAAAATACAAAATGAATGTAGTCGTTTCATTACATAACATTATATCACACACACGAAAAATTACATTTGTTGTTTAGTAAATAAATTCCGATAACCAATTATCACAAAAAAAGTCCCAGAAATTAGTCAATCATTGAAAGTGGCAACTGGATGAAGGAACCAAATGCACATGGCGCCATCTATGATTAGCTTTCACCGGCCAACCCCATTGGAGTGAAACTACCACACACTTTCAAATACACTGTATATTTCTCAGATTTCTGCACATCGTCGACCATTGGTCGACAAGACTGAGCGCGAGACTTGGAAAACAAATATTTTTACGGTCGGATTTGAAGCACATGGCGGTTGTGTATCCGAGTTACTGCGCTGTGCAAATTGTATGTAATTTGACTGGTACTTAATAGTAGTTTATGTCACTGCTACATAATGGAAGGCATTAATACTCGACAGTCGGCTCGTTTCATAATAATATCACTCGAGAGTTTTAATGCCTAATTGTGTACAGTTACATACACTAGTTTATCTACACACATATCATAAGCTCTCTTTGATGTGTTCAGGAATCGCATGTTTGACCGGTATTGTGGCTCTGCAGTTGTTTAGCTTGTTCTGTAGTACCAACTTCACGCAGGCTGGCGTCGGCGTTTGAAATTTGAATGTCAGTACCAACTTCACAAACAAACTAGGGGCGGCACGCAGGCCGGCGTCGGCGTTCGAAATTTGAATGTCATAATATGTAGAAAAATTACACATTATTGTCATAATGTGTAATTTTTCAGATAAGAAATTAGTTTTTACCAAGTAGTTTAACATTATGCTGATCGTAACGTGTAGTTTTTGTACGCAGTAAAGAGGGTTTATGATACGTGTGTAGATAAAAATAATTACTATGAATTTAACCCAGCATGAATATCTGAAACTCTTGAAAAACTTTGTTCGCGCGCACTCATTCAAACGCACGCGAACGATTACTACGATAACTTTTTAAATCAGATTGTGGTTTCAATGAAATAAATCAAGGAAGCTAACATTCGGCCCTCCTGATTATTAACGCCTCGTGTAATTCTTGTTTTAAACTAGAAACAATTATATGAAGTAGTATTAAAATATTCATTCTTCCTTGATTTTAATTATATATCCCACACGTTTAGCTATTTAGATAACAGTACGAAACACCAAGTGTTTAATATTTAGTAAAATCTTACTTACATTATATGCAAATTCTATTCACTCTTCTTACTTATTTATTAGTCAAATCAATCAAATCAATTACATTTAAGTAGGAGTTAAACGAAATAAATTTCATTTTTGTAGCCAAGTTGACGAACTCTAATTAAGGTATGTATAGCTAACTGAATATGCGGATTTTTCATCATATTGGTGAAATCTCATTCACGTATATAAATCAACCATGTGTAGTGACATTCACTTAGTCTATGGAATTAAATTAACTTAGGCAGTGGTTAATTAGGGCGCATCCTGCTGCGTGGAGATTCCGGAGCGGATTAACTTTTAAGGGTTTCGTAGGCAATGTTAAAAAACATGAATAACATGGCGTCACAATTATGCCGACATTTTGTGTGACAGAGGGCTAGCCCATCGCCGCAGCTACGGAGTAGCTTAGATCTTCCTAATAATGTACTTAAGATAAATTACTTAGCTCATTGTTGGGTATATGGTCAGCACCAGTCATTGTCAAACCTTACTTAAGACTTCTTGATACAACCTGTTTAACCTCCGATTTACAGACATCCATTTGGTGATCTGGATATAACGTTCAGTATAGTATCAGTGAACCTCCATTGAAATTATGACCTAAAACGATTTAAAGGCATAATTATGATAACAAGTTGTGGGTCATAGCTTATAGTAGTTTATGTGACTGATACACAATGCCTAATTATCATTAGCTCTCTTTGATATGTTCAGGAACCGCCAGATCGACCGGCATTGTGGCGTTGATTCAGATTCAGATTCGTTCAGTAGTATCAACTTCACAGATAAACTAGGGGCGGCACGCAGGCGAGTATCGGCGTTCGAAATTTGAATGTCATAATATGTCGAAATATTGATATTAATTTAGTATTTTTATTTAATATTGAAATTAGTTTTTACCCAGTAGGATATCTCTATGCTGATCGTAATGAACTAATCAATTAACTAAGTCAACCTGCAAAGAGAAGTCGTATTTCGAGCTGTCAGTTGTATTCGCTTGGTGGTTGATTTGACGCCTTCAGGATTATGAATAATATAAGTACTATCCTTTTTCACAAGAACCTTTGTATTTCAAGTTTGACTCTCCTTCCCTGTTTCTCGGCCTCTTTCTTTTATTTATTTGAAGTTCCTACATGAAAAGTAAAAATCCTTTTTGAACGCACAAATTGAATCACAATTTGTGATATACAAAATTAAGGAGCCCGCTCTTTATTTCATTTTCTTTTGATCTTTGTCGTTCACTCAGTTAACTTTTAATAACAGAAGAATTAGGGAAAGTCTGTGTTAAAATTCTGAAGGTACTCAAAATGAACTATGATGTTCCCTTCTCGAACACGAGACAATAATCAGCAGTGCCTCTGAGGTAGCGTAGCACACGTTTAGCTGCTTTCCAGTGCGGTTCAGAATCACCTGTGAAACTGGCACTTACTTCCGAGGACAATGGGGTTGGCAATTGTCAAAGTGGCGCTAGTATCGGTTGGTTCCCCAACGTCAATGTCAAGCTTCTGTGTTACCAGTACGGTGTGTTCAATCGCCAGTCAAATGCTGTGTGTTATAAAAAACCGCTGCCAGAAAATACAAAATGAATGTAGTCGTTTCATTACATAACATTATATCACACACACGAAAAATTACATTTGTTGTTTAGTAAATAAATTCCGATAACCAATTATCACAAAAAAAGTCCCAGAAATTAGTCAATCATTGAAAGTGGCAACTGGATGAAGGAACCAAATGCACATGGCGCCATCTATGATTAGCTTTCACCGGCCAACCCCATTGGAGTGAAACTACCACACACTTTCAAATACACTGTATATTTCTCAGATTTCTGCACATCACAATGGTCGACAAGACTGAGCGCGAGACTTGGAACACAAATATTTTTACGGTCGGATTTGGAGCACATGGCGGTTGTGTATCCGAGTTACTGCGCTGTGCAAATTGTATGTAATTTGACTGGTACTTAATAGTAGTTTATGTCACTGCTACATAATGGAAGGCATTAATACTCGACAGTCGGCTCGTTTCATAATAATATCACTCGAGAGTTTTAATGCCTAATTGTGTACAGTTACATACACTAGTTTATCTACACACATATCATAAGCTCTCTTTGATGTGTTCAGGAATCGCATGTTTGACCGGTATTGTGGCTCTGCAGTTGTTTAGCTTGTTCTGTAGTACCAACTTCACGCAGGCTGGCGTCGGCGTTTGAAATTTGAATGTCAGTACCAACTTCACAAACAAACTAGGGGCGGCACGCAGGCCGGCGTCGGCGTTCGAAATTTGAATGTCATAATATGTAGAAAAATTACACATTATTGTCATAATGTGTAATTTTTCAGATAAGAAATTAGTTTTTACCAAGTAGTTTAACATTATGCTGATCGTAACGTGTAGTTTTTGTACGCAGTAAAGAGGGTTTATGATACGTGTGTAGATAAAAATAATTACTATGAATTTAACCCAGCATGAATATCTGAAACTCTTGAAAAACTTTGTTCGCGCGCACTCATTCAAACGCACGCGAACGATTACTACGATAACTTTTTAAATCAGATTGTGGTTTCAATGAAATAAATCAAGGAAGCTAACATTCGGCCCTCCTGATTATTAACGCCTCGTGTAATTCTTGTTTTAAACTAGAAACAATTATATTAAGTAGTATTAAAATATTCATTCTTCCTTGATTTTAATTATATATCCCACACTTTTAGCTATTTAGATAACAGTACGAAACACCAAGTGTTTAATATTTAGTAAAATCTTACTTACATTATATGCAAATTCTATTCACTCTTCTTACTTATTTATTAGTCAAATCAATCAAATCAATTACATTTAAGTAGGAGTTAAACGAAATAAATTTCATTTTTGTAGCCAAGTTGACGAACTCTAATTAAGGTATGTATAGCTAACTGAATATGCGGATTTTTCATCATATTGGTGAAATCTCATTCACGTATATAAATCAACCATGTGTAGTGACATTCACTTAGTCTATGGAATTAAATTAACTTAGGCAGTGGATTCACATAATCAACTAACCCCGCGAGAGTGTGGCCGGGCATGTCATACCCACCATGTTAGTTATTTGCGTATATTTTTTATGCGCGACCTTCAAATTTATAGTCGCTTTGAGTAGCTGGAGTTAAAAGGTTGCGGAAGGGTATAGTGGCTAGTGGTAGAGTTACACGCTTGCTAACTGCGTTTGGGTATGTGATTCCCTGCCACATCGCTGATGTATTATATTTCGTGACAAAAACTAACATTGCTATTTTTGCTATTTTAACTTATTTTCTTTGTTTTATTGTAGGTTTTAATAGAAAATTGACGTTGACAGATGTACTAGAAAATACTTCCGATGAGGCCAGCTCCGGAGTTAAATCTGACCAGTGCTCTGAACATAGTCTTCAATCTGCTACTGAGCAAGAGGTTTCCGATCAAGACGAAGCTGAGACGAATTCAAATAGTGCTAATTCCGATGATTCGGAAGACAATGTCCCGCTATCTGTTTTAAGAACACGTCGCCGTCCAATACTTGAAGTCCATGCGCCGCATTACAAGTCAAAGGTTGGCCAAAAATGGTATAAATGTCCTCTAAGATCGAATGTACGTACGAGATCTGAAAACATAATTGTTGAACAACCAGGCTTAAAAGAAGCAGCAAGAGAAGCGAATGCCGAGTTATAATGTTGGAATATTTTCTGACTGAAGAGATAAAAGCTATCGTATTGTCAAACACCAACGAAAACATATTAAAAATACGAGAAAATGCGATGATCCTGCAAAATTTAAAATATTAAGGACACAACATATACAAAGTTTGATGCTTTCATCGGATTGCTTTATATTGCTGGTCTCAATAAGATGGATGGGACAGGTGTGGACATATGTATTTAGAACAACAATGTCTCTGCAAAGATTTTACTTTTTGCAAAACTGTGTTCGCTTTGATAGTAAATCAACAAGAGATGAACGTAAAAAGCTTGATAATATGGCTCCTATTAGAACAATCTTTGAAAAGTTTGCTGAGACTGCTGCCAAAAACCTTACACCCCTCACGAATAAATGACAATAGACGAAATGCTTTTCGCATTCAGGGGACGATGTGGGTTTCGCGTTTACATCCCCAGCAAACCTGCCAAGTACGGCATCAAAGTCCAAGCTCTTGTTGTTGTAAAATCTTTCTAGACAGTAAATTTAGAGTTATATGCAGGAAAACAACCTACAGGCCCGTATTCTGTAAGCAACAAGGCTTATGATAAGTTTTAGAAAGACTAGTCCAGCCCGTATCACGCACGAACCGAAATATAACTATTGATGACTGGTTTACCAGTTAAGAATTGATGGTGCATTTGCTGAATGAGCACAGGCTAAGGTCGACTAGAACTGTAAGAAAAAACAAAAGATGTATTCCTTCCGTTCCCCGTCTCAGTCGAGTGTGGACATGTGTCGTGTGCTGCTCTAAATTCATAAATTTCTAATTTGATATTCTAATATTTGTTGTGACTAAATATCGGACCCTCCTGCTCTGTCCTGAGTGCTAAGCCATTTGGCTTGGGTGCCATATTTGTTTTTGTAGTGCGCTGTCTCTTTCGTGCTGCCGCCGCCGATAACGTGAACTTTTGTGACTTTTTGCTTTGCCGCTGGGGCTCGAACTCGGGCTGTCTGCATGTCGCGTCCGCTTGGCCTGTGCTCCTGACCACTCGGCTATTTGGCTTGAGTGCCGCGCCGCGAATCTACTGACTGCTACCGTCCTCTCTGTGTCTACGGCGTAGGCGAGCCACTGACCGCTACGAATTGCTACGCGCCTGCTACGCACAGCTGACACTATCTCGACTACGCACATTTGTTTACAACGCGCTAATATGATTCACAGTCCGCCAGTTGAAAATAATACTTTGAATCAAGCATTATCCTTCTCGGATCCTGCATTAAACACAAAACCATCTCAATGCTCCTAGTATGGTCACAATTAGACATAAGCGTCAGAGAACTGAGGGATCTCCAGAGGCTGGCTTATCTCACGATCACTTAAGAAAGTTCACCCTGGAAATTAAGGAAATGCTATCGTCATGGAGAGAGGACCAGGATCGCCGCCTATCCGATTGGAAGAACGACCAAGATATAAGTTTATCTACATTGGTAAAAGAAGTAACCGAACTGAGGGCCCAATGTCTCAAAATCCAAACCACTAACAGTGACATTGAGAAGAGTATGGAATACATGAGTAACTGCTTTGATGGAACACAGCTCCAACTTTCTCAGCTACAGAAGGAAAATCAAGAAAAAGACCTTGCAATTCTTCAACTGCAGAACCAGATTAATGACCTACAGCTTAAAACACGTACTGCAACGATTGAGCTTCGTAATGTTCCAAACAAGGACTCTGAGAAGCAAAGTGACCTGTTTTCTATTGTTGCCAATGTCGCAAAGGTCATTAATACAGACATTCAAACATCTGATCTACGTGACGTCTATCGTCTACCGGGAAAATCGAATACTTCCAGACCTATTGTGGTCGAATTTGCTACCGTTACCAAAAGGAATCATCTCCTATCATCGATTCGCAAGTACAACAAGGATCGTCCCATCGTGGAAAAACTGAATACTCAGATTCTTGGATTTCCAGGTATGAGTGAACCTGTTTATGTAGATGAGCACCTGGCTCCATCGACTAGAAAACTTCTTTACGAGACGAGACAAGTCGCTAAGGCAAACAAGTACTCGTGCTGGCATTCCAACGGAAAGATCTACCTACGTACGGACCAGGAAGAAAAAGCGATTGTAATTAGGTCCGATAAACAACTAGCGACCTTTTCGGCCAATAATAACAAGTGACTATACATATACTTAAGCGATCATATTTCAATCTCACACTACCTAGTGCTATCTTTAAATAATTTGTCATCTATCGAAATTCAGAACGATATAAGTTACAAACCTGTATTCTACAATATAACTGTAAATTTTGGAACACTATACAGCCTCAATAGACCTGATAATGTAAAATGTTTGAGCCTGACTAAATTACTCTTACCCAGAGTTCTACTATATCTTCTAAGAGCATCACATTGCCCTCAGAGTCCGATAGGACTTTAATAATGCCTCCTAATGGATAGTAATTTAAAAACTCTGAATGAATTAGACAACACAAGTTGTGCACATTCAGTGTCGTGTGATATCTTAGATCTTCATCAATTCATGCCTTCAAATGATAATAGTCTCTCAATTATATCACAAAACATAAGGAGTATTTGTGCTAACTTTGATAATCTTGAGCTAACATTATCACAATTAAAGTATGAAGCTGATATATTAATACTAACAGAATGTTGGCTAAATCATGACAAACCAGTCCCTTTATTAGAATCTTTTTGTTCCCACACTACTTGCAACCTTTTGAATAAGAGTGATGGCGTAGTTGTTTATGTCAAAAACAACCTTAATGCTAATGTTACCGAAATAAAACTTGAGCATGCCTCCTGTTTACAAATTAATATCGAAGATGTCTCTATCCTTGGAACATACAGATCGCCATCCCACAATAGTGACATTGACCCATTTATCACCTCTTTTAATAACCACTTAGAGTCCTTACAAACTAAGAGAAATTTAATCATAGTTGGTGACCTAAATATTAATATTATTCCTAAGGAAAATGAAACTTCAACAGAACGAAACAACAGAATAAAATACTTAGATATTAACGCTCTTCATGGATTGCTTCCAGGTCATTTGCTCCCTACTAGAGGTGATAACTGCCTAGATCACTTTTTTCTAAAACTACAAACAACCAAGTATAATACATTTATAGCTGTATTGAACACAACTATCACGGACCATCTCATGACATTTTTAAATTTTAAATACTCTAAACATAGAAATAAAATCAATAGAAGTAAAATTAATATAAATTACGATAATGCCTTAAAAAGTTTAGAACAAAAAAATTTAGGACTACTACTTACTTTAAATAACCCTAATATAATACTAGACTTATTAATACATAAAATAACTGATTCTTTAGAAGAAAACAGCACAATTGTCCGAATTCCTAGAAATAAAAGAACAATAAAACCATGGATAAGCAGTGACATACTACGCTGCATAAATAATAGAAACAAACTTCAGAAAACTCTACGCTTAGATCCCCATAATGAAATTCTTAGAATAACGTATAAAAGATACCGCAACTACTGCAATTACCTAATAAAGAAACTGAAACGTCAATACGAAAAAGAATTACTAGCTAGCTCAACAAAAAACCCTAAAACTCTTTGGCAAACCATAAAAGCGATTACAAATCTTAATAATACCAAATCTAAAAACTCTAGTCTCCTAAATCTCAAATCAACCCCGAAAGACTCAGTAAACTACGTAAATACATTTTTTGCCAACATTGGAAAAAAACTTGCCCAGGAAATCACATCCGACAAATCGTATAGTAATAAAATCCAAATTGAAACAGGAAGATCTGTCATGTCACAACCCTCATCCTTTGTTCTTCTTGACACTGACTCACAAGAGGTCAATAGAATCATTTCAAATCTGAAATCAGGTAGTTCTCCCGGTCTCGACAATATATCACCATGTTTTCTAAAACTTTCTAAGTTTCTTCTAATTCCTGTAATCTGTCACTTCGCCAACATATGTTTTCAACAAGGCATCTTCCCGTCGCGTCTAAAACAAGCTATTATAACACCAGTGTACAAAAATGGTAACAAAGAAGACATTAATAATTTTAGACCTATTTCTGTTTTTCCTTTGATATCCAAAATATTAGAAAAACTATTAAATAACAGACTTCTTAATTACTTAGAAAAAAACAATATTTTATCTCCCTCGCAATATGGATTTAGACAGGCAAGATCTACTGAAGACGCAGTCTCAGATCTCAGTTCCTTAATAACTGAACGTGTAGACAACAAACTTAAATGCTTAACGGTGTTCCTTGATCTGAAGAAAGCCTTCGATACTGTTTATATTCCTACCCTTATAGACAAGCTAGAAAGTATTGGTATTAGAGGTTACCCGCTAGCTCTTTTTATAGACTATCTCAGTGAACGTAAGCAACAAGTTATAATAGAATCACATATTAGTGAGGAGTCTGACATTACATATGGAATTCCCCAAGGAAGTGTCCTTGGGCCTACACTCTTTTTGATCTATATTAATGACATGTATTCCCTTAAGCTTAGTAATGCTCAAATATTTTCCTACGCAGATGACACTGCAATCGTCTTCCATGGTCAATCTTGGGAAGAGACCAAGGAGCTGACTGAGAAAGGACTAACAAGAATTAACTGTTGGCTAAAAAATAACAAGTTATCCCTCTGTTTAATATTTATGCGTCGGAAACGCACCGGTTTTATGTTGCGCGAATCGATCGCGAGTAATCGAGACATCACTAGCGAAAACGGCACTAGCAGCTGTCACTCGATCGGAAACGAGATGTAAAATTGGAGGTTAATCTTTCTCTTGGTCTTTCTCATCGGTGAGAATAACATGGCGGCTCGGGCCCCGTGATGGTATTTCGGTGTACCAATTATCATACAGGCATCGGGCCTGGTCAGAGTGTAAATCTACCTCATAGCGTCGGGCTATTGATTGTAAAGAGATTCGCGTCAGCGGCCAAGTGATCCCTGTTGATTGGACATCGTCGCATCGGTAGCGGCGACTCCACGGTCACGGCAGGCAGCACGCCGGCGACAGCGTCGGCAGCAACGATAGGTTTCGATTCACTCCATATCCGATCCCAAACTGTGCCCTTTTCCCGTATTCCCGTCTCGAATCGAGCTTTCGATTTCCTGCCTACGGAGACAAGGTCAGTAACCTATTTCATCAATTCTTTTCTCTCACGTGGCAAGGGCACAACCCCTCAGGATTCTCACGCCGTTCGGTAGGCGTGGGGAATTAAACATTTGGTAGCAGAGCGTGGTTTCCTAGTGGGAAATCATCGATTCACGGTAGGGTTGCCTTTGTCACATTGTAGTTGGGAGAAAAGAATATCCCAGATTGGCTCAAGTCGGCAATGAGTCTGTGGTCGGTATACCACGATTAAAGTTCATTTTCGGTAAGTGAAAGTATAAGTGCCAATTTAGTTAACAGTTGTTATAAAATTGTAGTCGGAACTACTGTTGTTGAGCATAAAAGATTGAACAGTCATTCTGTGAAGTAATTAGATTGTATTACTTGCGATAGAACGTCGGGTTCTATAGTCCTACAGTGTTATTTCGGTTTGCACAGCAGGGTCGGGCTATTTAAGGGGTATTAAGCTGATTTTGCTGACCTCAAAGGAAGTGTGGTTCCTATCGGAGGGGCCACTACTAGAAAAATAGTTTTTTTTATAATAACCTTTTGTGTGTTATTTGGATTGTACCACATGGTGGCATTCTCTAATTGATTTAGAGTGTATATTATAAGGTGTATGTCCACAGGGCGACCATATTAAATATTGTTTATGATTTAATTGTTTAGTGGTTGCCTTGGGTTTTACAACTTAGTTTTAATTTCTGTGCCCAGCGCTGACGGGAAAGTGCTGGTATCTGGCTGTGCTTAGTTCGGCAGTGAAGCATAGGACCAGGAACAATTAAATCGGTAACCATGGCACCTTCGCCCTTGACGGTACTGCGGTATGGTGTCCGTGAGGAGATGAGATGGCTCGCCCATACTCACAAGTATGTGGAGCGACCCGACATGGATGATGTCCTGCTCAAGCGTGTGGAGGACGCAATGACACGCGTCGGGAAGGTGTGTCGGCTGGCTGCCGAGGCTGAAGCCCTCGGGCTTACGGATGAGGCCTCGGTGGCTGCAGTGAGGCAGCTCTGCGCGGATGCTGACCAAGCGATGGAGTGCTTGGGCGACATCGACCGTCGCGCCGAAAAAATTAAGCGGTCGCGTCGGAATGACCGCGGGGAGGGTAGCGGAGACCCCCCCCCCCTAAGGGTGTGGTTGGACGGCTTTCACACCTGGAGATTCCGGCCTTCGGTGGGGCAATTGATGAGTGGCCGGCATTCATCAATTTGTTCGATAGCCTGGTCCACGGTCGGGACGACCTGGACAGCGCCTACAAGTTGGCCCAGCTATTGATGGCACTGCGGGGTGAACCGAAGGAGTTGGTCGGTCACCTAACGGTTACGGCGGGCAATTATGAGATTGCCCGGGTCATATTGTTTGACCGCTACCAACACAAAAGGCGGTTGGTTGATGCGCAGCTGGGGAAGCTGTTGAGCATCCCAAGAGTAACCCGGGATGTTGACATCCGGGTACAGGTGCTCAACCCTGTGCTGGTGGCCACTAAGGCCCTTCAGAACCTTGGTCTGCCGGTAGACCAATGGTCATATATTGTGTTATATATGGTTTTGTCACGGTTGCCTGCAGCTGTTCAAAGTCGGTTTGAACAGCTGCATGGGGGCAGTAGCTCGGAACTGCCCACGCTCGTCCAATTAACGGAGTTTTTGGAGGGTGAATGCAGGCGATGCGACACCATGGATTCGGAGGCCAGTGTGCAGCGCCAACACGCGGGGATGCGGGAGGGGCCGCGCCCCCCACCCCCACGGTGGGGTGGTCGGTCAAAACAATTTGGCGTTTTGAGTGCCGCGCCGTCGGGTGACGGCTGTGTGCACTGCGACAGTGCCGGTCATGAGGTGACCAGTTGCGCCAACTTTAAGGCGCTCGGTGTGGCTGCCCGCAGGAAGGTGGTCTTCCGCCACCGATTGTGTTTCGGTTGCTTGGGGCCGCACCCGCTGAGCGAGTGCTCACGGGCGTCCCCCTGTGAGGGCTGCGGTGGCAGGTACCACGTCGTGTTGTGCCTGAACCGGTCAGGCCCATCGGACGGTCACCAGGGCCGGACTCAGGTTGGTCGGTCACAGGGCCCAACCAGGGCCGGACCCAGACCCCCTCCGGGCAACGGGAGTCACCAACGGGGTGACTGGGGTACCCGCGGACGGGACCCCCCCCGAGGGGAAGGGGGCAGCGCGGGGGGTAACAGGCGGGATAGCCGGGGTTCGGTCGCCGCTATCCAGGGTCAGCGAGGACTTCGGGCCGCTGGCTCATCGCGTGTTACGGGCGGGTGTCAGATGGCACCTATGAGTGGCGCGAAGGCTGGGAGCCCACCACCTTCTGCGCCACCCTGCCCGTCGCTCTGGGAGGCGAACAGGGAGGCGAACAGTCGGATGTCGCCCCCATTCCTAGAGCACCCCAGGTTGGATACCCGCTCTCCCCCCTCCATCCACGGTGGCCACCGGGCACACCGTTCACAGTCCGGTATGGTCGGGTACCGGGACAGCGAGGGGCCTATTATGCGGGTTGGGACCCCCTGATGTACATGCGGTCTGATATGCCACCGGTGGCATATCAGCAGCCGAGCTACCAGGCCGACGGGGTCCCAGCGGGTTCGGATCCCGCGGAGGTTCCCGCTAGGGACACGCCGCCCACTTACAAGGTGCCGCCACTCCACAGACGGTCATGCTCCCCACCGCCTCGGTGATAGCGTGGAGTTCGGACGGCAAATCTTGTGTAGCACGAGCACTATTGGACTCGGGGGCCCAGGGGTGCTTAGTCTCGTGCAACCTTGTAAGACAGTTGGGCATTTCGGTAAGGGAGTATCCACATTCCATTCGGGGAATTGGGAACACGGAAGTCGGTTCCGTTAAGGGAGTATGTCGGATTACTCTCTCGTCACGGGTGGATTCATCGGTGAATCTGACGGTCACGGCATTAGTCATGCCTAATGTGACAGTTGGTCGCTGAGTTGTCACTGGCTGACCCGGAGTTCGATATTCCGGGCCCAGTAGACATTTTATTGGGTATCGATGCCTTGGGATACCTGTTAGTGCCAGGTGTCCACGTGTTGCAGGCGACTGGTCTGGTTTCGGTCAACACCAGACTGGGCCATGCGGTAGTGGGTCCGGTCATGCCGGCTGCCCCACGCCTAGCGACTCGTAGCCCCTTATTCGGTTCTGTACTCTCGGAGGTGATACAGAAGTTTTGGGAGGTGGAGGAACCACCTACGGTACGCCGGTTGGACCCGGTTGAAGAAGAGTATGAACAGTTTTATTGGAACAATACTGGTCGCCTTCGGTCAGGTCGATTTCTCACACGTCATCCATTTCGGAGTGATCGCCCACCGCTGGGCAGTTCACACCATGCAGCCGAGACGCGGCTTCTGTCGATGGAACGACGCATGAAGCGTGACGGGATTTTCCGGCAGAAGTACGTCGACTTCATGCGGGAATACGAGTCGCTCGGCCACATGTCGGTTTCGGGTATCGACTGGAAGCGTGAAGACCACTGCTTCCTGCCTCATCACGCGGTCTTGAGGACCCCGGAGGGCAAAATACGGGTAGTGTTCGATGGATCGGCATCAACATCTAACGGCATGAACCTGAACCAGTGTTTGCATTCAGGGCCGAAGTTAAATCATGACATCGCGGATGTTATCACACGGTTCCGTCGACACAATGTTGTGTTTGTAGCTGACATTCGGATGATGTTTAGACAGACGGTCATTCACCCTGGCGATAGACGGTATCAGCTGATACTGTGGCGAGAGAGCCCAGATCAGCCCATCAGGGTGTACGAGTTGAACACCAACACGTACGGGCTACGGTCTAGTCCTTATTTGGCGATTCGCACTCTTCGGGAGTTAGCGGATCGAGAACGGTTAAATTTCCCTAGAGGAGCAGCGATCCTGGAGCAGGACCTCTACGTGGACGATATCTGTACCGGTGCAGATTCCGTGGAGGAGGCGCTCGCTCGACGGGACGAGCTAGTTGAGCTCTTACGGGGTGGAGGTTACGAGCTCCGGAAATGGATGTCGAACTCTCCAGAGTTACTGACTGGTCTTCCGGATGACTACCAGCAGGATCCCCACATTTTTGAAAATTTGGAAAATCCAAATATGTTGTCGGTATTAGGCGTCCAGTACCAGCCGGTGTCAGACATGTTCTCGTATCGGGTCGAGTTGGACTCCCCGAAGGTCTGGACGAAACGGAACGTCCTCTCAACGGTGGCTAGGACATTTGATCCAAACGGGTGGATCACCCCGGTAACATTTCAGCTCAAGTGTTTTATGCAGCAATTGTGGTCTGCTGAGCTGAAATGGGACGACCCGATCGGCGGGTCATTGAGCTCGGAGTGGGACTCGTTCTTTTCGACCCTCCCTGGCATTAATCGGATTTCACTGCCACGGAGGTTGGTCCCCACCAAACGATACACCGCCACCCTGCATGGGTTTTGCGATGCCTCGGAGAAGGGCTACAGAGCGGCGGTGTATCTGCGTACGGTCGACTCCTCGGGGGAGGTTGATGTGCGGTTGGTCATGGCCAAGAGCAAGGTTGCGCCGTTGCGCTCTCGCCTGACCATTCCCAAGTTAGAGCTTTCGGGAGCGGCTCTCCTGACTCGTCTGCTCAACCACACGATGACGGTTCTTCGTGGGTCAATAGCGTTGGAAGATACGGTCTACGCTTGGACGGACAGCCAGATCGTGTTATGCTGGCTGAAGGCTTCAGTTCACAAGCTGGAGATTTTTGTGGCGAATCGGGTTTCGCAGATTTTGACTTCGGAGGTTCCCTTAATCTGGAGACATGTTCCAGGGGAAATGAACCCAGCAGACTGTGCGTCTCGTGGGTGTCATGCTCCGGAGTTGGTTGGACATCCCTTGTGGTGGGGTCCAAAATGGTTGACTCAAGCCGAATCGGATTGGCCAATGAGTCCACACGTTACCACGGCGAACGGCGCCTTGACAGTCGGTGTCTGTACGACGCAGCCAGAGCCGGAAGAGGAGTTCAGCCTGCTGGAACGGTACAGCTCGCTCGACAAGCTGGTCAATGTGACCGCCTGGATCTGCCGATTTGCGCGGAATTGTCGGAATTCTGAGGCGCAACGAGTGCGGACACCGGTCCTGACACCACGGGAACGGAACCATGCGTTGTTCGCATTGGTACGGGGCGTGCAGACGGTGCACTTTAAGTCCGAATTGGACATTCTGAGACGCGGACGCGTCCAACTGAAGGGAGCTGTGGCTCGGCTCAACCCGTTTATTGACTCTCAAGGATTGCTGAGGGTAGGAGGTCGGCTGCGGAATGCCAACCTGCCTTATGCGGCTCGCCACCCGTTGTTGCTCCCTCGGAAAGGAAAGTTGGTCGAACTGTTGATACAGGATCGACACATTCGGAATGGGCATATCGGATGCCACGCCTTGATGGCGTTTCTCCAGCGCGAGTTCTGGATTCTATCGGGAAGACGCTTAGTGCGTAGCGTCGTATTTCGGTGCCTGCCTTGTTATCGGGCCAAGGCGGCTACGATGCAGCCCCAGATGGGCGATTTGCCCTCGGATAGGGTTAACGAAATCCGGCCCTTTGCGGGTGTCGGAACGGATTTCGCGGGACCATTCATGGTCAAGTCTTCACAGCTACGGAACGCCAGATTAGTGAAGGCATACCTGTGTGTCTTCGTGTGCTTGGCCACGAAGGCAGTCCACTTGGAGGTGGTCAGTGACCTCACTACAGAGGCATTTATCGCATGTCTGGATCGGTTCGTCTCACGAAGGGGCCTCCCGTCATTAATCCGTTCGGACAACGGCACAAATTTTGTCGGGGCCAGGCGATATCTGCAGGAGGTCACTCAATTCCTGAACGGTAACCAGGACGCCATCGGTAAGGCTTGCTCCCGACGAGGGATTGAATGGGTTTTCAGTCCGCCGGGATGTCCTCATTTGGGAGGAATTTTTGAGGCTGCGGTTAAATCGGCTAAGTCGCACCTGACGAGGATCATCGGTGAGACCTCTCTACGCTTTGAAGAACTTGCGACGCTGTTCTGTAAAATTGAAATGACACTGAACTCGCGTCCGTTGTGCCCGCTCAGTTCGGATCCAAATGATTTGGAAGCGTTGACGCCGGGTCACTTCCTGATAGGTCAGCCCCTTAACGCCCTGCCAGAATACCCATTCGGTGATGTTAAGTTAAGTCGGTTAACTAGGTGGCAGATGTTGCAGCAGATGGCTCAAGATTTTTGGAAACGGTGGTCCCTTGAGTACTTGCACATCTTGCAGCAGCGCCTTACGTGGACTGACCGGACGAGCCCCCCTCAAGTCGGTGATTTGGTGCTGATTAAGGATGCGAACCTGCCATCATTGAGATGGAGACGAGGACGGATCGTCAATTTGTACACGGGTCGGGATGGCACGCCTCGATCAGCAGAAGTCAGGGTGGGGGACTCGGTCCTCAAGAGAGCGGTCGCAACACTTTCTCGCCTTCCTATTGATTAGGGACAGGTTCGGGCCTGTCCGGGCGGGTGACTGTTTAATATTTATGCGTCGGAAACGCACCGGTTTTTTGTTGCGCGAATCGATCGCGAGTAATCGAGACATCTCTAGCGAAAACGGCACTAGCAGCTGTCACTCGTATCGGAAACGAGATGTAAAATTGGAGGTTAATCTTTCTCTTGGTCTTTCTCATCGGTGAGAATAACATGGCGGCTCGGGCCCTGTGATGGTATTTCGGTGTACCAATTATCATACAGGCATAGGGCCTGGTCAGAGTGTAAATCTACCTCATAGCGTCGGGCTATTGATTGTAATGAGATTCGCGTCAGCGGCCAAGTGATCCCTGTTGATTGGACATCGTCGCATCGGTAGCGGCGACTCCACGGTCACGGCAGGCAGCACGCCGGCGACAGCGTCGGCAGCAACGATAGGTTTCGATTCACTCCATATCCTATCCCAAACTGTGCCCTTTTCCCGTATTCCCGTCTCGAATCGAGCTTTCGATTTCCTGCCTACGGAGACAAGGTCAGTAACCAATTTCATCACTTCTTTTCTCTCACGTGGCAAGGGCACAACCCCTCAGGATTCTCACGCCGTTCGGTAGGCGTGGGGAATTAAACACCCTCAACACGTCTAAAACTAATTATATGTGCTTTACTATGAACAAACGAACCCAACCCAAATCTAACTTCAAAATTAAAATACACAGCTGTAACCAACCATCTGACACGTGTGACTGCCCGGTGTTGGATAAGCTTCCTAAAGTAAAATATTTGGGTATTATGCTGGACGAAAGGTTGTCTTGGTTTTATCATATTGAACTGGTAACTAACAGGATTAGAAAGATGATGTGGATTTTTAAAAAGCTAAGGCATGTTACATTGGGGTCACTACTAAATCAAATATACACTGCACTGGTTCAATCCATTATTTCTTACTGCATCCCGATATGGGGTGGAGCAACTAAAACGAGATTCTTAGAACTTGAAAGATCACAACGATCCCTCATAAAGGTTATGTACTTCCTACCTTATAGATTTCCCACCACTCAACTCTATCTTAAATCCAACTTACTTTCTATCAGGAAAATCTACATTCTTAATACAATTATTAAAAAACACCGACAATTACCATTTAACCCTAATCTACCTGAAACTCGACGACATCACACAGTCTCTGATATTACTCAGTACAAATCGAATTTTGCCCAAAGACAGTATAAAATACAAGCAAGTTTTCTTTACAATAAAATAAATAAAATATTAAGTATTTACAAACTCACTACTAGAGATGTTAAACAATCGCTTATAAAATGGCTTACAAGTCTGGACTATGATGAGGTTGAATCTTTGTTCAAACGTTCCACTTAACAATGTATTGTTTAAAACTGTATCATAATAGCCTATATTGTAAAAACAAGCATATGAATACATAAATATGTAACTTATATAATTACAGTATTTTAGAATTAACTTCCTAAGTATTAATTACTTATGTTAATACTTTGATTAAATTTAATATTAAATATAAGTTTCTGTAGTGATGGTGGTGAGAGGTTGTCTTACTGTTGCTATCAACAGTAAGACAACTTTTCATTATCGTTACTTAGGTCCATTTGCACCAAAATTATGATGTCATTTAGCAGTTGTATAATAACAATAATAACAATGTAATAATCGCTTAGCGCACTAATCACAAACTATCTGCAAATGACACTTAGTTAACACACTAGAATTTTTTTAAACAAATACATAAATGTGTTTATTTCTTAAATGTTCATTGTGGAAGGTAGGTATCTCCTGATACAGGTATTGCAATACTTAAAAGGAGATCCCACGTCTGTGCAAACATGTTTTTGTTATGAAATAAACAATTTTTGATTTTTTTTGATTTTTGTATTCCGGCTGCTTTTGTAAAGACCGGTAAGGACCCAGGAAGTTCAATGTTCGGCCATCAAAAAGATGTTTCTATGGTCTCCTGTGCCCCTAAAAAAAAAATGTGGTCATGGTAATGTCAAGCCTTCATCATGACGCCAAGATTGATAGTGCTACAAGAGACAAGAAAAAACCAGAGATTATAACATCCTACAATTCCACTAAAGCTGGAGTAGATGTTGTGAACGAACTGTGTGGTAGTTACAATGTGTCTCATAAAAGCGAGCGCTGGCCTATGACAATTTATTACGAGCTGCTGTCAACGCAAACATTATATTTCGTGCAAATCAGGGCAAAGCCACCGAACGAACCGATTTCAAACGAAACTGGCGTGGCTTTAGTTTACGAAGACTTGAGGATGCGAAATGACCAAAAAAATATTCCGATTTATATACGTCAGAGAATTTCTTCCCATATCAACGAACCACTTTCATCGGCTCAAAATGTCTGGTCGTTATATAATATTAGATGTAAGGATTGCCCAAACCAAAAGATCGGAAGACAAAATACTCCTGTGGAAAGGCTATTTGTATGGAGCATGCAACGTTTTATTTCTAAAAACTTTACCGATTTCAACTCCAGTGTCTAAGATGTTCCAAAGATTTTTAGTTATTTTTTTAAGTTTATTATATTAATTTTTTCATGTTCTATCGTACAATCAAGTATTTTTTTATAAAACTTGTTTTTCTTTAGTTTCCGAGAGACAGTTTTTTTTTAATTCTTAGTGACTTGTTTCCAGTTAAGAAAAAAATAAAAATTATTAATAATCTTATTGCCTTATTATCTTATTGTGTTATACAAAAAAATATGATACTTTTTCAGAAACAAGTTTTATAGCCAATTTTATTAACGGGTAGGTATGTCATAATATATACCCTGCCACATACTCCTTGTTAAGTAATGTTTACTTAAGAAATTATCACTACAAAGTAGTTGCGCTCCGCCCCGGGTCAGATTCGCGAAGGTTAGTTTAATCAGACCAACTTTATTTTGTACATCTCCATACAAATCGGTCGGCCGCTCGGCCCAAAATCTATAAAACACACCATGTCCGCGCCCGCTTTCGACTTAAGGTGTTACGAAAAAATAAATGGGGTTTTTTTCGAATCCATTTACTCCACCATGAAGTGGTCTACAGATTTGATTTTTGAGTTAACGTTTATTGAGTATTTGATAAAGATTCTGACTAAAGGAAAACGCGATTGGATGAAATTTTCTTGATAGAACTTAATTTCGAAAACACCTCTAAATTGTTTTACTTTTTCCTGTAATTCTGAAATCCTAACTTATTTCATTGTGAACTGCGTTCAAAATGTAGATATTATGTATTCGCAAAATCTCCTTAAAAAACTTTTTAACAAAATAGCGTTGTTTATTTTTAAACAATTTTTCTGTGGTTTAGCGTTATGACATATTTTCCCGATTCCGACCCTCTCACACTGCGGTTCTTTCCGCCTGGAGTAACGGGAACCTTTCTACGGACGAGGTATCGCCTTAACTGCAATAGCAAAGAATAATTTACATCCGAAAAGCGATCAAATGCCATAGGTTTCATCACTTCGGAGAACTTATCCCAAAATGGCGCATGGTCCTTTACTATTATATCAACGAGTTTTTTTTTGTTTTCAGTTCTTTCAAGTCCGACGTGTTTTTTTTATATTTATATCTTACAAACTAGTCCTAGTCCAATAGGTTCCCAATTTGAGTTATTTCCTGACCAAGGAAAACTCGGTCACCGATTACTTACTAAATAACAGAACCCCGACATTTCTTTCTGGCTTACGCTTTGCACCTTTTCTCTTATTGTTAGCCCTCACGAACATGATGATAAAGGGAGCAGTTGTTATAAAAAGACATTGTACAAAACATTTCTTACGATTTTTTTTCTTTTATTCAGGAAACATACAGGGATATCTCAAGGTAAAAACACGCACATATGTACTTAAAAACCTATAGAACCTTAAAATTAGCATCAATTATTATTGTAACAAATTGAGCTTACGTTAAATCTGTATGTGTAATTAATGTGTTGCGATGTTTTACAATATGTTGTTGTATTGTGAAGACTGTGGGTTATACGGGAGCATTCATTGTTTCAGGCCCCACACTAGGATAACTATGAAGATATATGTTAGATAGGGTTATCTCCACAGTTTCGGCGATGGGAAAGCTACCAAGTTTAGCATGTAATTCTATACTCTATTTTGCGTGATAGGAGGTCCAACGCATTAGTTTTCCATTCGAAATGGCAGAGGGCCAGTGCGCCCAAGTAGCCAGTAATTCCATTTTGCGTGACAGGGTGCTAGCCCATCGGATCGGAAGTATTTCGTAGTAGATGTCACCTCTATCCCTCTCTCTTTCTCTCCCCACCTTACCCTATACGAGGCAAGTTCGCATCTCGCTCAGAAGCAAAGAAACTTTGCGTGGCCTGTAGTACGTGTCCCTTTAACGTAAGGTAACTCAGGCTTAAAACTAGTTCCCAGAGATATTGTCACTGAACGACAGAGCGTTGGGAGTCGCACAACGAATATCCGGTTGACGCTGGCCGAGAGCCAGTCGTTTTAACGGCCGAATAACGGCGCCGTTACATGTGACGTTATACGAGTATCTATTTTTGAGTTGCAGGTAAATTGATTGATTTGTGCGATAATCAACGCGGCAGGCATATACTTTTATTCCTGAGAAAGTGTTTGTGTCTCTTCAAATATTACTTTAAGTTTTGAGTATTTGGTGCTTACCTATAAAATCAGCGTTTTTTATGGAGAAATTGAAGGAAACTCAATTTTCAGTTCTAACATTTTTGCATTTTGTTTTAAGGAATGATTAATCAAAATTTATAAAATTTTGTGTATTTGAATGAGACAACAATTAGCTAACAAGCTAGCAAATTTTATTAATTTTTTGAAAAGTGTCTGCTGTAAAAATATATTACGAATATTATCAAGAAAATGGATGACATTTAGGATGAACTGATTTTGAAGAATCAATTTTAGTTATCAAACTGAAAATTATAAGAAAATTACATATGTAGATGTAAAACTTTAAAATTAACTTTTGAACAATAAAAAAATAGTGGAAAATGCTAATAAATTACACGAATTATGACCTCCTGAATCTGAACGTCACGCCTTTCCTATACGGGCGAACAATAATACCTATAGACTATAGTCGATACAATTCCGATGTTCTCGAGTGATTTCAGACTTACTACCTAGTCAAATACAGAATATGAAACGGACGACCCATTCAATTGTCCTGCGACATATCATACCCAGTCCCGATAAGAGGAAGGGATGCTAAATCCCACGTGGCCTATTCAAAGTTTCATAACAAAAGATTCGCATATCGATATCGCATCTTAAAGCTATATTTTTACGACCGACAGTTTCATAGACATATTTCATTCATACAGGATGTAACTTTATGAAGTCGGGTGATAAAAATAAGCTCATCAATGTCCCCACCGAGAGGCAGAGGCCTGTTTGAAGATTGAGCCAATATCCGCCACGCAGGCTCAGTGCTGGTTGATGGAGGGGTGTCGGGATTACTATATTATTTTAACGTCAAAGTCAAAGTCAAAGTACTTTATTACTGTAGATATTTACATATACTTAGCAAACGTCGTTTATTGCCCCTTCTCTACATTGGACCACTGTGGGAGAAGAAGGGCGTAGAAACTCCCACAGATTGATTTTTAGCTCACTTTTAAAAATAGGTTGTGCTTAACTAATACAAATATGACAAATTTAATTATCATGATTAATAAGCAGGAATAAATAATTACAAAATTATTCACAACAAGATCTGTATTGAGCTAGATTAACCCCATACAGTCCTGTCATTTAAGTAATCTTGAACATTATAATATCCCTAGTTCGACAAAGTCGCTTTAACATGTTTTTAAATCGTCATTACAAAAGGGTAAGGAAAATGTCGCGTAGTGTGGTTCCATCCTAAAGCCGTATTGGAAGCCCGACTATCTCTGTCGGTAATTTACGTTCAATCCCTAGAGTTATGACCGAAGACATGCTCTTACCGTGGCTCCTTCCGCACTTCAATTATACGGGTTTAGCCGTACGGCCGCCATTTCGTCCATGGGGCCCATGCTGCTATCAATATGGCGATTTCATGACAGTGACGCGATTACGACGGTCAACTTGACGACCTCTGTAGCGTAGCGGTTGTGGCTCTGCCATGCGAGAGGTCCCGGGTTCAACCCTGGCTGGGGTTAAAGAAAAAAAAAGTGACTGTTTCTGGTTCCCACGATACAGGGTGTCCTAGTGTAGGGCCAGAAGCAATGAAAGTGCCTGAAAAAAACTTAATTTATTACTTATTTAATAATCGAAGATATAGCAGATTGGTTACCAAGGGAGTAAAGAACTACTTTAAAGGCGAGAGTGTTGTTAATACTGAGCGTAGCGAGGAATTCAAACTACATCACCTGAATATACAATTATATTTACTCCTGAGGTTACTCTCTACTTTGTAACGTCGCTATTTCTGGTTCTCAAGACATAGGGTATCCTAGTGTGGGGACAGAAGTAATGTGTTTGCATGTGAATTTTATGTCATGTATCATATTTTTGTTGCATTCTTGCACAGACATTGCGTATGTTACAATATTATCTGGAATTAAAATCTCATTTTCACATGGTGCTTAAGGATTTACTCTAATTTTTAATAATATCAGCAAACGACATTGTTCACAAACAAAGGCGGAATGCATTTAGCGTGTTCTTAACTTTTTCACTTTTTCCTCTTCCCCCCGGACCTCAGATCTGAGTACACGTCTCTGACTCCATTGAAATTATTTTTTAATCATTTAAAGTTTTATTCAAAAGTTAAATATCACCAATAAAATAGGAGTGCAGAGCTATCAAGGAGGTGACCGCAGCAACTCTCACGCTGCCGTTCAAACCCACTCAGCTCCGCCCCCTACAACCTGTTCCGGTGGTACTGCTCCACAGTGACGCCCACTCCCATTGATGAGTAAGTGCTGACTCCTCCCCTGTGTCTTACGCACGAAACTCTGCGACTACTCGTGCGCTGCTGTCGCCCTAGTACACGCGTACTTGACTTGCACGGATCACACTCGACTACTCGAGCGCTGCTGTCGCCCTGGTACATCGCGTACTTTATTTTCACGGATCACACTCGACTACTCGTGCGCCGCTGATGCCCTGGTACATCGCGTACTTGATTTGATTTGCACGGTTCACACTCGACAAAATAATGAGCACCAAACGCACTCCGCCGCCTAAACAACACAGTACTGCTAGCTTTGAAGCTGTATCGGATACTGAACTCGAGTTTACAGGGGGTAGCCTCCCAAACGTTTCGGAAAGTGCCATGCATAGTGCAAATATTAATCGAATGAAAAGAAAGCGCGATAACTCTGACATATCTGAACTCAAAGATGAAATTAGAGATTTATTTGCGAGTTTTGAGACCGAACAGAAAGCTAAGTTTTATAACCTGCATACCTCCCTTACAGAAATAAAAGCCCAAAATAATGACATCCAAAGCTCAATGGAAATACTGTACTCAAAAAATGACACGATTCAAAAATAGCTTGAAACCCTCAGGTTGGAGCGTAAGGAGCAACTTACATATATCCAGGAATTAGAATCCAGGCTGGAAACCCTAGAAAGAAACTCCTGCTCTGCCAAAGTGGAGATTAGAAATATCCCAAAGATAGTGTCTAATGAGGATAAAGCGGCGCTCTCCAACATCGCCGAGAAAATTGGCACAACATTGGGCTTAAGTTTCGGTAAATCCGATGTCAGAGATATTTACCGTGGCTTTGCAAAAGCAGACAAAATCAAACCAATTGTTGTCGAGTTTACGTCAATAATTACAAAAGATACTCTTATGAGGGGACTGAGAAATTTCAATGACAAGAAATCAAATAATGACAAATTTAATACTATTCACCTCGGTTATTATGGACCGGCTTCTCCAGTTTACATCTCGGAGTGCCTTACTCATAAGGCTAAACGGCTGCACTTCCTCGCTCGCGATTTTGCAAAGGTCCATGGCTATACTTTTTGCTGGATATCGTACGGCAAAATATACCTGAGGAAAGCAGTGGGCCTTCCCTTCATTCGTGTTGACGATGAAAAGGTCCTGAAAAATCTGAAGGAGAACTCTACTCTGTCAAAGTGACTAGTTTTAATATGTGATAAGCATCTAATTGTAACAAACTTTTTGTCACCACTTTCACACTCTCTCATACACAATTACACTAACACTCTTTCATACCACACTATACAACGAACTTATGTCAGACCTTACATGAACCTCATCAGATCGAATAACTATTTACACATTTATATACAAATTATTACCTGCCCTCCTAAGTTACCATATTCGCCCCTCCCAATTGCCATCCTGTTTTGCTCTACTTGTCCACTCTACGAGAACTATCACTGTGCCCTTTGTTTTACCTACTCGCACGGAGCTTGATAATATTGTTACAGAAGAGCTAGATGACATTGCTGTATCTGAGTCAAGGAACTGTGAGGTAGAGCACTGTAAACAATATTTGCCAAACCCAACTACCTGCCTCACTTTGCTCACTCAGAACATTCGCAGCATCACGTGTAACATGAATGAATTGTTGATACTACAAAAGAGACTAAATGTGGAACTAGATGTTATAATTCTAACTGAATGTCGTCTATCCCGTACAACTGTTATCCCCCAACTCCCGAATTTTTTACATTATGCAACGGTGAACAACTACCTTCAAAATGATGGCGTTGTCGTTTACATAAATAATAGTCTAAAAGTGTCAGTAGAGGAACCACCATGCATGGGTGCAAACTGATTGCTAATAAAAATTGGAATGGAAACAGCTATTGTTGCCATATATCGCTCCCCATCCAAAAACAACGTAGAACCATTTCTTGAATCATTAAATACCATCTTGGGAACATTAAAACCTTATAGTAACATTTCAATTATAGGAGACATAAACATCAACATTAAACCTGATGTTACAAATTCTAGAGCCTGTGAATATCTGAATCTATGCGCTTATCATGGTCTTCTTCCGGCTCATACATTACCGACCAGATTAGACAGATCATGTCTTGATCACGTAATCTTAAAAACTAAAAAGCCTGCTATTACTCTTGTTGCCAACTCTAGTCTTACCGATCACAACCTTGTACTAGTCTCTATCGGTCACAAACACCAGAGAGTTCTTAGTCAAACAACAACTACCAGGATCAATCATGAGGGTTTAAGTATTGCCATGACGAATATTGATTTTCAGCCAGTCTACAATTCATCTGACCCAAACACTGCTTTAGAATATCTTATATCTTCAGTCCATCATGCTATCAATGCTAACTCCTCCACTAAAAGTCTCCCGCGTCGTTTCAAGGTTATTAAACCATGGATCACTCCCGGTCTAATTAAATGCATGCGAAATAGAGACAGACTGCATAAAAAGACAACTGCAGCCCCGGACAACCTCATCCTTCATACGACTTACAAAAGATATCGAAATTTTTGCAACAATCTCCTCAAAAAACTCAAAAGAAACCATGAAAAGAATGAACTCTCAAAGGCTGGCAACAACTCTAAGGAGTTATGGAAAACAATAAAAGCCATCACAAACACCACCAAGACAAAAAGCTCTGCGACTGAGTTATTAGGTTCAGCGGGAAATTCTAATAATACTAATAATGTGAACCATTTCTTTGCAAATGTGGGTAAGAATCTTGCTGAAAAAATAAACACACCGTTGGGTCCCAGACAAACTGACAGCAAACCTCCACTACCACCAAGCAGATCTATTACTTCATTTGCCTTACTGGAGACCGATAAGGATGAAGTTGAGAGACTTATAGTTAGTCTGAGGAGCGTGTGCGCTGTTGGTTGGGACAACATCTCGAACCGTATTCTTAGGCTCTTCAAAGATTTCTTTGTTCCACCCCTTACTTATATTTTCAACATGTGTCTTGCTGATGGAGTTTTCCCTAACCCCCTCAAGCGATCTATGGTGATTCACATGGCTGGCAACATAGACCGTGTCAATAACTATAGGCCCATCTCTATCTTGCCTTCAATCTCTGAGTTACTGGAACGAATTGTTAACCGTCAACTAATAAAATACCTAGAATCATACTACCTTTTATCTGATTGCCAATTCGGATTCCGAAATAATATCTCAACTAGTGACGCAGTCCATGAACTCACTGACTATGTGGTGAAAAATCTTGATGCCGGGCGAAAGGTTTTAGGTATTTTTCTTGATCATGCCAAGGCGTTTGACACGGTCTCTGTCCCCCTCCTATTGGACAAACTCGATAGGTTGGGTATAAGGGGGGTGCAGTTGAGATTTTTTGAGGAGTATCTCACTGGTCGCTCTCAATTTGTAAAAATCGGTGAGCACTGCAGCGATGACTTACCAATCACGTACGGCGTTCCTCAGGGCAGCATATTGGGGCCTACACTCTTTCTCATTTACATAGATGATCCGTGTGACCTGAATCCTGATAATGGCAAAGTAATAACCTATGCAGATGATACCGCCCTGATATTCTCGACAAACACCTGGCAAGAGACATACGAAGTTGCCCAGAGAGGTTTCAACAATGCCACCAAATGGCTTCAAAATAACCTGCTGACTTTAAACCCTGATAAAACAGTTTACGTTACCTTTTCAATCAGAAACACAAAGTTTACCGATGAAGGTGCGATATTTGCGCACAACTGCATAGATCCAAATAGTGGAATATGCTCCTGTCCAGCCCTGCACAAAAGTACAACCATTAAATACCTTGGTGTCCTCATCGATAATAATCTCACCTTTCGACCTAATATTCACCTGGTCACTGGCAGAATCCACAAAATAATCTATGTTTTCAAAATGATTCGCCGTGTCGCTGATGCCGGATTGATAAAACGAGTTTATATGGCACTCTGTCAATCCGTGCTCACCTACTGCATCACCTCGTGGGGAGGTGCACCGAAAACATCTATCTTGCCTCTCGAACTTGCTCAAAGAGCTGTACTCAAGGTCTCTACTTTCCGTCCCCTCCTCTTCCCTACCTGTTTCCTTTATAATTCCTGCAACGTCCTAACGGTGAGGCAACTATTTGTGTATCACATTATATTAAAACAACACTCATCTTTAATATATAGCCCTTCTTTACTGACCAGACGGCGTAAAGATAGGGTTTGTTTAGACAATATATTGTTTCGAACCTCTTTTGCTCAAAAATTTCCCTGCTTCCTTGGTCCCTTCCTATACAATAGAATAAATAGAACAGCTGAAATTTATACTCTCGCAACATTTGATTTAAAAAAAAACGGTATATAAAATATTACACTCACTCGACTATGACAAAACTGAGGAATTACTCAAAATTACTAGCTAACCAAATAATATTTCTAAGTACTTACAAAATCAAAATCAAATCAAAAATCATTTATTTCCATAGGATGTTGTTACATCAATTAGATCCGTCATTACATTTTTTTTGGGTGAGTTCACTAACACAATGGCGGAATCTGTGGAGATGAGCTCACCGAAGAAACTCCACAGTCGTCGCATCTTTTGCGTTTCCTTTTTTAAATAAAATATTGTCAAATTACAAAATGAATGCTAATTATATATCGAAACAGCCTGTTACTCAAACAATCTATTCCCATGGACATCTGTCCTCTAAGTAATCAGATATCCTATAGTAACCTTTTTTATACAATTTCTGTTTTATTATTATTTTAAACTTGTCTAAAGGTAAGTTTTTAATATCAGTAGGGACCTTATTGTAATAGCGTATACAATTGCCTTTAAAATAATTACTAATTTTATGTAGTCGGCTTACATAAGCAACCAACTTGTCTTTATTTCTAGTATTAAAATTACTTCTGAAAATTAGTTATATTTCTTTTTACATACACAAGATTGTCATAGATATATTGAGACACAAATGTCAGAATATTGATTTCTTTAAACTTTTCCAACAGTGACACTCTAGGCCCTAATCTATAAATTGCACGAACAGCCCGTTTCTGTTGAATACTATTAACATTCGCAGCGTGACCCCACAATAAAATACCATAGGTCATTAGACTATGAAAGTAACTAAAGTAGACTAGTCTAGCGGTGTCTACGTCGGTAAGAGCTCTAATTTTTTTAACTGCGAACGCTGCCGAACTCAGTCTGTTCGACAATTTATTTATATGAGGATCCCATTGTAGTTTGGCGTCTAAAGTAATGCCCAAAAAGACAGTCGACTGCACAAGGTCCAATCTCTGTCCTTTTATAAATATGTCTGTGGTTACCGGGTTCACATTGGGTAACACGAATTTAATACATTTAGTTTTCTTTTCATTAAGTAATAAATTGTTAACAGTAAACCAGTTCACTATACTAGAGATAGCATTGTTTACTTCGTCATAATTTGATTGCTGTCTTTTAACTTTAAATATCAAAGAAGTATCATCGGCAAACAATACTAACCCATGTTTTGCTTTAACAAGGCAAGGTAAATCATTAATATATACTAAAAACAAGAAAGGACCAAGAATTGAACCATGCGGTACGCCCATACTTATTGAAGACCCAGGTGATCTTTTCCCATTAACATCGACCATCTGAACCCTATCTGTTAGATATGACTCCAGAAGGCCAAGTGCCTGATCTTTTACACCATAATGGCGTAACTTCCTGACAAGAGTGTCATGATGGACGCAATCAAAAGCCTTGGATAGATCGCAGAAGACACCTATTGCATCCATTGCGTCTTTCCAGGCATCAAAAATATTGTCGATTAGTTCAACACCAGCATCGGCTGTTGAACGACCCTTTGTGAAACCAAACTGAGCAATATGAATTAAATTATTGAGATAAAAATGACTTTGCAATTGATTAAGTATGAGTTTTTCAAATATTTTGCTAAGCGTTGGTGGTATCGATATGGGTCTAAAATTAGTGGGGTCTGATGTACCAGCTTTGAATAAAGGTATAACTTTACTTAGTTTCATCAAGTCAGGAAACACACCATTATCTATACATTGATTAAATATACAACAAAGGTGAGGTGCAATACAATCTACAATGGAACTAATAATTTTTACTGATAGACCATGGGCGTCAGCTGTCTTTTTCATTTCCAGGGATTTAAACGCTTTTACAATGTCTTCATTATTTACGTGCCTAAATTTAAAATCTGTTTTACATTCCTCAAAGTTTTGTTTAAGTATAGATTCAGCAGCAGCGGGAGATGAATTTAAAGACTTGGTTGTTGAAACTGGAATGTCCATAAAGAAATTTTCGAAAGCTTTTGCTACTTCTAGGTCTGTACTTAGCAATTGATTATCTATCTTAAGCTTGAAGTTATTATGTGTAGCTTTGGCCTTTCCAGTCTCTCTGTTTATAATTTGCCAACAAAATATACACATATATACAAAAATATTTACTATTTTAATAATTATAAATAAGTCTGACATATGTGTCAATCTCACACACCCTCTCACACACACTCATTCACAATCACTCCACACACAGAGAGGATCACAAACAAACTCACAAACAAACTCACTAACCCACTCTCTTATTTTTTCATGATAATTGTATAAGTATAACTACTAATTTAGGTACAACATGTTCTTAATTTTAAATGTTACTATTTTTGTTGTTGGTTTCTTCTGTGTACCATAAACTAGCTTTACATATTTTAAGGGAAGAGTGCTGTAGCCTGAAATACAGGTTTAGACACATTATCTTTGTATTAATCTATTAAGCTTAATAGATAAAAAGATACAATTAAAGGTACTTAGCTAAGTACCTTTAATTGTATCTTTTTACTGTCCAAGTTTTTTTTGATGAATAAATATTTTTATTATTATTATTATTTTATTTGATCGGCGTTTTGAACTCCATCTGTTTACTGGTTGGAACTGACAAATATAAAGTTAAGATTATTTCCTACTTACTCTGTGCTAAAAAAGCTCATTAAAATGTGCTAAAAACGCTTATTAAATACTTAAGCACAAACCTATTTTTTATTGATCCAAATTTTAAGATAGAAGATAATGAAAATGATTATTTCCTCCTACTGGCAACACAAATTACACAGATACTTTGTCAGTAAAGAGCTATTTTACTCCCTGTTTGCCGGGAATAATCGAGCTATTTCGAATTGATGTGATGAAATTTGGGTTTTCGCTACTATTGGTAGAATTTAAGGTAACTGCTAATTCTGTAGCTGTACAGTAGATATTCTCCAAAGACAAAGGAATTTCAAGAACGTCAGGCAGTTGTTGTCGTGACGTTGTCATTGAATCACCATTATGCTAGCAGCATAGTTACCCCTTTTGGACTTTGTACGATGCTTATATTTCGTGCGTCGTATGGACTACTACCCCACTAAATTAGAGTTACAGTTCGCACCAATTTTCATTGGCTCAAAGTGATCTGTAACCTCTCACTCTCCCATAACCTTACCTTAAACGATCTGTGGGATGTTCGCTCTTGTAAACACGGGTTTTTGTAAACTTAACAGGGGAGTCCTACAACTTGTGTTGAAATCTGACTCGAATGAACTGAACTTTGAATTCAGATTCAGATTCAATTTTTATTGAATATAAATAAATAAATTATCTTATTCAAAGTCAAAATTATACTTACATACAAGTCAATATTTTTTTTATATTTTTTATTTATATCAAGACTTAAGACTACACCGTTTCGGAAGGTTGGCCTCGGGTTAAGAAGACACGGAAAGAAACATCCCCATACCTTCTTTTTAAAAAGTGACTTCACAACAGCTACTGGTTTCGGTCTAAGGAAATTCGCCGGCGAGTGATAGACTCGTCGAATTTCTGTGCGCTGAAATGGAATGAACCATGCAGTTTGGCATCCAAGTATTCCTTAATACTATAATAGGACTTTCTTATTGGCTCATTTTTGTGGTATTTTATTGTAGAAGCAAATTCAGTGCACCATGAATGATGTGCCAACTTTACTTAGTCTAAATAATAGCAGCTAACCTATTTCTATTCCTAGTGTTTATGTAATGTTTATTAGCCTACAGTTTTAAATAAAGCTATGTTTTTACTTACATGCATACTATTCTCGTATATATATTAACAGGTAACCGTAAGTATATTAATTTCTTTGCATTTTTCTCTTAATGATTCCCTAAGCCCATTAATGTCCCCACCGAGGGGCACGGGCCTTTAACCGGATACGAGTAAGATTAAGCCATACTCCACCACGCTGGCTCAGTGCGGGTTGATGGAGGGGTTTCACGACCACTACCACGTAGCGATAGTAGCCGGGACCTACAGCTTAACGTGCCATCCGAAACACTGAACGTCCAATAATGAACTTAAGATAAATTAATTATCTCATTGGTGCATGGTCAGGATTCGAACCTGCATCTCCTGTGTGAGAAGCAAGTTACGTAAATTGAGTATGAAAGTAGCCGCACCAATAACGTTGTGAACTACATTTTTGCGATCTCAAACAAAAAATTGCAAAAAAAAAACAAAAGATCTTATGAAAAAATTCAAAAAACTTAATCGGCAAAATGATCCACGTAATTATCGAGCGTGCTCACAAAATTTCTCGTGACTCAGTTGAATTGCCACTTGTAGAGGAGAACAGACGGCATCCGCACATAAGACATAAGACGTTTATTCTTGTTAGGTTAGTATTACATGTCATGTTGGTTTTGATACAAAATAGCAAAAATAAGTAATCTTGTACAATATGTCATGGTCATCAAAAATACAAAAATACGGAAGCATACGGAAGCATTTTTGCCCAAGCTGAACGGAGACTCTTCATCGCGCTACGCGCTCGCTCGGTCAACGAGCAAAGTCGCAATAAAAGACGTCAAAGAACCGTGTTGTATTAATACATTTTTCAAGAGCGATTGCAATCTCAGAATTACGTGATAAAAATCCGGCGAAATAGTGGAGTATGGCTTAATCTTACTCGTATCCGGTTAAAGGCCTGTGCCCCTCGGTGGGGACATTAATGGGCTACATCATATATTAAAAGAAAATGCAGTCGGGTGATTTAATAAAAATAATAATAATAATCATTTATTTCAGACGCAAGTCCATAGTTTAACAATATCTTGAAGTCTAGTGTTAGAAGTTTGGCATTAAAATAAAACAACAAAAATAAATAAGCAAATACATAGATTACCCGCCTTATTTATACACGTCTAATAAACCTATTTTAACTATAATGCCGTAATAATTCGTTTGTCTTTGTTTGTCACTTTGAAATTTGTGTTTGTGAGAAAAGGACAAAGCACATTTTAGCTATTAGGTTTGATAAGTTTTATAAATTAGGAGGTAAATCTCTAGACCCTGGTGTGGAGCTGCACCCAGCTTTTTAACATTGTTGTTGTCATTGGTTTTATTGGATTTTATAATAATTCCGCTTGTTCTGATAAAATTGAAGGGCTCGGGAGTGGGAAGGGTTGGAAACTAATGAAAAATAAAGCCAAAGGGTTTCCTGTATCGCTCGTGAGTTCTACAGCTCACAGTCTCAGTTTATGCGCTATCCTGATTGGTATAATTTTTCAAAAGCGATTGAACTTCAAACTCCAAACTTCATTTTTTTTATTCAAAATAGATTCTTACGAACACTTTTTGAAAGACATTTGAATATATAATGCAAGAAAAACTACTACCGCTTCGGAAAGTGTTACGGCAGCGGAGAAGAAGCGGCGCAAGAAACTCGTACACTGCAACACGGGCGATTGAATTATAATATTATTTTATTATATTTTGTGGTTTTGTCAAAGTATTTTTAGGGAGTAGCGGTGGTATTTGTTTCGTTGTTTAGTACCCAAGATAAAGGGAAATCCTAGTTTGGTGCTCGATCAATGTGTGTAAATAGTGTCCAAGGTATTTTATTAAAAATAACTGGACATGTGCAGTGTTTATTTCCTGTGTAATAGGGTCTAATATCGTCCTGAATACCGGTAATCTGACCATTATACAGACACAGTCAACCCATTTTCCTGTTAAATCCGAATTTCTGACCGATACTAAATTGCAGTTCGATTGTAGTCCTTAATGCGAATGGAATAAACGAGCCAATTCTAATAGGCGTAAATTATGTAGCTCAATACAAGTAAACCTGGAACCGCCTCATGAGTTAATCTCCAAATTATTTACCTTTTGTTGCCAGATGCGTACTAATTCTCGTCCATAAAATGCACTCATTACAAGACTAACCTATTATTTTGAAGAAAAAAAACGTGATTTTTCAAAGACCTTGAAGCCAAACAAATACATTTGGATATCACATCACATTTGATAACCGAAAAATGCAATGCCGCGACGTCACACTCTATACACCAGTCGACAAACAAAAGTGTTGCCACCATACCCCTCCCGCACCACTCCGCCACCGCAGGGACCTACTTAAACCTACTAAGTAAGCGCTGAGGTTAATACAAATTAAATAAAAACAAATAAATTGCAACAAATTAAAGGTACTAATGTTTTTAGGGTTTCGTTCCCGAAGTGTGCCAAATGTTATTCTACTAAGCCTCCGCTCTCTGTCTGTCGGTCATCCGCCTGTATCTTATGAACAGAACAAGGTCGAGAGTTGAAATTTTCACAGAATGTGTGTTTCTCTTGCCGCTACAGTAACAAATGAACCACACGAGGTTTTGTAAATTAAAGGGTTTTCCCCAAAACCAAGAGATGTGGTTAAATGTTCGTGCCGCCCCTGCAATTACCAAATCATCATCATTAAAATATCACCGCAAATTCGCGGCACGCATCATCGCCGTTGGTGGCACAATTGGTTTGACGTCAGATCCGCAATCTCTAGGAACTCTTATCCAAACATTAGTTTTTTTTGTCCTCAACTTTTCTTTTGCGATGGAACGGAACCCTTCGTGTGCGAGTCCGACACGCACTTTACCGTTTTTTTTGCTCTTCTGCTCGTTGTCGTTAATTTTGTTTAAACTATTATATTTATGCATTTCTTGGGCTGAAACCAGTATTTTTATCCCGTTCTAGCCTAATTGTTCAACAATGATCGTTTTTATTAAGTGGGCGAGAGCAATCAATTTCTAGCAGCGCGAAAAAAAGAGTGCATGGTTAGAACTATACTGTGGTGACCGCATGGCGACGATTGAATGGATATGTATTTTAAAACTAAGAGTTATACTTATTTTGACCGAAGGAAAGCGGATGAATGGCGGGTTACATGGTTATTTGTTCCGGGAGAACGCGCTAAGCCACCTGCAGTGGAAGCTTTAGCTAAATACATTTGTCGCTAGAGATTGCCACTACAGATAAGACTGCGGTTCAGGTAACTCAGACTGGGGTCAGTCAAATGGACTGGAATTGGGTAGAATTAATGTTCCCATTTCTGGGAACTGAACTCCCAAAACTGGGCGCCCATGAAACAGGTATGGCTATTAAGTCATGTGTGAGGGCCTCTCGCCGCCGGTAATTCTTACTACAGGCCGCTCAAATTTCCTTTAGCTCACTTTGTCGCATAGGGCATGGTGGGGTGAGAGCGAGGAAGGTGGCATCCCACTCCTACAAATAAACTTGGTCGAACTATACCTGTGTGATTCCTCAGCAAGTACGTAATTAATATGTAAATCTTTATAGTAGTTTATGTGACTGATAGATAATGGAGGGCATTAAAACTCGAGAGTGAGTTTCATAATAATTTCACTCGAGAGTTGTAATGCCTAATTTTGTACAGTTACATACACTAGTTTATCTATATACATATCATAAGCTCTCTTTGATGTGTTCAGGAACCGCATGTTCGACTGGCGTTGTGGCATCGATAATTGCTCTGCACTTGTTTAGCTTGTTCAGTGGTACCAACTTCACCCACAAGGGGCGGCACGCAGGCGGGCGTTGGCGTTCGAAATGTGAATGTTTCGAATATGTCGATAATTGATACATGTATAATACATGACAATGTATCAATATTCAGATAAGAAATGAGTATTTACCAAGTAGTATAACATTATGCTGGTCGTAACATGCAGTTTTTGGACGCAGTAAAGACGGTTTATGATAAGTGTGTAGATAAAATTATTTTGTTAAATAAATCATTCTAAGAACATAACATAAGAATGTTATCTTAATATTGGGTATCGTAGAAATATGTAAATGTCCGTTTGCCCAACCGAGAACACTCAAAGCCAAGCAGTCACTGACCCTAGATCGGCAACTGATAACGCCTATAAGATATTTAAGCGGCGCTTAATTTGATTAACAGTCTGTTCAATCGGACATAGAGCGTTAAAGGATAGGATTGTCTACCTAGCGGGCCACCAAAATGATGATGATTCCCTCCTGCGAAATCTAAATGTGTTGAGAGAAGTGGCAGGTGACATCCGAATGCCGAACTCCCAAATTGGATGATGTACGTGGCTCTGTCCGCTCCAACGCCACGTATGATGAGTGAAGAAGGAAGGGTCCAATGCCAGCAAGACCTGAGCTCCAAGCTCGATCGCCGGCGGCACCTGGTCGAAGATATTGGGCCACCATCCACGACTACATGGGAAAATTGTTGGGAATTGGACTGCGCTTTTGAAGGGACATGATGTTAATTGATGATGATGAATCTAAACTATGAATATAGTTTGATTATTACATTGATTTATTGACTGTTAGCACACTGTACAATTATGAGAAATAGAAAATTTATGCCACGCGTTGACAAATTGAGATGTACACAATATGACACGACCGACTCCGACGAAGCCTTCAGTGTAGGAGGAAAATACAATAATACAATAATACCTTGGACTCTATTTACCCACATTGATCTAGCCCCAAACTAGGATTCCCTGTATCTTGGGTACTAGACAACGATACACATACTTACAACATAAATATTGTACTTAGATAAATAACCATGACTAGGGTACAAACATCCGTTCTCTTCAAACCAACTTTTGCCCCCACCGGGACTTGAACCCGGGACCCTTGGCTTCGTAGGCAGGGTCTCTGCCTACTCGGCCATACGGGTCGTCAAAAAGGTCGGAAAAAAGGTTGACAATTTTGATATGACCGACCGCGACGAAAGCCATTGAACAAGGCTTGATAAAGTGATATTAACAAAATTGAAACTGAGATTGTACTTTTGATATGACCGATCCAACGTTTTTAGAGACAAATGATGACAATTGATCGGTCTTTGTATAGTATTTATCTTTACAAATGAAAATCATGTTAACTTGGATTAACAGTAAAGCTTTTCCTATCCAGAAAAATAGTAGTTCTACTAGTTATATCTTGACATATCCCGTAGCCCTATTAGTTTATTCTGATAAGAATCGCAATTAGTTAAAAAAGTTGACCAATCGGAACATGATTGTTTGACACGGGTTTTCATTTATTGCGACTTTGCTTGCCGACTCGTGTTCCTATTGGTCGGGTGGTCCGTCGCGACTGGAATTCCTAGGTGTCAGAGACACATACTATGGCTACTGATTAGTTTCTAATATAGTATAGTCACACCTTTTCCCCATACTGAGTGGCAGAGGCACCAACAAATCATTTTTTTTAAATACAAGTTTACAAAATTATAAATATAGTAAAAACGGTATAGTGCGGACAGCAGTGGCTTAGTAATAGGATGTTTGGCACCCTAAAGGCTGTCGATTTGAAAGGATGTCGAAGTTATGTAATTGTGTTATGAAACTGACGACCCGAATGGCCGAATCGACAGTGGCCCTGCCTACAAAGCCAAGGGTCCCGGGTTCGAGTCCCGGTGGAGGCAAATATTTGTTTGATGAGAACGGATGTTTGTACCCTAGTCATGGTTGTTTATCTATCTAAGTATAATATTTCTCTATATAAGTATATATGTCGTTGTCTAGTACCCAAGATACAGGGAATCCTAGTTTGGGGCTAGATCAATGTGTGTAAATAGTGTCCAAGGTCGCATTATAACGCAGTTGAAAAATCGATCAATCAGATCACGTTTGTTGGATAGGATCTGTTTTTTATTGGCTCTGTGTAGCTGGTTACTACTCTCCCTCAAATGTGGCGAGGGGGGTGATGGCCTGTAACGCTATGTTATGTTACCGCATTGGTTCTTCTGCGAGGTATGAAACAATTAACTTATGCTTATGACTAACAGTAACTAACTAACAGTACATAGAAAAATTTAAAGATTTTATGTAGGTCGAGTCAAGTTCGCGAGGTTAGGATTGGGGCACGTAATGACATTTGTTCTTTATTTAATAGTAGTTTATGTGACTGATACATAATGGAGGTCATTAAAATTCGAGAGTGGGTTTATGAAACGAGCCGAAGGCGAGTTTCATAATAATATCACTCGAGAGTTTTAATGCCTAATTATTTACAGATACATGCACTAGTTTATCTACACACATATCATAAGCTCTCTTTGATGTGTTCAGGAACCGCATGTTTGACCGGCATTGAGACATTGAGTTGTTTAGCTTGTTCTGTAGTACCAACTTCACAGACAAAGTAGGGGCGGAACGCAGGCGAGCGTCGGCGTTCGAAATTTGAATGTCATAATATGTAGAAAATTTACACATTATGGTCATAATGTTCAATATTCAGATAAGAAATGAGTTTTTACAAAGTAGTTTAACATTATGCTGATCGTAACGTGCGGTTTTTGGACGCAGTAAAGAGGGTTTATGATACGTGTGTATAAAATACTTTAAAGAAACACTTGAATTTTAGCGAAAACAATATTCCTAACTGAATCGCTTCCTGGCCATAAACTAAAATCCCTGTAAACCAGCATCTATCACCGCGATATCGTCCAGCATAGATCACTGTTTATGCTCCAATTATATTGCAGGAATTATGAAACTGCATATCAAAAATACCGATTTGCACAGCAAATATCAGGGCAAAATGCTGCGGTAGCTTAGGTGAGTAAAGAAGATGAGCGAAGCAAAATCCCCTTTATCCTTCGTGTTAGGTTGAACATGCAAGAATAACAAAAAAGACTTAAAACATAAACTTGAGTACACATAAAATATTTAATTCATAAAAAGTGTTTTTGCTGATCCTTTTTTGCTGTGCAGATCAGTATTTTGGATGTGCGATTAAATGCTAGCCTTATACTGCGTGCTGTGTGACCAGATTTGGATTGGAATATCTACTCTACTTCGTATTATGCCTTTCCAATATTCGAATTGGAAGCACCCTCTATATTCTTCCTGTACTCTGGCGACTGTACAAAATTTACTCTATACCCATAGCTGCGGCGATGGACTAGCCCCTTGTTATTCAAAATGGAGTATTGAATAACTGGCTACACGTGGGTGCAACGTACGGGAAAAGGCGTGACGCTATGTTATATGACGGAATTTTCTGGAACACAAGTCGTAGTCGTGAACGGCTGCTTGGGGGGACTGGTCCAGTCTGGTTTCTCATAAGTTATATAGTTTAGTTAGTTCGTTACAGAATTTGGTTTTTCTTATTTATTTATTTATTTTGTAAAGTTGTTATTTTGAGACATCTAATTGGATGTTATAATATTGTTATTAGATTAGATGATTTTTTATTGTACATTGTGCCATAAAAAAGTCAAAAACTGAAAAAATTACATCCCCGCAGAGTTTCTTGGTGATATCTTCTCTGACGGGCGTATTTCCGAAGCACTGGTAGAGTAAATGGAGTTTCCTTTTCCTGTGCGAGATTCAGCCTTGAATCACCACTTGAAAGGGAAATTTACTTTTTCATACTCAAACCATAATCTCATTAGTGACTCATTAGTTTTTTGATCATATTTTATTTATTTTTTAGTTTTCTCCATTTATAAGTGCCCGACTTGTAAAACTGTATTATTTTTCAAACCCATTTTTTATTGTCAAATAATGCATTATTTGACAATAAAAAAATGGGTTTGAATTTGCGACTTGCTTTTCGACTCCTGCTCAGTAGTCTTATTATGTATCTCTGAAATCTAGGAATTACAATCGCATTAGACAAATAGACGTATCGGACCACGGTATTTCATTAGAAATTCCTAGATGTCAGAGAATCTTAATAAGGCAACTGTGAAATCAATCCAGATGGCGTTCAGATTGATGTTTTGAAAGCTGTTCGCCAACTTCTTAACGTTAACCAATCATCACGAGATTAAGTGATCGCCTTAAGACATCCACAGAACTTCGACTTTATTTTACTTCATTAAAGCACTGAACATGTTACGGTGAAACAAAAAGCTGAGAGCAGACCTTCACATAACGTTATTATCCTCATAACGTTAAGCATCATAGCGCTATGGAAGGCGTCTTTTAACGTTATAATTCCATAACGTTATACTACTATAACGTTATTATCTTAGTTTTATAGCGCTATATATAACGTTATAAATAACGTTATCATACATTTTTGGGCCTCTCTTTCACGCTCACACTCCGTCGTTATAGTGGATCTTTTTCACGCATCGCGCTCGTGAGTAGTGTAGGTGTCTAAACAACAGACAGCAGATAGCAACAGCGCAATAACTTTATTCATAACGTTATTTTGATTTCGTTATGTTTCTCCTACAGTTTTGTTATCATAACATTGTAATAGCGCTACAATAACTAAACGAATTGATTATAACGTTCCATAACACAATATAGCGTTATATTTTATAACGTTATGAAGGTCTGGCTGAGAGGAGAGAAATCTTTCTGAACAACATTAACTATAAAATTGATTTGATCACAGCCTGCGTAAATGAAAAACTTCTGCTGTCCAAGAGAAGCCAATTTCGACTTTGCTGTTCCCTATTGTGTCGTAACTAAGTCATCGTATGTTGTTGTCGTTGTGTCGTTAGTCGTAACGACTAAATTCCAATAGCCGTTGTCACGCCTGAGGTTCTCTGTACAGTCGCGATCTTGACTAGTTAACCTTCCGGACTTTGTACATCTGTCTCGAGAAATCTCACGTAATTTTTGTCCTCAAAAATTGTTAAATTATATCTAAAATGTTATTGTAGGAATTGACTACAATTACTAATTTATTTTATTTTATTTTTATTCTTTTGTTTTATTGAACTTATTATCACTTTGACAATTTATTGCCAAATTGATAGTTTTATTTTTGAAATTTTATTTTATTGATTGAATTAATTAATTATTTTTAATTGTAGAAATTGAACATTGAAATGACATGTAATGATCATTATGAATAAAAATCTTATCTTATCTTATCTTATCTATCACTGTAACTCTAGATTACGAACAATCTACCCCGGAATACGCGCAGGGGGGAGCATTGGGGTAACTCAACCTGAATTTGACTGTACTAACAGGTGCTGGGTGCGAGTTTTGTACCTGGAGATGAATTAAACCAATCTAAGTTTAGAGCAAGCGCCATTCATATACAAATAAGGAGAAATTACCTCGATTTCCCATTCCCGGCTCTAGCAAAGCTGGCCTCGGGCAATGCTATGAAGTACTGACTTTTAATTAGCTGACTATCGTCCGTATGCGCAACCGACTACTCAAAGTTTGACGGACACTTGTCACGCTGTCACCATGTCTCACTCGGGAAATGAAAGCGGCGTAGAAATAACAAGCCACTTTATTTGAGAGTTTGTGCTTTCGATAATATACAGGTATTAACAAAAGTGTTGTCATATTTTGAGGTTGTAAGCATCATTCTGAACTATGAAACTATGAAACCGATTTGACCAGAGGATCTTTATTTTTCACCCCTATTCAGGGATTTGTATAGAGCAGTGAAAAACGTGGTCCGATCAAATCGGGTTCATAGTGAGAGTTGTATGGTATGAAGCCCCTAAAAACCGCCTAAAAATGACCGTATTTTGGGGAATGGTATGTGTATATGTGACAAGTCCTCCACCAAGAGATGCAGATAAACTGGCCAATGTCCCTGATACATAAGAAAAAATGGCCAAAACAATACAGGTGATGGGTCCGAAGGTGTACAACTTGCTACCGCACAACATTACTAATGCCCCAAGGTCGTTCTACTCCTATGAAGAATTCATAAATTTTGGAATTAAAAGGAACGACGTACATGAGTACATATTATTTTATTTGTATCAATAATATTACATTATACTCTCACGTGTAATGACAACAATCTTATTAATGATGTGACAAATGTTCCCTTAATCTAATTTTATTGTACACATTTTATTAATTTTATGAATTTTTTTTGACATATAATGATATATATATTACCAATAAATGATGTCTTATGTCTTATCGACTTGTTCGTGGGGCCAAGCTGGGGATATCGATGAGGGATGTAGAAGCTGGGCAAGCCTGCGTTTCTTAACTGTGTCCGGCGATGCTGCGCTTGTGGAGAGGTCACTTCACCCGTGCCAGGCACTGAGACCAACATGGAGAGTCACAGATACCAGCGCAGCGGCTGTTGTAAACATCTGAAAAGCTGATAAGGCTAGAATGATTTTTTTATTTATTATTTATATAATTTTTTATTTATTTTTTAATTCGGTAACATACAGTCGCTTAGAAAATAATAGTTTAGAATGAAAAGTAAGCACAGACCTGGAGTACCATTAAATTATGTTAAGAGAAGACGAAATATACAAATTGTGATGAAAATAATAGGTGCTTACGGAAAGAGTATTACTTAAATAATATGTCTGCAATAGTCCTTTTATATCTAGGAAGCGAGTTTGCGAAGATATCTACATCGGTCAACGTTTTATTGTATGTGTCAAATGCTCGACGGTAGAATGTATTTTTCGCATAGGTTGTGCTACACAGGGTAGGATAAAATGTTTTTTTTCGAGCGTGAGGAGGGGCGGTGGGCAAACAGGTTCACCTTTTCGAGTAGACATGCTGAGTCTATGTGGTTATATACCAGCTTAACAGCCCTCTGACTATCGTAAAGAAACCCGCAGTACGGTGGATGATAGCTTACAAAACTCGTTGACTCGCGTAAAGACACCTTCCATACAGTAAGGGCTAGCTCCCGTCCGGTTTCGGAAAAATCAACACATCTAACTCCCAATGTAGTTTTTTCAACTGGCCACACTGCCGGGAATAGCCAATGAAACTTGCTTCCGGTTGATATCTCACATTTGATTGGTCGAGAGAAAAAATCATTATAAAAAAAAAAAATTGCGAGTATTTTCGCTGGCCGCCATGACAGCTCTACCCAGTATTTACATCGTTTAGGTGCTGTATGGTAAGCGAAAGGGTTAAAGAGAAATGAGGTGTCTAAATAAATGATGATGATGAGTACGTCTAGGTATGGATCCCGAGATGAAAGAAGAGGTAAAAGGTTTCTCAAAGGTTTGTACTGATATCAAAACAGGTGGTGACGAACGAACAAATGAAATACACTACTTCACGTAAAAATACATCCCACCTACCCATGAATCCAATTCACCCATATCTTATGAGTAATTTACGCCCTCATACTGAAGTTGAAAAAAAATTAGTACACCACGTTTAAAAAATATTCGCATCGAGTTTCGGTTATGCATTTTGTTTGTTACATATTCTAGGTTGTTTGTTACATTGATATTTCATGGTTTGGTTGATGGCTGAAAAGACAGACAACACTTTTACCCATTGTTTTGTCACCCCTCATTCTCGTCCACTTTTCGATTTCCGGACCACGGCTAGAGCAGTTATTTACTTCAATAGTTTATCGACGTCGATGTTTTTTTGACGTGTTAACGTCTTATAAATCGATGAACGCCGGCTGCACGCACGAAAAAGCATGACTCATTGTCACGTTACGCCTGAGCCGAGCGTGCAAGCGAGAGCGCGGAACAAGCGATAGAGAGGCACGATCGGCCTAAGCGTTTCTTATGACGTTATCACCTAAAATTATCGTCCGTAAACCGACTTTAAAGACAACCAATTTAAATATTTTTTATTTCTTATTGCAGTTTGCCGTTGAGTTTGCAGTCCCTACAAAATATACAATAGATTATTTTATTATTTCGCTGTCATGTAGCTGCCATCTTCACAAAACTAAAGCAATATACCAGCTTTATAAACATTTTTCCCGGAACTTGGTTATGACAGCAATTGTAGAAAGAGCCAATCAGCTTTGAGGAAATCCCAGAAAATATATGAAGGAAACAAACATCACATAAGCTATTAATAAATAAATAAATAAATAAAATAGTGTTTATTAAGCCAACTAATAACTAATTACATTAGACATTAAAACTTAATCAATAAAGGCTACTTATGGTGCATATCAGGTTCATACTTGTGGACTATTGAACTAGATTCTTGGGATCCTATATGTCGAGAGTCAAGTGGGTATCATCTAAAGTTGTCTCTGGGATGTTGCCTCACTATAGGGTTAAGTGAGAGTGTGAAATATCTAACTAATACATTAACAAACTTCACACACTCACTTAACCCTATAGGGAGGAAACTTCCCAGAGACAACTTTGGATGATACCCACTTGACTCACGACTTACAGGTTCCTAATTTGAACCGGATTTGAAACCGCATGACAACCGGTTTAGCCTAGCGGGCAGTGACCCTGACTACGAAGCTGCTGGTCCTGGGTTCGAATCAAGTAAGAGCAAATATTTGAGTGATGATCGTGAATATTTGTTTCTTAATCTTAGATGTTTTCTATGTATTTACATAGGTATTTATCTATATTAAATATATCGTCGTCTTCTTGTTGAGCTTAGAATGGACCCAGTTCGATTTGTATAAGATTGTCCTCCAATATTTGTTTATTTTATTGTAAGAAAAGTAAAAAATTAACATGAAATTAACATGAAACATACATTGAAATTACATTTATATCTCCAAAGCGACGCAATTTTGCGATGGGCAAGCCCCTGTCACGCAACTTTGCGTAGATACTAAATAACTGGTTTGAGCCCGCGCTCAAATGTGCCTCAGCCACTAAGTATGGGAAAAGGCGTGACGCTAGACTGTCTTATTTGTCAGAGTACAACAATATGGTTTATGTTTGTCTGACGGACCTGTATGCCAACTTAAGTAAAAAGTATTAAAAAATCATCCCAAATTAACTAAATGTTCACCAAATTTTTACACTTTATTCGCTCCGCTCCGCTCTGCTTCGCTTCGGCTCCAGGTTATATTATAAAGTTGTGACCTAACACACCTAACATTAGTATTGGGACAGAAAGAGACCCACAGCAACCAATACGTACTGTGAAAATAAATACATTTGGTGAACATTTAACCTATTTGGGAGCCAAAACTTATATTGGTAAAAATCTATTTGTTAGCCAAAAATACGCCCACTGGTATTATTAATATGTTTGGTCAAATTCTCTCTCACTCCTTCATAATTATTTATTGAACACAGTTATTTAAAAAGATACATTAAGAGAAAACATATGTACAAAGGCGAGTTTATCTCTAAAATATTATTTCTTCCATAAAACCTAGTCAGGGCAGGAAATTTTATATTTTATTTTATAATTTTAATTTTAATTTTATATTAAGTAAATTAAACATCTATGAAATACGGTAAACAAAATACATACTCATATATACCAAACTACGAAATAAGTACCAATAGATACATAAACCTGTATATATAGTTTACATATAATAATAATATACCTTATACAACTATCACAAAATAGAGAGGAAGTGCCCTTTTACCCGGTTTTTGAAAGCGAAAAGAGTGGGGCTGTCTCTTATCGTACAAGGAAGCGCGTTCCACAGTCGGACCGCCTGCAACCAGAATGAGTGCTCGTATGCAGGGGTGTTATGCCTTGGAGTGGCTAAGAGTGAGACCGTGTCAGATCTCCGCTGCCGATCTCCTGAAAAGATATACTCAAAGCGGTCTCGAAGGTCTCCTTTCTTATTCGAATGGAAAATCTTACTTTGAAACTTCTGACAAAGCTTTACCATTTCTCAATACGTTTTTTGACAAACTTTAACTTAATGCGGTCTTCAATTAAACTAATCACAAGCGATTAGTTTTAGTTCGTTATTTATTGGAGTTACAGTTTCAGTTTCTTAGCCTGCAAAATGAACTTTCATTCATTTGTCGAATCTCGAGATTTTGCCAAGAATTTCTGGATTTCATTCTAAGATCCGAAAGATTCGCTAACTCATTCACATTGAGATGAAATGTGTAATAAGATTTCATAGGCGTGTAAATGTAGGTGATCCTGTATCAATTTCTACCCACCTTGTAAGGGCACTAATGTGTCTGAAATAAAGATATATTCAAGTATTCATCAGTTTATTTATTTATTCACTCTCATACATCAGTTCTTTTTATACCTAGCCGTTTTTTTTTTTTTTAAATCCACAACCGAAATCAAATCAGAGTGAGTGTATAAAAACGAATATCTTAAATGTAAATCGCACCCATATCAGTGCTGAAAGAATAATCCATCCAGTCTTCAATACAATCAGGCAGATGGCTCTCGTCATTCTATATCTATACAGTGCCCTTACAAAACTTTACTGGCCCGAAGACGGTGTCGCTAGCGTCAATGGGATAACGAATGAAATTTCATTCTTATGCAATGCGAAATGTTGTTCTGGATGCAGGAAAAACATGGGCGAATGCAACGTCAAATTTTCATTTGTTTGCAAAATTTAATTGAATTTTAGTTCAGGAAATTCGTGGATCCCACCGCCCTGCTCAAAACAAAAGGAGGTATTACAAATACATAGCAATACTTGAATATCCAAGTTAAGAAAGAGAGACTCTGACTAAATTGGGTATTGAACTAAGTTGTCGAATAAATATAAGATACATGTCCAACGTTCAAGCCTTTATAGAAAGATGCTCGTCGATATCAGAATTGTATATTTCTAGCAGATATTTTATATATATATTTTTTATTTACATTATATGATAATTGATATGTAACTAGGTTAAAAATTTCGGCCATATCACTGCCGGATGGGAGGTACCCAAAACTATGCGTTGAGCGAGGTAGTATATTTTTTTAACTTAATTTTGTATAAAATTACCAAATTTGACTTCAACGTGTTGATTTGTTCACATCACATGTAACTGACGAACAAACCGAGCCTTTTGACAACTCATAAATTATATTTCAATCAAATACACTCGACGCAAAATTATTCGCAAAGTAGATAGGCATGCCATTATTTTAAGAAAATAAGGCATTTCATGCTGGCATCTTTAGTTCAGATGTTGGCCATTGGGTGAGATAAGTTTGCTCTTTACTGAAGACTTACGAGAGCTCACCGATATTAGAGTTTCTCTTGAATCTAATCAACTTTTAAAACACATAACATTGGCATTCAAGATAGTATTTTACTATTCTTAGGTTTTTTTAAATAAACAAGAATACATATAGGGATGGCAAAGCACAATTTTGTACCGTCGTATGATCAGAAATGTAATACTTCTTTTCTTTATGTGGGATGTAATACATTATCTACAAAGTTGGATGAAGGCAAATTAATAAATGAAAGTTTGTTCCTTTGGTCGTCAAAACCATGGGTGTTAGGGGATTGCAGAGTAGGGCCGTTATCAAGGACATTGGGCATCGCCTGAGGGACCGAGGTTTTGACAATCGCTCTGGGGCTTTCCCGACTTTCAAAGGCATTGCAGTCGGAATTGTAGCTGTAGGGATAGGAGGTAGTGCCGGTCGACTATGTTAGTCATATTTTCACGTAATGTTAAGATAAGTTGACGACCGTCACAGATAAGGTATATTTATATTCATCACGCACTATGTCTTAAGTACGTCATTAATAACATGTACCAACCTAGTATATAAGCTAGGATTTCCTATAATAAAATTATTCTAGTTTAGTCTGGTATTTGCGCGCATCTCAAGCCTTTCACTTTACTCCCGAAGATGTCGCTCTCCTTATAATTGCCCTTGGTAAAGTGGTGACCCGACTTTTGAACATCAGCAACCTTCGGTAATAGCAGCATGGACCCAGCCGCGAAGAAAACTCCGTGTGCTGCCTTAGAAGTGCAAGCAAGAAGCACTTCGTCCAAGATCGCCCAGCTCCGACTTCTGCATACCTATTTCAAAACACGCTGCAGAAATCCATAATCAAGATCCCACCCAAACCAAGACGACATCAAGCAAGCCATGACGGACCAGAATCCAAAAGATTTCAACTGAAGATTTCCCGCATCGAACTCAAGATACCGCAAGAATAATGAACCGATAGTCAGCCGACTGCTGATTTATCAAAATGGAGCTCACACCAGCAGAAACGAACGCGTCGGCAAATTCATTCACAGCAAGCAGCTTTTTCAAGTTCAAGACATAGGAAGCCGTTCCAGCCCCCAGAAGAGTATTGAAACATCATCGATATACCTAATTCAACGAATATTGAAATCATCCAGGAAGAACATCGCACGAAGAATAATCAAATCAGTGAAGAGATATATATATATATATATATATAAACGATTGGTGTACAAGATGTGCCCTATGTTGCCAAATCCCAAGGTTTTTAGGCACACAAATTTCATCAATCGACAACTTAATATTCACTCAAGAGTGAAGAGCACGCACGTACATATGACGTACGAGATCATTGACTGCCTACAGCCAAGGTTACAGATTTAATGCTGACGCTGATTCAGCACAATCATCCTTGTGTAGGTACGGTCGCAATTATAAACAAACAGTGATTACAACTTCAACGACGTGCGATGTAAATTGACTCATCGATTCCTGAAAAACATGGGCGGCTGCAGCATCAGACGACTCTCCTGCGGATCTTTTCCAGTTATAGGTTAGGTTAGTTTACTAACCGCGAAGCCCCATTTTCCTAGTGTTTTTCTGTTTTCCAGTTTTTAGTTTATTTTATGTAGTGTGCGGCCAGATACAAGACTTTCCTGCAGGTAAATATTAAGTTATTCTTTAAACTTATGTAGAATTCACATAACCGTAGTTTCTTTATATTCCTGATTAAGTTGAAGTATGCGCTATTACTATCTAGTTTTATTTAACAATAACTTTCCTTATATATAAAAATAGATTAAGTTAAAGTATGCACAATTAAGATCTGGTTTTATGTTTATTAAAATACTACTAGTTATTATTGCAGTTGATAAGTTTGTTATGGTATCTAACTTAGATTTTTTTCCATTGTTATAAGTACATTCATTTATTTTTTCCTTAAAGGGGGGTGTATCTGTGCCGGCGACTATGTTAGTCATATTTTCACGTAATGTTAAGATAAGTTGACGACCGTCACAGATAAGGTATATTTATATTCATCGCGCACTATGTCTTAAGTACGTCATTAATAACATGTACCAACCTAGTATATAAGCTAGGATTTCCTTTAATAAAATTAGTCTAGTTTAGTCTGGTATTTGCGCGCATCTCAAGCCTTTCACTTTACTCCCGAAGATGTCGCTCTCCTTATAATTGCCTCTGGCAAAGAGGTAAACAGCTAATAAACAAGCCTAGATTAATTACGTATCGACTATGGGGAGTTAACATACACTGCAGTATCAAAACACTTAACACCTTGGCTGCGGCAGATAGAAGCCCGTTCTTCCCAGCAGTGCATTGCGGGGTAATGGGGCCCCTTTGCTATTTGGCGGAAGACTGCAGAAGGAGGTCGATGGACACTATACTATTTTACAGTGAAATATTGGGCTCAATATAAATAAATAATATAGAAAAATTACATAAACAGGTAGCCGAAGATTCAACACATACAGTTCTGGCTTCGCCCGGGGTTGCCATTTATAATTATAAAGAGAACTCAGAAAAACGGTTAGGGAGCATTTCAGCCCTCATCGCACCGTGTGGCGGTACAAAGTAATGTTCTTTCGCATGTACAAAGTAATGTTCTTTCTCCACGCCCTATTAGAGTGATGTATACACTCGGCACGGAGTTTCTGACTCGAGTGTATTCGATGAAGGACCTCGGTGTTACGTTCGACCCTAAACTTACATTCCATGAGCATATGTGCACTTTGGCCAAGGACTGCTTCAAAAGATTAGGGTTTGTGATACGGAATAGAAAGGGATTTCATAATATGGGTGTGGTCCAGCTTCTTTACACAGCCCTAGTGAGAAGCAAACTTAAATCTAGCTCGGTTGTTTGGAATCCGCAGGAAAGCTTAGCGTCCTTATGCCCGAGAAGGTACACAAAGCTTTTCTCAGATACCTATATAAGAGGAAATTTGGATACTACCCCTAGTTTCCACCCGCTTATATATTAGGTATGCTTGGATTTAACTCACTAGAGGTGAGACGTTACGCCGAAACTGTTCGGCGTAAGCTGACAGTGCCGTATGCGCACTATACGTTCCTGACAACCATCTACGCGCTCGTAGGCACCAGCTGATAGCGGGCGGCTCGCACCGCATGGGGCGCGCCGGCAGTCTCCGCTGGTCCTGGCGCGGGACAGCCTCAATGCACTCTTGGCTGCAGCACCATTGAATGATCTGTTTGGTGATGCATGGAGGCATATTGTGCGAGAATGTGGAAGGTTCTGTGAGAAGATTGCATGATAGTGTTGTCATGTAATTATTTTCCCGAATGATTAATGGATATAATGTTGATTGAATAAACGAATAGAATTGACCTGAATAATACTTTCATGTGGTGTTTAATGTCATCTATTTTATAATAATAATTTAGTTTGGATACTTTGTACGACGACTTGTTTTTTTTTCTGTTATGTTGTACGAATTTACTTGAATAAAAAAAAAAGTTAAGTAAGTGATGGGAAATTAAATAGTCGATAAGAATTATAATAGTATATTAAATATATCTGCTCAAACATGTAATCGATTTACATTAATACAAGTTTATTAACGTAAATGTAAGAAACATTTCGAGCACATAGGCCGGAAATTCTGTGCGGAAGGGGTCTAAATGCGGGGTTTGAGGCTTGGGGTATAAGTAACACTTGCCGCACTAAATAATTATTTTGTAAGTGCAGTGCGGTAAAGGGCCGATATATCGCATTTTACAATGTTCACATCATAAATAAGGTAATTATAGAATATATCAGAATGAATTCAATTAATGAATGAATTATGAAAGTTCGGTCGGTTCTTCCTGCACGTCCCGAAGGGACGCGAAGGGGTTGCATGACCCCCTATTGCAGTGTACGTGTTAAATAGGAAAGCTGCTTGATGACTTATACATCATACGTTTGAGGTAAGTCCTTGTGGTTCAAATGTTAGAAGAAGACCGAAGTCGAAGGAAAAATAGAATGGTCCTGATAAGTGTTTGAATTGGGTTATCGAATTCAGCCTTTTTTTAAACTATAGTAATTATATAGCCGGTAATACTAAATAGAACCTATTTACAATACTAATGAAGTAAAATGTATAGTATGGTACTTTATAGCAAAGATATAATTTATTGCTAATATTCATTACGAGTCAAAAGAAAATATTTCAAAATCATTCATAATATCATGTGCTATAATATTTCATAATAAGTATAGAGAGGCCAGTTCAAAGAGAGAAAGCGGACTATAATGTAAAGATGTTTTAATAGGTCAAAAGGTGAGTTGACAAGTAAAAGCTATCAGAGGCGTATCTTCGCGACAATGCTATTGGAGTAAGTGATGTACTGCGCTGCGCGACCGCTGCTTCTCGACGCGGTACCCCCGCGCCTCCCGCCGCCCTCTGCCCCTGTCTTTGGACATACTCCTGGGCCAGCAGTAGTTTGATGTTGATATTAGTGATGATGATCTTGTCTTGATTATGTTTCTAGTAGTAAAACCCTCTCGACAAGCCATCCTTTCAATCTTAGTTTGAATATGGGCACACTCTGTGCACCAGTAACTTAGCTTCAGGTAACTTGTTCTAGACCACCAGACCCGTTAAATGGATCGTTTCCAGCGACCCGTGGACCCTTGCTTGTTTCAGCGCGCTTGTGCACGATCCCAGCTAGTTCGTTTGGGTTGAGTGTCTCATATTGATGCCATTCTCCGAATCATTTGTATTGGTCAATATTCTCAAGCCCATGGCCACTTAGAAAATGAGAAGGCTAGGTAATGTGAGAATTTTTAAATGCTTAAAGTGCGGTTTCGTGGTACTGTGATTAACAGCAGCACGGCGCGTTTCTGTAACACGAACATGCGCTGACACTGCGCCGCGCGTCCCCACAGCTCCAAGCCGTACTGCAGCAGCAAGTGCTTCGCCACATTTTAGCTCGTGCGCATCGACTCTGCTGAAGCGAAAGCCGACTTAGCGCGAAGCATCCAGTAGCCAGTATTCCACACAGTTTCTGAATGTGAGCGTCCCAAGCTACAGCTAGATCCAAATGAAAGCCCAGAAATGGTGTGGTATGGACTTGTTGAATTGGAATTTTATCCACTTCGACAGATTGGTTAGGTCTTTCACGTCCAGAGAGCTCGAATTGGCTGAACCGTGTGTTTGTATTAGCCGTATTTAATTATATACCATTTTAGCAAGATTGGCAAGTCGTTTAAAAGCAGGGACAAAGCTTAGTTTAATACTGAAGAACCCTGAGGTACACCCATATCTGTCGAGAGGCCGTCCGTCTTTATAGTCGCCGCTGCTTCGACTACTGCGTTTTTTCGCGCATGTAACTCGTGAGCAACGCCAAGGCCTTAACTCCAATTCCGTGGTGCTGAATCTTCATGTGCAGGGCATTGTCATCTGCAACATTGGAAGTCTTCAATAGATCACAGTCTACTCTTGCGAGCTGGATGGTGAATGATAATGTCGGTCCGTCAGACGGGAGCTGAGTCCATCCTCCAGAATCTGCTATGATTGAGTATGGACCATGACATCAATAAAATCCGAGTCTTAAAATCAGAACTTTGAGGCGGGCTCTTGTTTACTAAGAGTGTTTTCATTTCAAAAAGTTAAGTTGTTTTATATTAACAGGTCTACCTATTATTGAGACGAATAATAGCTGATCCTTAAGCTATAGGGCTCAAGCCCCCTTACCAAAAGTATATAAGTTCTTCCACAACTAACCGTTATACACTTGTTATAATTAAACTTTTACCAAGCATTACCGGTAATCCTTTGCAGGAAATGCTAGAAAACATATGATGGCAACATTTGCACTCTACTGGGCGTTTTTAGAAATGAAATATTTCATCAATTATTTTTTACTTTCTAATTTAAGTATCATGCTTTGACTTCAGTGGTGTCCAGCCCCCCACAAACGAGAATTCTGGATCCGCCACTGAGACCAAATGTGGAATATTATCGCAGTCAAATCAGAGAAGTGCCAAATACCGATTCAATCAGCTTTCGAGAACTGTTTCAAAATTAACCTGCTAAGTCTGCTAACCAGTAACTAATTAAATAGCTTGTTTGAGAGCTATTCTCAAGGCGTCAAAATCTATATATTGAAACTATTGTAGGGCTGATGCCAAACGAGCATCAGCCCTACAATAAGTTTCACTGAATAAAAATTAAAAAGTGTATTGTCGAGCCATCTCACGTCATCTCATTAAGGGTTTGAGGGGGGGAGGGGGGGGGGGGGAATTTCAGATAATCTTCATAAATGCCTCACATAATTAATTGACGCCCCCTGAACTATAAGGGGGCGTCAGTACAGTACAGTACAAAAATACTAGTTAATACTGAGAGGGCACGTCGAAAATAGAATTTTTGATCGCTAATTTGCGATAGCTATAATGTGAACATAAGAATACTATATCAAAATCATTTTATTTAAAAAGGAATAGTATAATATCCCAGATTATTTACATGAAAAGAGTGCATGCAGTTATTCTTACATAACTAAACTCGCTGTAATATTATATTTAGGTACCTATCCCTGCATATTTGTCAGTTTTTATAATTATTAATGCCTACATTCATAGTCGATTTTCCCCCTAGTGAACCCGCATTGTTTGGCGTGGAGTTGTCTAGTACGGTGTGAGAGCACTTGATTGAGTATAATCTTTTCAAATATTTTACTTATTGCTGGAAGTACAAATATTCGTCTGAAATTTGATGGATCTCTCTTGTCTCCCGACTTTAACAGAGGAGATGTTTCATGAGGTCTGCGTAAGCTCCACATTTATTGAATATAAAAGCTACGAGTTGGACTATAACCAGAATTACTGAACCAACAAATGACTTTGACTAATATACCTCAAAGGTCTTAAGTATTGTCTAAGTTAATCTTAACGTTATGGCAATGTCCTGGGGATTGATAAATGATAAAATTTAAAATAATTTAAGTAGAAAGCATGGTGCCAAGGTATAATTTGGCCAGTTTCACGGTTTATTATTTGCCAGAGCTTTTTTATTCTATGGTTATTTTTTTTTCATTCAAGTGTAAAAATTTTGTATTCCTACAAATCAACATTTTTTTTCGTAATATTAACATAGTCTTAAAATTTTCTATCAAAGTTAAAGTTTTGTTCATAAAGGTCAGACAAGATAACTCTTCTTTTACGTATTCTTAAAATTGTCCAGTCATTGAATTTCGATTTACCGTTGTAGTCACGGACTTTCTTTGATTTTAAAACTTTATTGAATTTATTTATTTATTTATTTATTTATTTTATTTATTCAGAAAACCAACAGCGTTACAGTTTAATTATCTTAATTAAATTACTTATTTACTACAGCCAATTATAGGTTTCCATAAATTACTTAATTCAAGACTCCTTAAATTATGGGGTTAGTAAAATAGATAGGTTATTTATTCGGAACTATGTTTTGTGTATTATTGAGAAGGGGTTGGTGTGAATGCAATGTGAGTGTGTGTGTATGTGAAGGGTGGTGTATAGCTATGATTGAAACTGTATTGTTATATTTTGTTATCCGCAGAGAGTGTCAAGAATTTTATGTTTAAAAATACTTTTGGAATGATGGTATACGTCAATGTCGGAGAAAGTTTTATTGTAGGTTCTAGCTATTCGAGTGAGGACAGAATTGTTGGCGTAATTGGTACGATGTGCCGGATGGTGTAATAGTGAGTTAGCTGTATGTCTGGTGCGGCGGCGCGGCGTGCACAGCGGCAGCTGGCTCACTAGCGCGGGGCAGTCCACGTGTGCGTGCGCCAAGTCGTACAGCAGAGACATGTCGGCGAGTGTGCGGCGCGCCGTAAGACTCGGTATCCTGTGTCGCGAGCAGCTCTCCTCATAGCCATCGATATATGCGTTACTCTTATAGGTAAGGTGTTTGAGGAATTTGGATTGAATTTTTTCAAGATTTTGCTGGTGTGTGATGTAGTGGGGATTCCAAATACTTGAAGCATATTCCAGTATACTACGTACATATGCGAAGAACACCTTTTTTATGCAAGATATATCCTTAAAAGGTTGGCAGGTGCGCAGTACAAACCCTAAGTTTTTGTAGGCTTTCCTGGTGATGATATCTACATGCTCGTTCATATTTAATTGGTGATCCAGGTGTACGCCAAGATCACGCACTAGTTGAACACGTTCAATACGCTGATCCTGGATTGTGTATGAGAAGTGCAAGGGACTGGTTTTCCGTGAAAAGGATATTAATTGGCAATTCATGGTATTAACTTTAATTCTATTAGTGATGTAGTATTTTGATAATGTGTTTAGGTCATTTTGAAGGTAAGCACAGTCCGTCGGTCCCTTGATATCCATAAATATTTTTGTATCGTCTGCGTACATAAGAAAGGACGCACTACTAAAGCAGGTGTAAATGTCGTATAGATAAGAGTTGTACAAGAGGGGCCCCAAGTGGGATCCTTGTGGGACACCAGATGATATATCCACGAAGTTTGATCTGAACCCACCAACCACAACCGCCTGTGACCTTTTGGTGAGGTATGATTGTATCCAGCGCAGTAGGTCCCCGTGAATTCCTAGGTGTTCCAATTTGCGCAGCAGGATGGTGTGATCCACACGATCAAAGGCCTTTTCGAAGTCAGTGTAGATCACATCAACCTGCCGACGTTTTTCCATTGAATTAAGGCAGAAGTTCGTGAACAGAGCGAGATTCGTGGTAGTAGACCGGCCTCGGAGGAAGCCGTGCTGTTCGGCGGGTATTCCTTTTGATAAACAAAGATAGAAAGTGTCGTATACTAATTTTTCTAATATTTTGGAAAATATATTCAGGATAGATATGGGCCGGTAGTTTTCGACCTTTAATTTAGAGTTCTTTTTGTGTATAGGCACGATAAGTGCGGTTTTCCAAGCGCTCGGGAAAAATCCTTCCTTTAATGATCGATTATATAGAATAGTCAGAGGCCGGTGTAGCGCTTGGCGGCTACGAGAGATAAACGACGGAGGTAGGTTGTCACTCCCTGAACCTTTGTTGCAATCAAGTTGTTTAAGAGCTTCTAGGACTTGATTGTCAGTGAGCGTGATTGAGTGAACATCGAAAGTGACACCAGACTGTGATGGTGGTAACTCTATGTTAGGATATTCATCGGCCGGCGGGATAAAAACACTCTGGAAGAAGCTATTGAAGGCCTCGCAAATACTCCCTCCCTCGGTGTACTTTTTTTCTCCGTGAGTGATAAACTTAGGGTAAGAGGAGCCTGAACGTTTAGATTTTATGTATGACCAGAAATGTTTTGGCGATTCTTTAATTTTTAATTCCATTTGTCGTATGTAGTCAACGAAACATTCCGAGTGTATCTTATGCTGCCTCTTTCTAAGTAGGGAAAACTCAGCGTAGTCAAGAGGGTTCCGGAACCGCTTCCAGCGAGCGTGTACTTTAAGCTTTTCGCGGGAGATCTTGATCAGAGGTCGACTGTACCATATTGGATAGGTATTGCGTTTGTGTTTTAGAACTTTAGGGACGTATTGGTTTATGCTACTCCGCAGGTGTTCGTAGAAAACTTTGACGGCTTCGTCTACCGTGTTCCCGCTTAGTGCTGACTCCCAGTCTACCAGATTAAGAGCTTCAAGTATGCCGTCGTAATCAGCTCTGTTGAATTGAAGTTTAAGGAATGGTCTAGCTTTCAGTGGTTTAACGGTAATATCGGAAGCGTCTATGCTAAATACAGGGTGGAAAGTATCCGGTTTAGATAGTGGATATTCTACTTCCGCCAAATCCACCGGAAAGCTTGAAAAGGCTAGATCCAACACGTTATTGCTAGTGTTTTTAAGATAATTGAATTGTGTAAGACCTAACAGACCAAACTCATCCAGTAGATCTGTAGCTAAGTTCTGTATTTCCACCGGTCCTTTTTTTTGTACTAGGGGGCCGTTGCTACTCCATTGTATACACGGAAGATTGAAATCACCTAACAAAAGGAAAGAGCTGTCCGTATTATTAGTGACTGCCAACGTTGCTTTGGATAAAAATGAGTTTATGTCTTGGGCTTGAATCTGTAGGTTCGTACAGTCACTTCGTATGTATGCTACCGCTATATGAAGATCAGAAGTGGAGTTAAGGTTCTTACCCGGTATTGTGATCCAGATAGTGTCAGTGGGAGAGCATCCCCATTCCTCCCTAACGTAAGCGCATAGATCGCGTTTTATACAAATCATAACTCCACTGCCAGTTTGTTTGTTTGTCATAGTAGTGTTCCGATCACAACGGAAAACCTCGTATCTTTGGTCACACAATTCAGAGTCTAGTATACCTGCATGTAGCCACGTTTCTGTGATCGCGATAACATCGAAGTTGTTCTGTAGTATGTTATTGAACAGAGTGTGACATTTTGTACGCAGCCCGCGTACATTTTGGTAATATATGGATAGTTTGCTAAGCATTATGACGGTGTGTTGTCATAAATCGCTGACTGGGCCAAGGCCTATACCACGGAATGTAGGGAGTGGCGTCGTTCGTATTATAGGGTATGTATGGGACTCGGAGTATACCAAATATAATAATCACAAAAAGTTCGATTGTGCTTACATGCTCTATGCGGGAGCGAGATGTCATGATTGTATCACTCAATGCAATGTGTGTGTATGGAAGGATAGTGTGAAGGTGTGTTTGTGTGTGTGTAGTGTAATAGTAATAATAGTATGTGAGTATTAGTATATTTATGAAATATGAAAATACCAACTTATCTGGATTTATGCGATATTCTAGAGTTAATTCATATTTTAATGCGCTAGATTGAGGGCGACAAATCATTAAACTATCTTTTTTAGATCGTCTTCGCTGGCCACATGAATAATTTGAGTTTTGTCGCCCTTCCTCACAAAAATTCGACAATTTTTTATCCATATAAATGTGTACATTTTTGCTGTGGCGAGTTGACGTACTTTTTTATACAAATTTCTATTTTCAATCGTCAGATGTTCATTTACGAATATGTCTTTTCTCTCGCCTGGTAAACCTATGTCTTGCGTAGTGAGTCCCTTGTTTTTGCGAACACCGTGAATTATTGAATCTTTCAGTACGCGGTTCCTGACTTTGGTGATGATGGCTCGGGGGACTCCGGGGGTTTTCTTCATCGGCTGGATCCGGGTCGCGAACTCGAGGTCTGTTGCTGCCAGGGAAACACCAACATGCTTGGCAATGTTCGTAACGATGTCGGAGAGCACCTCATTCTTTGACTCCGGAACATTAGTTATTTCAATGTTTTGTAGTCTGTCCCATTGAAGTTTCATATTTAGGTTGGATTGGACTTTGCTTAGGTCGCTCTTCAGTTCCGATATTTCAATTTCTTGGCTCTTGCATGTTTTGACCAGCTTTTCCACACTGCTGAGACGCGTCTCGAAAGTATATTGGCGGTCGCTAGAGAAGCTGGTTGAGGCTTCCACTTCGGTGAGGCGTTTGTCCATGCCAGATAAGGACGAAATGATACCGGCGTTGCTCACAGTTAGCTTTTGGACATTGGATTGGAGTTGATTTAAAGTTGAGTTGAAGTGGTCGAGTTTTTCTGTGAGAATCGTGGTTACAGACGAAGAAATTGTAGCAGCAATATTTTGGTTCAGCTCAGCCCTCCATGCTGCGAATTGCCTATCAAGATGAGTAGTGTCGCAGTCCGGCACTTTCCTCTTTTTAAAACTTGTCGTCGCACACTCATCTGCCCGGCTTGCGGCGGAGGGCGTGCCCCCAACAGTAAGATCCGGGCTAGAGGCTGAGAGATGTTTATTTTTCTGATTGTCTGGTGTTTTCTTTGGAGAGTGGCCAAGACCCATTGTGGTTATTCTTGATCAATCAGTGTATTTTTCAGTATGAGTATTGTAGCGGCCTCTGTGTGTTCGATTCGAAATGTGTAACTCTGCTACTCGTTCATAGATGGCGTTACTGAGCAGTGTGTCTTGTCTTGCCTTGAGTGATTTTTGAACGCGGCCTTATATTTTTGTGCTGGTCACACAATGGCTAGTTGTCAGTTTGACAGTGTAGTGTCAGTCCAATGATTTCGTGGGAGTGCTCCTAAAACACGTAAAACACTGTGGTTGTATGTCTATTGTTTTTAAGTCTGTGTCTTTGTGTGAGTGTGTTTTGAACCAACGGAAGTGTTGTGCAGTACCTTGATCGCCTCTGCTGTCCAGGAATGCTTGATTTTCGCCAGGATATCTGGTGGATTTTCACTGCCGGTATTAGTTCCTTCACCTCAACACGATAAATTGTTCCGAAAGTTCCGGGAAAATAACTTTTAGTAAAAATAAGTATAGGAGAAATTCAAACAGAGTGCTACCTTGACGGGGCAGGGTTGCCAGCTCAAATTTTTTGTTCAAAGTTGAATTCTGCTTAAATAATGCTGAAGAAGTCTAAATAAATTTTGTTCGGGTTCGTTCACAAGAGTCCGGGTGTCGCAAATTGATATCTAGGATTTTTGTATAAGTTTCTAGTGTAAGTGGCCTTAAAGTGTAAGTGGTAAAATAATGGATAAGCCTTGCTAGCAATTGGGAATGAAACTGTTTGATCGCTGTGATCAGAATGTAAGCAGTTAATCACATTTCTACTTGTAAATGCATAATCTGGTAAGTGTTATTCTAATCTGCTCTAAAAATACATGATATAAATTAAATTATTTAGGTAAAGTTATTAATTATTGTTTCATTGTTGTGTTCACAAGTATATGTACAATAAAACCGCTACAAAATATTAACCTTTTTCTTTTATTAAATAGTTTAGAGAGGCCGTAATTTTCTCAAATATTTTGAAATTGCCGTGGTCCTTTTTCATCCCTGAGAGGTCTGTAGATATAAACAATAATAAATATGTACGTGGTCTATTGGGTTTCACGCTTTCTTCTCACGCAGGAGATGCAGGTTCGAATCCCGGTGCTTTGTACAAACCAAGGAGTGAAGTAATTTATATAAGGCTCCATCATACGGACGTTGAATCGGTGATGGAAAACATCACGAGGAAACCATAATTACTCCATAGCTGCGGCGATGGGCTTGCCCACTGACACGCAAAATGAAGTATCGAATAACTGGCTAAAAGTGGGCACAATTTTACTAATGATATGTAAAAAATATTATGTAAAAACATATTCATACGTATGTACATAGCGTCACCTCTTTTTCCATACGGGTTGTCGGGGTAACAGAGTCACAGTTGCGCCCACATTTAGACAATTATTCGATACTACGTTTAGTTTATTACCTTGAGAATCGTACCATTCTAACTAACTTGGTTGGCTCTTGGCTTGAAATTTCAACCACGCTGTGTAGCGAGCACGCCAGCTTGTGTGACGTGCGCCGGATTTGAACATACCCTGCACAGTTCCGATCCATCAATTTATTCTACATCACAAAGTTAACTTGGCTCACGCTAGGAATGGTTTTCTCCTCCCTCTCTCGCTCTCTCTCGCCCTCGACGCGTCTGAAGGACAGAGATGCATGCTATGAAGTCATCGGAGCGCGGTCCAAGTTAACATTGATGTACACATCAATGTTAACTTGGACCTTCTGTAGCTAGCTAGGTCTTTCGTAAGTATATGACCTCCATTTTACATGTGTTCTTTATTTTCGGGATGCCACTAGATGTTATCGGCACAGGAACTGAGGATTGGCGCTATAGAGGTCTGGACCTCAAAGCTCGGCTTCGCAACCCCGTTATAAATCGGAATCTGATGATGATGATTTTTACTGAGAAACAATTCTAATTGTAGGGTTATGTCTGGGATCATCACAGTCATCACAGTCATCCTATGAAGGGATTAAGTCCCCAATTCTAAAAAAAATAAAAAAATATGGTCCCTCAAATCCATAAAAAAGATAAAAGGTTAAGAAAATAAAGGACAATACAGCGTTTTGTAAATCTGAAATTGTTTCATTATACTAGCATAATGAAACAGTTGATCTTGAGTCTCAGCTTGCGTTTGCCAACTTAACATGTTATAAAATAAAATTTAATTTGATAATTTTTGGCCGATATAAAGTCTCCCGAAGTTATCAGTAACCCTGCCTTCGAAGCCAAGGGTCCCGGGTTCGAGTCCCGGTGGGGGCAAATATTTGTTTGATGAGAACGGATGTTTGTACCCTAGTCATGGTTGTTTATCTATCTAAGTATAGTATTGATCTATATAAGTATGTGTATCGTTGTCTAGTACCCAAGATACAGGGAATACTAGTTTGTGGCTAGATCAATGTGTGTAAAAAGTGTCCAAGGTATTATTATTATTATTATTATTAATTATCACAAAATATGTTTACAACAAAAAAAAAATATCGCGCCAAATTTGAATATATTTACTTGTTATTTATTTCAAGTGTTACTGTAGTTTAAAAAATAAATATGCAAATGAATTATCTTCACTGATTATCCTACCGCACACCAAAAAACTGACTACTCTAAAAATAAAACATTTGATTAACAAAACAAGCACCACCAATAAAATCATAAATCCTATCAAAACAAGCTGGTCTTTTTACATAGTTCACAAGAAATATCTGGCTATTCGAACAAACATTACTTTTTCAATACAAAAATATTCTTAGTCAAACTAAAATACTATGACCTGCACTCAAAATTCTCCATTTTTTTAGTTTCCTGTCTCTCTAATTAAGGTTTACTTTACCAAATTATATTTAATAATTTTATGATTCTAGTACCGAAAAAGCTTACTACTCTAGTAGTAAATTTCTTTTTTCTTATCTGTTTTATTGAAAATTATATATAAAACATTCCTACTGGCATAAAACGAAAACGCGGATGCCCTGCTAAAGCAAGACCTGCCTTAATCATATAATGAAAAGTATGAGGCTTTAATTAGACTTAATTGGGAAATATTAAACCGCACATCAAAAATACTGATTTGCACAGCAAATATCAGGGCGAAGTGGTGCGGTAGCGGTGAAGCGGAATCCTTCGTGTTTGGTTGATCATGTAAGAGTAAAAGAAACATATAATGCTTGAACATGTAAGACAATCAGAAACATAAGCGTTTTTGTAGAATATTTTTGCCATGCAAATAGGACATATTAGGTCCTTACATATGAAATTGACGTTTCGCCGTACTGGCCACTTTGATCTCAAATATTTCCTCTATGGTTAAGAATTCCAAATTCAAATTTATACAGCTATTTACTCATGTATTTGTGTTTCTAAAATTATAATTCATTTGTTTTTTCCTCAATTGTTTTTTTTCTTGCGTCACTCAGCTTACAAAATGGAAAACTTGAAATATCGCGTTATTTACGAGTATGAGTTCTACCGTGGTACCAGTGCTGTAGAAACGGCTCGAAGGATTAATGAAGTGTATGGCAACAGTGCCGCAATAGTAAACACAGTACGTTTTTGTTTCCAACATTTTCGTTCTGAAAATATCGACCTGCAGAACAAGCCCCGTGGACGGCCGGAGACCAAAGTTGATAATGAAGAATTTAAGGCTGTTGTGGAAGCGGATCCATCGCAAACTACGTCCGAGTTAGCTGCAGGCTGCGGTGTTAGTGATAAAACTGTTTTAATCCACTTGAAGCAAATTGGGAAGGTGAAAAAGCTTGAAAGGTGGGTACCTCACGAATTGAGTGAAGCAAATCAACAAACGCGCGTTGACTGCTGCGTTGCATTACTCACCCGGCACAATTATGAAAGGATTTTAAATCGAATAATTACCTGTGATGAAAAGTAGATCCTGTACGATAATCGGAAGTGTTCATCGCAATGGCTGAACCCTGCCGAACCAGCCAAACCATGCCCCAAGCGAAAATTGACTCCAAAAAAGTTACTTGTGAGCGTTTGGTGGACTAGTGCTGGTGTCTTTCACTACAGCTTTCTTAAATCTGGCCAGACGATTACGGCAGATGTCTATTGTGAGCAACTGCAAATCATGATGGAAAAACTAGCTGATAAACAACCGAGGCTGGTCAATCACTCTAGGCCACTGCTGTTTCATGATAACGCTAGACCACACACTGCACAACAGACGGCTACCATATTAGAGGAGTTTCAATTGGAATGTCTAAGACATTCACCGTACTCTCCGGACCTTGCTCCAACAGATTACCATTTTTTTCGAAGTTTGGATAACTTCTTGAAAGGGAAAAAATTCAACTTCGATGGGGCAGTCCAAACCGCCTTCAAATATTTTATTGATTCCCGTCCGAATGTTTTTTTTTAGTAAAGGGATCGAAGAACTACCTATGAGATGGCAAAAGTGTATAGATAGCAATGGTACATACTTTGATTAAATAAATATATTATATTTAAAAAAAAAAACGATTTTATGTTCCTCCCATGCAAAACGCCAATTTCATATGTAAGGACCTAAATTTGATATGCGATGAAATACTACCCAATTTTTATATTTTTTTTTACTTTGATCTGCATTTAGGTGATTTTTTGATTGATTGATTAAGCGGTGTTTTCATTAATTAAACTTATGGGCCCCAAACAATAATAGGTGCTTGGTTCAAGTAAAGTTGGGTTTATGTTTTTGTAGTTAAAAATAATCGCTCAGTATGAAGTTTTCACATAAGTAGTTAAACATTTTGGAATATTTGTTTGGTTTGGATTATTTACCCACCAAACAAAACATGTGGTGCAGTTAGTATTTTTGTTGCAGTTTTGAGATATTTTGATCATTAAATCGGGAAATATTTGTCAGCGTTTAAATACATGCCTTTATTTAATCGTCATAAAAATATTAAGGTATATTTCTCTGCTTGTCCTCTTTCTGGTTGGTTGGTTTTTTTCTATACAGTATGCCTTGGCTATGAGCTTAGCGTTCAATACCCGAAGGTTGCCAAACTATTGCTAATCCTCCGCTGTCCGTCTGCCTGGCTGTCCGTCTGCAGGAATGCATCACACTCGTTTCCATAAATTTAAGGGGGTTCCCATACAAAACCTTAGCTTCATGTCCATTTTATTTTGATAGCTCATAGGTAAACTGCTAAACAGAATGCATCCGATCATATGGTAAAAATCTTCAATACGGTATTTGACAAGGTAGTCCAATAAATCTAGAAACGTGTCTCAAGCCGAACCTAATCCAACAAAAACATTTAACAATATCAGAATTGTTTATTTCCAGCAGTTGTATTTTACAAACTTAATTTTGTGTAAAAAAGACAGCATTTGACCATGACGTCATATGCTAGTATTTCATGGAACTCATGAACAAAATTACAAATACCGTATTGCGAGGTTTGGGTTTTTTTGCTTAGTAAAGTACAAGTCGATATATATAAAAACCATTCTTATTGGAATTTTAATAAACATCCAATTATTTAATTGATACAGATTTAATTGTATTTGTGCAAAAGATAAAATCTCTGCCCACTTTCGATCATGATTAGTCCAAGTAAAGTGCAATTCAGATAATTTGTGCCTACGCCGTTAAGTTGGTTGCAATTAAACCAGTGTTGCTACCTTTTACAATATTATGTGTTACCTCAAAGTTAGGTAGAATATGTCATACCAATCTCATAATATACGTATTAACGTTCCTACACATTTCCGATATTTATTTGATGTATTTATTATATGTGTTTCGTATGACGTGGGTGTAGCTTCCTATATATATTTTTTTTAAAGCGGAGAATTGTGATATGTCTCTGGCAACCGGATATTGCTTTTCTCGATTTTTTTAACAGTTGTGCACCACAGCCAACTTAACGGCGAAGGACATGATATTTTAAATAATTTTTTTTTGGAAGCTATCCCCTTAGGTTTGATAATTTGAGTTTGTTGTTAAAAAAGTATAGGCGTAATGGCACGGGGGAAGTCACCAGGACTAGATGGGCTTACCATTCAGCATCTACAAAATGGTAGTCCAGCTCTGTGTGTACTGCTGACCTCTCTTTAGAAGCAACATACTGAATCTGACTCACGTTCCGGTTATTTTTAGCCAAACAGTGGTCAACCCAATAATTAAGAATCAGAAAAAATACACTATCTTAAGCAAATAAAGGCAAGAGCGATAAGCTCTTGGCTCAATAGTTGCCCGCATCCTGGAGAAAGTGATTGACACCAAAGAAGAAGAATATTTGTAGACGAAATTCACCCAAATGGGCTCTAAGTCCCATGTTTCCACTGCGACTGCCATTTATTCACTCAAACAGGTTGCGAGTTACTACAAGAAAGGGAAGACCTTGGTCCTGGCCTGCTTTTTTGATCTAAGCAAGGCATTTGACTGAGTCCACACCAACTGCACTGGAAGAAGCTCTAAGATAGAGGAACGCCGGAAGCCCTTTTCGGTATTCTGAGTAAATGGTACAGCACTAAAATTAACGTCATCAGATGGAACAGGCTGCTATCCAACCCTACGAAATTGGCCTGTAGGGTTAGACAGGGGGGCAGCATGTCTCCTGTGTTCTTTAACATTTACATATATGACCTCAACAAAGAACTGACACAAGCTGGAGTGGGCTATTCAATGAACGGAACTATGGTTAATAACCTCCGTCAGGCTGACGATATGTTCCTCCTAGCGCCATCTGTATGCGCCTTTCGAACTATTCCTAAAATCTGCGAGAAGTATGCTGCCAGACAAAATATGGTATATATTGATGAGAAGACTGAATACTTAGTGTTTAAATCAGCCAACACACCATCTACCTCACCACCTCCTCTGGCTTAACGGACAGACAACTCTCCGCGTCGAAGAAGTGAAATATTTGGGCCATATCTTCGGTTCAGACCTGAGTGACGATCTCGACATAGAACGGCAAAGACGAGCGATTACCGTGCGGGTGAACATGCTGGCACGGAGCAGGTGAGGTCAAGAGCCTCTTTATGACATTCTGCACCAGCGTGTATACCTTGGTGCAGTCGATTACACACAAGGTGGTGACGATGCGATGCATGCAAACAATGCGTGGTGCACTCTGTACCGCCTGCCACCCTGGTGCAGCGCGAGCGAGGCGTTCGCCACGGGCCGCGCACCGGACCTGGCGGCGCTGCTGTGCCTGCGCTCGGCCGGGTCGCGCGCGCGCATACACGCCTCCACGAATCCTCGTGGCCGTGAGGCAGTGGCCATCGCATAAAACGTGGGAACGGTACCACCTCCCGTATTCAGATACCTAGTATTTTAAAGTATTTCATACTCATATTCATTTTACAACGATTAATAATGGAAAATAAATAAATAATAATTATTACTATTAATATTCAAACCCGTATTCACTAAGCCCATGATGATTGGCCTATTCCTATCAGAGAGGCCTGCCAACATCAGAGTACCCAGCTACTCTTCGTCTACGTTGAATTGTATGTTTCTGAGTTTATCTAGTTCATATAGTCTTCAATGGACTGACTGTTTTCCAGGTTTATTATTTCTCAATTCACGTAAAAGTCCAACTTTTCTTGCCAGCCCGCTGTCTTCAAACGGCCTTGCTTAAAATTGTTAAGCATTTTGCACATCTTGAAATGAACATACAACATTGAATAAACTAACAATATCAACTTGGAATTGGTATTTGTTTTTCTGGTTTGATAGATAACGGCATCGACAGAATGGTGTCACACAAATATTCATGTTCTAAGTACGCTTTCACTGCAAAACTCCAACTTGATCAATTACCTCGGCCGGTCAATTTCTCAATTGACATCAAAGAATTGTTATTTGCCGTGTTTAAAATGTATCTCCAACATTATTTTGATAGCTGAAAATTTTTGTGAGCCGGTAACAAAAACGTGAGCACGAGCATTCTATACTTTTTACAACCAAAACACAGAATGATTTGCTAATAGTTATTTTACGTTTTGTTATTGTGCCGGTCGACTACGTTAGTCATATTTTCACGTAATGTTAAGATAAGTTGACGACCGTCACAGATAAGGTATATTTATATTCATCACGCACTATGTCTTATGCACGTCATTAATAACATGTACCAACCTAGTATATAAGCTAGGATTCCCTATAATAAATTAGTCTAGTATTTGCGCGCACTTCAAGCCTTTTACTTTACTCCCGAAGATGTCGCTCTCCTTATAATTGCCTCTGGCATAGTGGTGACCCGACTTTTGAACATCAGCAACCTTCGGTAATAGCAGCATGAACCCAGCCGCGAAGAAAACTCCGTGTGCTGCCACCTTAGAAGTGCAAGCAAGAAGCACTTCGTCCAAGATCGCCGAGCCCCGACTTCGGCAACCAAGATGACATCAAGCAAGCCATGACCGGACCAAATTTGAAAACGGACCAGAAGCCAAATAATTTCAACTGAAGATTTCCCGCATCGAACTCGAGATACCGCAAGAATAATGAACCGATAGTCAGCCGACTGCTGATTTATCGAAATGGAGCTCGCACCAGCAGAAACGAACGCGTCGGCAAATTCATTCACAGCAAGCAGTTTTTTCAAGTTCAAGTCATAGGAAGCCGTTTCAGCCCCCAGAAGAGTATTAAAACATCAGCGATATGCCTAAGTCAAAGAATATTGAAATCATCCAGGCAGAACATCGCACGAAGAATAATCAAATCACTGAAGAGATATATATAAACGATTGGTGTACAAGATGTGCCCTATGTTGCCCAATCCCAAGGTTCTTAGGCACACAAATTTCATCAATCGACAACTTAATATTCACTCAAGAGTGAAGAGCACGCACGTACATATGACGTACGAGATCATTGACTGTCTACAGCCAAGGTTACAGATTTAATGCTGACGCTGATTCAGCACAATCATCCTTGTGTAGGTACGGTCGCAATTATAAACAAACAGTGATTACAACTTCAACGACGTGCGATGTAAATTGACTCATCGATTCCTGAAAAACATGGGCGGCTGCAGCATCAGACGAATCTCCTGCGGATCTTTTCCAGGTTATAGGTTAGGTTAGTTTACTAACCGCGAAGCCCCATTTTCCTAGTGTTTTTCTGTTTTCCAGTTTTTAGTTCATTTTATGTAGTGTGCGGCCAGATACAAGACCTGCCTGTAGGTTAATATTAAGTCATTCTTTAAACTTATGTAAAATTCACATAACCGTAGTTCCTTTATTTTTCTAATTCGTGTAAGATTTACCTTTAGATTAAGCTAAAGTATGCACAATTACTATCTGATTTATGTTTATTAAATTACTACTAGTTATTATTGCAATTGAAATGGGTTTATTATGGTATCTAACTTAGATTTTTTCCATTGTTATGAATACATTCATTTATTTTTTTACCTAAAGGGGGGAGTATCTGTGCCGGTCGACTATGTTAGTCATATTTTCACGCAATGTTAAGATAAGTTGACGACCGTCACAGATAAGATATATTTATATTTATCACGCACTATGTCTTATGCACGTCATTAATAACATATACCAACCTAGTATGTAAGCTAGGATTCCCTATAATAAATTATTCTAGTATTTGCGCGCACCTCAAGCCTTTTACTTTACTCCCGAAGATGTCGCTCTCCTTATAATTGCCTCTGGCATAATTATGTTTACAAGTTTTGGATGGCACCCGATTTTGCACAATACCTCGTATAGCCCCAACATGCTCACTGTGTCAAAGGACTTATTAAGGTCGACGAAGGCCATGTATAGCGGTAAACATTGAAACATTGAAACATATTTATTGGTAAGTGTCAATTACATGTCAGATTATTAATAATAAAATCATTAATATACATGTGTATAAAAAATCAGTCAGTGGTTACACATAAAAATTCATTCTATAAATTAAAAAAACATTATTTTAAATTAAAATTGCCATAAAGTATTAAATTAAAGTTGAATTGCATTAAATTAAATTGCCTTTTAATTTCATTAAATTGGAATCACATTTTATAGTCTAGTAGTAGGTAGGTAGTAAATGACTTGTTCATACAATTATCCTAATTTAGAGGTTGCTTCGATCGATGGTAACTTCACTTCTCCTCACGTACATCGTATGGCCTCCGAGATACCAACGCCAAGTAATGCTGTGTCAGATAGCGAACGCGAAGAGACCTGTAGGGCGCCCATTACTACGGTTCAAAGACTCCTGCGAACGGGAAATGATCAGCTTTGGAATACCAATCCCCGGTTGGAAAAAAACGCGCCGAAATGAGACCTGGATGGCGTCATGATATCAAGACCGGAGTATCAAAACACGATGAAAACTGGCTGGCGTATATCAAGCGTAAACACTTCGTTGCGCCTCAACCAACTCCTCCAACGGAACCACAATGACGGAACACATTTGACGACCCGAATGGCCGAGTCGGCAGTGACCCTGCCTACGAAGCCAAGGGTTCCGGGTTCGAGTCCCGGTTGGGGCAAATATTTGTTTGGTGAAAACGGATGTTTGTATCCTAGTCATGGTTATTTATCTAGCTAAGTATAATATTTATCTATATAAGTTTGTGTATTGTTGTCTATCACCCAAGATACAGGGAATCCTAGTTTGGGGCTAGATCAATGTGTGTAAATAGTGTCCAAGGTATTATTATTATTATGGACTTGCGATCGATGTAGCAAGATATTCCGGGCAGCAATAGGGCTCTACAGCCATGAACGACGATGTGGGATGCTGCCGACCCACTAGCGCCCAACAATCATCTACTAGATGCTGAGGCGATTATACACAGTCAGGTCATAAGTTCTGTCACACAATAAAAACTTTTGAATTTAGAACGCTGGCCACAAAAAAGTTTATTGAATTCGAATTTCGAATTTTTCATGAAAATAAAAATGTGTACTTTTTAGAATTTTCCTTATTTTTAAATATGGAGTGGACACTTAAAGAAGACCGCGTCGCAGTTATTGCGTTGCATCGTTGCGGTTACGCGCCAATTCAGATTTTCGACTAACTGAAAAATTTGAATATAACCAAAAGATTCGTTTATCGTACCATAAAACGATACAATGAAGACTCTAGTGTAGATGACAGGTCAAGAAGTGGTCGCCCTCGCTCTGTTAGGACTCCAGCAGTGATAAAAGCTGTGAAGGCGCGAATTCAAAGAAATCCCATACGTAAGCAGAAACTGTTGGCCCTTCAGATGGAGTTAAGCAGGACCACGGTGAAAAGGGTGTTAAATGAAGACTTAGGGCTTAGGGCATATCGAAGAAAAACAGGACATCGTTTGGACGCTCGTTTAATGGACCTGAGACTGAAGAGATGCCGCGCTTTGTTGAAGCGGTACGCGGGAAAAAAGCATCGGGAAATTCTTTTTTCGGATGAAAAAATTTTCACCGTGGAAGAGAGCTACAACAAACAAAATGATAAGGTGTACGCACACAGCAGTGAAGAAGCGAGTATTCCGCGTGTCCAACGAGGTCATTTTCCATCCTCGCTCATGGTTGGTTGGGAGTCTCTTATTAGGGCTTAACTGAGGTACATTTTTGTGAGAAAGGCGTAAAAACGAATGCAGTTGTGTATCAAAATACAGTCCTCAAGATCCTTGTGGAACCTGTTTCTCATACCATGTTTAATAACAGGCACTGGGTATTCTAACAAGATTCTGCGCCAGCTCATAGAGCGAAAAGTACACAAGACTGGCTGGCGGTGCGTGAAATCGACTTCATCCGGCACGAAGACTGGCCCTCCTCCAGTCCAGATTTGAGTCCGTTAGATTACAAGATATGGCAACACTTGGAGGAAAAGGCCTGCTCAAAGCCTCATCCTGATTTGGAGTCACTCAAGGCATCCTTGATTAAGGCAGCCGCCGATATTGACATGGACCTCGTTCGTGCTGCGATAGACGACTGGCCGCGCAGAATAAAGGCCTGTATTCAAAATCGCGGGGGTCATTTTGAATAAACTTTATTACCATAAGAATCTATGTTTTATTAAGTTCATTTTGCTATATAAATGTTTACATAAATAATAAACATGTCTAAATTATTTCATATTGCACATGTGACAGAACTTATGACCTGACTATGTATATTATTTTACGGCACGTAGGGACGGCTCATAACCTGATGGAATTAAGCATGGGACTGGAATCTATGCAAATTATAAATAAATAATTTGTTGTAAAAGAGACGTGTTTTTTTGCGTGTTTCAACGTCTACAATGGTATAAATCCTTCTTAATTTTGAATTGATATTCCTGTGAAAGTAAGCTGAAATAAAATTCTAAGAAACGCGTCGATTGAGCCCGACGAAGCTAAATTTAGAATCGTTTACATTGATTCTTATAATATCTCGCACACCTGCGATTTGAACGATTCAATGCGGACAGGTGTGCAAGGTTTCTAAGGCTTAAATTTAGAGAGTTCTAAGGCCCTTATTAATAAACCGCTTTTAGCTCTGAGAGCTATTTCAAGCGAGTGAAAATGACAGATTTGATATGGTGAATTCGACATTGTGACGTAACTAATACAACTCTCAAACCTGAGACCGTTTAATTAATATGGGCCCAGTATTTGTTTCGTTCGGCTCGTCCGACGCTTTTGGTTGGATAAGTGTGTGTTAATCTTCATAAGATTTCGACATATAATACAAGATTTTTAGCTAAAAATTTTAAAACAGCTATTTTATCTACCCGGATTAGTAGGTTAGGTAGCGAAGTTGAAATGTATGTTCCGAAAAGTCCCGCTCCGCCCCTACAGTGCTTCGAGACGCGGTGTCTTACAGTTTTAAAAGTTTTAGTTTTAATGATACATAAAAAGTGTGCAGGATTGAAATGATCCTTGATAAACTTACTAAAAACCTATTATACACACAAAAGCTATAACACTTATAGTTTCCGCGCACACTGCCACGAAACATAAACAATTTTAATTGTTTTTTTTTTTTGCTGAAATTTTTCTCAAAACAGTGCTACATTACTGACCAAATATGTATGACTGTAGTTATAAAGAAAAGAAAATGTGAAAAAAAGGCATAATTTATTCCACATCTCTTTCATTTCACGTTGCTATTTTGAAAAGTTTCATCATTCGGCCATTCAGCAAATACACTGACGCGCAATGAAACAGTTCCAGTGACATAGCACCACATTACTCCTAAACGGGAAAGGCTAGCTTAATGACGCCGTCTGCAATATTGCAGTACATTTAACAGCGCATCAGAATATTACCAATTAAAAACATACTTTTTAATTTAGAAGCTAGGTTCTATGTCTTAGGAGATATTAAGGTGTTTGTCGGCTTTTTGTGGGTGGAACTTTTTCATTGCTCGTCAGTGTATATATATATTTTTACTACCGTACGAGTACACTTATGATCCAATAAATATCCAATGTATTTAACAAAAATAAACAACGGCCGGAGGGTTCCGAAAAATCACTTTTTTTAGGGTTCCGTAGAGAAACAACCCTTATAGTTTCGTCAAGTCTGTCTATCCTTCGTCCGTCCGTCCGTAAGTCACAGCAACTTTATGCAGAAACTATTAAGACTGCGCAGTTGAAACTTGGTATGTAGATGTATTTCTGTAAACTGCTTTACGTTTTTTTTTATAAAAAAAAAAAAAAAACATCAAACCTATATGTGTGGGGTGTCTTGAGATAGGTCTTTAAAAGTGACATTGAGGTTCCTGAAACCATTTTTTCTCAAAGTAAATCTTTAAAGAGACAGACCCTTCCAAAGAGGAGAAATGTGTGCCTCCCCCTCCCCCCTCTAACTTTTAAAGTAAGAGAATTAAAAATCTACAAAAAATATATGCTGTGTATCTTAATACGCATTTACCAAAAAATTGGTTTGAACAAAATAAAATGAGTTGTTTTTAAGATATTTATATACATTTATTAAAAACCGCAAAGATAATTTAGTCATTCATACAAACACTATGAAAAACCAAGTTACAATACATACATCCAGTCACATTATTACTTGCAACAACAGAACCCTTCATGGGCGAGTCAGACTCGCACTTGGCCACTTTTTTTGTGATGAAACTACAAATTAACGGTTTTCGGGTGTTTTCCTTTATTATCCTGTATTATAATACCTTGCTTCTTCCCAAATTTCAAGATTCTAGATAACCCGGCAGCGCCCTACAGGGTTCACTTCCCTTGCGAGTATCAAACTAAGTCAACAATTTAGCGGCTTAAAGGGCCTTATGTATTGATTGCGTTTAGTTAAAAGTTTAATTTTTTCACAGCTCTAAGGGAAACAATCTTGCAATACATTAAATGTATATTCAAATAAAGATACAAATATTTCCCGTTTGAGAGTATCAAACATCATTTTAGAAAATATGTAACGACTTCAATTTTTTTCACGTACCATTTATTTTAAACATGCTCTTCATTAAGATAAAAGGGTAAACTAGATTTTTTATGAAGGCGCCAAAGCCAGATGGTACCAATTAGACCATATCAGCAGGTATATTCCCAGATTGTACCACTTGATAACCAGGTATGTTGCCAGATTGTACCTCTTGACATCCAGCCATATTAGTCGATTTCCTCTGAATACTAGGTCCCTCCGAGACCTCGTAGATTTCGTTCGATTCTCATTTTTTATTCCTAAATAAGTAAGTAGTAAGAGCATATTTCCCAAAAAGCATTAATTGATTATAGTTCTTCATATAGCCGTTGTACGTTTTTTAACTCGGTTAAGTTTTTTTTCAAGTTCCGCGGCTTGATTTTACCAAATCTTATCATAACCTCTAATTTTTTCATAAGTTATGATCAAAAAAGTGTAACAATTACCATTCCTTCCTCCCCTAATCACCGAAACTACAGTCTAAAATTATGAAAAAATACAGGATATAGAACTTAAAACAAAGATTATAAGAAAACCTACCTACCGGAATTGCCAAGGTTTCTTTTTATCTGTTAACCACACTAATAAATGCACCTAGTTACGTACATGGAGCATGAAAATGCAAAAGGTTGCAGTTTCATACTCCATGTACAATCGAACCAACTGAATCATGACCCACTTGCCTGATAATTCGTTTGAAACTTTCAAACTTGTAAGATCTATCAAAATGTCAGTGTCTAATCAAAAAAGGCAGCAAACCGGCATCTATAATTGTAGGCTTCAAGACCTCGGGAACCGAATCTCGTGACAGTTGGCTATCCAATCGTCGCAACTTGAAAGACACGACCAGTAACATGCTAACAAACGGATCGGCTGTGAACAAAGTATACATCAATGAGGATTTAACACATAGCGCGCGCGCACTGCTTTGGAATACGAAACAACACCTACACGGGGCGTACAAGTACATCTGGGTGTCCAACGGCAAAATTCTAGTAAAAAAAACCGATGGAGAAAAATCTATTTGCGTGCGCAATGAAAGTGATATTAACAACTTAATCATTAAAAAATAATTTCTTCTTATGTGTAGGTACCTATAGTGTTTAAATAAAACATAAAATTCGCAGACTTACTAGACTGTATTGAAGATGAACCCGTTAGTTATGTGTGTGTCGACAGCGTTCATTGCTGGATGAAAGATATAACCAATAAACACGGGTTATGTATTTTTCATATTAATATTCGCTCGCTTAAAAAGCACTTTAGCGAACTTTTAGTTACCTTAGGTAATCATATAAGAGCAATAGATGTGTTAGTCATTACAGAAACTAATATTAATTTTTCCTTGTTGTCGTTGTATCAAATATCTGGGTATAATGTGAATGTTTTCACCCGCAAGGGTCGTAGTGGTGGTGGAGTACTTGTGTATACTCGCGAGGCGCTGGCCGCGCGGGCGAGCGACTTACCCGCGACGGCCAATATCATGCGAGCCGCGGAGTGCGTTTCCATTACACTACATTATAACAATGAAATTATTAACCTAATATCCATGTATAGACCGCCTAGATTCTCTCAAGAAAATAGAATACAAGAATTTCATGTAGAATTTAATAATATTTTAGATAAATTGCCAACTAATTGTAATATAATTTTTTGTGGAGATTTAAATATAAATTTATTGCTTAATACAGAGATAAACGTTTTAAAATATGAACATTTGTTAGCTGAACACGGATTTACCAAATGTATTAACGACGTCACTAGGAGAGAAATTGTTGCTGGTAAATTAGTCGAATCGTGTCTAGATCATATCTATGTTAGAATACCGTCAGCAATAATTAATTCCGCAGTCATAAAACATAAAATCTCGGACCACTACATCATCTCAGCTTTTGTGCAATGGGAACGAACTTCGATAGACGGTCTCCCGCGCTCCGCCCGCGCCGCCCGCGCGGACTCCCGCGTGAACACCGGCGCGGATACGTGCGCGAGCTCCACTGCCTCCACTATCACTCGTAAAGTTATTAATAACCGGTTGGTTAAAGACAAACTGATAAACACCAATTTTGATAACCTTCTAAATATCCACTGTCCCATTGAGTTGTATACTACCTTTATTGATATGTTTGCAAATATATATAAAGAGTGTAGTAAAGAAATTATCGTTAAACAGAATGTGAGAAATAGAAATAATAAAGATTGGATAAATGTTAACCTTAAAAATATTATTTTAGAAAGGGATAGGCTGTTTGTAGTTTGGAGTAACGATCCAAAGAATATGATAAAGAGACTGAGTTATACTAAATATAGAAATAAATGTACAAAGGCTATTAATAAATCTAAAAACGAACATGATAGACAAAGTATATTGAACTGTAATAAAAACCTTAAAAAAGTATGGGACACAATATCTAATCTGTTGGGAAATAAAAAGCGGTCATTAGACGATGCGATCATAAATAGTATGGACATTAAAGACGATCTAAAACAAATCTGTAACAATTTTGCAATAATTTTTTCGAGTGATATTGAGCAAATAAAACACAATTGTAAAGATAAATGGATAAACAGGGAAACTTATGTAAATAAATCGGATGTATCAATGAGGTGGCAACCGGTGAGCAGTGCCGCAGTAAAACGCGTCATAACTGAGTTGAGTGCCGACAAGTCACCGGGCAGCGACCTCGTGCGCATGGCGGATCTAAAGCTCGTAGCCGATCAGATTAGTCCTGTCCTAGCCAAACTTATTAATTTATCTGTTAGCTGCCATCAGTTTCCACAAAACTTAAAAGAGATTATTGTTCGTCCTATACATAAAAAAGGCGACCGCAAAAATACTTCTAACTATAGACCTATAGCTATTCTTTCTAGTATCAATAAAATAATTGAAAAATGTATAGTAAAACAAATATCAACATTTCTCTCAAAAAATAATATTTTAAATGCACGCCAGTACGGATTTCAAAGAGGCAAAAGTACCAATTCCTTATTATCTAAATTCACAGATGAAGTAAACACGCATTTAGAAAGAAAGCAAATTATAGTAGCAATTTTTTACGATTTTAAAAAAGCGTTCGATACTCTCGATACAGACACACTCTTAAATGCAATGGAGGAATGCGGAGTGGGTTTCCCTCTAAAGCAGTGGTTCGGTGAGTACCTGACGTCGCGCTCGTACCGCGTGAAGGTGCGCGACACGCTGAGCGACGAGCAGCGCGTGCGCAGTGGCGTGCCGCAGGGCTCGTGCTGCGGCCCGCTCTGCTACCTGCTGCACGTCAATAGCTTGTGCCAAGTCCTACACCATACTTCCGCGTATATGTTTGCGGACGACTTGTGTACTCTCCGGGCGGGGTATAACCTCCCTGACATCTGTTCCTCCATTCAAAAAGATATAGAAGCAGTCGTCAAATGGTCACATGACAATGGTATCGTCTTAAACTCTGATAAAACTAAACTTTTGATCATTCATTCACCTCACCTAACTATCACTGAAAAACCGCCGCCTTTGTTAACCCATAGTTATTCGTGTCTCCATAATAATTTACAAAATTGTAAATGTAAACCTATTGAATCAGTAGACGTTGTAACTTATCTTGGTGTTAAAATAGATGTTAATTTCTCTTGGTCTCAACACGTAGATTACATTAGCAATAAATTAAGGATTTTACTAGGTAAATTTTATCACCTAAGTTATAAAGTTCCTATTAGCACATTAAAATGTATATATTATGCATTAGTAGATTCAATTTTAGATTACGCTCTTGACTGTTACGGACTTACATTTAAAAGTTATATTGATAAACTAGAATCCTTACAGACACGATTTATAAAGCTGCTTGTGAATAAAAAAACCAAATTGAAATGTAAAGGAGACTATTCAAAACTATTTAAGATTTGTAAAATTATGCCAATCTCTGTTAAATGTAAATATCTTATAGCCATCCATAATTATAATAGTAACCAGTATCTTCATCCCGTAACTCACAAACATGGCACCAGGAGTATGTCTGAAGGCAAATTTGAGATACCTTCTGTTAACAATTATTATGGAGACAGAACTTTGAAAAAAAGAGTACCATATATATTAAATTCACTGCCTACAGACATACGACTGGAGCCTAGCCCAACTAAATTTAAAATTAAATTGAAAAAATATTTCCTACATAATTTGCCCTAATTGTAATACCACATTCACCTGTTACTTATTTAAGTTTAGGTAGATTTATTTCACTGTTCTAAGTGAGACTCAGATCCCACAGACAAACTGTGTATAGACAGTTTTGTGGGACGTTAGTTTGATACACTGTTGTTATTATTAAGACTAATAAATGAATAAATAAATAAAAATAAAAATGATAACAAGTTCGTTACCAAGGAAATAAACCTTCAAGCGAATTTCGATCTACTTGCATTTAAGGGGTTTAGCAAAATAAGCTTATGGTGGGTCATGATTCAGATGGTTCGATAGTACGTAACTATGGATGGCCATATTTTGGTGACAGTGGTCACGAAACGAAGAACGGCTATTTTTTGACATATCGTGGTTAATTAATATTATTTATGACACAATTAATTATGTCTGATACATCATTAACTGACACCTTGCTTTAAAGTTGGCCGAATCCGGCTCCAAATGCCAGCTGCCCGAAATTTTTATAGCAGTAGACAGATGCTATAAAGATTTCTGACATATCGAAGAACGGCTATTCTTTGACATATTGATTGATTAAGATATTAATGACACAGAGTATCATGTCTGATATGATATGACATTATCTGGCATCTCGGTTGGAAGTTGGTCGAATTCGTCTCCACAAGCTTTTGAACCGCTATAGTTCGATACTTTAATTTTGCACACAATACGTTTTACTATATATACATAGTCAGGTCATAAGTTCTGTCACATGTGCAATATGAAATAATTTAGACATGTTTATTATTTATGTAAACATTTATATAGCAAAATGAACTTAATAAAACATAGATTCTTATGGTAATAAAGTTTATTCAAAATGACCCCCGTGATTTTGCATACAGGCCTTTATTCTGCGCGGCCAGTCGTCTATCGCAGCACGAACGAGGTCCATGTCAATATCGACGGCTGCCTTAATCAAGGATGCTTTCAGTGACTCCAAATCAGGATGAGGCTTTGAGCAGGCCTTTTCCTCCAAGTGTTGCCATATCTTGTAATCTAACGGACTCAAATCTGGACTGGAGGAGGGCCAGTCTTCGTGCCGGATGAAGTCGATTTCACGCGCCGCCAGCCAGTCTTGTGTGCTTTTCGCTCTATGAGCTGGCGCAGAATCTTGTTGGAATACCCAGTGCCTGTTATTAAACATGGTATGAGAAACAGGTTCCAGAAGGTTCTTGAGGACTGTATTTTGATACACAACTGCATTCGTTTTTACGCCTTTCTCATAAAAATGTACCTCAGTTAAGCCCCAATAAGAGACTCCCAACCAAACCATGAGCGAGGATGGAAAATGACCTTGTTGGACACGCGGAATACGGTTGCTCGCTTCTTCACTGCTGTGTGCGTACACCTTACCATTTTGTTTGTACCAATTCGAATTCAATAAACTTTTTTGTGGCCAGCGTTCTAAATTCAAAAGTTTTTATTGTGTGACAGAACTTATGACCTGACTGTGTATAACTAATAACATTTAATATGTAATAAAAATTAAGTATTTTATAAAATTTATATATATTTTTCTCGGAACCCTCCAAGTGCTATTTCAGCTCGCATTTGTCGGTTTATAACCAGACAGTATCTATTAGAGCATTAGGCTCGCCCAAAAAAACCTTTAATTTAAAACTTCTTAGTTTGGTCGATTTACCTTAGGCTGCTAGCTTTAGGCTGCTTACTTCACACCGGTTGAATTTGCAGTATCATGGCTAAGTTTTTTCAATCTCTGCTGTTTTCTCTGCCATTTGATACATGTTTGTGGCTGTCTACGCAGTTTTGCTTGTATACTCTTTCATTCACTGTAGAAATTGTGCTTTCTGTTTATCATTTTCTATTTTAGCATATGCGTCCTTACTCACACGCTAAAATAGAAAATTATATAGGGGTCCTTATGTTTTTTTCCAATTCTTTCTAATTCAAAGATTTTTGCAATATTTTTTTGCATCTTCACAATTTTTTTGGAATCTTCCAGCACTTTGTCGTCCACAATGTTTCTGCGAATATTGTTCCGAGGACCTCCGATATTTGAATACTAGAACAAAATATATTTTTAAACATATTTTGTTCTAGTATTCAAATATCTTCATTAAAAATATTATGTTATTTATTTATTTTTTCCCTTCATCCTTGTAACAATAGATGGCGACTGTCCGACTGTCACGTCAGCCAGTAATTAAATAGTAATAAGATTTTAATTTTTTTGTATACATTTTAGTTTCCTCAGGACATCATACAGGAGTCGGCGGGGATACCGTGTCGGGTTAGTGCTCCGCGAAGCTATGACCGCCGCAGGGCGGCCGCCCGTTGATGACGCGGATACAGCACTGCAAGTAAAAAATCGTTCAAGTGAGGGTCAAGGGTTCCGTACCATAGTACAAGAAAACTTAAGCACTAAAAATAATAAAACAAAAACAAAATAATATTATGCCCAAACGTGTATTCTAACGCAGATCTTAAAAATTGCGCAACTGATATCAAACCAATTATGCTACCATAACCATGAAACACCGCGAAATCTACTAACATTATCGAATGATATGGTTAATTATAACACGGCTTTTGTGTGGAGACCCTCTTTAATTTATAAAATCTCGTGTAGTTCAATAATGTTTGCTGTAGCGACAACAGAAATACACATTCTGTGAAAAATTCTAATCTTTACCTACGGTTCATGAGATACAGCCCGCTGATAGACGCACTGACGAACAGACGGAAAGACGGAGGCTTGTAATAGGGTCCAGTTTGGCACCCTTCGGATATGGAACCCTAAAAACTTACGTTGACGACTCATCTGTGAATCATAGCACAGATGTAGTGAATAATCCTTTCCTATCGGCAAAACTCGGAACAACGATAACACCCGAATGGTGCCGATGTGTCTATGAATTACTGTATTATTATATTACGTGTAGGTATCAAATAAATCGCATACTTTATTTATCAATGTCAAATGTCAAATTGCCCGTTTGACGTATATTACACTGAGATATTAAAACCACCACGATTCTATCATATAAAGAATTCGTTAGGTAAACAAAAATATAACTAGTTACTGAGGACGTTTTATTTCAATAAAACGCACTGATAAAAACCAAATTCCGGTTGGGATGATCTAATGATTCTATAAGGATTGGAACCCCAAAAGTCTAACTATAAGTCAAAACTACAGTAGGATTTTGCAGATCTTTTTTAAAACAATAAATTTTTGTAATTAATTAAAAATACTATGACATAACAAAAAAGACACCTCAACATAAAACAAAACAAACCAGCAGAGAAATTAATATAAATAAATATGATTTTCTGATTGGATGAACGACTTCGATTATGACAGCGGGATAAGAGGAGGAGGAGCGGGGTGGACAGTGTGATGCGAAACAATACTTCCAACTTCCATATCACAGTCAGAATCAGAACTATTTTCTGGTGTATCATCGTCATAGTTTTCATGAACGGTTTTTACAAAACTAGCCATATAATTTTCCAACTCAGGTTCGTGTTTTCGGTACTCGTTTTTGCATTTGATGGCGTGGTCACATACTTTGGCCCAAACATCGGAACCAATCATATTAACCTTTTCCTGTACCAATTGTTTCACAGTAGTCATATTCATACTGTTGTTTCTTTTGGATACGTATCCCTTTATTTAAGACCATATGTTTTCAATCGGATTGAAATCAGGATGATATGGTGGCAATCAATGTGTCCATATTCGTTCATAAGTTTATCTATAGAGTATTCTACAAAGTCTTGTTTGTACTTGCAAATAATTTCATATATTTCAAGTTTTGTTAATGACGGATCAATCGGAACGTTATGTTTGGATAGCCAATCAATCATGTCTTGCTTCCTGGTATTTGAATTAGGAGGTTTTTCTACGTACTTATTATGATATGCAGCATTATCTACTACTAGTACCGAATGTGAAGCTAAGTTTGGAATGAGTTGATTACGAAGCCATTTTTCATAATTTTCATTATTCATCGCGTTGTGATAGTCACCTGTTTTATCAGTAGACTGATACATTAACAATGTCCCAGGTATAAACCCCTTTCTACTACCAGCGTGCACTATTATAAGACGTTGTCCTTTAGAAATTAACCGTTTCACTCCGTTTTCTGACGAGTCAGCCCAGCTTTTACCTGCCAAATGTGAGGTATGGATGTATGTTTCATCCATATAAACAATCTCTCTCCCTTGCAATCTGTACTTTTTATCGCGGCTAAAAACTTTACTCTTTTTAAACGAACATCATCTTTCTCGATAAGTAATTTTCTGTTGTTTTCAACTTTTTTATACCGAAATCCCATTTTTCTAAGAATTTTTCTTAGCGTAAAGTCTTATCCCTTAAAATTTATGGCTTCGGATAACTTGGACTTCAGGGCTTTAATTGTAGGTACTTGTTTGTATATCAAATGGAAATTATACACTAATCGGCGTATAACGTTGTAGTCAAAATCGTCAAGACCTAGACAATATAATTTATTTGGTCTACCCAACTTTGCCGACTTCGGACTATTGGAGGTGGATCGATTTATGTATTCTTTTTGCAATATTTTATTTACTGTTCGTTGAGAAATTCCACTGGCCTCCGAAACTCGTTTTTGGACTTTACAAAAGTAAGCAGTATAGTTGGTATGTTTGAATTTATCATTTTCAGTTAAGAAATATAAATAAATATTGAAAATAACTTCGCAGGCTTGCCGATCTAAACGTTTCCCTTTTCTTAGTGCTTTCGGCATGTCTGTTATAAATTGTTAATGTGGATCGAATAAAATCAATGTTTATTATTTACGAAAATGACAGACAACAGTGAAATGTAAAGTCAAAAAAAAAAATAGGTGGCCTGCATGAATACACGAGTCCATGAAGTTTATCACAAAATCTAACATAAATATCAACAAAATATTTCTGTGGTATAAACTACTCTATATAGATACTTCCTCTTGCAATGCGACCGTTCCCTACGTTGTCTCGATGGGTACTAAGTGCGAGTGAAGTAGTAAGACAAAAACGAACATTTCCGAGAAAATGCGAAAGGAAAGGATTATTCACTACATCTGTAAAAGCCTTATCTCTTCTAGCTGGTGCCCGCAACATCATCAGCTTGGACTTTTATAGTCAAGACAAATAGCAATAAAACCTCTCCGTTCTGGCGTTCTTACAGAAGGGCTTTTTTCCATATATTTCGATCTTTATCACCAAACGATAATTGAAAATCGCGATCTATTTCAGATAAGGCAAGGAACTACGAAGTTAAAAGGCTGTAAACGAGCAAATAAATGTATGAGTGACAGTTTTCCAAATTCCGAAGTTGACAAAATTGACCATAGAATTCTCTTTAGAGTTCCGTACTTTAAAAAACCCTTATAGGATCATTTTGATGTCGGTATGTCTGTTTGTCCGTCTTTATGTCTGTCTGGCAAGACCTTTTTTCAGGAACGCGTGGTATCAATTTGAAATAAATATCATTTACTCAAGTCTGTACCCACTATGTGCAATTTAATCATGTATTCAAAATTATCAAAATTAAAAATGGATGTTAGATACAAAGAAAATAAATAAAAGATAAGAATTAAACGCGTTCGGCGTCCCATTTAATTACATAAGAAGTGACTCAAAGTGTATAAGAAATTTGCATCATGCATCTGAACAGTTCCTCTTTGGTAGCTTGGAACTCGAAAATGGATTTGAAAGTGTTTTGTTGTGTGTTCACCTCAAAAAAACTGGGATCAGTACAGCTTGGCTGTTTAAGGTCGAAAGAAAATAATGGCAACATTAGTGACAAATCAGCGGACTCCTGCGAATGTTTCGATAATTTATTTCTGCATTAAGTTGCCAAGCTGAATCTAGCAATTTTAGGGGGTACGAAGTTCATTGGGGCAATAAGTCAACTTCCACCCTTTGATTGCAAACACTAATTCATGACAACATAAATTGGAATTATGAACAGTTCGATAGCTTTCATCAAACTCGTCTGCCTATCACATGCACATGAGGTACAAACGTAAAGTCCAATTATTGTGACCTTTGATGCAGGGAACGCAATAGCTAGGGTATGAAATTCCAGCTTTACCATGGATCTACCTTTCGTAGTGATTACCACCGGGCAAATATTTAGGTCAACACTTAATTCACATACGATTTTTGTACACTTAATTTTATTACCAGACTATTAAATTACAATAGGTATTGCATTTGTGATAGTTAAGTTAATTATTATTATCATTATCGTGGTGCTTGGGGCATTGAGGCCATGCATTGTCTTTAACATTTACATACATTAATAGTGTAATAGGCTTTCTCTAAGAGATTAACCTTAATAAATGTTTTAAACCTTTGCATGGGTAATTGATCACTTATTGTAAAAGCTTAAACAGTTTCCTATAAATGAACCATTAACCTTCTGCAACCGAAATCTAGGTACATTCAGTTTATTTTTATTTCTTGTGTTGAAATTATGAACATTGCAATTTTTGACAAAGGTGTTAATATTTTTCCGAATGTTAAATCTAGAATCAATAGTTATGTCGTCTTCCATATTACCAGCATAGCTCTTCTTCAATCAACCCGAACATCTATCTATCATTCCACTACCGTCTTAACTATAGGTGCCTGTGCATGGTGGGCGCACGGGGTTGGGGGGATCCTTGGGTAGACATGGCGCGGAGCGAAGGGAAGAAACGGACAACCCAGGAGTGGTATTCTTGTCTTGAGGGGTCGGCGGGAGCAGCGGGGAGAGGTCCTATTGGTGGCGAGGAAAGAGGGCAAGTGGAGCCGATTACGCGATATATATACAGGCGGATACCTCGACCTCCGCATAACTCCGCGTCACTCCCGCGACTAGCGTTTATTAAAATCTTATAATTTTATACCGTTACACAAGTTTTCCAGTATTCTTACTTATGCCAATAGGATAATTACATACGTATCATACAATTATAACTTAATTTAGGGCCAAACAACGCTCCGTTTGTAAATACCGAGTCCCCGAGCAAAAAAGTGTTCTTGGGAACCCCGACTTCGAGTCCATATTCAATAGTGTATTCAATGAGTGTAGTCATCAGGATGAATAAAAAAACCGACAAATGACGTTTAATATTTAATTTGATACTTATGCAGTTCCTGGGTTTTATGAGGTGATCTGACAGTGAAATATAAAATCAGTATGTGCTTTCTCTTTGACCAATTCAACCAGATGCTCAACACACCGAAACATGCATCTTGCGAATGTTCATTCGTATCGACACGGCGAATCCTGAAATAAATAAAGCAAGAATGTTCCTCTTTTAAATTAAATATCATGACTAACAGCCAGTTACAGAAATGATCTTAAAATTTTAAGCCACATTAACGCTTTCGATGGGAGTATTATGCCGATAAAAAACGAGGGTTCATGGCGGCCAGCAAAAATACTCAATAAATAATAAATAATAATAAATATTTATTAATATTAAAAATAATGAGAATTATAATGTGAAGTAAAATAAAAATATTTCTTTAATTGTGCATTGGTTCCATTGTGTGATCCTTTATCCCATGTATTTAGATGAGATAAAAGAGACGAGATGGTGATAGAGTACAACCCTAAGAAAAATCTATTGTAATGAGGGTGTCCTTGCGCTGGCAATTGATTTCTCGAGCACTCAAGTGTGATACACTATGCGGAAGTTAGTTTATTCGTCTATATCCTGTCAGTATTTCCAGCAACAAATGATAATACGGGGTTCGTACATGATCAATTTCCGTAACCGCCCGCTCACTGTATGGGAGATGTCTTTACCTGTGTCAACGGAGTTCTACATTAACTGTCATCCAAAAACCCCTTCTTGGCTCTTATTTCAATCAATCAATCAAATCAAATCAATCAATCAAATCATTTATTTGTGGAACATAGGTATGTGGGTATACATTTAGGTGTTATTATAATATTATGTCTCTCTATGTTTAGCCATGAGGCATACAAATATTTTACACATTTATGGATACACAATTTAGTCACAAACTTTTATGTCAAAGTTTTTGAAGTCAGATAACAAAAGTTAAACGTCATTGATCAAATTGCGTGCCCAGAATCAACTTAAGCACCTTTAGTCACAGGTTTTTATCCAATAGGTATGCAGATATGGAGTAGTATATTTTATCAATCAATAGCTTTCGAAGTTCTCTTTTAAATTGAAATATATTATCTATGTTACGAATTATATCCGGGAAGTTATTAAAGATTTTGGGTGCCATGCCAAAAATACTATTTTTAAATAAAGCTGTTTGGTGTTGGGGCATACAAATTTTGTTGGGATGTCGTTTGCTTTGATATTTTGTGAACAGATGTGTGTTTGATTTTACAAACATTGCTACCTCAAGTATATATAAGGATGGTACTGTTAGTATATTTCTGAGTGCCTAATGTCCACGACAGTTCTCACGCCTTAAAATTACGTTTAATGGGACTTTAAAATTTGTAGATCGTTTCTGCGACTGGCTTAAGAACGAATTATCAATAGGTACCTAATATTTTTTCACATCATTAAAACTTACTTTTGGAATGTTTGTAAAAGATAAATTGCTTTCAATTAGCCACAATACACACATTGGTTAAATTTCTAGGTCTGTATTCACTGGGTTATATCTTAATTTAACGAATCCTACCCAAAACAATGTTCCATAAACAAAAAAACCACTTACGTAAAGAACTCGGCCTAATGAGTGTGATCAAACATACAAAGCACTTACGTGGAGATCTCTGACTAATGAGTGTGATTTCTTCATGTTCCTTGCGAGATTTACGTTTCCATGAGATTTGTCTATACAAATCTCATGGAAACGTAAATAAATAAACGTATTTACGTGGCTTATGTTACAAAATTTCCGAAAAAAAAGATAATAATAATAATAATAATAATACTTCTTTATTGCACAGAAAACACAATGGAAAAAATACAACGAACAATATGCAAAGGTGAGCTTATTTCTAAAAAGAAATTTCTTACAGCTAACCTGTGAGGAAAGGAAAAAATATTTATAGAGAGGTAGTCCTAGTGTACAATTAAGATTTAAAAGAAAGAAATAAAGTCAATATATTATCAGATAAATCATCAGATAATAAAGATACAATTCAGTGTGACATAAGCACCATAACAGAAGAGCTATCAGTTGTGTGACACTTTTCATGTCTTCATAGCAGTTCAATAAAAACAGATTTAATGTCGCCTTACCGCCTACCTTAATCTATAGCTCATTTTAAAATTATGAATGAAAATATATTTTTTAAACATCAAAAATCAAATGTTTGGCTCTGTCCCGATGAGGTCTCGCGTTAGTCGAGTAGTTGTTTATATATTGTCACCCTGTCATCTTAAGTCGGATGATACTTTTATAATTTGGTTTTCGTATTTAGGTACTTCATACTTATACAAAGCACACACGTATTTTGTTTATTTATTAATTTATTTCTCTCTCTCTACATATTTACATATTATTTAATTAAGTAGGTTATTAGGTAGGTAGGGCGTTAAGCCCACCCATATATGATTCCCATGCACGATGTTTAGGACCTAGTATTATTAAGTATTCTGTGGTTTAGGTACCGACAGATTATCAGCGTTGCAGAACTTGCTGCAAGTCCTGTAGCACGAGCTGAGTCGGAACCCATTCGCTGTTGCGGTACACACCGCATGGGGAATTTGGTAATTTTTTCCTAATTTTTTCCGTGAACAACCATCATTATTCCATTTAGTATTTTATTTCTCTGTGTACTTTATAATACTTATATGGCCTAACTTCTGTTGTGTATAGTAACAGTAAATAAATGGATATTCTATTCTATTACATTCTAACTTACAGTAAACACATTTTCTTTCACTGCTCAGCTGATATTTATTACAGCACGATGATATGCACCGCATCTTATGGACACACGAGTGGTATAATGGTTCTGTTATTTTAAGGTACGGAACACTAAAAACGCAAAAAGGTCAAGTCTCTTGTACGGGGGCCCCTTTATTATTTAAATATTGTAGAAAAAAAATACACATTCTCTAAGCTCAGTGTAACGGAAATGTAAAGATCTGAGACACATTTTTTATTTGCTATAAAAAGTTGGCAGGCGTTGGCAGGTTTGGGCAACGTGATTTAATGATTCAACTATGAACTGCAAAAAGAGAAGCCAAATATTCTTAAACCAAACAAATAACGGTGATGTAAGATTGGTGTTGACCAATGCTCAATTAAGCGGCAAGATAAATTTGGTATAAACATAACTATGGAGATTAGTGGTTATCGAAGGCATCGCAAATTTCACAAGGCCTCATATAAGCTCAAGTGGCTCATCGCGTTGTTACCAGACTTGAAATATTAAGGTTCGAGGTTCGATTCTCCGTTTTCAACTTTTCTTTTTCTATTTTACCTTTGGTTTTGGGTTATTAATTGTGGGTCCTTTCTGAATAGCTATTCGGGAGTGTCGGGTTGTGCTAATTAAATTTAAGTCCTAGAAGTTAATTGCTTATTATGCATCTTTGTAAATGTTTTCTACCTTGTTTGAACTACTGAATATGTCGTCACAGTAATTGCTTATTAATTCTATAATCGTCATTATTTATCTGGTCTAGAAATCTATGCGTGGAATGCGCCGGATTAATTATGAAATGAAAGGGCGACATCTTTGAATGGATGGTGTGACGAAACAAGCATTTGGTTTGTTTCTCAGTAGGTAGAAATATATATTTTTTTTAAAGTCTCCAAAATGTGGATAAACTTTAAGAGCTATGAAATAAGTTGAGAATCATAAATTTAAAATGAATATGGTTTAACTTCACCGTTGCTTTCAGTGGATGTCGAATTATGACCATTTTACACATTTGTGATGTTGTTTTGAAGTGTCGCATTTGCCATGGTTCATTCAATCGAAACTCATACGTAAGGGTGTTTAGTTACGATATAGTTTGGTGGGTCAAACAGATGCGTAGTTAGTTCAATGATGGAGGTACAGATGGCGGTCGATCGCCTTTAAATTCCAGATGGTTTAACTCAAATAAGAACTTTATTCACTATAACTGCAATAAGATGTTTTATATAGAAAAAAAATGAGTATTATTTTATTTAGATTATTTTATGATGTTATAGAGTCTATTTCTAGTTGAACTGTGTGATCTAAAATATAAAGTGTGTATACGGTGTAGACCAGTAACCAATCAGAGCACTGAGTTTCGAAAGGAAACGAAACGAACCAATGAGAATGACTTGCGGAGTTTGAGATGGTGTTTTGGCGAGCATGTCTGGGGAAGGTCGTTTTGGTGGGAAGAGAAAATATAAAAGGGATGGGTCGAGATGAGAGGGGGCTTTTTGTTGCTGGTCGTCGAGTGAAGTGTGAGTTAAGACTCAGAGGGGGAGCCATTCAGTCTCCGCGTCAAACTACTGTGAAACACGTCTTTCTGGAATTCTATACAGTTCGATTCGCCGTTTTACGCGTCTTGAACTGGGATAGTTGTGATTGCGTGTTGCAGTGGATTTTCGTGAGTGTCTGAAGCGCCGAGATATACCTCGGTTCCTATTCTTTAAATCGACCTACCCCAAATTCCAAAACTATCCTTGGGTCGTTAGATAAGAACTTGTAAGTAATTTATCTGAGTCTGAGTCTGGGCTTGGAGCGACCCTAATTTCCTTTTTCCTTCACCATAGGGTTCCTGGATTGGCTCTTAGGATATTCGCGGGCTAATCCTCTCCTCATTCCTTTCGTGTAGCGAGTTTTGAAATTCCCACACACACAGTCATTAAACATACAAACACATTCAAATCAAACTCAACCATTTTCGAGTGGTGTCGATGATGGACGTGGTATAACACTATGATTTTAGACTAGGCTAGACAGGAGTTTAGTTGCGGCTAAACCTAGGTTGTCGAGGTTATGTAGTTAGGGGGACAGACACGATTATTTAGGTTTATGTGGCAGGCAGGTATCTGAAATTCGTATAATTACAAATAGTTGCGTTGTTTCCTTCTCACTCTTGAAATGCCTAAATACTTATAAAACTATCTAACAAACTAAATATTTTTTTTGATTGTGGCTGTTTTGATCTTTCTTTTCTTGACCGTATATCATGTTGGTTGGCCTACCTAACTTTACATTAAATGACAAACATATTCTAAATTCAAAAAAACTAATTTATATATAAAATATCTGGATGAACATCAATATGGTTACGGAATAAAACTTAAAAGACGGGTAGGTGCAAATAAAAATATCCCGTAACCGATCGGCCAGCGTGTTGGACTGATGGATGAGAGATATCACAATATCAAAGCCCTTCTGGACGTGAGCTCTAGCACGGGCCCTCCTTTATAAACACATGTAATCGAAATGCCTTTTAAAAATGCTTATTTACTTGGAATTTATTCTAATAAGTACGGACTCGATAATTATCAATATGTTTATGTCACTTATATTCATCACTGGCTGGGGAACCTCATGACAATACTGTTTAACCGAAACCACTCTAAAAAGAACTTGGGGTTATTACTATCACAACGTCTGCAATCCTACCCATAGACGATCACCCACTATTTTGGACAAATCATCTAAGTGGGATACTCGCAATCGTTGGTATTAGAATCTTTCCAATTGGAGAAATATTCCAATAAAAATGCGTGAGGGTTAAATTCCGTCTGACATTAAATTAATGGTTAGCTGGTTATATTTTTAAATTTACTAATCATAGAATCGTTCGGTTAACTCGTAGGGTTTATTCATATTATTTCAAAACTGTTGAATCCACTAGTTACCTATAATTATCACAAACGGAAAGTCGGAGGATCAACAGGTTATTTCAATAGCAGTACCTAGCTAGGTACTTACATATTTTATAATGTTAATTATATACAAGCCGCGCTACGAATAGAGTACGTTGGGCGACGTTTTGGCGGGAATTACTGCGCGTATGTACAGATATTGAAAGGTGACTACTGCGCATTCAAGGTGACCGCTCCCAACGTGTGGCGCTACGGATATACAAGATGACATTTAATTAGCTGACTATATTTTGGGGATTGATAGCACCGATCATTATGAACAACTTTCCCAAAGAAACATATGGTCGCAAACGAAAAATATTTTTCGCCCCTCAGTACATTGACCCGATCAGCTGATTACAAGTTACTATGAGAGGCCCAAAAAATTATTTCATTTACGACCATATATTTCTTGGGGAAAGTTGTTCATAATAATGGGTACTATCATTCCCCAAAATATGGTCAGCTAATTAAATGTCACCTTGTATACCTATGGGTCGGCAGAAACCCTACCTACGAAGCCAGGGTTCGAGTCCCGGTGGGGACAAGTGTTTGTCCGGTGAGGTTGTTTGTCTATCTGGGTAGAAGACCGAATCAAGTGGTAGGGGTTTCTTCCCCAAAATTTTATATATATTTATATATAAATAACTAGGTAATAAAATAATAGAATATTATGGGGTTCTCAATAGGGTATACTTATGTTTTACTAACATTTTATTCCTTATTTATTTACTCCTATCCCTCTCCCTGTTAATGTCTGTTATTTAAAGGAATTTATTTACTTCTCGTATTAAGTAATATCTGTCCTTATATACTCTATTTTTACCCGAATCCTAGATAAAGTCAGTCAACTGTCACATTATTCATATTTATGTTGAATGATATTGAGAGTTTGAATTAATATTCAATTTGTGGTTATTCCAGCGACGTGTAATGAAGTTTGAAATATTATTATAGCACTACTTTGTAGTATTTGGAGTCAATGAGACTATAAACTTATTGAAAGTAGTTACTGAGTTGACAAATTTCTGCAACAGCGGTTTAAATTTGATATGTTCGACTCGATGTCGAGAATTCAGAGTTTAACTAAACAAACCTGCAATTCTCGTCTTAACTGAATGATGATAAAGGTTCAATTTCCCTAGACCTTGTATTGCAATCATGGAAGGCGGTCATGGTTAATTTTATTAATACAATAGTTATTAATTAATAACCTTTGATCAAATTATGGAATAAGCCGTCGCAAAGCCACCGCCAACGTTCTCATAACGCCAGAATGAAGCAATAGAAGTACGGAAATTCACAGTTATGCTCTATTCAGATGTGCATATTTATATTACTACACGAATACATATACTTATATCTTCGCACTTTACGAAGTAACAATATCATGTTTGGATCTGCTGATGGTAGATTGAAGGTCAATTCATTAACCTTAAAATGAATCATGCTACTTACGCACTTCTATGGATGTGCAGAAATATTTTATACTTCATGCTATGCTTTTGTGCATTACTAAAAGACAAATAAGTCTTTATTGAAACACATAACGTGTAACATAAACAACCAGTGAAACTTCATTGTGTATGTTTATAGGTTTCTATATGTGGAAGAATATTTAATATAATCTTACTACGTAAATATCAGATATTGACTGATGAGACAGTTGAATGTCATTCACAAACTATAATCCCATCCTGATCGGTCATACCCCATCCCAATCCGGTGAATCTATGACTAAATCCAATTCAGAATACTTATACGCTACTCTTTTTATAAACGAGTATCAGAACTACAAATTAATTGGTTTCGTAGAATTATCTGGGTAGAAGACCGAATCAAGTGGTAGGGGTTTCTTCCCCAAAATTTTATGTATATCAAATTTTCCTTTTATTATTTTAATATTTATAATTTTTATTTCATTTTAGTCAATACTCAAAATATACTATGACATTTTATTATATGAATCTGCTTTATAAGGTTATTATTCATTTAATGGATATTAATCTGTATCATTCTTGTTAGTGGGGACATATTTAAGTATATATCTTTTATTGAAATTTAAAATGACTAAATATTCAATTTAAAACATTCCTTGTTTAAAATCTATTGTCAAAGTTGACAGCACTTCTTACTCATACCTCTAGAATTAGGGTTACTGGTTTCACAAGTAGTAGGAGTTCTAATTTACTAGACGATCTATTTTATTTGGCCATCACAATTAATAAGAGACTGCGTTAAAAGGAAAAGAAGGGTGGACTATATGTGAAAGGGGGGATGTTACATCAGCTCTATACCTATTACCCCAGAGGCTTGGTAATAGGGTCTCATTTGGCACCCTTCTGGTGCGGTACCCTAAATATTAACTTTTTTGACTGCCCAATCCATACCGAATTCATTCACAGCATACAGGTACATACCTATACTCGTAGGTATAGGTATCTACAACGAAATGCCTGACAAACCTGACCTAACATTGCAACCAGGTCGTGTAGAATATAATATTTATGGCGATTAAACTCCCTTGCCACGCAGCCCATAAAAGAAAACGCACGCTATATGATAGATATGATAGTGAAACCGATTCCAGAGGTGTCACAATTAAACTAATAATAAAAACAAATCGAAAACAGATCCTATGGAAACCGCACAAGAGCGGTCGCATTTCAATCTGTCAGTTTGGTTCCTAAGCCTTGGTCTCGCGATCGACCACGCACAACGCTGCGCACTGTCAAGTCGGGTAAAGATGTAGATGTACAGAGGTAAGAAAGAGCCGGAAGTGACGTCACGCGTGATTTTATAAATTTTACTCCTCATTAGAAATTTAGTGAATTATTTTCATCGACTCCTCATTATAGTCCGAATGATAGGCTGTTTGTTGGTACATTATAATAGTTTATGAAACTGTTGCATAATGAGAGTTATTAAAACACGAGCGTGTGTTGGCAAACGGAGTCATAGCTTTTACTAGTATCACACGAGTGTTCGAGTTTCATACAATACTTTCATACATTGGTGTTGGAGCTACTAAATGAAAGATCAAATTTAAAACAGTAAGAAATTATTTATTTTACATTGAGTATTTAGACCATAATGAGGAACGCTTGAACTTGTCAGGCGATTCCTGATAATATTCCATAAAATTCTTCATAGCATTTATCATATAATTTTTGCGACTTTGCTGGAAATATATTATGAATCATCCTTCGCTGTATATATCGGTCGGAGTTTAATTTTATTCACAATCACTGATATCGGACATTTTCAAGTAAAAATTTAAATATTTCCACGAAATTTAATACAAAAAAAAATCACCGCGCATGCGCTAAAGTGGGCGCTGCCACAGACAAATAACACTTTATCGTCATGAAAAAAAAAAAAAAAATTAGGCTGCTAAGAAAACGGGAAGCTCGTAACTTAGGTGTTATTTTCGATGACAAGCTGAGCTTTAATCAACATTGCTCAGCCTTGATCAATAAATGTAACCAACTTCTGGGATTCCTTGCACGAGTAACTAAGTCCTTTAAAGAAACCAGCTAGTCTGCTCTATAGTGCTCTTCTCCGTTGCAGATTGGAATATACGTCTGTGATATGGACACCATTTTACAAAACCCACATCGATCATGTTGAATCGATCCAGAAGCGCTTCCTACGCATGCTCTGCGCCCTTCTCGGCCTTTGCCGCGCGGTTAAGCCCTACAAAAACAGATGCGAACGTTTCTCATTGGAACCCTTAGAATCGCGTCGTAGACTTCAGGACTTAATCCATCTACATAAAATAATAAAAGGATCCACCACAACTTCTGCTCTCTCAGAAATATATTTCCGTGTACCGAGCAGGTCAGTCAGAATACCGCGTTCATTCTTAGTCCCAACGTGCAGATCGAATATTAGCGCCAATAACCCCATACATCGTATGTGTCGCCGCTATAATGAGGTATTGGCCAGCGAAGAAGACGTTCCTGACATCTATCTCGTTGCCTTGCTATAAATATAAGATGCCAAAAATCCTCATGCAGATATATGGTTAATGATTCTTACCTCACATAACGGAATCCTTTCTTATTCTTTCGTATTTGTTTAGTGGAAAATCAATAAGTATATCTTATTTAGTTCCGTAATATTTTACTATATGTTTAACACTTTATATGTGTAGTTTTAGCTTTAGCTGTATCATTGTATGTACCATGCTGTGTGCACATACTTTTGGCGCTGGAGGCAGCCTCCTTTTACATGTTCTGTTGTTTTGGTTTAATGTTTTATCTCCACTGCTGTTTTGTGTACCTAATATATAAATAAAAATCTATAACATTATAATTGAGAATGTGTTATAATTTTATTCTATATTTAAATTTCGGTATTGTGTTATATAGCATGTCAATATAAATTCGTTTTGAAGTTCGTAATTGGATTTTTATGACATGAGAGTGGAAAAAAATCTATATGACTTCACCGAAATGACATACAAAATTCACAAGTGACGTCACTTCCCAGTTTGTCTGCTCTGTACACCTACAACTTTACCCAGTTGAATTTTGATATGCATTGTCACACACATGGGTATTTGGGCAATCGGGCTGGACAAAATTACTTTTTTTATTTGGTTGGTTTTTTATTATTAATGGCATATTAAACATAACGAAGTTAAATGCGTTAATTCTAGGCCCAACAAAGAGAAATGAGAGCTTTACTTACCTTCGTCTTTGGGTCAAGCTACTCACGCTTGGAGACCTACCTTAGCTCTGCTTTGCCTCTGCAAGCCTCTTCACGATCGGCGGCGTCAAGTCCCACTGCTTCTTGCTGGTTTGGTTAGACTTATCATGGTTTGTAAGTAAACAGTACACGATAGTAATCGTCAGACATGAGAATGTCATCTACTGCTCTACAAGAGAGACAAAAGAAATGTTTACTCGTCAGCAGCGTCTATTTTGCTTTCCAACGCATTAAAATATACAAAAATATACAATTATGTTTAGGGCGCAACAGAGCCACTAGGCACGCCTTGTGACTTTTACCTACCAGGCACCCCGAGGGTTAATAATACTTTTTCTATAGGGTCACAACCACAGAACACATTATCAAGATCAGAACTGTCGATTCTGTAAAAATTCGAACAACAACTCGCATTGTCCCTTCACTATAACTTTCACTTCGCATTAGATTCAAAATGACCGTGCGAAGTGAGCGCCGGTGTAATGGGAGAAATACCGAATTACCGAATCACCGAATTACCGAAATACCGAATTACCGAATTACTAAATTCGATTTATTAACTGAGTTTTTAGAATGCCAATCAAGAAACTCAGAGCGGATTCTAATCTGAATCCGCCGTGAGTTTCTTACAGAATCACACCCCAGTAGTTGATGTATCTCGTGTTGGTTCAAAAAATACATTATTTAGATTAAATTATTTAAAAGAAAACTATATTCTTATTGCTTAATGACTCATCTTCAAGAATATCTATATGAAAGTTTCCAACAACTATAATACTTTTCTTTACTTTAGTAACTAACTATAGAACATATTCCATCACTAATTCAAAAGCAGAATAGTTTTGAGAATTATATGGCCTTTATACATATACATACTATTACATGTCTGTCCAGCTCAACATAAAATAATTCATTACATCTTTTAATTGACAGTCCAACAATATCTTTTCGTGCTTTGAATTTAATATTGTTTCATATAAATATTAGAGAACCTCCGTGAATAGCGAACTTTCAATTGAAATAACTGCAATAAAATAATTTTCATAATTTAATAACATTTGATAATCTTTTTGCCAAAGTTCTGGCAAACAAACAATATCATATTTATGCTTTTCTAAAAATTATCCTTCTTACGAGTTATATTTTTGCTGGAAAAGCCCAGAATATTTTGGTGCATTATTTTAATATTACCTTATGCTTTTTCTTTCTACGACGACGCAACGTACTGCGTTTTCGATCGCGAGACCAAGGCTTTAGTTGATAAGTGTCGATGCCTTGAGAAATAGACTTATAATTTATTCAAGAATAAATGACCGCAGTCGCATTCCCATTTGGCATTGGAAGTTATCGCAGCAAACTTATGGACCTTACCACAAAAAAATAAAATACCGTTTAACACTTGTTTAAAATAAAAAATGTATGGGATTTGACGTTTGTTTTGAGGTTAAACGCTGTTTGATATTTTTAGTGGTGACACGGATGATATTCAGCTATTTAAGGGGGGTGGTTATGACAACATTTAAACTCAACTGCCTTGGCATTTCTACAAATGCCATTTCCCGTTATGGGTATTAAATTTTATTTCCATGTCATATGATTCTAAATCACGATGCTTTGCACGTAAGCGCGTAATAGACCGGTTATAGCGATTCAATTAAAAATCCTAAAACAACAGCACCATGGCAACCATTTGCATTCCATTTGCCTTACTTTACCTAATACCAAGACTTGTTTTAACACAGGCATGGTAATTTTACGGCGGTTTAGGGTCCTAAACTAAATCACTATAAAAGTTGTGGCAACCCTCCTGTCATGATAAATCAGGCCTCCAGACTGCCAAAGACTGCTTATTATAATAAAACGTCCCTGAGTAAATGTAACCGTGCAGTAATAAACGGAGTTAGCTGTATACTAATTCGGTATATATATCGGCGCATAATTTAGTAGGTTCCTGCGGTAGTGCCATAGCATAAATAAAATGAGTGAGTTAACAAGACTCCCGCACGAATGATAACTATCTACTCTTGCTGAAACTGCTGGGGTTATCGCTTAGCGCCCCGGGCCGCGTCTTCTGAAAAGCCCGTGGGGTACACACCTCTTGAAAAGCCAGAGTGCTAAAGCGCGACGCTGCGTTGTACCACACGGGGTTTTCAGCGATCACATTGACAATTCATCGTCTGAATAGCCCGTGGGGTGCAGCGCCTGCTTTTCGTGAATTTGCTTCTGGTTACAAAACAACAACAACGCGGTCATGTATTTCCTAATTTTAGTAATTTAAAATATGTACTTCTTATATATAAAGTTCATTCGAGTAACGGCCGATTTTCCAATCCTCAAACAATCTGTATATAATTTAACGGTGATGGGAAAAACATTCATTATCCTAATGCTGCGGCGATGGAATAGCCTTAAGTCTTGCAAAATGGAGTAACGGTAAACTGGCTAAAAGTGGGCACAATTGTGCCTCTGCCACCCTGTAGGGAAAAGGCGTGACGCTAAGTTATTTTACGTTATCCAATATTGTATTCGAAACAAGTTTGATTAGATTAATATTAATTTTTAGATGTTGTGATTGGCAGCGTTTGCGATTGTAGCTGCGGCGATGGGCTAGCCCCCTGTCACGCAAAATGGAGTATTGAATAACTGGTTAAAATTGGGCACAATTGTGCCTCTGCCGCCCCATATATGGGAAAAGGCGTGACGCTATGTTATGTTTTTGGGAAGGTAGGTATTTGAATAATGGTGATTTGGTAGGGGCAATTAAAACACGTCGCTTTGTATTGGTCTCCCCCCCTTCAATTTACAAAATCTCGTTTACCTACCTCATTTGGTTCATTATTTGGTGCTAGCTATAGCGGCAACAGAAATAGGACATTCTGTGAAAATTGTAAATCTCTATCTAAGTAAAGATAATTACGAAAATGAACTTTGTGGGATTGTTCGTAAGAGACATTTTTACAATAATTTACGCGCCAAGTTATCGTAGTTTACCATTAAAACATAAAAAATAGGTACAGGAAATAGGTAGAGCTATATAAACAAAAACAAGTGAAACATACAAATAATAGTAAAATTAAAGGTTGTTGTTGTTGACATGTGCATGTTGACACATATTCTTTTCTGAAAACGTATCGCATTGGCGTATGGCAGATATTTTAAATAACTTATCACACTGTTTTTAGTATCATTCGCTTTTCAGTTTCCACCACAACCCGCTCGTAAAAATTTGTTCTCCACTATTGTCATTGTCAAATCTAATCAACTCAAAATCCTCATCCGAGAATAATAACAGGTAGTTTATTGTTTTGCACATCTCTGTTACGACACTAACAATAACTGCATCGAAACAAAATAACCACAAATCACCGGTGAGAAGTTATGACCTTGCACCGTACGCGCTTGGTGCGCTAATCTACTTTCTCTTTCATGCTTAGTGCATGCATTAAGCATTGTGCCCCACGGGCTATTCAGACGATGGATTGTCAATGTTAGCGCTGGAAAACCCCGCGTGGTACAACGCAGCGTCACGCTGTAGCACTCTGGCTTTTCAAGCGGTACGAAATTCTGAAAGCCCGTGGGGCACAACGCGGCCCAGCGTTGTACCACACGGGCTTTTCAGAAGATGCCCCTGGGCCGCGCCTTCTGAAAAGCCCGTGGGGTAAAGGTAGCGCCAGGAGTATTAAGCGCAGACCTTCATAAAGTTATAAAATATAACGCTATATTGTGTTATGGAACGTTATAATCAATTCGTTTCGTTATTGTAGCGCTATTATAACGTTATGATAACAAAACTGTAGGAGTAACATAACGAAATCAAATTAACGTTATGAATTCGTGGCGCGAGTATTACAACACTTGGCCGCCTTATGCCCCACGGGCTTTTCAGAAGACGCCCCCGGGCCAGTTCGAGCATTCTCCATTACAGCGTGGCTTTTGAAACTATGCAATTACTTGGAGCCACAACAGAATTAATTTTGAGTGGAGTGGAGAAAGTTCCTGTACATCGATAAACCTTATCGTGATCTTGCTTTAAACATTCAATTAATAATAGTAACTGTTAAGTACTACAGGGCATAATATAATGAAAAAAATATATAAGTAAGTAATTATGATGACAAAATCATATATTAAAAGCCGGGCGAACGAAGACTGACCCTGTCCTGCGCAACAGAAATACACCACGAAACTCAGCAATGTGTGTGTGTGGCAGCGTGTGCTGACGCGGAACGGAATGTGGCTGTGTGTGTGCACTTTTGTCTAAATATTACCGGATGTGGAAGTGGACCGGTGCGGGAGGGGTGGTGCCGAGACGTATCTATTGCGCAAGACTTCATGCGGGGTCCGTTCATGTGAATGAACGAATCTTGCTTAAGGCCCAGTTTTGGCTGTTGAGGTGAGGGGCGCCGCATTCGCCCGTCGTCTTCTGGCGGGGTAGCGGAACTGGCGGGGTAGCGGGCGGCGCGGAATAGCATCGGGCCGCCCGGATACTTTAAAAATAAGGTAAAAATAATAAATTTAATTTTAATTTTAAAAAAATAAATGAAAATGATAACACCAATACATTAAAGGCATTATAAAACATAGTTAGCCAAATCATATGCCAAGAAATAAATACTTATAAAATAAAGTCAGTAACTACTAATTTATTTTCTAATTCTATTGTTTTTTGAATTTACTGAAAAACGGAAATAAGCTAATTGATAAAATTTAAGGATTAATACGGAGCTCTAAAAGAGGAAAATTTAGGTATAAAAATTATGAGAAAAATCAGTAATTTTATATTAAAATTATTGAATCACCTTTTAAATTTAGACTATGTTCAGGATTTTTTACGATCGAGCCAAATTAATGCAATCGCATAGCGACATAGTATTTAAACTAGGTTATCTCTTTATGAATAACATATATTTTTTTGAAACCTATGAATTTATTGGGGTTTTTTTTGCCAAAGCTCTCTTCAGTGGTTTTGTGTGATCTTGGGCCTTAACCCCTTAACGCAAGGCCTTACCGGAAATGGGTCGCGATTTTCAACTTGCTTGGTAATAAAGTTCTAAACCTATGAAACCCATAAAAGGGTTAGTATGTGGTAAAGAGTTAAATAGATGTTGTGTCCAATTTGGATTTACGTACACCCTTTTTACATCTGACGGATAAAATACGAATTTATCTGGGGAAGCAGTTGCTCACGTACGAAGGAAATACTTGGATCTCACAGCCCTTCACGTAACAAATTAGAGACGTTAATTTCCAGGTTCTTGAAAGAGAACTTGACCAAATAGTGATCTATCAAATACACTTAACACTGGTAGAATTAACCTCAAAAGAGGTCGCACGCCATATGTCATCATAATTGTATTCGACCATTTCTGTGTCAAAAACTCAACAATACTTGTTCCTTCTTAGCTATGTATACCTAATCGTCAATTTAAGTTAATCTTAATATGAAGTGACACACACCACAGACAAAATATACTTACAATTGGTTTTGTGGGATGTAAGCCCATAAGATTTGTTTTCAATGCAATAAAGTTCTATTCTGTTCTATTAATAAAATTAAGAAGAATATTTGCTCTACCAAATTACGTAATACTCGCCATGCGCAAAGTTTGTCAGACAACACCGATCAGTTCAATACGGTATTTGAAAAGGTAGGTGTCTAATAAATCTAGAAACGTGTCTTAAGCTGAACCTATTTCAACAAAAACGTTTGACAATATCAGATATATTTCCAGCAGTTGTAATTTCACATCTTATTTACTTTGTTATATAAACTTTGTTTCCCGCTTATGAAAATTAAAATGGCGCTTTATCGTAAGTAAACGTGAATGTCAACCGGTATTAAAGCATGTTGTAGGAATAAAAGAGAAATGCTGTGGAAATATAGACGTCGTCGTACCGAATGCAATAAAAAAGAATTTAAATCATATGCCAGACGACTAAAATCCGTTATTAAATTAACACAAAAGTCACAAAATAACTTTGGAATTAAAACAGCCCTCAATAAATGTAAAGAGACATGGAACATAATCAAAGAATCTAAGTCAAACCCTCCAAAAAAAAGTATCAAAGAAATTGTTGATAGCGGTGTCAGGATTACAGATCCCATTGAAATAGCTGAAACTTTTAATAGTTTCTTCGTAAATTTAGGATTAAGAACAAATGATGAAAATTTAAATGGTACAATTGAACTTAATAAATCAAATTCTAATAATAATGTGACATATAATAACACCAAAATGACATAGGGTAATTGCAATTCTATATTTCTAAATCCGACATCCTCCTTTGACATACATATAATAATTACATCACTTAAAAGTACAGGTTACGATGATATATCTACGAAAATTATAAAAATGGTAGGAAAAGTTATTTCACCAATACTATCCCACATGATTAATAAATGCCTTGAAGTTGGAACCTTCCCATATGAATTAAAAATTTCAATAGTTAAACCACTATTTAAAAAGGAAGATAGATTAAATATTAACTGTTACAGACCAGTGGCACTAATCCCTATATTTGCAAAAATCTTTGAAAAAGTCGTCCACAATAATATTTATACCTATTTTGAAAAACAACATCTTTTTGCCGCAGAACAGAAAGGATTTAGGAAAAATAAAAGTATCAACTTAGCTATCTATGATTTTTTGTCCAAAATTATTTCAAATGTGGACAAGAGAATTCCAATTGCTACCTTGTACATGGATATGACCAAGACTTTTGATTTCGTAGAACATGATACCTTGCTTAAAAAACTGTATGACTATGGAATCAGAGGAAATTCAATCAAACTTATCGAATCATACTTACGAAACCGGAAACAAATGACTCAAATCGATAAAATCTGCACAAAAACTCAAATGGAACAGAAATACATGTCAAAAGAAAGGAATATGATGCGCGGTGCACCTCAAGGAAGTGTGATGGGTCCATTACTTTTTCTAGCATATATAAATGACCTTCCAGGTGCAGTAAAGCATCCTATGGTCCTGTTTGCAGATGATAGCACAGTTATTATAGCTTGTGATAATTAAGATGAATTTTAAAACGATATTAATAATTCCTTATTTGACATTATTGACAGGTTAAACCTTAATAAATTATTTATAAATATTGGCATAACTAAACTAATGACATTTCAACAACAATTAAATATGACGCAAAATATTAAAATAACTCATTTAGGCAAAAGTATTGAGCAGGTTCCCGTTACAAAGTTCTTAGGTCTACACATTGATGAAAATCTTAAATGGAATGAAACCATATGCAAAAACTTAATAAATTCGCATATGCGCTATATAATTTATGGAAAAAAGTGTCGGAGGATTCTTTATTGGTAGCTTACAATGGTTATGTAGATTCCATCTTAAGATTTGGACTAATATTTTGGGGAAACGGATTAGGAAAGGAACACGTACTAATAACTCAAAAAAGTACATATGAGCTATGTGTGGTCTTCGTCGCACTAATAGCTGTAAGCCACATTTTAAACGATTAAACGCCTTGACATTTCAAACACTATACGTTTTTGAAGTTGTAATGTTTGTGAAAGCCAATCTTGGACTAGTATTCAGTATTCAGTATTCAGTATTTATTGCCATAAAATATATGTATAGTACATAGGTCTTAATCGCAGTACAAGGTAGTCTCAATATATTTTTACCCAATGGGTGTAGCGAAATCTATACATATTATTACAGACAATTAGAAATACATCTTATAAAATAAAGTAAAATTAATAATTATAACAATTTGCCATGGAAGTCACAGGGCTAGGATAATTGCACACTTTTACCAACACTTACTAATTAATAGGTTGATAAATTTAACGCAGGGAGAGAAACAAACATAACAGTTACATTATACACTTATTTGTAGTTATAAAACTCAGTCAAATCATATGGAGATATGATTAATAAAAAATTCTTAAGTCTAGTTACAAATTTACTTCCCGACAGGTTTTTAATGTCTAGGGGGAGGCTATTATACACTTTAATGGCAGTAATCTTTGTGGCTCGTGTATATGCCAAATGTTCAAGTGAACGATATCATAATAAAATATCGTCCTCAAAACACCAAATAGCGCTATTTTAGAACAGTTTTTTTGGAATGGCGCCAGAGTTATATAATAAACTCCCGAAAATATTCGTAAAATGGTGAACATTAACCAATTTAAAAAAGAAGTGAGGAAATTACTTATAGGTAAAACATACTACAGTATCAAAGACTACATAAATGATGATGAACTGTGATCTTTTCTTTTTATAGTACTCGTTAACCCGTCCGATCGATTTATTAATTCCTATCTACTATGTAAAATGTAATGAATGTGTTTGTGTAACCTAATATTAATTCCTGTCTATTGTGTAAAATTTAATGCATGTGTAACCAAATATTTGTATGCCAAGTGGCTGAAAATAGCGAACCTATTAAAAACATCAATCTTAACCAGATTTTTTTCAACGGATGTATCACCTATTTATCACAAATAAACGATTTGATTTGATTTGTGTATTTCATAGAATCGTGAACAAAAATACCGTTTTGACAGTTCTTGAAAAGTATCTATTTTGACTAGCAGTCAAATATCCGGGACCGTTTCACAATGCGCATTTGATGCGCATACTGCAATAGTTGTATACTCCATGGTTTACATTTTAAGCACGCCAAAAGCCCGCATTCTCCCGCGTTCATTATAAACCGGCGAAAGCACGCTCACGTCATCCATCTGTCAACTGTCATAATATGTCATGTCACCCTCCAATAATAGAAATTCTTTATCCTCTACTTTACAGTACTTTACCACCTCTCGCGCTACGTTAAAATTAAATTAAAGCAATAGATATTCCAAGAATAATTCTCAATTCAATTCAAATTTCACAACAATTGATGATACCAAATGTGAATTTGACGTTTCTACACACACTGCACTACCCCTTTTTCGTGAGCGCTGTGCGCGCGCTATTATGACGTCGCCCATGAGGTCACAACGTTCACTCTGGTGAATTATATGCGCATTATGAACCGCTATAGCGTGCTCACAACGCAAATAGCGCTCCTAAAGCGCATTGTAAATAGCACCGATCGTATTGCACCGAACAGCAGATATGTCATGGTTAAATCGTAAACAAGGCTAATTATCTCACGGAAAATATTATTCAGTCAGTTCATGTCAGTTGACACATAAAAACGCAAAAGGTGGTCGGTACGGTATGCTATGACACACACAATATTTCGTGTATAACCAAAAGGTTTACCACGCCATATGATCGTGATGGGTCGGTACGCCCACCGGGCAGATTAGCTGTGGTAACTAGGGTTAGATAGCAGCGTTGTTTGAGTTGCGCGCTTCGCTGGGAAGTGCCCAGGCATCGTTAGAATAAGGAATCGACATTGAGTGATCTTGCTTGGGTGCGAGTGCTTTTGTAAACGGCATCTTCATCGGGATAATACATACTGGTGCACCACCCGGGTGCCGCGGATGCAACTCAAGGGAAGTTGTCAGTGTGTAAAAAAAACGCGGCGAATTGCCGTCAATAAGACTTCCTTTACGACCGTTAGCCAGGTTCCAGCTGTCTCAGGGGGCCGCAGCGAGGACCGTTGTCCTGGGTGAATGTCTAACAACTGAAATACGCAGAGGTACGCCTTGTACTCTTTAGCGTTAGATAACCTTGAGCTCTTAACTAGAAACGGCACTGCAAAATTCGTACCAACACCCGAGAACGGCTTGAGTTCGGGTCGAGTGGACTCGGGTCGAGTTGTCCCTGACCCAAAAAATAGTGATGGTTTGAGACAAAAACTCCAAAAATTATAATAATGGATAAGTGAAACTTTAATTACTGGTACAGCGAAGGAATCAATGTTTTTCACTATAACATAACTTTGTTGGACCTAGCGCTAAGTGAGGTTTTTTTTATAAATGTTAGTAAGAATTACTCACATATTCGTTTTGTTGGCGCTGGTGTAACATTAGTTAGTTAATGATAAGTGAGACCAGAACTGGGGCTAGTCAGAATAATTTCTCATTATTCTGACTAGCCTTTTGAATTCGTTGAAACACTTTTCGTAACAGCTTAATGGCTTGTAAATGTGTCTGAAAATAAACGCGTGATAAAGAGATTTTTTTGTTCACATTATTGATGGTATAACTTTCGTTCACGTATGGAATTCCTAGAACATAACACTGGTTGTCGCGAGTTAAGGGAATAGTTTTAGAACCTAGAGGATCAGAGTTTTTGATCGACCTTTAATGTTTTCAGAATTAATTTGTGTTGAGACAAATTTAGAAACACAAGGTTTGAGTCTTTTGTCTTCGATTACACTGAGACAGAGGTGCATCAAAGCCGTTATAATTGCAGTTGCTGTTTAGTAGCTTAATTATTGTAGGTAATTTCACTTTTTGACAATGAAAATAAAGCAGAAATTCCAATGACATCTTCGATCCAAGTTGTCACGAGACTGATAATTTTACTTTAATTTAAAATATATAGGGCAGAAATCCCAATGACAATCAAAAATTAGATCATCATTCCCGGGAGATTGGCTCCCAAACATTTCGTGACAGTAGTGCGTCGGAGGGAAAAACCTAACCAAAAAGTTTCGTTTAAATCCGGTCGAATCCGAATACATCCTCCTTGCTTGAACAAGCAAGCACGCCATTTTTTTGTTCACATGGCACAGGTATTAAATTATTCAGCCTACACAAGTATATCGGTAAAATAGCTTATGATGCGTGATATGTAGACTGATGATTTGTTATCGGCGCGAACAACTGCACCTATCCACCTCCAAGCAGGGCTCATTCCCCAGATATTGTTAATTCATTTTAGAACCCAAAGACTATGAAGAATTAGCAAGCTGTGACGTAAGTAGACAAACTTAAATGTATTATAGAGATGTTAACTTATGCAAGGATAACAAAATATTATTCAAATTATACTCAGAAGCCGAGCAGAATTTGAATATATTCAGAGCGCAATGCATTTACGGCCACCGAGAAATTATTTTAATTAAACATTGCTATAATTTTGCATATCCCGTATCCGGAAGTAATTAATGTTGCAAAGAAAGTATGCACGAAAGATTAAAACATAAAATACAAGTATTCAAATTAGGTAGGTTAGGTCAAAAACGTTTTGAACGTCAATTTAGAGAGAAGCTTTAGAGGCGTTTTCAGCAGGCTGAAAAGTCATTTCAGGTCGTTTCAGAAGTTGCTCTATCACATATCTAAAGATCAAAATTTCACCCAAGTTGCCGTCGTTTTCAGGCGCCTGAAACATGTTTTCAGTCCGTTTGAGGGCACCCTCTATCAGATGACGCCATAACCTGAAAACCCGTTTTCAGGCGTTTTCAGGACCCCTTATGGGCCTCTGAAGCACAAATCGTTATATGGCGAAATATCCGGTAGGAGTGACAGAGATAGCACTACTAGAAAGAGATAGCTATACTCGGAACATTCGAGAAGGGAGTGACAGAGAGTGCACCATTAGAGAGAGACATATATATGTCTCTCTCTAATGGTAATTCGAGACCATATGGTCTCGAATGTTCTCGGCCCTCACGCTGGTCCTTATTAGAATATTCGCGATATGTGTGGACAATGTGTCCAGAGCGGCTCCGCGGGATATAAAAGGCGCCGACGGCCGGCGCGAGTTAGTAGCGAGATCCCGCCTCACCTACGCGGCCCCGGCATGGTACGCCCTGTGCTCGGAGACGAACAAACGGAGACTCCGAGCCCAAGAGAACCTCTCTTTGCGTACCATCGTCGACGCCCCCCGCTACGTGAGGAATGCGACGATCCAGAGGGACCTCAGATGGGAACCAGTGGACCAGATTGTCCAGAGGCTGGCGAAGGGCATGTTCGCGCGTGTGGATAGCTCACAACATCCGCATATCCGCGACATGGCGCCGTACCACGCGCGCCCGCCCGACCGCCGCCGCCTGCCACGCGACCTGGTTGCCTAGCCGGCGATCATCCAACGGAACACCCCTCGTGAGGAGATCTCCACCGCCCGCGAGGGCCCCCCGATGACCTGTCCATAGGAGTGGACAGAGGCGCTTCTTCAGGAAGAGATCCGATGATCTAACCCTGACTCCCCACGCCCCAGAATGGGTGCGTGAGATGATAACTTGATTGAGAGCGAGTTAGTTCTGGGCCGTTGCAGTTTGGCTGTGTTCGCGACATGGCGCCGTACCACGCGCGCCCGCCCGACCGCCGCCGCCTGCCACGCGACGTGGTTGCCTAGCCGGCGATCATCCAACGGAACACCCCAAGTGAGAAGATCTCCACCGCCCGCGAGGGCCCCCCTATGACCTGTCCATAGGAGTGGACAGAGGCGCTTCTTCAGGAAGAGATCCGATGATCTGACCCTGACTCCCCACGCTCCAGAATGGGTGCGTGAGATGAAAACTTGATTAGTAGGTAGATAATGACAGTTTAAATTCACTTCACGATCGTTCGGGCCTACGGGCTCGACAGATGGATCGAAAAACCTATCGACAGAGGGATCGAAAAACCTATTGACAGTTCAAATTCATTTCACGATCGTTCGGGCCTACGGGCTCGACAGATGGATCGAAAACCTATCGACAGATGGATCGAAAAACCTATTGACAGTTCAAATTCATTTCAATATAATTTCGGAAACTTATAATCACTCATTTGGTCCGTCTTCCGGCTAATACAATGTAGTACTCATTTTACGTACTACACTTGCATCCAGACAAGTAATTTTAGTTTTCAATATAATTTCGGAAACCTATAATCACTCATTTGGTCCGTCTTCCGGCTAATACAATGTGGTACTCATTTTACGTACTACACTTGCATCCAGACAAGTAATTTTAGATTTTCAATATAATATCCTATTTTTAACTTACCATTTTTCTGCTCAGCTACACAAATGACTCTACACTTTCACTTTGACAATGTAAATATATACTAAATAACAACTGAAAGGAAGCTGAAACATAAGATGTTTGTTTAGTCCGTCTTCCGGCTTATACCAGGTAGTTCTCCTTTCATGAACTACCCTAGTATCTAAACAACTACACCATTAGTTTTCAGCAACACAGAGACCATCAATGCGTATTAATCCAAGAAATAAGTTCGTTTTGTACTTATCCCAACCAGATCTGCTTTGTCTTTCTTGAAAGCCTGGTTCTTCAGGGAGTTTTGTAATCAAGGTGATCATAATTTAAAGGATTAACAACACACGATGTGTCCACTAACTTCACTTCACATAAATAAATTTAAAATCTACTATTTAAAGTAAAATTTGGTGTTACCATCTTCTAAATGTTCCTTAACTGTTGCAACTTTTATCGAAATGAGACTATACAAAAACAAAACTTTAATGTTAAAGTGAGTTTGTAACGTTAACTGCACCAACTAGCACGCTGTAAGTATCAAATATACTTCGCATGGTAAAGCGAGTCATTGAATCGTATAATATCCATGGTAAGTACAACGTATGTAAGTAAAGTACGTAATGTAACATATAATTAATGATTATAGCTTTTACACGACACATTTTATGTGATGTTAGACGTAGGTACGATAGGGCTAGCTCATCGCCACAGTTACCAATGCCGGTTTTAATAAATTGTATCTGGTAACCCTAGTGTGATTTGCTTTCGTATAACAATGCAATCGATGACGGATGCCGGTCTCACGTTACCCGCTGGCGGTATTGTTTGTCATCACATTTAATTGATTTTATTTTACCTCTATTATTTTTTGCATAGTCGCAAGTGTGCAAATTTATACAGGGTGTAAATGAGTATTATGTTGTAAATATAATAGAGTTTATTTTTGCTAACAGCATAGGTTGTTGTTACTAGGTTAGGTATTTATTCTGAACAAGATTTCCGAAGGTATAACTGATAACGTAAATGTGTTATTTTTTTATTTTTTTCTTGTCCTATGAGTTGATTACTTATATCAAACGTAAGGAGTAAAACGTAAGTAATTAACTTTTCTTATGATTATTTGTTCATTACACCGCAGTGAAGTTTTGTAAATATACATACCAGGAAAATATATTTATAGTTAAAATTAAAATGTTATGCATAGATAATGCTAATAAAACTTTCTCATGAATCTAGTTTTTCACGCCACTGAATAGGTATCGACAAACAATGACTTCATTATTACACCCTGTAAATTACTTGCATGCTCATCATTTATTTCCAATAAAACTGCCAAAATCGAAAGAAAAATTATCAATTACTTTTGTACCATTGTTGGTAGTAACACCAAGCTACAGACGTTCACGCTAGTGCTCGCGCTCCAGGTCCACCGCGCCCCGTCTTCATATCCCTGCTGCAAGCTGCGTATCCACTGCGTTACAATCATGTCAGTAAGTTTTTTAAGTTATTTTTATAGACATAGTTCTTGACTAATTGTATGTTTTTTGTTTTGCATAGATGGTGTACAAAGCTTATAACTATTTGTTTGGATACTAGGGTAGTTCATAAAAGGAGAACTACCTGGTATAAGCCGGAAGACGGACCAAATAAGTAGTTATAACTTATTCGAAAAGCTTTATAACCTGTTTGAATGCAAGTGTAGTACGTAAAATGGGTACTACATTGTATTAGCCGGTAGACGGATCAAATGGGTTATAACTTATAATAATCGAATATACCTATACCATGTAATTATTTGATATCTTACTAGTCTCTCCATGTCTTACGTTTTTACATTGTAACTAATTAATCTTAGGTACTGCAAGAGTGTTGGTAAGCTAAAGTTTAGTTTTATTTTCTCATTTATCTACATATGTACTTCTTTTTATTTTTAGGTCGGACACTGAGTACTTCACGAAGAAGGCTGCGACTAATGAGAAGCGGAACTCGTTTGAAACGGACGACGAGGCTGCTTTCTTATGGTAAATATCATTATACCTGCTATACGTATATCTTTATTATGCTCTCATAATATTACGTCACCCTGGTACTCACATAGACCATATTTTATTGTTAACAGCAACAAAAAGAAAGCCGCTACAAAGTCAACAAAGCGTGTAGTCGAATCGGACGAGGAATCGGAGATTGTGAGGTAATTAACTTATTATTTTGAACTATAGATTTTGATAAATAGCATTTTACAAAATTGAAATATGCTACAGTGATGTTTATGTTTTCAGGAACAAAAGGAAGGTTCTCGCTAAGCCGACGGCATCAAAGCGTGTAGCCGAATCGGATGAGGAATCGGAGATTGTGAGGTAATTAAGTTTTTATTTTCAACGATAGATTTTGATAATTACATTCTACACAATTGCAATATGCTACAGTGATGTTTATGTTTTCAGGAACAAAAGGAAGGTTCCCGCTAAGCAGACAGCATCGAAGCGTGCCGCCGAATCTGACGACGATACAGTACAAAGGTGAATATTTTTTGTGACTTCTAATTCATGAATCCTAGTTCGAACCGAGCAGCAAGTATGAATAAAATAAGGCTATGTCACGACATATTATCTCTTTAGTTTTAACAGGGTTTCTAAAATCTCTCTTTCTATATTTTTCTATCAAAATTTAGGTATCTAGACGTCCAGTAAATAACTTTTGTTTTGTTTCACAGACGCAAACCGCAAAAGGACCTGAAGCCTCCAGCCAAACGCAAGGTGCAGCAGAGCGTTGTTACTAAGAAGCCTGAAGAGAGTTGGCGCGCTTTGGATTCCGAAAGCGAGGACGAGGTGATCTGTAAGAAACCAGAGCTGAGGTCTTCATACTCGAAGCGGGTTGCCGACGGCGTCGTGCGGCGAAGTATTAAACTGGAGGGTGACCTCTACTTGGACCTGAAACTCTACCAGGTGGCGGATATCAAAGACGTGGAACCTCGCAAACGCTACGAGAAGGCGGTGCTGGCATTGAAGTATCAAGCTGACTTCAATTCACCACAACTGGGACTCCTGCGAGAGCTCTTAAAACTCTGCAAGACGTCTTTTACTGAAGAGGGATTTTTCTTCGGTGATAAGAAAAACTTAGATTAGATTTATTGGTTAATAAAATTTATTTAATAAGTTTACTATGTTTACTTTATAATTTATTAGGTAGGCAGGCATCCTTTATTGTAGGCCCCACGAAAGGTAGGTAGGTAGTAAAAATTAGGTGTAACTTAGGTACAGTCTTCACAAAATAAAAGGCTCGGTGACAGCGTCCGTGTCACTGACGTAATAAGGTTAAATTTAGTTTGGGCTACCGACCCTTTTATATTGTGGAGACTTTAGATAGGTTTTATTTATCATTTCTTAGGTTTTGTCCTTACATATAATTAAGATGTCTAATAATAGATTAGTATATTGTACATCCTGTGATGTCTCTGTAAAAAGTAAAAGTTTGTCAGCTCATTTGCGCAGCACTGTACACAAAAATAATAATGCTGTTATTAAGGGTGAGGGTCTTGAGAAGATATCTAGTGCTTTCCGCAGTCGAATCGCAACGTACAGACTAAGCAACGTGGACTCGGGGGCGGCGGCGGACGGCGCGGGCTCTAATGCTTGCCCTCCGAACATCTATCTGCGCTCGCTGCGGTCACGCGTACGTGAGCTGATAGAGGCGCGGATCGGCTCCTTTAACAGCGTTAAGGTAAATTTTGAACTGTATGCTGAGTTCTCCTTACCTAAGAATGATGAACGGGAGATTAAATCGTTCGCCACGCCCAATATAGTGATTCACAAACATTATGACTTTGAAGATATTTATAAAAACGCTGTAAATTTAATTGTTGCAAAAATCGATGAATTTCAGGAGAGAGACAGTGGTTGGAGTTTTGTAGCAAATTCGTATCTGGAAGTCAATATCAACAAATATAATCCACTAAGAGGTTCAAGGTTTATCGATCTTCCTAGACCTATTAAATTAAAACGAGCGTGTGTCAATATTCAGAACTCAGATAATTTCTGTTTTCTATGGTGCATAATGGCAGCTTTATTTCCTGCACAACAAAATTCACACCGAACGAGTTCATATCCTCATTTCGATACTGTGCTTAACACAAAAAACATGAAGTTTCCAGCAGGTTTCAGGGATGTAAAGATTTTTGAAAAGAATAACGATAACATAAGTATTAATATTTATGGTCTCAGTGAAAAGTCTGTTGTTGTAGGACCTTTATACAAATCTGTTCACAAGGGGCGGAAGCATCGTATAAATTTATTGTTTTTGGAATCGGGTGCGCTAACACATTATTGTCTTATTAAGGATTTGAGTAGGCTTGTAAGGTCTCAGATAACTAAACATGATGGTAGAATATTTTTTTGTGATGATTGCTTGTTATTTTTTTCTAATGATAAAAAGCGTAATGAGCATGTGTGCAGTGGAGTTAAAACGTCATTGCCTGATAAAGGGACATTGATACAGTTCAAACATTTCGAACGCATGCATGATATGCCATTTGTCATTTACGCAGATTTTGAGTCTATGTTACAACCCTGTTCGGAGAAAAACTCGAATTTTACGGAGTCGATTCAAAAACACGTTCCAGTAGCGTTCGGATATTATATTGTTTGCTCCTACGATGCGTCTTTAAATCGATATCAATCATACCGAGGTCCGGACTGTATTCAACAGTTTTTAAAAATATTAGGCGAAGACGTTGAAACGATAAGTAAAATACTAAACGATCCTATCGACATGTTACCCCTTAATGAAAATGAGCTGAAAAACTTTTTAGAGTCGAAAAATTGTTACCTCTGTAATAAGTTGATTTTTGAAGGAAAGGTTAAAGATCATTGTCATTTGACTGGACGCTACCGCGGGGCAGCTCATGATTATTGTAACCTTCGATTTAAGCTCCCTAAATCTTTCGTCCCAATTTTTTTCCACAATCTGTCAGGCTATGACTGTCATTTGTTTATACGAGAGCTAGGTGAAATGCACGGAAACATAAATGTTATCGCAAGAACAAAAGAAAATTATGTGTCTTTTACAAAGTTCTTTCCTGTTAACAATAATGACTATATGGCTGTTCGTTTTGTTGACTCATTCGCATTTTTAGGTACTAGTTTAGAAAAAGTTGCAGAAAATTTAGCAATCGAAGATTTTATCCACCTCTCTCGTTGCTTCCCCGATAAACAGCAATTCGACTTATTGAGACGTAAAGGTATTTATCCTTACGAGTACATGAATAAATGGAAACGTTATGATGAAAATAAATTACCTCCGCGTGAGTGTTTCTACAGCAGTTTAACTGATGAGGTTATTTCAGAGTCAGATTATGCTCACGCACAGTGTGTGTGGCGCTTATTCCATTTGTCAAACCTTGGTCAATATACCGATCTATACTTAAAATCAGATGTAATGCTGTTGACGGATATTTTTGAGAGTTTTAGAAAGACGTGTAAAACTAATTATAGGTTAGACCCAGCCTTTTACATAACAGCTCCCAGCTTAAGCTTCGATGCAATGCTGTTAAAAACAGAAGTAAAATTAGAATTAATAGATGATCTGGAAATTATCAGAATGATACAAAAAGGTATTCGTGGAGGTGTTTGTTTATGTTCTACTCGCTATGCCAGTGCTAATAATAAGTACCTCTCGAACTACAACCCCTCGAATCCTGATAATTACTTATTGTATATAGATTGTAATAATTTGTACGGATTTGCTATGTGTAGTTATTTACCACACTCTGATTTCGAATTGATCGAAAATCCTGTGTTTCAAGTTTCTGACATTCTCTGTTTACAAGACAATTCAGATGTAGGTTACATTTTTGATGTCGATCTAGAATATCCTGAATCTCTGCATGATCATCATAACGATTTACCTTTCTGCCCACAAAAATTTGTACCGCCTGGATCGAAAACGAGTAAACTGATACCGAATTTGTATGACAAATATAATTATGTCATGCACTATATTCATTTGAAAACGTGTCTGAAACATGGACTTAAATTAAAAAGCATACACAGAGTTATTAAATTTAAACAAGGTCCATATTTGAAACAATATATTGATTTAAATACGGAATTGAGGCAAAAAGCTAAATCTCAATTTGAACAAGACTTTTTTAAATTATTAAACAATAGCATTTTTGGTAAAACCCTTGAGGATACGGAAAAAAGGTTAAATGTTAAATTAGTAAATCAGTGGTCTGATAAACATAACAAAACGAAAAAACATTTAGGCGCAGAGCAACTAATAGCTCGACCTAATTACCATAGCTCAACTATTTTTACTGAAAATTTTGTAGCGGTCCAGATGAATCCTGAAAAAATTACTCTCGATAAACCAATTTACATTGGTTTTTCTGTTTTGGAAATATCTAAGAGTCATATGTACGACTTTCACTATTCTGTTATGAAACCTTTTTATGGCCCTAATATAAAAATGTGTTACACAGATACTGACAGTTTTCTGTATTCCATAACAACGAAAGATGTCTACAAAGACATAAAATACAATTTCCCTCAATACTTCGACACTAGCAACTACGCGTGTAATAATATGTACGGTATAAGGAGGCATAATAAAAAAGTGCCTGGGTTATTTAAAGATGAGCTAGGAGGTCAGCTTATAGCCGAATTTGTAGGCCTACGGTCTAAACTTTATTCCATAAAAACTGAAGATACTGAATTAAAAAAAGCTAAAGGAACCAAAAAATCTGTTGTGAAAACATTGAGTTTTAAGGACTATAAAGGTGTTTTATTAGATAATAATTTAGTTAGGAAAAAAAATATGGTATTCAGGTCATTAAAACATGAAATTTTTACACAGTCGCTTAATAAAATAGCTCTCTCAAGTAATGATGATAAGCGCATCATTCTAAAAAATAAAATATCAACTCTTTCATGGGGTCATGAATCAGCATTTTGAGCTGTATATGTATGAATATAACTTGTCTCTAAACTATAGCTTGTAAGTGAATATTGTTTTAAAAATAAAATATCGTGCTTAGTGAATATTGTTTTAAAAATAAAGTATGAATCAACATAGACTCTAAACTATAGCTTTTAAGTGAATATTGTTATATTAAAATAAAAAATGTGTTCTCGGATTATGTTTCGTGTTTCTTTTTAAGCTTAATGTTACAACATACCCTACTTAATGTCAGATATCAGCCGGAGTGGACTTGTATGTAGAGGTTAGGTACTTTAGAATGGTTTTCTAAAAGATGGAACATATCGCTTGAAAGCGATAACGTTGAAATGATTATGATGACTAATCACAACGTGAATATTGCACGTGTTGCGTTCAATGAACTCAATTTGAAAAACATGATAATATGTCAATGTTGCATGTGAACGTAAGCATAATTTTATGAAATAATGCAAGGTTAGGTGATTTGTGTAATTACGTTACAATGACCATTTCTAAAGAAGGTAGCTAAAGAAGAGGACGCGGTTCATTACACCAAGATAATATGTCTATATTAAACGAGGTAAAAACATACTGACTATTTTTATATGATTATTATAAAGTTTATTTTCACAGGAAACTATATTATGTTTTTCGTTTTACAGTCAATGGATCCCTCCGCCTTGTGGTTCCAACACGCTCAGCCTCAGAATTATGACGACGTTCTGCAAGATTCGACACCCATTCAAGACACTAAGGAAAAGAAAAAGAAGAAGAAGAACAGATTGGACAGAAAGAAATTAAATCCTGCAGTGTTATCCTCATACGTTATAACAAAGGCCCCGAAACGAGCTCTTCGTATGATTAAAATAGAAATTCATGATTTAAATGGACCTCAGACTTCTACAAATTCAGATGATAGTGTTGTAAGCGTACAGTACATACAATCGGAAGTGGTTGATGAAATAATGGAATTGTCAGAGAATTTAGTTAATAAAATTTGTAAAAAAATATGCAATGATTCTATTTAAATAAATAAAATTCACTATTAATTTATTTTGATGTTTTATTTATGTACTTTAAGTCTTTAACCCTTGTGTAGTTTTAAGGGATGCTGAAATAAAATCAATAATTTAGGTAAACAAACATTTATTATTAATCATTTTTTAAACTAATCGATAACACATACACTCATAAAACAAAAGTAAAATAATTACATAGTTATTTGTTTATCTTTAAACCATTTTTTAATACATAATACGTTTCTTAGAGCACAATTGGATTTGTGAGTTATACAACTGAAATCATTGAGATGTGATTTAAACATCTCAAACAACTGTTTTAAATTTGGACATCCTTTTTCTTCTATGTTTATTATTGCACAGTTCTCACACAATTCTTTCAACCATTTTACCTTTTCTAAACCTTTAACTATTAAAAGTTTGTTCTCTAGATATGGTTTGATAATACTTTTGAACTGCAGAAAATCAACGTGTCCCTCACCCCATCTGTACCCGAGACTGTTTTCAATCCATTGTACACGTTTCTTTTCCACTTCTGATAAATATCGATAAGGATACGGAGGCTTGATGAGAAATACTTGAGTGTATTCGGCTGTAGCCAACGCAAGTTCTTTAACAATGAAATCATTCTCAGCATTTTTAAAACCTTGTACATCTACAAATAAAGTTTTTGTATTCATGATAATTTTCTTACAATATTACTTAATGGTTTATATTCAATTAAACATTCATTCAGAATAAGACAATACGCCGACGTTTGATCAGGTATTTCTACTTCACTCTCGAGCTCTAGGCGTACATTAACCACAGGTCCAGATTTCAGATTATCGCTTTGTCTTGAACAGTCTATAACAAAAAGAGGAGCCAACTCTTTGAACTCTTTTGCACTCAACAATGGCTCAGTTCTTCTGCCGTAATAAGACTGCTGAAATCTAACGTATTGCTCGTATAATATAGCAATATTGTCGTTAGTAAAACTTACGTTCATATTGTCGTACGGAAAGTAGGTTGAGTTTAGATATACTTTTACATCACGCAAATTACAATGATCGAATTGTGACATGTCTTTGTGAGCGTCGTTTTTGCGATTGGTCTGCAACCCTAGTATAACATATCGTGGTTTTTCAATCTGGGAAGATGTTTTGATTGACCATGTATGCTTTGTAGTTCTTGGCAGCAAGGGATATTCATACAAATCCCAATTTCTAAATGGTACTTGGATAGATCTATCCTTTTCCAACAATCGTAGAAGATTGATTCTTTCCGCGTCACTCACTTTTACATGTGGAACTCGCCATATAATTTTATGAATTTTTACGTCTTCTACGACTTCACCGGTATTTAATTTTAGAGCATTCAGGTTTGTGTTACTGCGAAGAAGAACAAGTTCATGTTTGCAGTTGATTATAACTTTCTTATAATCTTCTGCAAATCCTAGGATGTTACACAGAGGTATCGACGCTGAAAATTTTCCTGATTGCATGTTTTTCGTGCCATTGATATCCCAACCCCACGCTTTAGACATCTTTGACTCACTATCATTCATAGACAACAGTGACTTCATTGTAGTAGTAATTCCAGCGTTTTTAACCTTATCTACTTCAACTCCATTCAATTCATAACGAATATCTTGAAAAAAGTATAACAGCGGATTATTTGTAAACTGCACACTAGCAACCGTTTCCTTTGCAGCGTTTTTCGAAACGTTGACGACACCTTCCAAATATAACGTGCTCGCCGATGGGAGTATGTACAGATCTTGTTGATTAATCGGTATACGAATTTCATCATTACGATTGAATGTAGTGACATAAGGTTTATACGAATGAATCTCAATACCATCAATGCTATTATCATAGACAGGCGCACTCAAAATATCTAGAATGTTACTCATGATAAAAGTCCAATTTGTTTAAGGAATTTTATATTTTTTGCAGTTAGTTTCTTCTTCTTCCAAGTCCTTTCCTTGTGAGAGATTGAAGTGTGACTAATCGTTTTTGGTAGTCGTGATAAGTTTTTATTAAAATCAATCATTTTTTCTTAAGGTGTAAATACAGTTGAACTTCTTCACCACGTAAATTAATTAAATTATTCTTAATGTCCAATATCCTTACAGTTATGGTGCTTATGTTATTTTGGTTTACGGGAAAATAAATAACGTTCTTTGGTATTTCTATTAACCTATAACCTGGTGGAACGTTAGGAGCAAACTCATGTATAATGTGACTTGATATGCCATTTATATATGATCCACTCACTATATCACATTCTATTCTCACCACAGTTGTTGAAAGCATATTAACAGGATATTGTGATTCGTGTAATATATTAGCTTCAAGCGGTTGATTACCAAATCCTAACAAATTTCCTAGACTATTTTCTTTCTCAAAATGAATAGCTTTGTTGCTGATAATGTACGTTTTCAATGTATTGTTGTTGCATGATAAATTAAAGTTGATGTCTTGCAATTTTCCTTTCAGGTAGTCGTTTATATCTTGCAATTCGTATGCTCCTTCAGGAATTTCAATAACATCATTTTCACCGTAATAAAACTTGTTATTTGTACTATCAACGTTTGGAATTGAATTAAAGGTAGATAGGTATAGCAGAGCGCACTCATATTCTCCCTCTAGTTGTAATGTAGGAGAATAATTCGTAATTAAAAGCGACGAATTGCCTGTTATTGATATGGTGAATGACATTTTAACAATGGTGAAAATAAACGCTAACATCAATACTTTATATGTTTATTCCAAAAATCTTGCAAGTACTTTAAACATAAATGTCCACAGTTCACACTTTCATAAGTCTGATATCGAGTATAATTGTAATACAAATTAGGAGTATTGAGATATTTCACAACTTCTACCGGCGGCTTCAAGTTTCCGAAGCTGTCAAAATATTCATAATAGTCTTTCAGTTTTATGTAGGCTACCCAGTGTGTTCCGGCATTGTGCGAATCGTCTAAATTTATAATACCACATTCTATACTTCTTGGTTTTCGTGGTAAAGCATCTTTCATGTAAACTCCACGGAAATATGGTATTTCTCTACCATATTCGATGATATCTAAATTAGTCAGAGCACGCTTAGGCAGCCTGTTTATTAGTTTTTTGATTTAATAAACAAGCCACTACCTTTTTTGTAAGGTTTGATGTATAAGCCTCGACCCACTGAAATTGATTCCATCTTTTGATTGTGACGTTTTGATTCTCGCAAACTTTCTTGAGCAGCTTTATAATCATTAACACTTTTTGCTATTCCAGCTGCCCCTCCAGCAAGACTTCCTAAAGCAGACAACCCAGCAAAGATAGGTATTAAAGGAAGAAATCCTCCACTTTTAGGGAGCGGAATAATTCGTGGTATCCTTATGTTGTGTTTGGTATCTACATCAATTAACTTTTTGGCGACTGCATAAGCAACTTTAATAGCACTATTACTATTTTTTGGTTTTAATTTCTGAAGATGACCTTTTATTTTAGATACCATATCTTTAAAACGTCGTACCCCAGAGCCGGTTTTAAGTTTTGTCTTCATGACTTTATTAACCAACCAAGAAGCTATCTTTTCACCACGCTTAGCGTCTTTTGATCGTAGTCTCTGTTTTGTCATATTCAGTAAATCCAAATCAGCTTTATGTCGGTTTTCTAAATCAGAGAATTTCGTATACGCTATGTCGTGATGCATACATGCGTTGTCCAATAGATTGATGCCCTTATCTCCACGTGCTAGACGCTTCACCAGCTTTGTTCCAGGACCACAATAATTATAGCCAGGTAGATGTAACTCGATCGGTAAATTATTGATAAAACTGTTAATAAGACCTCCGCCATGCATTACTGATAATAGACTAAGGTTATAGTTTATACTATTACCTTTTTATCGATCCAACTATTTTGAGTTTCATCTAAACCTAACCATTTTACAAACAACTTATTCCCTTTTTTTCTTATGACTTTCTCAATTAAATATACATCAGGATATTTGGTCTTCTGGAGTTCTTGATCATAAAAATTTCCTAAAATCGGTTGACGACGACTATCTTCAATCAAATAAGTTACAGGAATCGTGTTGTTTACCTTCTTGATAAGAAATATTTCTGTCGACCAATTAGGCGTATAGCCTTTTTTAAAACAGCTTTTGTATTTACTTATTCTTACGTTATCGCCAACACAAAATTTAGGTTTCTTAACGTGATTAGTTTTACTCTGGAACTTTTTGATATTGTCTAATACTTTGCTTGCATTTAACTTTGTTACTTTTGCAGGCTCCTCTTGCGTAACACGATGTTTTGTATGATTGTAAGAATGAACTACACTTTCTAATGGTTTACCTAGCCACTTGTAACTACCTTTAAAAGAAAAATTCTTATAGAGATGTGCTTTTAATGTTCTGATTAATCTTTCCACTATGGATGCTTTTTTAACTGAATATGTAGAATAGTGATTTATTTTGTAGGTTTTCATTAGTCTTTTGAATTCATCGTTGTAGAATTCAGTTCCCATATCTGTTTGTAGATTATTTGGTTGTCTTCTACTTTTCTGCAAGATGCTTTCGAAGACTTGACACATTTCTTGTTTAGATTTAGTTTTAAGAGGTACAGCCCACGCATATTTTGAGAAGCAATCAATAACGACAAGAATAAACTTATAACCTTTATTATAAATTTTCAATGAAATAACATCTATCAAATCTGCCTGCCACAAATCATCAATTCCCTTGAGAAGCACTGATCGACGAGAAAAATTTTTTCTTGCATTTTTATGTATTTCGTTTACCACCTGCTGCTTCATCTTTGTTCAACGATTTAATGATATTATCTAATTCACTCCTCGTATAAACATCCTTTATAAAGTTATTCAGCACTCCTTGTATATCTTTAATTGCTTCGTTCAGTAGAAATTGACAATCTTCCCGTAAATCTTTACTCTTCATATCAACGTACTCCTTGTTTACGGCGTCGTCTGACTCTTGTGGTGCCTTTAAACCTTTTAATCGTGACGACTGAAGATCAAAAAGTCCTTCTTCGTTTTTGGTCAACGCATTGTCAGTAAAATCAAACAATTCAGATAAACGTAAACGTTTATGTACATGGTGACCGAATTTATCAATATTCATAGTACTGAGGTAGATTACCCTAGTTATTAGTAGAGAGTTGAAGATGAAGTGCTCAAAATAATTTAAGTATGATTATTTATTCTAACCAAGCAAACCACTTTCTTTGAGTTCTTCTATGATGGATATTATTTCATTATCAAGTCCAGTGTTTCCAGCGTCACGAGATGCTATAAGTAGTTTTAACCTATCCACTAGCTCATTTGGATCATCCCAGTAGACATAGTCTATATTTTTATTCCATTTTTTTAGTACAGGTAAACCTGAACCTTGAACCTGATTGCTTTCACTATTGTCATGTTTATTAAATAGCGGTTTAATAATGTTTATGTATTTTATTCCTTTGTTGCTTTTTACTGGTTTATTTGAGTCGTAATCTCGCCTATGTGCATTTGTCTCCAACAGCATTAACTTGTAATTTGCCAAGTCTTCCTTTGTTATATCTGCCAAGTCTGGTAATTTTTTGGTTAGCAATTCCATCAAGCCTCGAGTCTTATTGTAATCAGATGTTCCTATTGTAATGGTTTTATCGGTGATATTTACATTCGCTGAGCCCATCAAAAGTTTTCCTCTTTCGACTCTTACTCCAAAAGGAGTATTCTTTAAATACTCAGATGTAAGCGACCATGATGAACAATTTTGGTTCTGAGTGTTTGCATCAGACTCAATCGAATTTTGAGATATATCAGATTCTTGTCCTTCATTAAAGTCGTTGTCAGAATCTTCGCCTTCCATTTCCGCTGCACGATCTAAGCTATGAGTAGGTGTCATAAATTGATCAGAACGTCTTATATTTCGTAAAGTGTCATCGGCTGCACTCCAGTCAATGGAATCGTCGATTTCATTTTCAAATTTCATCTCTTCATTTTTGATAGGACATGTTGTTTCTTTGCTCTCTGTTTGCCTCATAGCATCAGTAATTTTATTAAGGGGGCTAAGAACTGGTTTGAACACGTTTCCTATAGCTCTTTCATATTCTGATTCAACGTTACGCATTTTTTTAAACTTTTTCTTTACTGCTTCGGCAGCAGTTACGATTTCCTTTAAGTTATTTTCCATATCTAAATAATACCTTGTATGCTCGTCCTCTTCTAAGCTAAGTGCTAAGCTATCGAATAAAAAAGCATTTATATATACTTTCACTCAGGTAAAAACGACGAACGTGTCAAACTGTTTACGATAGCACCCTTTATTTTTTTCACAATCTTTGTTTATGACCAAGTAGCTATAAGAATCACTCCATATTTTTGAACACATTTCTCGAAATTCGTTCCATGTCATATCAGTGTTAACATGTTCATCATATATATGTCGTAAATTAATGTCATCTTGTTTAAAAAGTACAAGTAGGTTTGCATTGTCTCTAACAAGTTGTTTGGGTATTTTAGTATAAGTCTGGTTTAAATAAAAACAATCAATATTTTTGTGTCTGCCCATTGCGAAATAATCACGCATGTTGTTTTGATTTTCACATGAGACATCATCAAATATAATTACTGAGTTTGATTGCGCTTCCTCCGTGCTGAGTACTTGCTGATTAGCATGGAATTTAAAGAACGATATACTCGGAACTAAACTTAAGACCTTCTCAAGAAATTCGTATTTTGGTTGATGTAAGGTTTTTGAATAAACGTAAACATTCTGGAAGTGGAGCCCGTTTTCATGTAATAGAAGACCGACCATCAGATTTGTTTTCCCGCAGTTTGACGGCCCGCATATCAGACATCGTATGGAATTTGGTAACAGGTTACCATGGCGAAGTATTTTAGTTGAGTCAGAAGTACATAATTTATCTAAGTGTAATGTACTTTTTTGTTTTAAAAATTTCATATTGAAATCGGTATGATTCACTTGGGAATCTGCATAAGACTACAAATATTTCGAATATTAATAACATTATATTGTGTAGCAGCCTGGTTCTGGATCAAGAATCATCCGACCCCGAACTTAGGCTCTACGTCGTGAAATGAATTTGAACTGTCAATAGGTTTTTCGATCTATCTGTCGATAGGTTTTTCGATCCATCTGTCGAGCCCGTAGGCCCGAACGATCGTGAAATGAATTTGAACTGTCAATAGGGTTTTCGATCCATCTGTCGAGCCCGTAGGCCCGAACGATCGTGAAATGAATTTGAACTGTCAATAGGTTTTTCGATCCATCTGTCGATCCCGTAGGCCCGAACGATCGTGAAATGAATTTGAACTGTCAATAGGTTTTTCGATCCATCTGTCGATAGGTTTTTCGATCCATCTGTCAAGCCCGTAGGCCCGAACGATCGTGAAGTGAATTTAAACTGTCATTATCTACCTACTACGATTGCGAGTTAGTTACATTTTAACTGCGATCGAGTTCTAGTACAAGGATAATCGGAGAGAAAGACTCTTCGTGTGAATAGTGAGTGCATAATTAGTGAAATAGTGTGTGTGTTTTAATTAGTGGATTTTAAGTACAGTTCGTGTGAATTGTAAGTGCGTAATTTGGGTAATAAAGTGAGTGTTTTATTTAGTGGATTAATTCGTGCTTTTCTATCAAATACGAACCCCACGCTCGTAACAAAATTAAATCTGTCAAGTGCGAGTCGGACTCGCCTACGAAGGGTACCATCGTAGGTACAAAAAAAAATCGCTTAAAAAACCTGTCTCTTATATAAGCATTTTTTATCTGTACTCAACTATACTTTGTCCACTCTATTTATGTTTTTTTGACAGTTCAAAATCTATACATTTAAAGTTTACAATGAAAAATATTGCTTATTAATTAATAATGAAATGTCCAAAGACCATTAATTGGGTGGACAAAGAATAGTTTCAGCCAAGCCCTCTACTGTGTTATTCTGAAAAAAAAAATACATTGTCAATTGTCAATTGTAAGACGGGTTGGTTTCCGCAACTCGACGACGAAAGCGCCTATTTTGCGTGTGGGTGGGAATGCGATATCATTCGAGCCAACCCAACTCCTCCAGGAACGCCAGCAGGGCCTTTACGTTACCGGCTATCCCTGGAAGGTCCCTCGATTGACCGAGGTGTTTAGCCCTGTAGTCCGCTACTCCTGTGCACTCCATGAGGACGTGAGCAGCCGTTTCTTCTGCCTCCAAGCAGGCTCTGCAAAGGGGGCTGTCGGTAACACCTAGGACATATAGATGTTTATTAAAGAAACCATGGCCAGGAAGTGCTGCAGTCACCAGACGCAAGCGCGGCCTACTCAGTCGAAGCAAGGTCATAGCAAGCCTAGCGCTAGGGGACGGCAAGGCCAGCTTAGCCTGTCTGCACTCCTCATGGTTTGTCCAAAGAGTGGCATGATCATTCCTGGTCGACTCTCTCAGATAACAGATAGCACAGTCACTATCTTATTTTATTTTGAACTCAGTCAATTTTTTGACTAATGAAACGCCTGCTTCTATTGAGCAGTGTAATAATAATGACATGTACTCCTTGGAATCTGTTCCAAGCTCTTTAAATTAACCCAAAGGACAACAGAGAGTAACTCTGGCAGTAATATTAATATTTGTATAAATATACCTTCATCTTGCCTATTAAATCAAGTTACTAGTAATGAAAAATGTAAAAGTAAGAATATTTTAAACGTGGTTCATCAAAATATACAGGGCATGTTAAGTAAAGAACTGGAAATTGAGTTATTCATGAACTGTAATAATATTGATATTTTATGTATAACAGAGCACTTTTTAAAGAGTTATCAGTTCATGTTCAACTTTAATAACCACCACGTTGCTAGTTCGTTCAACAGAAAAACAGCTGATCGCGGTGGCTCCTTAATACTTGTAAATAATAGTTTTAAATATAAGGAACGAGTTGACATAGTGAGCCTGTCTGTTGAGCGTACCATGGAAATAGCCTGTATTGAACTTGAACAACTTATTGTAATGAGCGTATACAGACCACCAGATTCATCCTTTGATTCATTCGAAAAGAAAATGGATGAAGTGTTGATTAAAATCAGCGATAAAAACATTTTTTTTATAATTTGTGGTGATTTTAATGTTAATCTGTTAGAGGATAATAATATTTGTACTAGATTAAAATCTTTATTTTTATGTCACAACATGAACTATCTGTTTTTGGAGCCTACTAGAATTACTGCAACATCTGTTACCTGCATTGACAATATATTTACTAACATTACGCCCATTTTCAAATCGGTCATCAATAAATTAACCTCTGATCACTCTGCTCAGATAGGTATATTCAATATTAAAATAAAAAAGGACCAAAAAGAGGATATTACATGTGTGCCCGTTAGTGACACTCGGCTTGAACACTACAGGAATAATATTTTAGATAAACTATGGGAAATACCATGCAGTGACGATCCAAATTTGTTGTACAACTCAGTATTTAACCTTGTCAAAAATGAATATGATACGGTATTTAAATCAAAAACTATAAAAGTTAATAACAAAGCTTTGTTTAGTGATTGGGCGACAGTTGGAATTCATAGGAGCAGACGAAGATTATATGAACTCTATGAAGAGAAATCATATAACAAAATACGGCCTTTCTAGATTATGTTCGTTGTTCGATTCCAAATCGATATTCGATCGATGGTTTCTGAACGGCCATTTTGAATTTGACGTTGCTGCCAACCTAGCAGTTTTTGAAACTGACAGACAAAAGCCCTCGCAAAGTAAACGCGTTTTGGTTAGGGTATTGAAATTAAATCGCAAGCCATCTGGAATGTATTCGGGTTTCCCTCAGGATTGTCTATATAGCTGAGTGTGTTGTGGTTCCCCGAACCAGATAAAGTTCGCATTTACGTGGCCGATTGGTTTTTACCACGTGACATAACCTGTGTTGAAACACTGTGCTCATTGAAGCTGGCCCGCCAGTCATAGGAGGTTGGCTGAAGAACCTGTCTACCAAGAAGAGCCTAGGGTGCACCCGGGCCTTGCAGAGAGACAGGAGGTTGACGGGACCGAAGCACAGACCAGGTTAGATCGACCATGTTGATTTCATGAGTGAGTATGAGTCGTTAGGACACATGTCGGTATCGGGTGTGGACTGGAGATCTGAGGATCATTGTTTCCTTCCCCACCATGCCGTCCTACGAACCCCTACCGGCAAGATTCGAGTTGTTTTTGATGGGTCAGCACCTACCTCGAACGGGATGTCCCTGAATCAGTGTCTACATTCGGGACCCAAGTTGAGTCGTGATATTTCGGATATTCTCTTGCTGATCTCTCGACAGAGGCTTTCATTGCTTGTTTGGATAGGTTTGTTTCTCGAAGGGGACTTCCAACTTTGATCCGCTCTGATAACGGCACTAACTACATCGGTGCGGAACGATACTTACGAGAGATAGTCAACTTTTTGAATGTAAATAAAGTGGATATTGGAACGGCCCTCTCCCGTCGGGGTATACAGTGGACCTTCAGCCCACTGATTTGCCCCCACTGGGGTGGGATTTTTGAGGCCGTAGTTAAGTCAGCTAAGACGCACTTGGGGCGTATAGTAGGTCAGACCGCGCTGACTTTTGAGGAGCTCGCGACATTGTTTTGTAAGATCGAGGCCGTTCTCAATTCGCGACCGTTGTGTCCGCTCAGCTCGGATCCAAATGACCTGGAGGCTCTGACCCCAGGCCATTTCTTGATAGGACAGCCACTTAACGCGTTGCCCGAGCACCCCTTCGAGGGAGTGAAATTGTATCGGTTGTCAAGGTATCAGATGTTGCAGCAGTTTACTCAGAATTTCTGGAAGCGTTGGTCGCTCGAGTATCTGCATATCTTACAACAGCGCCTTAAGTGGACTGACAAAACCAGCCCCCCTAGTGTTGGTGACCTCGTTCTGGTTAAGGATGCTAACCTACCGCCACTACGTTGGCGCAGGGGGCGCATTGTTAACTTGTTCCCTGGCAAGGACGGGACCCCCCGGTCTGCAGAGGTTCTAGTAGGAGGTTCGATTCTAAAACGAGCGGTAGCAACGTTGTCTCGGCTGCCCGTAGATTAGGGGACAGGTGGGTGCCTGTCCGGGCGGGTGATTGTTCGATTCCAAATCGATATTCGATCGATGGTTTCTGAACGGCCATTTTGAATTTGACGTTGCTGCCAACCTAGCAGTTTTTGAAACTGACAGACGAAAGCCCTCGAAAAGTAAACGCGTTTTGGTAAGGGTATTGAAATTAAATCGCAAGCCATCTGGAATGTATTCGGGTTTCCCTCAGGATTGTCTATATAGCTGAGTGTGTTGTGGTTCCCCGAACCAGATAAAGTTCGCATTTACGTGGCCGATTGGTTTTTACCATGTAACATAACCTGTGTTGGATCACTGTGCTCATTGAAGCTGGCCCGCCAGTCATAGGAGGTTGGCTGAAGAACCTGTCTACCAAGAAGAGCCTAGGGTGCACCCGGGCCTTGCAGAGAGATAGGAGGTTGACGGGACCGAAGCACAGACCAGGTTAGATCGACCCCAATTACTTCAGCTCGGTGAATCGCCGACGTTCACACTTCTTGGCAACTGATCGTTACGCTACCTCGTAGCTGATGGGCCCCTACGAGGTCATTAGGTGCCGAGAAGCCTGAACATTCGTAGTTATTCAAAAATGATTAAACGCGTTTGTGCCGTAGCTAAATCTAATTTCATTAAAAAATTAATGTAATGAAAACGACTTGGCAAATTATAAACAGAGAGACTGGAAAGGCCAAAGCTACACATAATAACTTCAAGCTTAAGATAGATAATCAATTGCTAAGTACAGACCTAGAAGTAGCAAAAGCTTTCGAAAATTTCTTTACGGACATTCCAGTTTCAACAACCAAGTCTTTAAATTCATCTCCCGCTGCTGCTGAATCTATACTTAAACAAAACTTTGAGGATTGTACAACAGATTTTAAATTTAGGCACGTAAATAATGAAGACATTGTAAAAGCTTTTAAATCCCTGGAAATGAAAAAGACAGCTGACGCCCATGGTCTATCAGTAAAAATTATTAGTTCCATTGTAGATTGTATTGCACCTCACCATTTGTTGTATATTTAATCAATGCATAGATAATGGTGTGTTTCCTGACTTGATGAAACTAAGTAAAGTTATACCTTTATTCAAAGCTGGTAGTACATCAGTCCCCACCAATTTTAGACCCATATCGATACTCCCAACGCTTAGCAAAATATTTGAAAAACTCATACTTAATCAATTGCAAAGTCATTTTTATCTCAATAATTTAATTCATATTGCTCAGTTTGGTTTCACAAAGGGTCGTTCAACAGCCGATGCTGGTGTTGAACTAATCGACAATATTTTTGATGCCTGGGAAGACGCAATGGATGCAATAGGTGTCTTCTGCGATCTATCCAAGGCTTTTGATTGCGTCCATCATGACACTCTTGTCAGGAAGTTATGCCATTATGGTGTAAAAGATCAGGCACTTGGCCTTCTGGAGTCATATCTAACAGATAGGGTTCAGATGGTCGATGTTAATGGGAAAAGATCACCTGGGTCTTCAATAAGTATGGGCGTACCGCAAGGTTCAATTCTTGGTCCTTTCTTGTTTTTAGTATATATTAATGATTTACCTTACCTTGTTAAAGCAAAACATGGGTTAGTATTGTTTGCCGATGATACTTCTTTGATATTTAAAGTTAAAAGACAGCAATCAAATTATGACGAGGTAAACAATGCTATCTCTAGTATAGTGAACTGGTTTACTGTTAACAATTTATTACTTAATGAAAAGAAAACTAAATGTATTAAATTCGTGTTACCCAATGTGAACCCGGTAACTACAGACATATTTTTAAAAGGACAGAGATTGGACCTTGTGCAGTCGACTGTCTTTTTGGGCATTACTTTAGACGCCAAACTACAATGGGATCCTCATATAAATAAATTGTCGAACAGACTGAGTTCGGCAGCGTTCGCAGTTAAAAAAATTAGAGCTCTTACCGACACCGCTAGACTAGTCTACTTTAGTTACTTTCATAGTCTAATGACCTATGGTATTTTATTGTGGGGTCACGCTGCGAACGCTAATAGTATATTTATTCTGCAGAAACGGGCTGTTCGTGCAATTTATAGATTAGGGCCTAGAGTGTCACTGAGGGAAAAGTTTAAAGAAATCAATATTCTGACATTTGTGTCTCAATATATCTATGACAATCTTGTGTATGTAAAAAGAAATATAACTAATTTTCAGAAGTACAGTGATATACACAATTTTAATACTAGAAATAAAGACAAGTTGGTTGCTTATGTAAGCCGACTACATAAAATTAGTAATTCTTTTAAAGGCAATTGTATACGCTTTTACAATAAGGTCCCTACTGATATTAAAAACTTACCTTTAGACAAGTTTAAAATAATAATAAAACAGAAATTGTATAAAAAAGGTTTCTATAGGATATCTGATTACTTAGAGGACAGATGTCCATGGGAATAGATTGTTTGAGTAACAGGCTGTTTCGATATATAATTAGCATTCATTTTGTAATTTGACAATATTTTATTTAAAAAAGGAAACGCAAAAGATGCGACGACTGTGGAGTTTCTTCGGTGAGCTCTTCTCCACAAATTCCGCCATTGTGTTAGTGAACTCACCCAAAAAAATGTAATGACGGATCTAATGATGTAACAACATCCTATGGAAATAAATGATTTTTGATTTGATTTGATTTGATTTGATCAGAAATGTGCGTACCATCTTGAAGGGAAGAGGGATGATAGGTTCAGGACCATACGCTGCCATGCTAGATCCTTTACGCGCCAACTCATCCGCTGCATCGTTATCTCTTGACCCGCTGTATCCTTTTATCCATTGAAGGATTACGCGGTTATGTTGAAATACCTCCATTAGTCGTTTGTGACACTCGTAGATTAGCCCTGAGTTAATAGTGTTGCTATTTAGGGCTTGTAAGACGGCCATGCTATCCGAGAGGATTCGAATGGAGGAATCTCTTACCTTTCTCGATGCTATGGCATTAGCGGCCGAGATGATGCCCATGCATTCAGCTTGAAAGACAGTATTATGGGCACCCAGTGGAATGGCTATCTTGATGTTTAGGTCCTCCGAGAAGGTGCCTGAACCAGTGCCTGCTTCATTTTTTGAACCATCGGTGAAAATTCTGAGCTCTTTGACGTCGAGCCCCTCAACCCGATGGTCTTCATGTAACTGTATATTGTATTTTTTGTCGAAAACAAATTGTTTAGGGATTCTGTCACTGCAAGCCATAGAGATGGGAAATTTTTTGTAAACTTCCCCTAGGATGGCGGTGTGTGAGGTCCTGTTTTTTCTCCAAAGTCCTAAGGTGTTGAGTCTCATCGCAGATGACGCGGCCTCCTGCTTAATGTACAGCTGGAGTGGCGGAAGACACAACATGGACTCCATTGCTGCAGTTGGAGTAGTTCTCATACTACCTGTGATAGCCATGCAGGCCAGCCTTTGGAAGCTTTGGAGTTTGCTTACCATTGCGGTTAGTTTGTTCCTGGTCCACCACACCACAGCTCCGTAGCAGACAAGAGGACGGTTCACCGTCACGTACAGCCAAAGAATGATGTTGGGAGAAAGTCCCAACTTTTTCCCCACCATTCTCCGACACTGCCAGAAAGCAATACTCGCCTTCTTTAGTTTGTTGTCAATGTGGCTACTCCAGTTGAGCTTGCTGTCCAAGGTTATGCCCAGGTACTTCACCTCAGTTGCTAGCTGGAGTTCCGTTCCAAAGAGCTTAGGTAGGGTATACATACCAAGAGCCCTATTGTTAGTGAACATGACCATTTCCGTTTTTTTTGGGTTAACCGCCAGGTCATTCTAGACACCAGCGCTGCACGATGCGAAGAGCTGTTTGTTTAAGGTTGCACACTGTTCAGGCCTCTCGGCACCCAGTGACCTCGCAGGGGCCCATAGCTACGAGGTAGCGTAGCGATCGGATGCCAAGAAGCAAGAACGTCGGCGATTCACCGAGCTAAAGTAAATAGATTCTATCTGACCTGGTCTGTGCTTCGTTCCCGTCAAACTCCTGTCTCTCTGCAAGGCCTGGGTGCACCCTAGGCTCTTCTTGGTAGACAGGTTCTTCAGCCAACCAGGTATGGCTGGCAGGCCAGCTTCGACGCGCACAGTGTTCCAACACAGGTTATGTTACGTAAATGCGAACTTTATCTGGTTCGGTGAACCACAATACACTCAGCTAAATAGACAATCCTGAGGGGAGCCCGAATACAATTCCAGATGGCTTACGATTTAATTTCAATGCCCTATCAATACGCGTCACATTGCGGGGGCTTTTCGTCAGTCAGTTGTCAAAAACTGCTAGGTTGGCAGCTCCGTCAAATTCAAAATGGCCGTTCCGAAAACCATCGATCGAGTATCGATTCTGAATCGAACAATCACCCGCCCGGACAGGCACCCACCTGTCCCTTAATCTACGGGCAGCCGAGACAACGTTGCTACCGCTCGTTTTAGTACCGAGCCTCCTACTAGAACCTCTGCAGACCGGGGGGTCCCGTCCCTGCCAGGGAACAAGTTAACAATGCGCCCCCTGCGCCAACGCAGTGGCGGTAGGTTAGCATCCTTAACCAGAACGAGGTCACCAACACTAGAGGGGCTGGTTTTGTCAGTCCACTTAAGGCGCTGTTGTAAGATATGCAGATACTCGAGCGACCAACGCTTCCAGAAATTCTGAGTAAACTGCTGCAACATCTGATACCTTGACAACCGATACAATTTCACTCCCTCGAAGGGGTGCTCGGGCAACGCGTTAAGTGGCTGTCCTATCAAGAAATGGCCTGGGGTCAGAGCCTCCAGGTCATTTGGATCCGAGCTGGGCGGACACAACGGTCGCGAATTGAGATCGGCCTCGATCTTACAAAACAATGTCGCGAGCTCCTCAAAAGTCAGCGCGGTCTGACCTACTGTACGCCCCAAGTGCGTCTTAGCTGACTTAACTACGGCCTCAAAAATCCCACCCCAGTGGGGGCAACTCGGTGGGCTGAAGGTCCACTGTATACCCCGACGGGAGAGGGCCGTTCCAATATCCACTTTATTTACATTCAAAAAGTTGACTATCTCTCGTAAGCATCGTTCCGCAACGATGTAGTTAGTGCCGTTATCAGAGCGGATCAAAGTTGGAAGTCCCCTTCGAGAAACAAACCTATCCAAACAAGCAATGAAAGCCTCTGTCGAGAGATCAGCAACGAGCTCGAGTTCAGGAGCCCGACATCCCCTGGATGCACAATCAGACGGGTTCAATTCTCCTGGTACATGTCTCCAGGTCAGTGGGACCTCAGACGACACAATCTGGGAGACACGGTTCGCAACAAAAACCTCTAAGGTATGGACCGAAGCCTTCAGCCAGCACAAAACAATCTGGCTGTCCGTCCACGCGTACACCGTATCCTCCAAAACCACTGACCCACGCAACACTGTTAGAGTGTTATTCAAAAGTTTGGTCAAAAGAGCAGCCCCGGACAGTTCCAGGTTTGGAATCGTAATCCTTGTCCGAATAGGCGCTACCTTGCTTTTTGCCAAAACCAAACGCACGTCGACCTCCCCGGTGGAGGTGACGGTTCGCAAATAAACCGCTGCCGCAAACCCTCGTTCAGAGGCATCACAAAACCCGTGAAGGGTTGCCCTGTAATCCCCAGCAGGGACCAATTTCCTCGGCAGCGATACATTATTTATATTGAGGCCCAACCATTTCGCTAAATCGTTCGATACAATGCAGCCCTGAGCTCCAGAATCTAATAGGGCGCGAACGTATGTTGGGTTGCCCGCCAAATCCCAAACAAGCACAGAGGCGATCGGTAACACCACCGTCTCCGGTTGGGGGGCAACAAATTGTTGGGCCGCAAATTCCTAGCGAGGGCCCCCGGGGCCCCACTGTGCCTGTAACCGATCAGGTAGGCAGCTATACGCCAGAGGGTCCCATTGTACAAATGGCCCACGCGCCGGTTCCATTGCCACCCTACGACGCCCCCCGAAGGGTTGTGGGCGTGAATTCAACCGTGGCCGCTCCATGAGCGGGGGGGACATCACATGCGACCGACGAGGACGAGGCGACGAGCGGGGCGACAACTGAGGCGGCGTCCGAACCGCACCCGCATAGCTCGAAGTTGTCCCATGCCACCCGCCCGTTACGGCCTGCTCAACATACCCAATGTCCCGCTGAGTCGGATGCTGAGTCGCAACCGAAAACTCAGGGCCCCCCATGTGATGACCCTGAGTGCGGCCCTGCACCCCTGGGTGGCCGCGCGCTTGTGGCCCCATTGCCCGATGAGTCGGATGCTGAGTCGCAACCGAAAACTCAGGGCCCCCCATGTGATGACCCTGAGTGCGGCCCTGCACCCTAGTACTACCCTGTGCACGTGGAGACGCTGGCCCCTGAGTTGCGCTCCAAGTCGCAAACGAATTCTCAGGGCCCCATTCCGTATCACCCTGGGTACGGCCCTGTGGACATGGGGACGTTGGCTCCTGAGTTGCGCTCCGAGTCGCAAACGAATTCTCAGGGCCCCATGCCGTGTCACCCTGGGTACGGCCCTGTGGTGGCTGTTGGCCGGACCGGTTCATGCACAACAGATTGTTGTGGGCCCCACCACAATATCCGCACATTTTTGTGCGCGTGCAGTCCCTAGCCATGTGTGGCCCGAGGCACAGGAAACACCAGCTCCGCTGCTTGGCCATCCGGCGCCGTCCCTCAACCCTAAGTTCCCCGAACTTATTGCAATCGGCCACAGCATGGCCAATCTGCCTACAACATGGGCAGGTCTCACTATGTGGGGTCAATGCACTCACAGTCCCATATGACTGCCGGTTGGTGCGGTCCTTCCTCGTCGGAGAGCCCCTACTCACAGCGCTCCCGGCAGCTCTCTGTGGCTCCGAAGGATGGGTGACCGTCAACCCCAAATTCTCTGCCCGTCGAGCCTCCTCTTCCAAGAATCCGACCAAGTCGGAGAAGGCGGGCAGGTCCTCGGCCGACCTCCCGTGAGACTGTTCGAAACGAGTCTGCACGTCAGCGGGTAGGCGGGAAAGTACAATGTACAGCAGTAGGTACGACCATTCACCAACCGGAAGTCCAAGATTCTCTAGGGCCTTGGTGACGGACAACAACGGGTTCAAAACCTCCGTCTGTATGGCCCCGACCTTGTTCACAACCGGGATGCTAAACAAACGGTTCAGTTGGGCATCGGCCAACCTCCGTTTGTTGTGGTAACGTCTGACCAACAATTGCCTGGCCGTTTCATAGTTACCCTCCGTAACTGTCAAATGAGCGACCAGCTCCCTGGGCTCACCCCTCAATGCTGCCACCAGCTGAGCCATTTTGACAGACTTGGTAATGTCCGATCGCATGTGCACCAAACTGTCGAACAGATTGATGAAGCTCATCCATTCACCGGACACTCCGTCAAAAGTAGGCATAGTTATAACGGGTAACCTGGTCCCCGATCCCTGATGCGGCAGAGGTGCTTCAATGTCACCACCATGGCTGGACTCGCGCTGCCTACGTATGTCCGCAGCCTTCTGCGTGATAGCAGCTGCCATCTCCATACACTGGTCGACATCCCCTAGCAACCGTGACAGCCTGTCAGGTGCGCAACCATCAACTGATTCCGCCTGCGCGGACAATTCGAGCACCTTGTTGTAGCGTTCCTTAACGTCCATAGACCGCTCCAATACCACATCATGCCTATCTAAACGGTCTATCAGACCGTGTGCGGAGGAAAACCATCTGAGTTCCTTAGAAACACCCTTCTGTATTTCAGATAACGACATGATCGGAACGATACTTACTCACAATTTGCAGTAACTCAATTATATTGGACCCTCCAGTCTACAACCCAAACGAGGGAACCCTAAACTATAACTTAAACAATGCTGATTTCCCCAAACAATAGAAACCGAGTTTTATATCTACACAAATTCTGTAAACAACAATTTAGTTTCCCTATATCATATAACACACACAGATAGTCAATATTAGTTCAAGTTATAAATTGCTATAAACTGAAAACAATGTCATAGCCTGCTATCAATAAATGTAACTACCTATGTTAACCAAACATTCATTAGCATTACTAGACCACTAATAGATTGACTAACTGGTAACTGGTACTTCAATGCAAATTTCAATTCACCTACAATGTACCTGTAATGTAATTACTATTCTGAGTCACATCTCAGTACAACTGGTCATTTAGGGAAAACTGTTATATCTGTCTGTCTACTACCAGCAATAGACTTATAACTTACAATACTACCAATCTATGTGGATACAGGAACAACACCAAGTTAGCTAATAACCGCCTATACCTACAGATTGATAGTCCCAAATCGTGGGTTCCCGGAGCCCTTGACGGCTGCAAATCTCAGGAAACCACGCTCTTGCTACCAAATTGTTCAGGCCTCTCGGCACCCAATGACCTCGCAGGGGCCCATAGCTACGAGGTAGCGTAGCGATCGGATGCCAAGAAGCAAGAACGTCGGCGATTCACCGAGCTAAAGTAAATAGATTCTATCTGACCTGGTCTGTGCTTCGTTCCCGTCAAACTCCTGTCTCTCTGCAAGGCCTGGGTGCACCCTAGGCTCTTCTTGGTAGACAGGTTCTTCAGCCAACCAGGTATGGCTGGCAGGCCAGCTTCGACGCGCACAGTGTTCCAACACAGGTTATGTTACGTAAATGCGAACTTTATCTGGTTCGGTGAACCACAATACACTCAGCTAAATAGACAATCCTGAGGGGAGCCCGAATACAATTCCAGATGGCTTACGATTTAATTTCAATGCCCTATCAATACGCGTCACATTGCGGGGGCTTTTCGTCAGTCAGTTGTCAAAAACTGCTAGGTTGGCAGCTCCGTCAAATTCAAAATGGCCGTTCCGAAAACCATCGAGCGAGTAACAACTGAATCGAACACACACTGTGCTCGCAAATTTACCTGTGATGAGGATTACCAAATCGTCGGCGTATCCTACGGTGTAGTATCCATTAGCGTTAAGCTTGGTAATTAGGTCGTTAATGACCAGATTCCACAGCAGCGGGGAGAGCACTCCTCCCTGCGGGCATCCCCGCACTACCTCCGCCGACAGGGACTCACCAGCTAGACGCACGATACGTTTATTAAGCATGTTTGTGACCCAGTTGTTTACAGCTGTTGACACTCCATGCCTTGTTAGAGATGCACTTATACTGCTATGCTGCGTCTTGTCAAAGGCACCTTCTATATCAATAAAAGTTCCAAGACAGATGCATTTGTTTTGAATCGCCTCTTCAATTGTGGATACAACTGCATGGAGAGCCGATTCAGTAGACTTACCCAAACTATATGCATGCTGATTCTTGTGTAAGGGTATATGTTTTATCGCTCCATCTCTCAGGTGCCTCTCGCACAAACGTTCGATAGTCTTAAGCAAGAACGAGGTGAGGCTAATCGGCCTGAAAGATTTAGCGTTAGTGTAGTCGCTCCTTCCTGGCTTCGGTATGAAAACTACTTCTCTCCACCTTTTGGGAACGTATCCGAATCTAAGACATGCTTTCATGATTCGGACCATTATATTGATGACGGGTTCCCCACCCCACTGTATAAGACTGGGAAGATTCCATCTGGTCCTGCTGATTTAAAAGGTTTAAAGCTATTAATGGCCCATCTCACCTTGTCAGCAGTGATAATATTATTAGTTATGTCTAAGTGGTCGACAGCTTCATGGTGAACCTCTTCCGGCCACACAATCTCTTGAATAATTCTACTTCCGGGGAAGTGAGTTTCCAACAAGAGACTGTGTGTTTCTGTGGTGGAAGAGGTATATGTTCCATCGGGTTTTTTAAGCAACCCTAGCCTGGAGGTCCTTGTTGAGCTAGTATCTGCCTTACCCGATTTGCTTGATCAACGGTTTCAATGTCGCTGCAGAATTTCCTCCATGAGTTGCTGCTTTTGAACCGTAGTCGTTTCTTGTACTTGGATTTGGCATCTTTGTAGTTGTCCCAATCCTCATCAGCACTGGTATTCATCGCCCTGTTTAGCAGTCTTCTGATCTTAGCACGCATCCTATCTAGATCAGGGCCCCACCAAGGCTGCCCCTTGATGTTGGTAGGCGCTGGCGTGCTAAGCGGACAAGTTGAATGGTAGCAGTCTATTGATGTATTAGTAAAATCTGTTACCTGTTGTTCGATTTGTTCGGGTCCCTCCGGATCTGGTAGAGTCTCAGCCCAAGCAAGTCTTTCACCTAGGATAGCTCTGTACCTGGTTCTGTCAGTCTTGCGTGGGTTTCTCTTAGGGACAGTTGGGGAGAACGCTGCGTTGATCTCGAAGCGTATCCATCGATGATCAGAGCATGACGCCTCGTTGGACACATGCCAGCTCCCAACGTCGTCAGATATGTCCGCCAATGCCAGGGTAATATCAACGATGGTTCTACTCCGCTTGGTAACAAAAGTTCGTTCAGAACCTATGTTAAGCACATTAAGGTTTGTAGTAAATAGATATTCAACAAGTGTCTTACCTCTGCTGTTCATATCCGGCATGCCCCACAGTGGATGATGCGCGTTCGAGTCGGCCCCAACGATGAGCTGGAGGCCCGACTTCTCGCAGTGGTCCACCAGCCGGCACAGGTCATGTGGAGGCGGGTTGTCCTCCGCAGGCATGTAGGCGGAGGCCACCACGAGTTCGCGGCACCTAGCTGTGTCAAGCAGTTGCAGCCTTATGGCACACAGGTCCCTGGAACAGAACTCTGTTAATGGCTGTGCTGGGATATTGTTAGTAGTTATGATGCACGTTCTAGGGTTATCGTGATCAGTTGTAACGAAAAGCTTACCTCTCAAATTGGCGAGCCCTCGAATGCTACCGCGGTTGATCCACGGCTCCTGGATCAGAGCCACGGCAGTGCTGTTTGCCCCCAACCAGCGTCTTAACTGGGCCGTTGCAGTTTGGCTGTGTTGGAGCTTGGCTTGGAGGACTTTACAACCGCGGGAGAGGGACGCCATTTTTGGTCAACCCCTCCTCCACCTCCAAGACGAGCTCCTCCTCCAGCCGCATGGACAGCTCCTCGCCCTCAGAGGGCAAAACTGCTGGTTCTAGCTCATCGCCTTCACCAAGCAGCATGGCCTCCCAGCGCGAGTGCCCCTCCTGCGGTTGAGCAGCAGAACTTTCCCCGACTACATTGGGAACTATTGGCTGCCGCTCTGGAGTGGAACTCTGGGGCATAGATACCCCAGTGATTACCAGCTTAGAGCTGGTCTGCGTTACCACCGGTGGTTCCTTAATAAATTTCCCACCGGGTCCCTGAAATTTAAGGTAGACCGAACCACTACCAAAAAGGAGCTGTCTGCCCCTTCCCAGCAGGGTCGGCACCACATCTTCAGGGACGTTTGCAATGAGAAACAGGCTCATCCACTTTCTGGAGGAGCCATCGGTCAACCTGTGCCCACTTGTTCATAAAGTGGAGGACTACGCCGACGTCGGGCGCAGACTTCCACTTGCCCCGTTCGTTGGGTATGAGCACCCCACATCGAACCCTGCGGACCATCTCCGATTGGCGTTTCACCACCAACTGTACGTTGGATGGTGTAGACACGCCGGAGACACACTGCCGCAGCCAGTTCAGGGAGTACTCGTCCTCCACGAACAGTTTAAGGTGGCCGTCCTCGTAACGAGGTTTGCCACCGAATTTGGGGTTCTCCTTGCTCGGATTCGCCAACGCTTCCCTCAAGATTTTGTCATCAATCTCGTTGAGGATGAGCGTTGACAGATCCTGTGAAATATGACCAGTAGCGACGTCAGTAACGGCGATGTACTGGTCGAACTTCACCTTCTGAGCATAGGTGACCCCAGCTCTGCGCGCTTCCGTGCACTGCTTTTTAGGCTCCACTCGAGGAGAATTACTTTCCAATCATCAATGCGAGGTCCCGTTGCCCGGAACCTCGCATTGATGACGACATAACGCTTGCATAGTGATAGTTTTAGGCAGTAACTAATCATTTCACTATAACTTTTCTATGCAGCGTAAGCAAATTTACGGGTTGCACCTACATACTTTTATACTTCATGAATTTTTAGTGTCTTTTCTTTTGTTAACTTTAGACTCACTTCAATTCTAGCATCGATTGAATATAGACATGAGTTTTAATTATATTTTATATTCCTTAAAATAAAGGATTAAGTTAATTGTCGGTTTTTTTTAATCCATCGGTTGCTGATTCCTTATTTCCTTTTTAAATAATAACAACACAAACATAACGACATTCAATAAAACGACAATATTGTTAAAGACGCTAGAGAAATAGCTATTTTGTGGATATTGTAGCAAATGACCCTTTAAATAATAGCAACACAAACAAAAGTAACAACAAAAATATGAATATCGATAAAAATATTAAGAAGCATGTAATTAAAAGTATATTTTTAGAACCAACATGTCTGTAAGAAATATATAAAATAATAATGTCTCTACGAAATACAAAAGCAACAGGATGCGATAAAATTAACACAAAAATGTTCAAAACGATTGCTAGCTCTATATAAACACCGTTGTCATTTATAGTACACTTATCAATAGAACAAGGCGTTTTTTTTTCAGAAAGATTCAAGTACTCCATCGCGATCCCTTTGTTAAAGAAAGGCAGCAAATCCGATAGAATACACTATAGGCCAGTTACACTGATCGCATATATATAAAAATATAGAAAAAGTTATTTATAATCGAGTCCTATTTTTTTAAATTAAAATAACACATTTGTCCCCCAACAAAATGGTTTTAGGAAAAATAAATGCACAACGCTAGCAAGCTTCAAATTAATGCCGAAAATCCATAATATTTTAAATGATAGAAAGCGCGTTATAGCTTTATTTCTCGATCTTAGCAAAGTTTTTGATTTTGTAAACCATAAAATACAACTGTGTGAATAAGATAAATATGATATTCGTGGCACGGCTAATCACTAGTTCAAAAGTTACCTAGAACAGAGGAAACAAATAACAAGAATCTCAAAAGTTGATAATTTCACTAATGCTATAGAAATATATGATTCAGATATAAGGTTTAATCATGGTGTTAGAGAACCCCTTAAGGCAGTCACACTGAAAGCCCATTAGACAGCTAGAACTTCTGCTCAAGGCCGTGTGAGGAGTCCAACCGACGGCGATACACTATGCTAAGGGTACTCACCTGACGGGGTTTTCCGAAGACCTGATAACCTGGCTTCCGAAGCGACTTGTCTCGGGCGCGCCCGAGTTATCTTCAGCTATTCAAGCTAATCTTGAGGTCACCGTCAGATCAAGTATATTTCCTATCCTTATTTTTTGGCTGTTTCCCCGCGAAACACACAATCTCACGCCACTATACACCGGTAACCACGACTAAACAACTCGGCAGGTTCTTGACCCTTCACGGGATATGCCCGAAATATTGTTTAATCTACTGTGACCGGTGCGCCAGGCTAACAAAACTCGCGGTTGGAAAACTGATTTCTTCCAAGCTCCCGGATTCCTATGCAGGAAAGCCTTCGTGATCTTTCTCGGCAACTTTTCACAACAGGCTAACTCGCGATATTTTTTTCGCCTCACTGTCGGAAGTTAAGTTACATTTTTAATTTAACACAGACAAAAAAGGTGCGCTCCGAATTCACCTTAACTAGATTTATGTGGAAATTCTGCCACTATATATACACTAGTATAAGGTATTTATTTAACTAAATAAGTCGTCTTGTAAGCCACTTTTCAAAAATACGAAACATGCAAGTTTGTTAGGAAACCTTTAGAGCTGTTCAAGCAACGGGATAACACTTATAGACGAATAGCTACTCATAGACCACTTGAACTTACCAGTCCTCGCATAGAATTATTTAGGAAAAACTGTGTTTATATAGCAACACAGATATACAATAGTGTACCCATAAGTATTCAGGCTCAACCAACACAATCTTCTCTACGAAATTATTTACTTGGCTCGCTACAGAAGTATTCTATTCTATAGATGAATTATTGCGACGACCCGAATGGCCGAGACGACCCGAATGGCCGAGACGACCCGAATGGCCGAGTCGGTAGTGACGCTGCCTACGAAACCAAGGGTCCCGGGTTCGAGTCCCGGTGGGGGCAAATGTTTGTTTGATGAGAACGAATGTTTGTACCCTAGTCATGGTTGTTTATCTATCTAAGTATAATATTTCTCTATATAAGTATATATATCGTTGTCTAGTACCCAAGATACAGGGAATCCTAGTTTGGGGCTAGATCAATGTGTGTAAAAGGTGTCCAAGGTATTATTATTATTATTATTATTATTATTTGTAAAATGCAAATCAGTCATTACTTATTATTATTATTTTGAATTGGATTTCATAGGACATTGTCTTTGTCAGGAAACATTAAGAGATTTTAAATCACTTTTAAACATTTTGTAGGAAATAGTGTAAATTGACTTTGGTATTATTTTAGTGTATTGTAGTTATTATTAATATTATTTTTAATTCGTTCTTATATGAAAATGTGTTATTATTTATTTTAATCAGATTTTGTATGACATTATGTAATTTGACTAAGGAAAGTATTATTTTAGTATTTTATAAGTTCGCAGCCTTAGTTTGACATCCATAAATATTTTTTGTAAATATACCTTTGCGTGCCAATATTTGGCTAAATGTGCTGTGCTTATAATAATTTAATAACCACTGTAACCACATTTATGCAAATAAATGAATCTGAATCTGGAAGTAGGTTGTAAAAACATTGGCCGCCTTCACTCCCCTCCCCGTCTCACCGACATATAAAGATTCGTCACATGTCAGTTTTGTCGTCCGTTGGTCTCTAATAAAATTCCAGGAAGTCGTTGTTAGGGTTCCGTACCCGAAGGGTTCCAAACGGGACCCTATTACTAAGACTCCGCTGTCCGTCCGTCCGTCCGTCCGTCCGTCCGTCCGTCTGTCACCAAGCTGTATCTCAAGAACCTAGCTAGCTAGAGAGTTGAAATTTTCACAGATTATGTATTTATGTTGCCGCTATAACAACAAATACTAAAAAACAGGATAAAATAAATATTTAAGGGGGCTCCCATACAACAATTCTTTCAATACCACATACAAACTTATGGATGCACCTGGTTACGTACATGGAGTGTGAAAGTAACCGCACCAATAACTTTGTAAACAATATTTTGCTGTGTTAAATCCAAACTATTCACTCGACACCATCGCTTCCATTGAACGGTGGTACGGAACCCTTCGTGCGCGATTTAGACTCGCACTTGACCGGTTTTATTATATCTTGCTCAGCAAGTTGTATTTAGTTGGTGTCCGTTATGTCTATTAGATAGGTACTTCACGCGACCCCTATAACAAGGGAACATTTCCTTAATAAACTTCTTGCCTTTAGCTCGATAGCTTTGAAAACAAATGGAAGTATTTGTTCTGTATGTTGCGTACGATGTCGGAAGTGAACCACTTCGGACACATACCGAGTCCTCATGCCTTTACGCTGTTGTTTTGGAACATCTATACAAGAATATACTTTCATAGAAAAAATCTGTGCATTGATCTACATTATTGGAGACGTAGAGTTCTTCCCAGTCTATTGACGCGAATGACGCATATAGTGCACTAAAATCTGCTTTGCGGAAATTGCACTGTGGCCGATCTGGTTGGTCGGGTAAGTCCCTCGTCGTCGGTTGCGGCGGTAAAGCTCGTGTTTCAGGTCGCGGTAATCGCACGCACACCTCCAGCGGCAGTTGATACCCATCCACAGGTCTCGTCAGTGGCTCCACCTCTCCTGTCACTTCAATAGGCTCTGCCCACATGTTACTCAGCACCAGGTTCAATATGCCAATGGTTATATTCCTTATAGAGTTGTGTTGCTGGTATTCAAATTGTACCAATGGGTTTGGACCGCAAGAATTTAAGTTTAGGTCACCTAGAATAATCTTATTGTTAAAGATCCACTCAGGGCGGCGGTCACAACTGCAAGCCCATTTAGACAGTTAGAACCACACCAGCTCACCACCGTGAATGTTCTTCAACGGGCGCCGTTGCATCGCGCTACAACTTTAATAACTAAAATACCTGGGTGTTTGTCCTGCTGTGGTGACGATCTCCTTCCCAGCACGATACCGGGCTCGCGCCTCGGTATAAGTTCCAGTTCTTCGCTGAAGGAGGTTCTCTGCGTCTACTTGCCGTCAGCAAGAGACACACCTTTCCACTGAGTTCTAAAAGCACGGACCTCCCGGCGAGGTCACGAACGTACGTGCAACACTTAGGATCTGTTCCTTAGTCTAACTAGCGTGGTTCCCTGCGGAGCTCAAGTCACACTCGAAGAATCGGGCCAGCGCGGCGACTCCCAGCGACATCGTCCAACACGCGCGACAATTCGATCTGGCCAAAATATATCACCGAAATAGTGTTCAAACCACCTTGGCCGATCGCGGGGCCGACTCCCGGCCAACAAATTCTAGGGGTTGGGCGACAGATCCCTTCCCAACTTTCTTCTCAATAAAAAGGGAACTGATTGACACTAGTCGTGACGAAACCGCAAATAGGCCCGTTTGGTTCTAAACACTTATCGATATGTTTATATTTAGCTACGCCGCATTCGACCAGGAAAATCGTTTATATAGTGCGAATCAGATGATGCCTTTATATACACAACAATACATAAAAATTCGGTGAAATCATTGGAATAAATAAAAGTTCACTCTCGATATCACATTGATGATCTCATGATCTCGCACAGCCAGCAGTACGCCGTCCCAGCCGGCGTTATGTGCGCGGTGCCGGCGCAGCGTCTTGTAGCCGGGCGGGATTACCTCAGGCTAGAGAATCCAAAACATCTAAAATCAATTATATACGATGTGATGATGACTTGCACCGTGTTTTTGGAAACCGCACTAGTCCTGTTAAAGTCTAATTATCAAACACTATTACTATCTTTAAGCGTGTATTATTTACTTATAATTTTACTCAATTTTTCAATCACCGCTGATTCCGTGTCTTACTTTTGTACTGTCGTCACTTACTATCTTTATATTATTTGTGGGTCACTTTTACACCATGGCGTGGTTTGCTTATACAGCCAATATAATCATTTTCAATTTTATGATAACAATATGTCCAGCGTTTACTGGTCCAGCATTGTTTACGCGAGGGTGAACACGTTGCTACCGGCCGGCGGCAGCGACAAACTGGTTTCTATAAGGCCTAGCACCTCACAAGATACTCATCATTTCACTACAAATCTAACACAACCTGAATATACCCGCCTTACATTATTATCACAGAATCTTCGCATAAACTTCCTATTCTTATCAAGCATTTCTGTCACAAAAAAAAACATCTACATCTACCTAAAACCCGAGATATATTGTACACATACCAATATACCACACTTGAACACAAATACACACAGTTATATTATTATTATTTTTTTATAAAAAGAGCTAAGTAATAACCTACTTACAATTTCATTCTGGAATGCGGGGTCTTTAAACACTGGGCACGATGAACTTATTGTAGCTATATTACAAAGATCGCCAGATCTTGTCGCCATAAACGAGACATGGTTGCGTGAAGGTGAATTAGGCCGAGCCCCATCTATTCCTGGTTACCGTTTACGCCATGTAGCTCGCCCCACTCAAGTTCGCCAAGCACGAAGCGGAGGTATAGCCTTCTACATTGGAGTTGGTCTTCGGGCTAGGATTTACCCTCACCCTGAATCAGATTCCCAAGTTGAACAGCTCTGGCTATCCCTTAGCGTCAAATCTTCAAAGATTATTGTTGGTACTGCCTATCGCCCGCAATGGATGGGCGTTGATACATTTCTTGATGCGCTGACTGACTCCATAGCAACGTTTTCCAAATTTGATCGTATCATTCTTACTGGGGATTTCAATATAGACATGTTGAATAGAGAAAATATCATGACAAAAAAACTGCAAGAATTTCTAGAGTACGCTCGTCTTACAAACTGTATTACTAAACCCACACATTTTACAGATCACAGCGCCACTTTGATAGACCTTTTCTGTACAAATGCCACCGCTTCAAATGTTTCAATAAATCATATCCCAGACCTCGGCGCTCATGCATTATTGACAGTTAAATTAAAGGTGAAAAGGGATAAATATCCAACATTTAAAACCACTTATAGACCACTTAAGAGCATACCTATGAAATGCTTTTAGCATGATTTAAAAGCTGTTGATTGGGATATAATTGCAAAAGGAGCCAATGTTGATTCAATGGTCGCAACCTTAGAGGGATATATTCTCGACTTGTTCGATAAACATGCTCCAGAAAAAACTACGACCATCAAAGATCGACATATGCCCTGGTTAACCAATAATGTCAGACTGATGATGCAGCTAAGGGACAAAGTACATGCAACTTATAAGAAATCCAAATCTCAAACTCATAAACAGGAATACAAATCTCTTAAAAACCTCGTAATAACCAGTCTTTTTGCAGAAAAGAGGGCATACTTTGAGCACCACATCAACAATAACACCAAAGACCCAAATCAGTTATGGAAAAAACTTCGTGAAACGTGTATTCCTAACTTCAAAAAACCAAATGAACTTCCTGACAACTTTGCTGATCCCAACGATATTAATTCTCATTTTATGAATATCCCCGGGGAAGACCGTGTAAGAATATCTGATCGCACCTTTTACGAATACCATAGGTTTGGTCCTGGTGTTTTCCGACTTAAACAAGTGAATGAGCATGATGTCAGTAAAATTATTCTTAAACAGAACTCACACGCCTGTGGTATGGACAAAATTACAATGGACATGTTAATTCTCACATTACCACAAACACTTAAAATAATTACTCATATTCTAAACCAATCCTTGATTACCTCTATATTCCCATCATCTTGGAAGGCGTCTATTGTCCGTCCGACCCCAAAAATAAGTTACCCCAAAATAATATCTGATCTACGACCTATAAGTATACTACCGTACCTCTCTAAAATTCTCGAAAAACTTGTGTACTTTCAAGTAATTTCATTTGCGGAAACACACGGCCTTCTTCCAAAGTTTCAATCAGGTTTCAGAAAGAATCGTAGTACAACGACGGCACTTCTTGATGTTGTTGACAACGTATTAGCATCCCAAGACTCTGGGAATGCCACGTTTCTCGTCCTACTTGACTACTCTAGAGCATTTGACTCCATCAATGTGGATTTAATTCTTTCCAAGCTAAGCTACTATGGATTTGAAGTAAATACGATTAAGTGGTTTGAAACTTACCTCAAAGACCGCAACCAACAAGTAGTCTTAACAAATAGTGACGGAACCAAAATTCACTCTCAAAAAGTCACCACCTGTAGAGGTGTTCCTCAATGGTCCATATTGGGTCCTCTGTTATTTATTCTTTACTGCGCTGATATCACAAGCTGTATTCACCATTGCAAATATCATCTATATGCCGATGATTTACAGCTTTATATTGAAGTGAACAAAGAATCGCTTCCTGATGTTATGCGGAGGATAAATGCGGATTTAGAACGTATAACAACTTGGTCCTCCAAAAATGCGTTGGTCCTAAACCTAAAGAAATCAAAGTTCATGATACTCGGCTCGAGACACCAGGTGAATACTATTGGCGATATGAATCCACAAATTGCTATATCGGGGGTACCAGTGGAGCGAGTGCGTGAAGCGCGGAACCTGGGTCTAATCATGGATGAGGAGCTGCGTTTTGACAAACATGTTCTCGAGCTCGTCAAAAACTGTTTTTACAGGTTAAATATTCATTAAAGAATTCGGAAATTCCTAAAAGAAGAAATACGAGTGGAGCTCTGTGAGGCGTTAGTCTTGTCAAAGCTTAACTACTGCATCACAGTGTACGGGCCGCGTTTGTATAAGCGCACTGAGCGATTGGTACAACAAGTGCAGAACGCCTGCGCTCGCTATTGTTACATCGTCCCACCACGTACTCATATCACGCCCTATCTGAATCGAGCAAATGTTTTAAAAATTAAAGGCAGACAACAATTTCAATTTTCAGCGCTCTTGTTCGGTGTTATAAAGAGAGGGATACCTGAATACCTTCACGAAAAGCTCTCTTGGAAAGTTTCCAATCACCACATGAACCGCAGCTCAACAAATATACTCTCCATTCCCCGGCATCGGACTGCTGCTTTCAGGGGTAGCTTCTGATATCTGGCTACAAAATGCTGGAATAATATCCCTCCGCCAATTCGTGAAAAAATTACTTTAACCAGCTATAAAACAGCATACAAAGCCTATTTACTAGCCCTTCAAAAAGCGGATAACTGAAGCTATCTCTGCAGTCTGCATCGGCAGCCTTCGTTTCTGACCCCCAAAACCTCTTGCATTTTTCAAACATGTTTGTACATTATTCATATTTATCATAATTACTGTGCCTATTTATTTATTTATTTATTTATCGTACTTCATGCCATTATTTACATGCCACACACAAACTCTATACTCATATACCCTACATTTATATTATGCTATTTATTGTTTATATCTCTTATCTATGCATATTACGTAGTCTAATCAACACCGTACAAAACAACACACTCAGTCACACCGGTTCCGACAGAATACCAGCGCTTCAGGTCCTCCTGTAGGCCCTGTAGCATAATGCTGAGCCGGAGCCGTTTCACCGTCGCCGTATACAACCAGCATACTACGCTGTTTTCTTAAGAAGCCATTTACATCACATAATATACCCACTTTTGTTGTTGTCCATGTGTATTCCTATTTTTGTATATTCCTATTTTGTGCTATGTGTTGTGTATTGTGACGCTTGAATAAACGCATATTCTATTCTATTCTATTCTATTCTACCTCAGCGTCAGATTTTATGCTCAAGTGCTCACTAAAAACGTCTCAGTAACTGCGAAAATGTCGGTCCAAAAAAACCAGGTCGGCATACCGAGTTTGCACTGGTCAAGTTTCCTCCTCTAGCCTCTAATATTTTGGTTGGAGCTCTCAATAAAACACAAAAAATCTTTTATAGATGCATGTGAAATTTTATATTATGTAATGAAGCTTTAACACAAATAAACCAACGACGAGCGTTTGTGACACTGAAGAACGTTGACAAGAAAATTTTATAATTAATTAACGAAAACTTACAAGGCGCTTGAATGACTGTAAAAATACCCAGTAGCCAAAGTTACGATTGAGACTGTCAATTCATTTTATGAGTGTAAGTTAATTAGTTGACTTTAAAATCAAACAAAGCACACCATAATTAGTAAAATAGAGTTAATAATCCTTATATTTTTATCAAAATTGTACATACCTTCATGTCGGCCCAATATGGTTACAAAAAGTAATAGTAGATTGTTTCTACCAAGGGAATAAAGAAAATCTTTTCAAACTCGAGTTTCAAATAGTTTTATTCCTGAGGGGGAAACTCTACTTTTTATCACCCTCTGTGAGACAAGATTAAGTTAAGTTATAAAGAAAAATACTGGAAATCTTATGAACAAGAATAGTATTTATTTACATATTATTGCATTTGGGTGGTAAATTTTTGACCGTGCCTGGCCTTTTTATGTTGCTTTATTAGTTCTTGCTCTGTAACGAGACGCCATTTTAAGTGTTTCCATTTAGTTTCACTGGCTAGAGTAATCTACTCCGTGGTCTAATGGGTTTCACGCTTTCTTCTCACACAGCAGATGCAGATACGAAACTGACCATGTACCACAGAGGAGGAGGAATTAATTTAGCTTAAGTACATTATCGGACGTTCAGTGTTGCGGACGACACGTTAAACTGTAGGTCCCGGCTACTACTATGGAGTATGGCTTACTCTTACTCGTTCCGGGTAAAGGCCGGTACCCTTCGGTGGGGATATTAATGGGTTAGCCTATAAAATGTAGCCATAATAGTGTCCCACTGCTGGGCAAGGACCTCCGGCCACCCAGGCAGAAACTTGTCAAGGTCATCCCGCATTCTCCGCTCCGTATCTATCAGTAGCAATTTTCGTCCATCTGTCTGGATGCATACGACTGTTGTGGCCGGCCCAGTTCCAGTTTAGCTTGGCGGTCTATGCACCCACATCAGCGATGCCAGTTAAACCCCTTATTTTTTTATTTTTTTTGAGGGGCCGCGATTTTGAATCTTATGCCATGGTTATAAAATTTAAAACCTTTTTAGGTACTGCAGTTTTTTGGGTACTAGAGTACCCAAGTGTGCTCGAGGAGTTAAGGAGCGCAGTGTGACGTTCCTTATGCGGTCTGTCCTGCAAACACTTATAATGCTGTGCTCCATTGCTCGCTGGCAAACCTTTACTAAAGCCTTCACTAAAATATGTGATAACAGAAAAAGTTAATTATTTGTGGCGATCTTAATGTAGAATTGCTTGTTGATACAGCAATGAAACAACGATTTCTTCGGTGTAGGATATCTTGAGGAAAGTGAAGAATTGTTAATATTGACCAATTACCTAAGCTGAAATAAGAGTTGTCTCTGAGTTATACCAGAGGAAAATGTACTAAGTTGGATCATGCCGCACAAGAAATTGATCCTTAAAAATATGGAAATATAATAATAATAATAATAAACGTTTATTTCAGTCGTAAGCCCATAGAGATAATGCCATTTCAATGGAAAAAATAATAAAAATAAAAACTAATAGTAAAATCAAATTTCAATAAAAATTTAGAACCATTTTCTCTCTCTCAGATATACAGAATCACACTCACAACCAAACACCGTCACATACACTATCACAGTAGAGAAGGAAGGGCTCTCCGCCAATAGAACACCTATGATAACCAGTCGCATGTAGCCTCATCCAGTGTGCCAACAGCGGCGAGTCCCACCGTCCAGCCATGGTGCGAAGAATGGAGTTAGAGCTGCCGCGTACGCGCGCCAACAGCGAGGCGCAGCGTTTCCTACTGATCGCGGCAAAGCCGCCGACCCTTGCCTCCGCAAACATGCCTGAGGCGCTGCAGTACCCTGGCAGCCCCATCACCACCCTAAACGCATTGTTATACTGGACACGCAATGCGCTGTTTGCCCCTGCGTATAGTTGACCCACAGGCTGCACGTGTAGTACGACTGGCAGTATACTTTGAACAATACTAATTTTGCTTCCTTACTACAACCAGGGGGGTCTCACTCAGCGGTTCAGGTACGTTTGGCTGGCCGACCCGGAGTTCCGGATTTCACTTAGGTGCCGCTCGTTTGGCTCGCAGTCGCATCGGAGTAAAAGAAGCTCTCAGGCGAAGTGATGCGGCGCAATCTAGCCTGCACGGCAAGGTAACCGATTCTGTAGGTGTTTAGCGATTCTTGAACGTAGCGCAGGCGCTGTATTGTGTTTTATTGCCGCGCAGCGAGAGTAGCTATTTATTTTAGTGTCTTTGAGGAGTGATGTTTCTGTACGTAGTACTATTAAGTATTCTGTGCTTCAACGAGCGAACCTGCGAGCTAACATGTTACAGCGAACAGCCAGCACCCTACTCTCCCTTTCAATGTCCCAGACATCTTTGAGTTCATCGGTGACCCAGTGGCCCAGGTACTTGAACTTCTCAACCCTGTTCAGAGGAGAATTACTAAGGTAGACTGGAGGCAGCTCAGAGCATATTTTCGTACCTGACTTGAAAACCATTAGCTCACTCTTTTTTGCATTATAATCAATCAATCAATCAATAAATCAAATTGTTTATTTGCTGTTAAATATGTGTACATGTGATCTTAAAATTATTGGTATTCATCAGTTTCAACATATTCACCATCTAAGGGTTGGTGTGCAAATATTTTACAATATCAGGTATGAATTAAAAATAGAGTTTAATATAAAATTATTTAAATAAATTGATTCGCTGTAAGTATATCATTTACTCTATAATATAATTTGTCCATTAAATAATTAAATAATTTAGTTTTAAACTGATTAAATGTAAGGTATTTAATGTCATCAGGGATTTTATTATAAATTATTATTGCCATACAATATGCACTTTTAGAGTATAACTGTAGCCTTTGTGGTGGTACATATAATTTATCTTTGAATCTGCCTCTTGCACTAAACATTTCGCAGTTTTTCTTAAAGATACCTGGGTATTTTTTTACAAAAATACATATCTCATAAATATCCCACTTCTCTCATGCGTCGTAACACATACACAAATCTGTCCAGTTTCAGACATACCTTGTCTTTGTGGGCTTTCCAATTACAGTAATTATCTATTACTATCCCTAGAAATAGAGTAGAATCGACTTCTTGAATATTAGTTCCTTTTAAGTTAATGGAGAGCTTCGGTGCGGAATGATTATTGTAACAAGTCTGAAATTGTATTATTTTCGTTTTTTTCTGTATTTACCTTTAAGTTGTTGTTCTCTAACCAAGTTACAATGTCGTTTAGGGCTTCGCTTACTTCAGTCCCTAATTTATTTCGATTTTTACATTTAATAAGAAGCGTCGTATCATCGGCAAATAGTACGCAGTCATTTTTTGTTACGTTAGGTAGGTCATTTATATACAACAGGAACAATAGTGGCCCCAATACGCTACCTTGTGGTACACCGTAGTTACTAACAGGATAGTTTGATTGGAAGGTTTGTTTCATTCCATCAATAATCCTGCTTACTTCGACGCATTGAGTTCGCTGACTAAGATAGGTTTTAACCCACTCTAGACAGTTACCTCGGATACCATACTTGTAAAGTTTATCTAATAGAATAGGATGTGTCACGAAATCGAAAGCCTTGCTCATATCTATGAATATTGAGGCAACAGAATTCTTGTCATTAAGACTTTGCAAGACATTTTTCATAAGAACAAAGCATGCTAAAGTTATAGAGGAATTTTTACGAAATCCAAACTGTTCTTTTTTTAGTACATAGGGCGCACTGTAAGTTTCCGGAACTGGCCACTTACATAAACAATATTTAAAAATTTATTGCAACATTTGAAAATAGAACTCTTTGGCTGTAGAATGCAGTTTGTTTCATCTGACTGCCTTTTGTTTTTACCTTGTGGCGCCATTTAAAAAATTGTGTGTCTGCATCAACATGGATTTAACTCGGGAAAATTTTCGTAGTATGATTTTCTACGTTTTTAAGTGTAATTTGACAGCTCAACAGAGCATCGCTCGGCTTGAAACAGCTTTTGGCAATGAAGCACCATGCAAGACAACTGTTTATAGCTGGTTTGCAGAATTCAAGCGTGGTCGTATCAATCTCAGTGACGAATCTCGCGATGGTCGGCCGTCCACCGCTGTGACCAACAAAAACATCGATGCTGTGCGCCGTATGATTGAAACAGACAGGCATGTGACCTACCATGAAATTCGCGCATCCTTAGAAATAGGCATGAGTCAAATACAATTAATCCTACACAAACATTTGGGTGTGAGAAAGCTGTGCTCGCGGTGGATCCCACACAACTTGACCGAGGCTCAAAAAACGGACCGCGTCACTTGGTGCAGTGCCATGCTTACCAGATTCAACGAAGGTGCGTCAAATTTGGTGTGGGACATAGTAACAGGTGACGAAACATGGATTTATTGCTACGATCCCAAAACAAAGCAGCAATCGAGCGTATGGGTCTTTCCAGATGAGCCGAAACCAACCAAAGTGGCGCGCGTGAAAAGTGCATCTAAGCGGATGATTGCTTTTTTTTTAATAAAACTGGACACGTGGCTACTGTTGCTTTAGAGAATCGTCGTACAGTGAATAGTGACTGGTACACGACCATTTGTTTGCCGGAAGTTATTGACGAACTCTGTAAAAATAACCGTAAACGCCGTATCATCCTGCACCACGACAATGCTAGTTCTCACACGGCCAGACAGACAAACGACTTTTTGAAGGCGAAAAATGTAGAACTCATGAGTCATCCTGCATACAGTCCCGACCTGGCACCTTGTGACTTTTTTCTGTTCCCAAAAATTAAGAACCAATTACGCGGTCAACGATTTTCATCACCAGAAGAGGCTGTCGAGGAGTATGAAAAACACGTTTCAGAGGTCACCACAGAGGAGTGGCACAAAAGTTTTCAAAACTGGTTTCATCGAATGAAAAAGTGCATAGACGCCAAGGGAGATTATTTTGAAAAACAATAAATTAATTTTGTACCTTTAATAGTATTTTTTCATATTCATTCCGGAAACTTACAGTGCGCCCCACGTATGTTAAGTTGTGTCACAAAGCTATATATTATTTTATACATCATCCTTTCAAAGATCTTAGAAATGACAGGGATTAGGGTAACCGGTCTGTAATTATTCATGTCACATTTATCCCCTTTTTTGTGCAGTGGTTTTACAATTGACTGTTTAAGTCGTGTTGGAAATTTTCCCTCTGAAAATGTTAAGTTTATGATATGTGTCACAGGTCTTGCAAGGAGATGTGCACACATTTTTATTAGTTTTGTACCGATACCATCATAGCCAGTAGAGTTTGTGTTTTTTAAGTTTTTAATCACCATATATACTTCCTTTTCATCTACAGGTGTTAAGTAGATAGATTGGGCTGAATTAGCAGAAGTTCCTGCTGTATGTGATTGATAACTGTTGTCATTATTATTCGTTAAATTAATAAAAAAGTCGTTAAAAAGCTCAGATATGTCATTTGGTTTCGTAAATGTGTTCTGATCTATTTTTATTTCTGTCATGTCATTATTACTAACCGCCGAGTCCGTGTTATCTTTAATATACCTGAGCCCATGGCCCTCCGCATATGACTCACAAATACGCAAAGGTTCGGATTAAGTTGTAACGTACTACCTCCTTGAACATATTGGCTACTGGCGGATTAGCCAGTTAAAAACTAAAACTATAAAAATTCGGAAATTCGGGTCTGGAATCTCGTCTGGCAGCTGATTGTTTTTTTGAGGCAGACATTGTTTGAGCTCTGAAACGTGAGGTTGTATCTTCTGCATCAATAATTTTTAAGTCACGCCTTTAGTTGCGGCGATGGGCTAGTCCCTTTAGTACTGTAATGGAGCTGAATGTTTAGTTGCTGTAAAGTGCAGTAGCTGATTTGAAACTTTCCTACTATCCCCAATCCATGGGTAAGCATTGGTTCGTAGTTAGTCTTTCTTATTTTCGTGTATTTTATACTCTCTATGTATTTCCCTTTTCTATACAGTGTCTATTGGACTGCGGCACTCTTAGATCCTAATTACCCTAGGGCCCTCGTCGGAAGTCTCCGTGTGGGGAGCCGTCGCCTGATAGCTGGGCGCTGTAGCGCTTTTGTATTCCTATCATTCACACTGGTCTCTTTCCAGGGTTCCACGCCGAGGAATAATATCCTCCTGGCGCTAACGGAGCTCTGAATCGGTTCCACGCCGAGGAATAATATCCTCCTGGCGCTACCGCATAATCACTTGTTGACGTCTGGAGAAGTGGACCAGTTGGATTGAGACTACCAAGGAGCTCAAATCTACAAATTCCCGGCGAGTCCCTATCCAGCGTTTCAACTATATCACCAATATTCGACTCACGACCCTGTGATTAATAAATGTATCTTGAGCCTGCCAACAATCTCTTTTGGTCAGGTTAGAGTCCACTGTTTCAATGGCGCCCGGATTAAGGGAATATTGGTGATAGAGTTTTATGTCTGGTCAGAGTAGTTAGGCCATAAGAGCGCCGTAGAACGCTAGATTTCTTTCGTAGCTTGTATATTTTGTTGTGTTTATTTTTGTCTGACAGGAGTATATTTGATCGTTTATCTGGGTACCTACCTCATTTCTACATTATATATGGTCGCAGTCTGACGGCCGTTGTCATATTATAATTGTTGATAAATATTTTCCTCCAAATTCTCAGTATCGAAAAATAAATTAATAAATTGTGAAGATTTTAGTAGGGGAACTTTTCGGACTATTAAATAATAAATAAGGTTAGTGTTTAACGGCCGATTTCTCGTACATTTAATCTGTTGTTGACAGTCCTTTATCAATTTCAGCTGTCAAAACGGTAGATCAATGGCTTGATTTTGTACCAGAAACCGGGTGTTAGTCGTGTACTCTGCTTACTTTCATGTAAATTTGTACAGTTTACTAGATAGGTAGTAAACATGACGTTTCCTATAAAATATCTGTCGCTAAATAAGGCTGAATTGGAGTATGAGGTTGAGCTTCGAGGAGGTACACCGGGTACTGTTCTGGACCTCAGGAAACAAATAGTTCCCCTGGCAGAAAAATTACCAGCTGATGATATCTCGGTATCGCATTTGAGTGCGGAAGTAGATCTTCTGGGAGCCAAGGAGAGCTTACTCAAAGCCCTTGCTAATATTACCTCGCTGAACTCAGAATATGACCGCGGTCTATATTACAGAACTGAGGCGATACTGCATCACGTATCCCATAGGTTGGATCGAATATGTCCTGAGGAAGCTCAATCTGACGTCCTCCAAGTCTGCCGTAGCAACCTTGCGATTTCTCTAGATAGTTTAAAAAAACTGTCTCATCAAACTAGATCTCACACTGTTGCTGAGAAAGCCATTGCGATTCCTAACATCACAGTGAAATGTGAAAAAAGCCTCACGTCCGATCTAGCTAAGCTGAAATACGCTGGCAAGACGTGCGTGCGTGCTTTTATTCAGAGAGTGGATGAGTATGTGATTGCTAGAGGTGTCTCGTCTGATATGTTGGTCAATTTAGCGTACGAGATTTTCTCTGATGATGCTCTGCACTGGTACAGGCGTATTAAGGACTCTGTTAGCTCGTGGTCTGACATTGTAGAGGCGTTAAAACGAGATTTTAGCGTATCGGACTATGATTATAGATTATTAGATGAAATTAGGGCGCGTACACAGGGTGTGACTGAAAACATTACTGTTTACGTGTCAATTATGGAAGGAATATTTTCGAGATTGTCAAAGGCTCTCTCGGAGGATGATAAGCTGGAGATACTGCTGCACAACATTCGTCCATTCTATGCAACATCGTTAGCTGCATCGCCTGCTGTCAAGTCGATTGAATCCTTGATAACTATTTGTAGAAATAGTGAGATTTTCAAAGCGCGTGTTTCGCATTTTCATGAGCCACTCTGTGCGACTGCTAGTACGTTAGCACCAGACTTAGCTTTTAAAAAAGCTCAGCCCACCGCTAAATCAGGTTACGCGACGTATAATAGGCCTGCGAATAACGTCAACGTTGGTTACGAAAATAATTACCAAAATAATAGGAACTTTGTCAACAGTAGGCAATATCCAGTCTCAGCCGTAGACTCTAACTACCAACGTCATGCATACTGTCCTAGATGCAGGACTGATAAACATTCATTGGGTGAATGTAGAGCACCACATTTTCCTATCTGTTTTAAATGTGGTAAGGGAGGTGTTCGTACACCTGACTGTCCGGACTGTCGTTCTAGATATCAGCAAAAAAACTAAGTGGCTCGGATTGTGGTGACAATAAGGGTGAAAAGATATCTCATTTTAACATCGCTGACTGGAAGAGCTGGCTTGATACTATTTCTAAGTTTTTTTCATGCTATAATGTCGCTTCAATCCGCGATCATTCTTCTACCACGGAATACGCTCGTCCTTATGTAAATATAAAGGTAGCTGATAAAACTGTCACGGGATTACTGGATTCTGGATCTTGTGTCACTATTCTTGGTAATGGTGCGCACAAAAGTTTTCTAGACAACGGCTTGAAGCTGCAAGTTTGTGATAGGGTGAACTTTGTAGCTGCAGGTGGTCAGAAACTATCATCGATAGGTGTGATCTATCTTCCTATTACATTTGAGAGTCAACTTCACATAATTACTGCTTATGTGGTTCCCCAAATTCTAAATAACCTTATACTCGGTATGGATTTTTGGCGTAGTTTTGGTTTATTTCCTAAACACCTAAGTTCCGTGTTATTCTTTAGCGAATCTGACGCTAGGTTAGCTGAGGTTGCTTTTCATGAATCGAAACATCTCCATGCTTATGAACACTTGTCCGATACACAACGGATTACTGCCGATAATATTATGTCACAGTTTCAAGACATTTCCTATGAGAAGTGCGGTTTAGGTCGAACTTCCGTGATTTCTCACGCTATTGACACTGGGGATGCTGCCCCCATTCGTCAAAGATATTACAGAATGTCTCCTGAGAAACAGAATGTGTTGGTCAAACAGCTGGACGAGATGCTGGAGGAAGACGTCGTTGAAAAGTGCGAAAGCCCCTGGTCCTCTCCTGTTTTACTAACCCCGAAAAAGAACGGAGAACTCAGATTCTGTCTGGACAGCAGAAAACTGAATTCCGTTACCCGAAAAGACGCTTACAATCTACCTTATATTTCTGAGATTCTGGATAACCTTCGAGACGCCAAGTATCTATCTAGTCTTGATTTATCTAAAAGTTTTTGGCAGATTTTGATTAAAGAAGAAGATAGGTGTAAGACGGCTTTCTATATTCCCTCGCGCGGAACCTATCAATTTAAGTCCATGGCCTTCGGTTTAACCAACGCTCCAGCTACGCAACAGCGATTGGTCGATTTTTTGTTCTATGACCCTGAATTTGAGCATATGGTCTTTGTCTTCATCGATGATATTATTATTGTCTCTCCTACCTTCGAGAAACACATCTCTCTATTGCTACGTGTATTAGAAAAATTAAAGTCGGCAAACCTTACGGTAAACTACAAGAAATGTCAATTTTTCAGGCAAAAATTGAAGTACCTTGGCTACGTTGTGGATTATTCTGGCCTGCATGCAGATCCGGAGAAGGTCGAGGCGATAGTAAATTATCCTACCCCTACTAACCGCAAGGAGGTCCGTCGTTTTTTAGGAACAGCATCTTGGTATCGTCGATTTATTCCTAATTTCAGCTCTTTAGCCACTCCACTGAGTAAGCTGACTTCACAAGGCAAGAATGCACCGGCGTTCTTTTGGTCGAACGAAGCTAACGAAGCGTTTACTAAATTGAAGGATTGTTTGGTCCCTACGCCGATTCTTTCGTGTCCTGACTACACTAAGTCGTTTGAAGTCCATGCCGATGCTAGTAATGTGGGTGTAGGCGCTGTTTTAACCCAGAACATTGATGGCGAAGAAAAGGTGATAGCCTGCATGAGCAGGTCTTTGAATAACCAGGAACGTAATTATAGCGCGACTGAGCGTGAGGCTCTCGCTGTTCTATCTGCGATCGAGCACTGGCGTTGTTATCTAGAGAACGGTCAAAAATTTGTTGTCTATACTGATCATTCTGCTTTGAAGTGGTTCCTAAATCTTAATAACCCTACAGGTCGTCTCGCTCGCTGGGGAGTAAGACTTTCTGCTTATAACTTCGAAATTAAACACCGTCGTGGTGTTGATAACGTCGTGCCTGATTCTCTATCTAGGTCGATTCCTGTCGGAGCGATCAACGACGTTGTTCCCATCACGAGTCCGAATTCTTCACCAAGCACTACTGATGGGTGGTATCTAAACATCTATAACGGTTGTCAGAATTCTCCTACTTCATATTCCAACTATATAGTTTCTAACAATAAACTATATCGCTTTGTAAAAAGTCTCAATCCCTTAACTCGTGAGTTCGAATGGAAAGAGGTTGTTCCCGCTGAGCTACGTTCAGAAGTTATAGGTTGCAATCATTCGGAACCCACTTCTGCACATTTAGGTATATTCAAGACATATAAACGTCTTTGTCTAAAGTTTTATTGGCCTAAAATGCTGAGCGATGTTGCCAATTTTGTCACCAGCTGTCATACATGTAAAGCTTACAAACATCCAACGCATGCACCACTAGGTCTTATGGGTCGTCCAAAACATTGCTCTAGGCCTTTTCAGATGATTAGTATGGATTTAGTCGGTCCACTACCACCGTCAAAAAAACAAAACACTTTTCTCCTCGTCATTACGTGTTGCTTTTCCAAATACTGTCTTTTATTTCCGATTCGTCGAGCTACTGCAGAAATTATTACTAGGATAGTTGAAGAACAGGTGTTTCTTGTACATGGTGTTCCGAGCTGCGTTTTGATGGATAATGGAAAACAATTTTGTAGCAATACTCTGCGTAAACTGTTTAGCGATTATAATATACCTAAAGTTCGTTTTACGCCGAGGTATACTCCACAGGTGAATAGCGTAGAGCGTTATAATAAGACGATTATGATTGCAGTTTCGACCTTCATCGAAGATGATCACAGATCGTGGGATACTAATATTTGTAAAATACAGTTCGCGTTAAACAGTTCTGTTAGCGAGGTTACTGGATATTCGCCGTCATTCCTAGTCTATGGTCGAGAGCTTGTTCCATGCGGTACTCTTTACGTCGAAATTGATAATAACGATGATGTTCTTTTCGCTCCTAGAGATGTGTATGCAGAGAATCTTGGTCCTCTACGAAAAATCTTTGACAAGGTTCAATCTTGTATACTACGGGCCTACGAGAGGAATTGTGGACCGTATAACTTGCGTCGTAAGCATGCAGAGTTCAACGTAGGCGATTTTGTTTGGAAGAGAACTTATTATCTCAGCGATAAGGCTAATCGGTTCTCTAAGAAGTTAGCTCCTAAGTTTTTAAAATGTAAGATAATTAACAAGAAGTCGTCATTAGTTTATGAACTTGAAGACATCTTCGGTAATTTTTTGGGCTCTTGGCACATAAAAGATTTAAAGTTAGGTTGATTTTTTTTTTCTTTTTATTTAATTACATAACTACTCTATATTGTCAGACTTACTAGTTGATCTTGTGAGCGTTATTCTATTTATTTTATTCTAAATAATAACATTGCTATTTTAAATCTTTAAGGGTCGGTCTGTTTGTTAGTTTTTAACTAAATACTAACTCTTTAGCGCTTGTACTTGTGCCGAGCGATCTGTGTCTGTCTGAGAGCACCTTCTGTCTGAAGATAGGCTGCGACAGCGTTCTGTCTTGTTCAATAGTAGTTAACGATTCCTTTATGTATGTTATAAGTATTTTGACCCTTGTATTCTAAAAACCATCTATATCTACAGCTATGTAAAAGTTCTTTATTGTGTAACGTTACTCTGCAATGTCTGTTACTTTAGCTTATGGCCTCTTGAACTATAATTCTCTACTTTTTTACTCTTTGTTGTAGAATAGATATTCTACTCTATTATTATTTTCTGTACCCACTAACGGTGCAGGAAGTCTTGAACACTTGAGGGAGCTGCCCCTCATGGTGTTATTCTGCGTTACGATAGTAGCTAAGCTATCGGGGCGTTTATGTACTAAAGTTCTTATTTTAGTTCAAGGGATCTTGCTTATTTTTCAACTTCTGACAGTTAGTCTGGGTGTGCATTTGGCTATAATAATGGCACCCTGTGTGCAAGGCTGTGTTTACACGATGTTAGTGTGAACTCTTGTATGAACTTAGTATGAATTCTGATGTCTGATTGTTGGTACGAATGTGTGTTGTTTGTATGTAGTTGAGCTAGACTGTTAGTTATATATTTCTCTGACATTGTAGATGGCGAGCTTTAGAGAATTTTATCTTAAGTAGTTAATTTGGTAAGTTAGTTTAGTTTAGTTAGTATCTTAGAGGATTTTATCAGGTAAAATCCTACCCAAACAAGACGGGTATGTAACGTACTACCTCCTTGAACATATTGGCTACTGGCGGATTAGCCAGTTAAAAACTAAAACTATAAAAATTCGGAAATTCGGGTCTGGAATCTCGTCTGGCAGCTGATTGTTTTTTTGAGGCAGACATTGTTTGAGCTCTGAAACGTGAGGTTGTATCTTCTGCATCAATAATTTTTAAGTCACGCCTTTAGTTGCGGCGATGGGCTAGTCCCTTTAGTACTGTAATGGAGCTGAATGTTTAGTTGCTGTAAAGTGCAGTAGCTGATTTGAAACTTTCCTACTATCCCCAATCCATGGGTAAGCATTGGTTCGTAGTTAGTCTTTCTTATTTTCGTGTATTTTATACTCTCTATGTATTTCCCTTTTCTATACAGTGTCTATTGGACTGCGGCACTCTTAGATCCTAATTACCCTAGGGCCCTCGTCGGAAGTCTCCGTGTGGGGAGCCGTCGCCTGATAGCTGGGCGCTGTAGCGCTTTTGTATTCCTATCATTCACACTGGTCTCTTTCCAGGGTTCCACGCCGAGGAATAATATCCTCCTGGCGCTAACGGAGCTCTGAATCGGTTCCACGCCGAGGAATAATATCCTCCTGGCGCTACCGCATAATCACTTGTTGACGTCTGGAGAAGTGGACCAGTTGGATTGAGACTACCAAGGAGCTCAAATCTACAAATTCCCGGCGAGTCCCTATCCAGCGTTTCAACTATATCACCAATATTTGACTCACGACCCTGTGATTAATAAATGTATCTTGAGCCTGCCAACAATCTCTTTTGGTCAGGTTAGAGTCTCACTGTTTCAAAGTTAAGAAGATACCTAATTTTTTCGCATCTTGACTTGTGTGAAAGCGTGGCAAATGCTATTTAATTATAAAACAGACTTCGCTAAAGCAACATGACTATATTACTGATGACAATTGAAATTTCTTAGCTCGTCACAAATTACTGCAACGTACTAAATCAAATATTTTTCATTTCATATTTATCTCGTGTAACAGAAAGATCACAAATTATTTTAAAATTCTAAAATTTAAAAAATCTAAAATTAAAATTATCCTTTTCATTTAGGTATTACGTATGTCTTAAACAATAACTCGTAAATATCTTATCCCCGAAAATTCACTCCAAATAATGATTATGATGATGGTAAAACAACAGCATTAAAGAACATACTTTTAAATGTTATTACAAATTGACAGTTCTATCTTAAAAAAAAAAACAACCGACATAAAATAATATTACCAGAAAAATATCTCAAATAAAAAGTGCCTTCCATGCATTGACAGTCACTTCCTCTAAAGCTAATTCCAGTTAACACCAAAATTAGCAGACATCGGGACATGATCATCATTTTCACTAAATGAAAACATGGGATGCTGAAATGAAAAGAATTAATGTAAAATGTACTGTGAAGTCAACCATAATAAATTGAAATTGATTGGAATATGATATTGTGTAATTTGAGATTGCAAAATGATAGATAGATGAAAATGTCCCTAAAACATGAAAGGCTATGGAAATCAAATCAAAATTTCTTTATTACCGTCGATATCACGTCATTCTTTTGTCTCTTTTCTACATTGAATAACTGTAGAACGTGAAGGGCGAAGAAACTCCCAAGATTTATTTTTAGATCTCTTAAAAAATGATCGTGTCTAACTAATACAAATCTATAATAATAAAAATGAATCGCTGTACGTTAGTCTTACTAAACCTCTAAATGGCTCGACCAGTTAAATAATTCCTACTCACATTTATTCTGCTCAATCCGGAGGAGGTTTAGGAAAAAAGAAAATAAGGAAAAACGCAGAGGAACAGCCAATAATTTAAATAATGTTGTCTCAACTTCCTATCGCTAGATGTTGTAGGAAGCCATAGATGATTCAAACTCCTTGGTGATTGATTAATTAGGTAAAACATTTAATCTGTCCGATTCATAAAGTTACTACGCAAAGGATAGCTGGTGTCAGTAGCGGATCTATTTCATTTTTATTTAACGACCAACGTGACACTGTGTGGTTTGTACCATATTACTTATTTTACAATAAAATTTTAGGTGGTACGAAGTTCACCGGATCAGCTTGTATATGTCACCGGAAGATAGTCAAAACCGTCAGTTGATCAACTAATGCGGTAGCTGATCAACTATCGACAGATACTAAACCAGACCGACAGGGTTTAGAATTTATATTTCTTTTGTTCTTACATGTCAACCTTACACGAAGACTATTCGGGGGCTTCGCTGCGCTCGTCCCCTCTAGTCTTCACCTAAGCTACCGCAGTGTTTGCCCTGGTATTTCGTTTGCAATTCAAGTTTAAACCAGTTTACTATTTAACGATCTAAACGTTATCAACTAACTAAAGTTTATCAACTAACGCGTCACATAGTAAGCAGTATGCTACAGTTTACTATCTGTCCAACTATCGAGAAAAAACTACCGCGTCATATAGTACGCAGTACGCTAGTTTACTATCTGTCGATAGTTGACCAACTTACGAGAAAAAAACCGTTAGTTAATCAACTGACGGTTTTGACTATCTTAGGGTGAGATATACAATATTAATTATTATTATTAAAATGCGAAAATCGGACTCCAACCCGGGACCCTTAGCTTCGTAGGCAGCGTCGCTGCCGACCGGGCCATCGGTTCACTTCATAATTTCATAATTTATATATAACATACTTAGTGTACGTCGGATAATGTACGTACTTATGAGAGGTTAATTGATGAGCACTCTGTAAATGGTTAGGTTAGATTTAGATCAAATTAATGTTTTTTATATTGTAGTAAGAGCTCCGTGGTCTAATGGGTTTCACGCTAGCTTCTCACACAGGAGATCCAGGTTCGATTCCTGACTCAGACCAATGAGAGAATTAATTATCGGACGTTCAGTGTTTCGGATGACACTTTAAGCTGTAGGCCCCGGCTACTATCGCTACGTGGTAAAACCCCTCCATCAACCCGCACTGAGCCAGCGTGGTGGAGTATGGCTTTATCTTACACGTATCCGGGTAAAGGCCTGAGCCACTCGGTGGGGACATTAATGGGCTACATTTATATTTATATATATATATATATATATATATATATATATATATATATTAATTATCTTCTTGGTACATGGTGAGGTTTCGAACCTGCATGTCCTGTGTGAGAAGCAAGCATGAAACCCATTAGACGACGGAGCTCTTAGTACAATATAAAAAAACATTTATCCATTTATCCACAAACGTATCATAAATCCACTTTACTGCGTCCAAAAATCGCACGTTACGACCAGCATAATACTGTATATACTACTTGGTAAAAACTCATTTCTTATCTGAAACAATTTTCGACAAATTATGACATTCAAATTTCCAACGTCGACGGTAGCCTGTGTGCCGCCCCTGTTTGTCTGTGAAGTTGGTATTACTGAACAAGCTAAACAAGTGCAGATCAATTAATGCCGGTCGAACATGCGGTTCCTGAACACTTGAAAAGCTTATGATATGTGTGTAGATAAAACAGTGTAATTAGGCATTATGTATTAGTCACATAAACTACTATTTTGAGTCTTAAAAATATAAGCATTTATTATATGTATATTGCTCCTGGCCCCACAATAGAATACCCTGTGTCGTGGGAACGTTTTTTTTTCTTTCATCCCAGCCGGGATTCAAACGCGGGACCTCTCCCTTGGAGGGAAGAGCCTCCACCGTAACGCCACAGAGTCGTCACTGTACCTAATGTAGAGTCATTCTTAGAAGTATTATTTGGCACCTGTCAACGGTAGGACAGACCTATGTGTCCGTCTCCTTCCTCTTCCAAGCGAAACAAGGAGCAGAAGTCTGACGCACACCTGTGTCCCTACTATTGACAGCTGTCAAATATGACTTCCAATTATGGCTCCACTTTAACCCTTAATTGGGCCTGAGTATGCAGAATTTTTCATTGGTATTCGCATTTATCACCAAGCCGTAAGGTTGCAAATTGGTGGGATGTATAATCCTTCAGACCAAATTAGGGTCAAGATGCCTATTACCTAAAATGTATATAACTACCTGTCTAAGAGATATATAGCCATTGGATAATAATCCACGTTTGCGATCCGTTTTTACGCCCGGCAGTTAAAAAGTAAGCACAGTGGACTTTGCCCCATTCTCGCCTCTATTCCAACACCGTAAGGGCGTGCGGGACGACGATTGGGTGTTGGTACAATTAGGTGACTCACGCCGTAAAGTTTAGTATTCTTGATTCCGTTCAGTCTCCTGAAAAAGCGCGTTTGCGATGTCCGAAAAAAAAGACATATGCGGTAATGAACCTTTTCGTTGAGTTTCGAGAAGTTGCCATCCCGTCAATACCGAACGAATAAAGTGTTACTGGGAATTACCTATCTCTATTTTATTAGACGTCCCGAATGGCCGAGTCGGCAGTGACCATGCTTACAAAGCCAAGGGTCCCAGGTTCGGATCCCGGTGGGGGTAAATATTTGTTTGATGAGAACGGATGTTTGTACCCTAGTCATGGTTGTTTATCTATCTAAGTATAATATTTATCTATATAAGTATGTGTATCGTTGTCTAGTACCCAAGATACAGGGAATCCTAGTTTGGGGCTAGATCAATAATATGTGTGTAAATAGTGTCCATGGTATTATTACTTATATTTTTACATTTTCATACAGGCACATACATTACTTCTAGCCCCACACTAGTGTTTCTGGTTCCCACGATACCATGTGTCGTGGGAACCAGAAACAGCGACGTCACACACATATAAACATCCACGACATGTTTTTTTTCTGTATCCCCAGCCGGGGATTGAACCCGGGACCTCTCGCATGGTAGGCAGACCCACAACCTCAACGCCACAGGGGTCATCAGGAGAGGAATTATGAGAGGAACAAAGGAAAAAACAGTAGCTTGATTCTGTAACTCTTGACATTTCCCGAATCCGTTGAAAACCAAATTAAGATCGCTTTAGATGACGGCTCGTGTGAAAAATCGCAATGATAGGACAAAAGTCAATTTCATCATCCTACAAATCAATTTGAAGTGGATTGTGATAGATGTCGGAAATACAGGGCGACATTTAATTAGCTGACCATATTTTGGGGAATGATAGTAGCCATAATTATGAACAACTTTCCCCAAGAAACGTATGGTCGCAAAGGAAAAAAATATGGGTCTCCGTAACTTGTGATCAGCTGATCGGGTCAATGTACTGAGGGACGATATTTTTTTTCATTTGCGACCATATGTTTCTTGGGCAAAGTTGTTCATATTTATGGGTACTTTCATTCCCCAAAATATGGTCGGCTAATTGAATGTCGCCCTATAGCCTTATTTATTTCTGACAAAGTCAAAGTCAAGCCAAAGTCAGCATTTCTTTATTACTGTAGATATTGACGTATACTTAGCAAACGTTTTTTTGTCTCTTCTCTAGGTTGTACCACTGTGGGCAGGCGAAGAAACTCCCTCAGATTGATATTTAAATCAATCGCATCAGCAGACAAATTGAAAAATAGGCAATCAGAACACGACTTCTTTACACGAGCAGTATTTTTAGTCGAATTCTGATTTGAATGATATTGTGACTGATGTCACTAGTGGCTCTCTGAGATGAGGACCTCGCGAGCGACATAAGAGATTCACTTTTTTTTTTCATTATTATCTACCCCCACACATCCCCCGATCCCTTGAATTTTACCGAGTGAACAAGTGGAATTATTATAAAAATAAATAACCCGACGGCATTTTCTTTCAATACCACACACAAACTTATGAATGCACTTGGTTAAATACAAGAAGTATAAGAGAAAACGCACGAATAACTTTGCAACCTCATAGCTCCGCCATTTGAAGAAATCCAAAAACTGAATCGACAAAAAAACGATATAATTATTACACCTGCTAGAGGTGAATAGCCGGAAATCCGGATATCCGGATATACGAAAGAATTTTCGCCCAAGCTGTAACGGAGAAGCCTCGCTCGCTCGGTCAATTATGTATTTAATAAGGCTTCATAATAGAGCTACTGGACTGAAAGCCCTTTACCCTAGTGAGGGGTATTTATTTACCTTTTGGTCCCTAGCAACTTCATCACAATCGCTTGAGGAGTCGAAAGCCGCTTCTTCAGTGGAGTGGACTTTTGCAATCCGCCCTCGATCGACCTTAAAGGCCAATGCTGAGGAGTATAAGTATGAGACGGTTATGAGCAACTTAGGCTTCTATTTCCTTAGGTTTCTAGGAGTCTCCCCATCCTTTTGTCTTATTTCCAATAAATTCTTGATTGTTAATAATTAATCAATTAGATTTACTAACAAAACTGTAATCAATGTCAGGCTTCTATGAAGCTCAGGTCACCCTTGTTTGGGAGTTAGGCCCATCAATAATTAGGATGTATTACTAGGAATAATAAGCGTTCGCATTTATTTTTATTTTGAGGGTTCCATGCCTATAAAAGGATAAACGGAACCATTATTATGGGATAACTCGTGTGTCTGCCCTAAGTGCGTAATACTTTTACGCACTTAGGGCAGACATATTAAACGACCGAATTTCGAACCAATTAGGTAAACTTTTGGTACACTTATGTATGTGACCCAAACACGAACGTAAGCGAATACATTAAACTTTTTGGGGCAAATCGCTAAATAAATAAAATAAAAATTATACTTTATCGTATGACATGTCAAATGAAAGGGCTTTTTGTGAGGAATTCAAATAAATATTTTCCGAAATTCCGAAACACTTAGCTAAAAAAATCAAGAAAGAAGACCAAAAACGAAACCCCCTCCCCCCCCCCCATCTAAAAAAAAGGACACGTTTTGTCAGATCAGAGTCACGCCTGTCACTAAGGTGGGCACGGCGCCTTACTTCGTAACTCCTTGGCAAATTCACGGTCCCGTATCACTCAGCGATGTAATTTACGCGTCACGGACAGATGTGTTAGGTTCCATTTTATGTCTGATTTTTATGTGCAGTTCCCCAAAATGTCTAGTCTGCAGTCTCCCGAAACACCCTTTTTAAGTTGAGGTAGACATTATTTGACAAAAATATAAATATGTCTTTCGTAGACGACCTCTGCCCGGGTTCGATCCCCGGCTGGAGGTAAAAAAAACCCTGGTCTTGGATGTTTATATGTGTGTGACGTCTCTGTTTCTGGTTCCCACGACACAGGGTATCCTAGTGTGGGGCCAGAAGCAATGAATGTGCCTGTATGTAAATGTTTAAAAATGTTTGAAACAGAAAGATGTAGGTATTATTAGGGTCATCAATTCATAATGGTTTATGTTTAAACGATTACCAAAAACGCACCTATTTTAATACCAATAAATTCGAAATGACTGCCAGAATGGATAAATGTCCACCAAATTTTATTTGGATATATGATCACCAAACTTCTTTTTATGTTTTGTGTACTTAAGTTTATGTTTTAAGTATTTTTTGTTCTTCTTACATGTTCAACCTAACACGAAGGATAAAGGGGGCTTCGCTTCGCTCACCCCCTTTGCCCTTCACCTAAGCTACCGCAGTATTTTGCCCTGATATTTTTGCAACTTTTGGTGTTCATTTATCCATTTTGGTTAGAAATATTTTGGTGATCATTATATTTGTTGCCATTCATAATTCTGCACGGACCAATCAAGAAACTCCTTCGTAATTCTGAACATCTTTTAATAGATAACCGTTCTAATCGGAGCAACATTGTTTTTCACTTTCACTTACAGATCGGTTAACCACTCGGCCTAAAATGAATCCTCTGTTACAGAGTGTTGCTTTGCATGCTTTGGTCTTGTGAAATTTTAACTCATTTATTATATAATCCACAGTCAGTATAACACCGGTGTAAAACAATTTTATACAAACTCCATTTCCAGAAGAGCGGACGTTAACTTTTAGAACGCTTTCCAGCACAAGAGGTACCTGCCGGATGTCGGTAGTGACGTCATTTCCGGGGCCCAGTGTTAGCATGAGTTCATTGCACTATGCTTGGAGAATAGGTATGGTATGAATAATATTATTATTTTTTGTCTGTAGTTGTTTTAATCTCTATTTTGCCTTATGGATTTCTTTTAAGATAGTCACAACCGTTAGTAGATAAACTAAAGCGTTCGTTGATCAACTATCGTCAGATAGTAAACCAGACAGGGTTTGGAATTTATGTTTCTTTTGTTCTTAAATCTCATCCTAACACGAAGACTATTCGGGGGCTTCGCGGCGCTCGCCCCCTCTAGTCTTCACCTAAGCTACCGCAGTGATTGCCCTGGTATTTCGCTTGCAATTCAAGTTTAAACCAGTTTACTATTTAACGATCTAAACATTATCAACTAACTAAAGTTTATCAACTAACGCGTCACATAGTAAGCAGTATGCTAAGTTTACTATCTGTCCAACTATCGAGAAAAAAAACTAACGGTTTTGTCAATGGAAAGGTGACATGTATATGCTCATACAGCAAATAAATGGATATTCTATTCTATTCATGTTCCAAGTCATGTTTGCGCATTAAAGTACTGGATACGATCATACGCTTTTCGTACAGGCAGTTAACCCTTAATTGCACCTGAGTATGCTATGCAGAATATTCCCTTGGTTTTCGCATTTATTACCAAGCCATGCCAAGTGGAATGTATAATCCTTTAGTCCAATTAGGGGTTTTATTTAGTAGATAGTCAGATATAGCGTCACGCATTATCCCATAAAGGGGTTGCGTCTACTTAACACCAACTACGGCACGGAACGGAACCAGGGAGTCAAGCAAATTATTTAAAAACCGTAAAAAAATAGCATCTAAGTGTGTTGTGTGTGTGTGTGTGTATAATGAGACGGTAAAAAGTTTTTGGCCCAGACATTATACAGGAAGGCTGCAGAGCTGGTATTCTAGCGGAGCCAAGTATTTAGATAGTCGTCGGTTGAAACGAACTACTCCGGGGCGGTTCGCTGGCGGTGGCGGGTTAGTTTTGCCGCGGGCCCGCGCTGTTATGTTAGTCTGGGGGCCATACTGAAATGTCACACCGGAAGCGGATCGCTGGCGGTACCGCGCCGGGTTCGCCGCGGGCCTGCGCTGTTGTGTTAGTCTGGGGGCCATACTGAAATGTCACACCGGAAGCGGATCGCTGGCGGTACCGCGCCGGGTTCGCCGCGGGCCCGCGCTGTTATGTTAGTCTGGGGGCCATACTGAAATGTCACACCGGAAGCGGATCGCTGGCGGTACCGCGCCGGGTTCGCCGCGGGCCTGCGCTGTTGTGTTAGTCTGGGGGCCATACTGAAATGTCACACCGGAAGCGGATCGCTGGCGGTACCGCGCCGGGTTCGCCGCGGGCCCGCGCTGTTATGTTAGTCTGGGGGCCATACTGAAATGTCACACCGGAAGCGGATCGCTGGCGGTACCGCGCCGGGTTCGCCGCGGGCCCGCGCTGTTATGTTAGTCTGGGGGCCATACTGAAATGTCACACCGGAAGCGGATTGCTGGCGGTACCGCGCTGTTGAATCACCAGTGTGGCGGCCATATTCATCCGCCGCGCCACTACCGACCAGAGTTGGGCATAACAGCTTATTTAAAAAATGCAAAAAGCTGCAATGCTATTATTTAACAGCCGATATTATAAACGGCTATATAAATCAAATCAAATCAAATCAAAAATCACTTATTTCCATAGGATGTTGTTACATCACTTAGATCCGTCATTACATTTTTTTGGGTGAGTTCACTAACACAATGGCGGAATCTGTGGAGAAGAGCTATTGGTTAGTGATGGAAATCGCTGTTTGCCGCGGCCAAACCGACGCGATAACTCAATCAACAGCGGAGCGGCGACGTAACTTGAAAACTGACATAACAACATAGCACGCCAGCTTTTGCTCTTTCAATACACAACGAATGCCTTTGCTTAAATTTATCAATGGCGTCGTTGATAATAACTTTAAAATATCTTGCAACTTAATGCGCTGTTTTAATAACGACCACCTCTACTGGCGACCTGCTCCGCTACCCGCTACCCGCAGGCGCGCGGCGGGGGCAGCGTGTTTTAACATTTTAGTAACAGATTTTACAGTGAAGAGGCAGGTTTTTAAAACTTGTGCTCGGGCTTCAGTGCAAACAACCTACAAGGTAAGTTAATCTAAGGCAAACTATATTATGCATAGTACCTCTTATAAGTACCTACTGCTGTGTATCAAGAGAGCCTTTAGGAATGTTTATTAAAATATTCATTTTCACGTGATTATGGAGAACCATTTCAACAGCAAATGAATACTTTTTCAACACGTTATCTAATAAAACATAATATAACAAAACATGACGGTGAGCGTTTTCACATACGGGGTGGCAGAGGCACAGTTGCGTCCACGTTTGACACCACAATTATGCGTTGCAGGGGACTAGCCCATCGCCGTGGCGTCGGCGTGGTAAGTTATTCTATAAATGTGCATTTAACCATTTAACTGCCAAGCGACCATCTCGCTCGGGTTAAGTGAGCGGGAATCGCAAACGATGTCAAATTACTTACATTTTTCTTCAGGAAGACAAATTTACTCGAGGGGCTTGAGCCACTTTGTCACATTTGTGTTTCCTTTCTTGGCAACATGAAATTACGTATTTATATAAATAAGGGACCGACCGAAAGTTCGATTTCGATATCGGTATACCTCTAGTATGCCGACAAGCTGCATCTAACATGTTTTTTTTTGTATTCCAAGTTCAAACTAATTTGCTTTGTTTCAATTACATGTAGAAAAACAACATTATGGGATGTAATTAGTTACGTTGTGCAAAAAATAAATATGAGCTCTAGGCTTAAACATGCGTCAATAATGCATCTTTCACTTTAATTCTACGCCAAACTACATAGTTGGCAGAAAAATGCAGGATAACTGTAGGTTATACCTAAAAGTTTAATTAGAGAAGAACTTGTGCGTAAAATAAATAGACTATCTGTTATATGTATAATATACTAAAAACTTTTCTCCCCGATGCATTGTTTCCGAATAAACGGAAATTCTCTCGAAAACAAAATTAGATTTCTATATTAAAAGTTTTAAGCACGCAACAAAGTTGTTTTTTTTTTTAAATAGTTAAATGACTTAATTAATATTTTATACAATTTGTCAACTGGCGGAATCGCGTGGACCTGCGAGGCGGTGCGGTCAGTCTGCTTCGACGCTTTGCGACGGGTATTTGTTTTGGCCGTTGGCAAGCGTCACGCCTTTTCACATACGGGGTGGCTAAAGCCCATTAGTGCCCACGCCTTGCATAATTAGCGATTTAATCATTTGAATGTTTACGATAAAGTACTCGCAACTAGTACTTATGTCTGTGTAAGGACATTTTGAAAAGTAAAAAAATCATCTAGAGCAATTTTAGATAATAAAATGCAAGTATGTTATTAGTATATGAGTACACATATACAATGACGACCCGAATGGCCGAGTCGGCAGTGACGCTGCCTACGAAACCAAGGGTCCCGGGTTCGAGTCCCGGTGGGGGCAAATATTTGGTTGATGAGAACGAATGTTTGTACCCTAGTCATGGTTGTTTATCTATCTAAGTATAATATTTGTCTATATAAGTATGTGTATCGTTGTCTAGTACCCAAGATACAGGGAATCCTAGTTTGGGGCTAGATCAATGTGTGTAAATGGTGTCCAAGGTATTATTATTATTTTTATTAAATATTTGTCTCTAATTGAAGGAATAAAGAAAGTTACAAAGAGTACGGCATAGGTATAACCAGTTGGGACAGACCTTATCTATAACACCAAGTTAGGTCATATAATCTTCAACGCTATTTTTCTGCAGATTTTACAAATAGTATTTTCCAACATATAATATTATACTGAACTGAAATTACCTTAAAACGTTATTAAGATATATTTTTCAGCTCTATCACTATAACATATGAACACTCTTGCGATGGGAAGAGCTGGCAGACAACCGACCTGAATAATAATAATAATAATAATAGAATAGAATAGAAAAATCATTTATTCATCTCATAATTACATATAAATTTACAAATAACACCCCAAACAACATAGTTGTTTCTCGGGGCAAATACACTCTGTTTAATAAATCCATTTTACACACTTTAAGCTTTTAAAGTAGGTATCAATATTTATATTCTTATACATTTAATATATAAATTTCAAATAAATATGATCAAAGTTAAAGTTAGAGCAAACAATGGTTAGATTCAATTACATATTTATAACGTATTTAACTGATCTAGTTAAGTAATTACTTATTAAGGTAGATAGGCACACGCGACAAGTAGGTATGTAAGATATGAGTTCATGAAACTATAAAACAATACAATTATTATGTAGGTATGTAGTTGGAATTACAAGATACAGGTACATGGAAAAGTAAGTAATACAAGTTCAAGAAAACGAGTAATAGTTTTTTTTTTTTTGTAACAATTAAATTACTTACAAGATACTTTAGACCACCACACATATTAGAAATGTTCAAGAAAATGTTTTTTGAGTGCCCTGTTTCTAGCACTCACTTTATATGGTAATACATTCTTCGTTAAGTCAGACATACTATTAAATGTCTTAGGAACTAAGTATTCTTTTGTTCGTTTTCCGTAGTTATTATTCACTTTAGGTACAAAGAGTCGACCCTTACTAGCCCGCCTGGTTTTTATTCTACTATTTAATATGATTTTGTATCTATTATCCCAATATTCTTCCTTTGCTATCTCCAAAAGGATTTTTTTATCAACAGGAATTACGTTACATTTTTTAAATAAGCCCTCATAATTACCTGTGTACTCAATTTTAACTTTTTTATCAACTAAAATCTTCAGGAATCGTATTTGCAATTGTTTTATTTTATTAATATACGTTTTATATGAACCACCGTAAGTTATAATACCATATGATATTAGTGAGTCTACTAGTGCAAAATAAAGGCAGTAAAGGACGGATCTAGGCACACAGTACTTTAATTGATGAAACTTTCTAAACAGTATCCTTAATTTATCCACAACAAAGCCAATGTGTTTTTTCCAGCTAAACTTACAATCAACAATTATACCTAGGTACTTACATTCGTTAACCTGTTCAATATGCTGGCAAGTACAACATCCGGTCCAACATGCATTATTATGAAGACAATTATAGCTATGACCTATGACGACTAGTTCGTTATTTCGATTCTTAAAACTTGAGGAGATGCACATAATATTTGTCTTTTTAACATTTAGAATAATACCATTATCGTGAGCCCATCGTGTAATATTATCGAAATCCTCCTGTAAATATTTTTGTATTACATTTATATCTTTGTGGCCGTACATGAGACAGGTATCATCAGCAAACATATAAATATTACAATGTTTCACAACTTTAGGCATACTATTTACGTGCATTATGTAACAGGCCGGCCCGGTCACTGACCCGGTTGCCACCCCGTACCTGACATCTTCGCAGCTCCCAGTGTGGTTAGTTACTTTAACTGCTAATTTTCTATTGTTTAAATATTGTCTAAACCAGTCATTTAATCTTCCTCTAATACCACAGTTCTCCATAGACTTCAGGAGGACCTCATGATCAAGTGTATCAAAGGCCTTCCTGAAGTCTATGAAGATAACCCCCACCTGGTTCTTATTATTTAAATGATTGTTTATATCGTTCGCAAATCGTGACAATAATGTTGAGGTACTTTTCCCTTTCTGAAACCCACACTGCGATGGTGAGATGACGTCATGCTTAGTTAGAAAATACAAAATTTGGCCTGTAATAGCTTTTTCCACAATTTTATTAATGCACGAAAGAATTGCAATGGGACGATAATTCGTGGTTTCACTGTGGCTTCCATTTTTAAATATTGGACGAATAATTGAAAGTTTGAGGTTTTCAGGATATTTTGACTGTTCAACAAAGAGGTTAATCATTTTAGCTAAGACTGGGCTAATTTCTAGCTTAATTTCTTTTAGATCGCTTATTCTTATCTGATCAAAGCCAGGTGACATTTGGTTATCAAGTTGGTCGATAATTTTTTCGATTTGTGATGGAGTTACTTTGATAAAACGTATGGAGGCATTCATAACTTTAGTATAATATTCCCTCTCTAGCAACTCAGAATTACAAATATGTTGAGACTTGAGTAGTACGACTTCGTTTGCAAAAGTGTGGGCAAAGTTTGAACATATAGTTTGTATATCAAACTGACTACCCATATGCTGCATGATCACTTCGTCCAGGGACTTTTTACTACGCCCCAGCCAATCATTTATGTGTTGCCATATTTTTTTGCTATTGCCCCCATGTTTTTTTAGTATATTTTTTTTATACAAATTTTGAGATTTATTTATTAATTTGAAAGTTTTATTGCGATACCTAGTGTATTCTAATCTTTTAGCCATATTGTTAGGACAGGCCCTCCATAGGCGATACAATTTATCCTTATGTATTATACAGTTTTTTATCTCAGCAGAAAGCCATGGACAGGAGTCCTGTTTACATTTACGAACTTTAATTGTTTTTAAATTCTTATTATAAGTGACTTCAAATATTTTACACATTTTTTCATAAATCAAAAGTGGACAATCTAGGTACATCAACTCTGACCAATCAGTGTTTTTTAAATCTTGTTTAATTAATGGGTTATTCAAAATTTGTTTAGTATTTTTTTTATCTTGTCCCGTAACTTCATTAGTTGTTATATTTAAGCATATAAGATGATGATCAGAGATGCCACACCTAACAATGTTCGAACTAAAATTATTAATTTTACATTGTCTTATTAAAATATGATCCAAACATGAGATGATTAGCTTTCCATCCCTAATTTCTTCCCTAGTTACATCTGAAATTGTATTAAGCAGTCCGTACTCACTCAACATGTCCTCATACAGCACAGTATCCGTGTGATGTTTAGATAATGTATTTATATTCATATCACCGATTATAATGAGGTCACGGTCACGCGGAACCGTGTTCACAGCAGTTTCGAGCTCGCGCACAAACACTGGCACCTTAGACAAAACTTTTTTCGACGAAGGCGGTCGGTACACCGCTATTAGGTGCAGCCGCGACCCTCGCACCTGGATGGTGCCAGTAAGTGACTCGCACGAGGTGAAGAGCGTTTGCTCGCGCTGGAAGACGTGTTCTTTTCGAACATACATAAGTATGCCACCACTTCTCTTAGTCTCACGGCAGACAGCATACATATCAAATCCCGGAAGCTGGTACATGGAGACAAAGTCGTCTTTCAGGTTAATTTCTGAGAATATTAGTATATCTAAGTTTGTCAATGTATCACCAAACTGAGAGAGAACCTCACCAAAGTGTTTCTTTAATGATCTGACATTTAAATGGGCAATGTTGATATCTTTATTTCTGTTTAGCGTTAGGTGTCTTAGCCAGGTTTTTCGATTGGCATAAGTAGTGCAATAGTTCTCTTGTACATCGTTGTAATTGAATTGAATGCTTAACGGTTAATCGAGTAAAAAATTATGCAGGTATCATGTAGTGGGTACCCTCAAGTTTTCATAATCGCCTCCAGGTCTGCCGTGGTGGTAATATGGAGTGTACGGGAACCTTCATTTTTTTTACAGAGAATGCGCCCTTTCTTAACATCTATGAACTTAAAGTTACCTCGGAGGGTTTGCTTAGTGTTCCACAGCAGCTCCCTGTTATATTTGGTGAGATCCTCATTGATAAAGATGGCGGTGCCCTGCTGTTCTCCCGGGTACAGGTCGCTGTTGCTGCGGAGGAGGCCCCGCTTGCTCATCCACAGGTCGCGCGTGAATAATAATAATGGTCACTATTACACACATTGATCTAGCCCCAAACTAGGATTCCCTGTCTTGGGTACTAGATTCAGGGAATCCTAGTTTGGGGGGGACAACGATACACATGTCTACACACAGTCTAAGTATAATATTTATCTTTAGGTATATAAATACCTAAAGATAAATATTATACTTAGACTAGGGTACAAACATCCGTTCTCCTCAAATAAATATTTGCCCCCACCGAGACTAGAACCCGGGACCCTTGGCTTGGAGACTCACTGTGTAGCTTAAGGTGTTCCAGCTTGAGAGGCAACAAGAACTGACCACGACCGAAATCAAGGCCCGACACCTACGCCCAGACATGACTACAACGACGAACGAGGAATACTGACTTCTCCCTTGAGTCAGCGAACGTTCAAAGCCATCACTGGCTACATGAGCCGTAAGTGGGCATTCCAACGAATCTCTCAATAGCAGAGGTGGTCATTATAACGAAGCGCATTAAATAGCATGATACTGAAATAGTAGTTTATGTGACTGCTACATAATGGAGTTACATACACTAGTTTATCTACACACATATCATAAGCTCTCTTTAATGTGTTTAGGAACCGCATGTTCGACCGGCATGGTGGCATTGATAATTCCTTTGCACTTGTTTAGCTTGTTCAGTAGGACCAACTTCACAAACAAAGTAGGGGCGGCACGCAGGCGGGCGTCGACGTTCGAAATTTGAATGTCATAATGTGTAGAAAAATTACACATTATGGTTATAATGTGTAATTTTTCAGATAAGAAATGAGTTTTTACCATTATGCTGATCGTAACGTGCGGTTTTTGTACGCAGTAAAGAGGGTTTATGATGCGTGTGTAGATAATAGTAGTTTATGTGACTGCTACATAATGGAGGGCATTAATACTCGAGAGTGGGTTTAAGAAACGAGCCGAAGGCGAGTTTCATAATAATATCACTCGAGAGAGTTTTAATGCCTAATTATGTACAGTTACATACACTAGTTTATCTACACACATATCATAAGCTCTCTTTGATGTTTTCAGGAACCGCATGTTTGACCGGCATTGTGGCTCTGCAGTTGTTTAACTTGTTCTGTAATACCAACTTCACGAAGGCGGGCGTGGCGTTCGAAATTTGAATGTCAGTACCAACTTCACAGACAAACTAGGGACAGCACGCATGCTGGCGTCGGCGTTCGAAATTTGAATGTCATATTATGCAGAAAAATTACACATTATGGTCATAATGTGTAATTTTTCAGATAGGAAATGACTTTTTACCAAATAGTTTAACATTATGCTGATCTTAACGTGCGGTTTTTGTACGCAGTAAAGAGGTTTTATGATACGTGTGTAGATAAAATAATTAATAGCACTGCTTTTGACAAATTAAACAGACTGCTATATGCGAAAATGCTATAATGTGCTTGCTTCGCGTTACGATGCCGTTTCGCAGTTCACAGTCGTCGCGGATTGCACGCGATTCACTGGCCGGCACGGTTTGGCAACGTAGCGCTTGCTTCTAGCTACAACCATCTAGCTATAACTAATAAAACAAATATATTGCAGGTGTTTGTTTTATTGGTAAAAATGCATCACTGCGTTGCGTAATTACGTAATTTGCGCAGCGTGCGATTGAATTCCCTCGATAAATAATAGAGTTGTAAAAGATTTTGATCTGGTCTATTCTAGCTAGAGATAAGTGTAAAGTATGTATAGAATAGTTAAGTATATAGTGTAAATTAGTGTAAAGGATTAAGCGCAGTAAATAGAAAAAAAAGCTACTGCGGCAAGTGCGCATATAATTTTCGTTTCCTACCAATAAAGCAAATTTAGCAATATAGCAAATAGCAGAATAGCCATTTCTTTTAGCAGCTTTAATAAAATAGCACTGCAAGTATATACATTATTTAAAATTATCAGTTATGCCAACCTCTACTCAATAGGCGAAAAAGTCGCTGAGACCGATAACGGTCCGTCATCATTATGATCATCATCACACTCACGGTCCACATTATACAGAGATATGTTCAACAGAATATATGATACAATCGTTTATGTAAAAAAAAAAATTAAACCTCAGTAATTGTGTAATAAATATATGGGCATAAGAAAGATTGAAACTTGTAACATGATAGCTTTGGGTGTGGTGGCAAAATCGCGCAAATCCCTCCCCCGGGGCCCGCCATCTGTCGCTTTATCTCCAAACCCGTTAATGGTGTTTTCGCTTTCTTGGGAAAACTATAATATATACGATAAAAGTATCAATAGCAAAAATAAACAAGAGAAAATTTCCTATAGGTTTGTCTCAACCTCTTTTTGTTAAATCAACAGTTTTAGCGTACGAGCGCCGCAAAGTCAACTTCAACATGCGTTATGGCCAAAGGTGCCTATTAGGGCTGCTTACTAAGCCTCTGCTGTCCCTCCGTCCGTCCGTCCGTCCGTCCGTCATTCCGTTTGTCCATCCGCGAGCTATATCTGATGAACCGTAATAGGTACCCTTCACCTAAGCTACCGCAGTATTTTGCCCTGATATTTGCTGTAAAAATCAGTATATTTGCTGTGCAAATCAGTATTATTGATGTGCTGTTTAATATTTCCCATAAACAATCTACCTACAGATATTAGAGACATATTATCACCCTTAAACATAAAACCTAAACTTAAAAAATACTTCTCCTCCCCTTCCTATCCCAAACCCCACATAAATTATTGTGTAAACATGCAAATAACTTACCTACCACAAAAATTACACGATTTGTGTAGTGTACTAATAAATTTAAGAATATATTATGTATGATAGCGCAAACTAGAATCTACACACAACCCCATAAGGTTTCGGTGGACCTATTTAGGATGTTATATTATTATTTAGTAAATAAATTATAATAATAACATACAAAGCTATGAATGTACCTGGTTACCTAAATGGAGTATGAAAGTAGCCGCACCATTAAGTTTGTAAACTACATTTTGCGAGCTTAAATCTAACCCTTTGACTTTTCACAAAATTTTAAGGCCCAGGGTCCCCATAAATCCAACGTCACCTCACAACGTCACCTCATTTTTAGGGTTCCGTACCCAACGGGTAAGAACGGAACCCTATTACTAAGACTTCGCTGTCCGTCCGTCTGTCACCAGGCTGTATCTCAAGAACCTAGCTAGCTAGAGAGTTGAAATTTTCACAGATTATGTATTTCTGTTGCCGCTATAACAACAAATACTAAAAAACAGGATAAAAGAAATATTTAAGGGGGCTCCCATACAACAATTCTTTCAATACCACATACAAACTTATGGATGCACCTGGTTACGTACATGGAGTGTGAAAGTAACCGCACCAATAACTTTGTAAACAATATTTTGCTGTGTAAAATCCAAACTATTCACTCCACACCATCGCTTCCATTGAACGGTGGTACGGAACCCTTCGTGCGCGATTTAGACTCGCACTTGACCGGGTTTTTTAAATATGTCAAGCCATTTGGTAATATGTTTATTTCTATCTATATCTCCGTCATTTAAAAAATATGTCTATAAACTGAATCGATAAAAAATAAATCATCGCAAAAACACTTTTATTTGAGATATCAGGATTTTTAGGGTTCTGTACCTGAAGGATGCCAAATTACTAAGCCTCCGCTATCCGTCTGTCCGTCCGTCCGTATGTCCGTCCGTCTGTCACTGGTCTCTACCGGAACAACCAAAATAGGTATAGCTGAAATTTTCACAGAGTTTGCATTTCTATGGCCGCTATGACAACAAATAATGATGAAACATACGGATTTTTATTAATTAAAAGTAGAACCCATACAAGAGATTATTTGTATGGCCATTTTCTTAGCCATTTTGTTTTATTTATTTATCGGTGAACTGAACTGGACTCTCCCGATCTTAACGGAAAAGATCTTTAATTGCGGGTATTGAGTTTTGAGCTTATTTATTTGTCATTATACGATTGATAATTGCTCATTTGAATTATAATTCAAATGAACAATTTATTATAGTAAATAATATTAACTTTTTTATCATATTTAAATTTATTTCTGTAAATAAGATTCTCAATTTCTATCTACTTCCGGTTTCAATGAGAATGTTTCTTTCGTTAACCTGAGTACAAACTTCAATAGTTACATACTACACACAAAACTCTTTTCCGATATCTCGTTGTAGGGCCTTGAATGTAGTCCTTTCTAGTGTTTAATATTTTATCAATCAAAAATTAAAAATGTATACACGTACAAAAGACGTCAATGGTATGGAACCCTTTGTGTGCGGTCCTTCGTTCTACTCGCACTTGACCGTTTTTTTATGTTCTGCGGATTCTGAACGAACGGACCACGCTACAGTACACAGGAAAACGCAAGGCCCTCGTCGGCGCCAAACACGCCTTTATCGCGATACAAATGCGCAATGTCCGCATGTTATCACAGAGCATTAGTTGAGTACAATATGCATTTGTAGCGATATGTCAACGGCCCATTGTAGATTGGGCACATCATTATGTGCCGCGCCATATTAAGATATGACGGCATTTCTTGAAATACCCGTTGTCTATGGGGCACATCATGAGGTGCCCAAACCAAAATCGGGCAGATCGATGAGAACCAAGCGGTTGTCGATGTTCCCGGTTAAATGCTTGGCCACATCACGATATGGCCTAAAGATAAAACGTCACATCGTAAAATAGTTTAAATTTTACGAGTCATCAAATTTATTTCATTTTTACAATGTTTTTTTTTTGTTGTTATACGTATACTCGATGACTATTTCTGTATGTTTAAAAAAATAGTTATCTATAAATATATTTTTAGGTTATAAACCAAATCAGGAAAAGTAGGATGGCCATCACACGGGAGTCAGTGGGCTACTATTGGGTATCCGAGTATGAGATTTTAGAGACATTTATTATCCTTATTTGTTTTTTTGTTTATTTGGGAACTGAGTCCACAGCACGATACAATCTAAATTACTTAGCATTAATATATGACATTGGCCAATTAAGGACTCTTTTATACGACCTTAACATTCAATAGAGTAAGCAATAAACTTAAAAATAAAACATAGGCATCTCATATTATTACAAATATGAATAAAACAAAACAAAAGAAATAATAAACAGTTGTCCGTTGTATGTTTGTGTGTATATGTGTTTGTGTGTGTATGTGTGTTTGCGTGTGTGTAGGAAATAGAGCGAATATTATTTAGTTATTCAATTAACTGATAATTAGCAGTTGCATCCGTTAGTATTTTGGTCATGAGTTTTTTGAATAGGCCCGGCGTGTTGTGGAAGATGTCCAATTCAGAAAACAATCTGTTATAAGTGCGTGGCAGGCGGTGGCTGATGGAGTTAGCAGCGTAGTTTGTACGAGCCAGAGATACGTTGAAGAGTGTCGTGTGACGAGTACGGGTCGACGGAGCATTCAGCCTGAGTAGAGCATTGACTAGTTCTGGGCAATCAACAACACCATGACAAACATTATACAGAAGCTGCACATCTAACATGGCTCGGCGAGATTCGAGGTTGAGGATGTTATAATGACGGCATTCCTCTGCATAATTATCATTTTGAAATCTGTCACGGAAGCTTAGTTGTTTCAGAATTTTTTGCTGTATTCTTTCGATCATATTTACATATACTGAGTACTGTGGATTCCAGATCGTACAGCAATACTCGAGGATGCTTCTGACATATGCAAAATACAGAACACGTACACAATCAATATAAGTGAATGGTTTGCTGACTCTTAAAATAAAACCAAGGTTTCTAAAAGCCTTATTTGTGATGTGTTCTATGTGTTCTTTAAAAGTAAGCTGCAGGACTCAATTCAGGACTGCATTAATTTACAAGAGGATCTAAACCGCCTATCAGCATATTATATACGTAATAGGATAAACATCAACGTTGCCAAATTTAACATAATCAGCTTTACCAGACGGATCTGGGGGTTATTTTGGACGCTACAAGATAACCCCCAGATCACGAATGTATTGTACTCTTAAAATATATGAGTCATTAAGGCTATACTCATATGAAATTGGCTTTATCCGTCTGGTAAAGATGATTATGTTATATTTGGCAACGTTGATGTTTATCCTATTACGTATATAATATGCTGATAGGTGGTTTAGATCCTCTTGTAAATTAATGCAGTCCTGAATTGACGCTATATTCTAGTATACTTTTTTATCATCAGCGTATAGTACAAGGCTCGAGTTATTGAGGCAAATACCAAAGTCGTACAAATATGCAACATATAGTAGAGGTCCCAAAATAGACCCTTGAGGAACACCAGAAGGAATTGTTACGACCAGATCCAACCGATACCCACCAACGACCACAGCTTGACATCTTTTATTGATATATGATTCAGTCCATCGCAAGAGATCGCCCTGTATTCCTAATTTCATCAATTTCCTTAGCAAAATGAAATGATCGACGCGATCAAATGCCTTTTCGAAATCTGTATAAACAACGTCGACTTGTCCACCTCCATCCGAGGACCGAGTTCACAAATACAGCCAGGTTAGTTGTTGTGGACCTGGCCCTCACAAAGCCGTGCTGTTCACCAGGGATGTTTACAGCAATGTTTTGATAAATGTGTTTGTGAACTACTTGCTCCATCACCTTACTGAATACATTAAGAATCGATATTGGCCTATAGTGTTCAACTGGTATCCTAGAACCCTTTTTATGCACTGGGACGATATTTGAAAACTTCAACAAAGCCGGAAACTCTCCCACGTGGAATGATCTATTGAATATTATTGCTAGGGGCTTAGTTAGTGATTCCTATGGATCGATGTCGATGATATCGATCGATGGGGTGGTTCCAAAAGATCTACATCAGGATAAGAGTCAGCAGGTGAACAGAACATTTAACCAAAATACTGATTGAACGCATTACATATTTCCTGTTTCGAGCTCAAGACTTTGCTGTCATACGTCATGTTCTGCGGATAACCGGAACCATCCTTTCTCCTAGATTTGACATATGACCAAAAAAGCTTAGGATTCTCTTTAATACCTTCCTGAGTCAACCTTATATAGCCCCTATGGCACTCCTCTTGCACTTGTTTTTGTCTACTACGCAGGAGAGAGAAGGTATCATAGTCTGAAGGGTTTTATATTTTTTCCAAAATGAGTGATACTTATCCTTCTCCCTGATAATGTTAATTAAGGCTCGGCTGTACCATATGGAGTATTGACGCGAGCTACAAGTCCTGATTTTCGGTACAAATGTTTCAATAGCATCATGTATTTTTTAATTTAGGAACAAAACCGCGTCGTCAACCACACCCTACCCAAGGATACTACAGTCAGTCTCCAGAAAGAAATTATTCATGGAAATATAGTCACCTTTCCTAAACTGATACTTTAAACGTTTCGTAGCCGGTACGGTACGAACACCGACTTCCGAGGACTCAAGCTGGAGAGTGACGTGAAATATGTCCTCGTCAACAACGGGCGAACAAGACTGAGACACATCAACATAAAAGTTACTGTATACTAAGTCTAGGATATTATTGCAGCAATTTTTTAGTTTATTATGTTGTTCAAAACCGAGAAAGTTCATAAGATTTATGAAGTTTGTTGCCGAATTTTGAAATGCAATAGTACCATATTAAATGCACACAGGCGATCCTGAATCCCAGATGAGATATGACAGATTAATGTCACCCACCAGCATAAAAAGGTCATAGGGATTATTCTGTGTAATATCACCCAAATTATCCAAGAAACTCTGTGTTCGTTGAGGCAGATTAGTATCGGATGTATACTAACGCTATATGTAAGTTGCGCTTATTATTATCACCAGGTACTGACAACCAAATGCTCTCATAGTCATCCTGTTGCCATTCGGGTCGGGGCCGTACGGCGAGCGCGGGCGCACTGCGCACACAGCGCCATTACTCCGCCGCCAGCGGTCGCGGAGGCACGGTCTCGGCGAATTATGTCGTAGCGGTCCGGATAACATATTTCCGCATTTAAAAATCCCTTACACAACTTTGTCTCTGTGATGAAAATAAGGTCAAGGTCAAGTGCCGCAATACCGTTGTATAACGTGAACATCTTCGTACGTAGTCCATTAACATTTTGATAAAAAACACGAAGATTAGGGAATTTTAAGCTGTCTTTTTAAAGATATGTTTGAATAAAACGGAAGGACCAGTTGACAAAGTTTTTTACCGAGCACATAAAAACTGCAAAGGTAAAATTTTCTCTCTATTTTTCGTGCGTGTTTGTGTATAATATACCGGCTTAGCCCTACGACCACATTGATCTTGGGATCGGATATTTGGCGATGAGCCACTAAGCAGGGGGTGTCACGGCATCTGTACGAGATGGTATGTAATTGTGAATTATGGATGAGTGTCTGTCTGTGAGTTTGATTGTGAGAACAATGGCAGGGAGGGAACATAATTATAACCAACAGAATGATGTAAAACATGGCAGATAATGTTATATAGGCAGATCATAATATCCTTATTATTAAATGTTGTTTTATTTGCAAAGGCTTCGCTGCGCTCCACTTCCCCGCGTTCCTGTTTTGGCTCTTCTAAGTTCCAACCGAACCAATAATACAATTGAAATTTAGCCACAATAACCTACTCTCGCCAAATTTGCCTTTTTTGATTTCATTCAGTCACAAGCTCGCTCCGCTGGTTGCACATACAGGTTCTAACCTAAACCAACGTACGGGGCCAAATCTATTGTCACCCTACTATTAGATTTGCCAAGTTATAGGCTGGTAGATCATCGAACGTTGTGCTTGAAACAATAAGGCGGATCTTGCATGGCGGCTCATAAAATGCCGCCATATCATGATTGCCAAATTTCGGAGTCGCATTATGATGTGCCGAATTTGACAATATAATCTAATAGCACTTTTTGATAACCCGCGTATAATAAATACGGCTCAGCTCTGAGTTAGAGTCGAGAATTTAGTCTATCTAACGAACCGCCCCAGCTCAGGTAGCTTTCGAGAGGAGAGACAATCGATCAGGCTATGCAAACATTTACTTCGTCAATACTTGCATGAACAGCGAGTTACATAAGTGCACATGCATTGCTTCTAGAACCATTGAACTAGAAACACGTCACAGACATCGTCATAGCATATAAGTCCTGAGAATTTTGAAGTGAAATCTTCTTTATAGTGCTACATTTTGCAATCATTAAAAAAAATGAAAACCTGAACTGAACGCTCTATTTTGTGACGCTTGATATGGTATTTAACTAGGTAATCCAATAAATTTAGAAACCTGTCTCAAGCTGAATCTATTTCTACATAAAAACGTTTGAGAATATCAGAACTGTATATTTCTAGCAGCTGTATTTTATAAACTCAATTTTGTGTTAAAAGACAGCATTTGAGTATGACATCACATTCTAGTATTTCATGGAACTCGTGAGCAAAATTACCATTTTACACTTATCAAACATCTACAAAACTTTTGGTCACTATTTAGAATTATGTTGTTTTTATCGTAATTGATGTAATTCATCTATTTTCAATTAAACTGATGTACGGTTACACCGTGCATATAATGTTTTGTTAACGTGGCAGTTTACTCAGCCCGCATATTTCTACCGTAATAAATTTAGTTGACCACTTACAGTGAAGACAAAATGACGTGTTTCATTACTACCACTACTTTACTACTTCATTCGTAACAACTCACTACTAGAACTTTATACATCTGTGTGGAAAGTGCCGTCTACTAAGCACTTGATCGTACATTATGGTCCTTCGAGAAAACTCAGTGTGTTCTGTGGTTTTTGGACTGTGGGAGCATTGAGAAGAACTGTGTGCGACCTACGACTCTACGGGTCGAGCTACGAAGAAAAGTTAGCGTGCGCTGACAAAATCAAGCATCGCGACTACTTACTACTGATGAAACAAGCAAGGGACACCGTCTACTACGTGTCGAACTCATCAACTACATACTACCCATACTTACTGAAACTTAAAGGTACCAACTAAACATAACTATGGCTGAACTACAAACTCAGAGCAAAGTTTTTGAAAACATAAAAAGTCTCTGCGCTAACTACAAAAAGGACGGAGCAGAAAGGAAGAAAAGGCCAGACTATCTCAAGAAGAGACTTGTATCACTTGAAACTCAATGGAAGGATTTTGAGCAAAGACATGCATTATTATTGGAATATGAGGAAAAAGATATTGAATATTTTAAGAAATGTGTCTACGAAAAAACTAAGGAGATATACATATATATATATATATACAAACACTAAAGAAAATATACTACAACTCATGTCTCAGGCCTGCAAGAAGACGACTTTGACAAAACTTCAACTACTCTTCTTACTGGAGAAGAACTGACCAAGAAAGTAGATGACACAAGTACCAAGGTTAGAGAGCTACTTACTAGACAGAAAGGAAACTGCAAGGCCATTGACAGGGCCATGTCGAAAGTGAACATTGAAGATACTATGGAGAAATGGGAGATTGAAGATCACCTCAAGATAATGGGATCAAAATGGGAAGCAATAGATAAACTACACTGGTAAACTGGACGCCCTACTGCAAGGTTCGGAGGAAAAGTACTACGACTTATTCATGACTTTGGAAGGCGAATACGACCGGCCTAAAATCACTGCATAAAAATCTGTGGACCAATGTACACTACAAGCAATCCGCACCAAAGATTGAAATCCCCATATTCACCGGAAACTATGGGTGTCTTTTAAAGATTTGTTCTTGGAAACAATACACAACAATCCATCTATTTCCAAGGCACACAAACTTTAACACTTAAAAGCAAAGCTGAGAGGGGAGGCTGAAAAACTAGTGCAGCATTTGAACATCAGTGCTGAAAATTATGAGTCATGCTGGAACATCCTTATGCAGCGCTACGACAATCGCAGACTTCAATTTACATCCTACATAAATACTATGTTGAATTTACCAGTAATCCACCATGCGAGCGCATTTACTGTCAAAAGAATTCATGACGTCATAAATGAATGCATGAATGGCTTAACTAACATCGGCGTGGAAACAGAAAATTGGGATCCGCTAATTGTGCACCTTATGTCGCAAAAACTTGACTCTGATACCTACAACGAATACTGCAAAGAACTACGTGAACCGAGGGAAGTACCAGACCTTCATGAGTTCACAAACTTCTTGGAAAGCCAATTTATGGCGTTAGAAATAAAAACTCGTCAAAAAGAAGTCCCAAAGGTACAGAAACCGCCTCAACCTACTGAAAAGCAGCACTACGGGACATATAAACCGGCTTTTGGATTCAAGCGGGAATATAAGAAGTCATTTTTCACGTCTTACCAAGGACATTGCCCACTTTGTGACGAAAACCACGTACTCATGAAATGCCGCAAGTTTCTAGACATGAACACTGAAACCAGAAACTCTAACGTCGCCCGCATGCAACTCTGCAAAAACTGTCTGTACGACTACGGCAACATGCAGTGCTCATCGACTAAGAAATGCAAAGAGTGTGCTAAGCCACATCACACGCTGTTGCACAATAAGATGAAGAAACCACCCTCAACTCCGGGTTCTGGAAGAAACTCTCTACTCAACGGCAACCTACTCATACTCAAAAGGTGTCGAATCACTTATCCAGTAACGCAACGGAGGTCATATCATATCACTACAGTATAAATCAAAGTAAAAGGCCTCAATAGAACTTATGTACATTTGCGAGCACTACTTGACCAAGGCTCGCAAGTAAATCTTATAACTGAAAATGCAGCGCAACTTTTAAGGCTGCCAAGAAAACATATGACTGCGACGGTGTCAGGCGTTGGGACCGTCACTGGGGACTGCAAGGGACGAATTGGAATTGAATGTCAGTCCATCAACTCTGTCTTCACCTTCAAATCAGAAGCACTGGTAATGAAAAAGCTCATAAATAACTTGCCGAGCAAATCTTTTCAATCAGCAGAATGGGAACACTTGAACAATCTGAAACTGGCCGACCCTGAGTTCAACGTGTCCCACGGCATTGATCTACTGTTTGGGGCGGAGGTTTACTCTACCATCATCATGGAAGGAGTACTGAGAGGCACCAATGAATCCCCCATTGCGCAACAAACTCAGCTAGGTTGGATCCTGTGCGGCAATGTCAAGACTTCTTTCAACTGTCACGCAACCTGGTCAATCTGGAAGACCTGACTAAATTCTGGGAAACAGAAGACATCACTGAGGGGAACGAAGATATACCATCCGATGATGAGTGCGAGATCTATTACCAACAAACTACGAAAAGAAACTGCGATGGAACTTATGTTGTCAAGATGCCATTATACCCGAATTACGAAGAAAAACTGGGAAACTCTAAATCTGCGGCAACTGCCCAATTTTTGCAACTAGAAAAAAGACTTTTCGGCTATGTACAAAGACTTCATCCAGGAATACATAGATCTGGACCACATGCAGCCCGCAACTACTGTTTTTAATTCAAGCCCTGTATACTACTTGCCTCACCATGGGGTACTACGGGAGCAGTCCACGACGACCAAACTAAGAGTCGTTTTCAACGCGTCCCAAAAAACAAGCTCGAACTATAGCTTGAATGACTTAATGAAAAAGGGACCTAACTTACAAAAAGACATACAGGAGTTACTAATAAAATGGAGAAGCTACAAATACGTCTATACAGCAGACATCGAGAAAATGTACCGCTGCATCCGGATCGCTGAAGAACAGCAACATCTGCAAAAGATCATTTGGAGATTTTCGACTGACGAATCACTACAAGAAATGAACCTCTGTACCGTTACATACGGAACCAAAAGCGCACCGTGGTTAGCCATGAGAACTCTAAAACAGTTAGCCTCGGACGATCGCCAAAAATACCCCGCGGTACGCTGATTGTACTATTTGCAAGGCGGTGGAATGAACTTACGTAAATGGACAAGTAACTGCACAGAATTACTGCAAACTTTATCAGAGGATCAAATATCAACGAAGAATGTGTTCAATTTTAAACAAGGAAATACTACGAAAACTTTGGGTCTCGGCTGGAGTCCAAACTCTGACGTGTTCATACTCAACTGGGACATGGAAAAACCTCCAAAAAAGGCTACAAAAAGGAGTCTTTTATCTGAGATATCAAAACTCTACGACCCGCTTGGCTGGCTCTCACCCATAACTGTGTCAGCAAAACTTATATTTCAACGGGTGTGGGTGGAAAAGATGAGTTGGGATGAACTATTGCCCGACGATATTGAAAAAGAATGGCTAAAACAACGAAATGAACTACCAGCAGTAAAGGACATAAAAATAAAAAGATGGATCGGCGGAACTCAAAGGGATCTCGAATTAGATGGGTTCTCTGATAGCAGTGAGAAGGCGTTAGCGTGTGTGATTTATACACGACTTATTGACGATAACGGCCAGACAAAAATCACCTTAATTGCCGCCAAAACAAGAGTGGTCCCTATGGGTCAAAAAACCACACTTCCCAGACTGGAACTGTGCGCAGCTATGTTACTGTCCCAACTGATGGAGAAAATCAAGAAAACTCTGAAGGAAAACAACCTGACTGTGTTCGCCTGGAGTGATTCGAAGGTTGTACTAGCCTGGCTAAAAGGCAACACAGCTAGATGGGAACGATATGTAGCAAATCGGGTCACAAAAATACTCAAAATCATCCCAGCCGAACGATGGCACTATGTGAAATCGGATCAAAACCCAGCCGATTGCGCAACTAGAGGAATGTTTCCTATCAAACTATTGGAACACAACTTGTGGTGGCAAGGCCTAGAATTCATAAAAACTATGGCGACTGAGGAAGCACAGGAATGCGCAACCTGCCTGTATACTACCAGCCTGGAACTTGACGCGCATTCCTGTACAGTACAAGCTACAGAACAAATGGAAAACTTTATAGAAACTTTGCTAGAGAAGTGCAGTACTTTAACACGAATTACCCGAGTTATTGCATGGGTGTTACGTTTCATTAGCAAGTTGCGACAAAGGAAGCAACCGGACGCGAGCTACCTAACTACCGTGGAACTGACAAAATCCGCTGAGCTTGTGATAGAATACGTACAAAAAATGGAATTTGTCACTGAACTAGCACTGTTGAAGCAAGGCGTAATTACTTCAAATAAAAGCAAAATTCACAAGCTGAGCCCGTTTCTGGACAAAAAGGGCATACTACGCGTTGGTGGACGGCTCATAAACTCAGACCTACCACCAAACATGAAGCATCCTGTGATACTGCCGAATAATGGAAGACTCACTCAACTGGTCATCGATCAAGCTCACGCCAACACATTGCATGGCGGAGCGCGACTGACCCTGGCTCATATCCAACAGCAATACTGGATAATCGGAGGAAACAGAGCGGTGAAAACATATCTGCGACGGTGCGTGAGATGTCATAGGTACAAGACGGCTGACAACAATCAACTCATGGGAGGACTGCCAAAACAAAGAATCACGCCTTCGCGTCCCTTTACTCATACGGGCGTGGACTTGACTGGTCATGTGGACGTAAAACTCAACAAGGGCCGTGGCATATCAACATCCAAAGCCTACATCGTGATCTTTGTGTGCATGTGCACAAAGGCAGTGCACATTGAACTAGCATCGGACCTCAGCACTGAGACATTCATTGCCGCCTTTCAACGAATGTGCGCAAGAAGGGGGACGCCGACCCACGTATACAGTGATAACGGAACTAACCTGGACGGGGCGTCAAAGGCACTACGCAAAGAATTCGACTTCTACAAGACGATACTTACACCGCAATTCTTTGACAAAATAAATACTCTCCAGGTCACCTGGCATTTCAACGCCCCCGCGTGGCCCAGCGCTGGCGGTCTCTGGGAGGCTGCAGTGAAAGGGATGAAACATCATCTACGGCGAGTACTTGGAGACCAAAAACTTACTTACGAAGAGTTTACTACACTACTCGCACAGATAGAAGGCTGTATGAACTCGAGACCGCTGTGCCCACTGACGGAAGATCCAGATGAATACTTCAACTACTTGACGCCGGGCCATTTTCTCACAGGCAGTCCGGTAATGACAATCCCGCAAGCTAGCGATGCTGACGTCAGAAACATCGACTTGAGACAAAGGTGGCGTCTAACCGAACATATGCTGCAGCAGTTCTGGAAGGGCTGGTCGAATGAGTACCTGACACAGCTGCAAATTCGGAGCGAATGGAACAAACCAACTGAAAATGTTCAAATAGATGACGTCGTGCTGGTAAAGGAGGATAACCTGCCTCCCGGGAAATGGGCACTTGACCGGGTAATCAAGACTCATCCCGGTCCAGACGGATACGTGCGAGTGGCCACGATAAAAACTCAAACTACTACTTTGAAAAGGCCCATCGTAATACTATCACCATTACCGTTGCCGACCAATGCAAAAGATGACGCTGCACAAAATGATCCCGACAAGAATGCACCCAAGCGCAAAACAAATGCGAAGAAAGGCTTTTTAATGTTATTAACCTTACTGATAACGCTCTGTGTGTTTACAACTCAGACACACGGAAGCGGCGGCAACATAACAACGAGGGCTCATATTACACCATTTTAAGCCGCGCGCCCTATCTACTACGACACGAGAGGAAAAATACAAGCAATCAATGACGAATGGACACTCCTAATGTACTATAACTTGACTAACTACTGGGATGGAGTTCATCGTATTGAAGCATATCTCGCTGATGTGAAGGATCTTTGTGAAAAAAACCGATCCAAGATACTGCAAATCTACGCTGCAACAGCTTTATCACGAGGTCGAAATACTCAGCTACTACAACACCATACTACTTGCACCGCACACGCATCTATCAAGTAGAAAGAAACGTGGACTATTAAACGCAGGAGGCTACATAGCCAACAGCTTATTCGGCATTCTAGACCAACACTTTGCGGATGAGTACCAAAAAGACATAGAGGCAGTACAGAACAATGAAAACTACTTGCTCGAACTAATTCGGAATCAAACATCCATAGTGGAACTAGAAAATAACGTACTCAAGAAAAGTGAAACCAACATCCAGAAGCAATTTTTGATGATTGATGGATTTATGAACCAAACTGAAACCATGACTGAAGTCTACAAAGGTCACATGGAAGTCCGGCTTCTGTCCCCAGTCAACCTTATCAAGCAACTAGACGCTATATCAGCAAAACTGCCGAGAAAATTATCTCTGCCGACAAAAAATACAAAAGAGGGTATGAAGGACTTGTACAAACTCCTCTATGTGAAGGCGAGAGTAACAGAGACTTACTTCCTATTCGAAATCCACATACCATTAATCTCGGACGAAATCTACACATTTTATCAAGCTATACCGTTACCTATTAAAGTAAACAAGGAAACTTCATGAAACTATCATCAACCTACATCGCCGTAAACTTTCAGAAAAATAGGTATATAACATTGATGGAAGAAGACTTGAAGCACTGCGTTCAACAAAAAACAGACAACTTTTTGTGCTACAAAAATCTTCCTGTCTACAACTTAAATAACTATAAGATCCCATGTGAAGCAAAACTACTGGGTCATCACTCTAATTTGCCGTGCGCAGTCACCCGTGCGCCGTGCGAAGACGAATGGATCGAATTACATGCACCAAACACATGGTTAGCTAAGTGCTGCGCGACTTGCGCCTTTCGAACCATATGCGATAGCGACGTGACAATGGAAACTTTGACATCATCCGGGATAGTAACTCTTGCTCAAGGATGTATCCTACAATCGAATGAGCTAACTATCTTCTCGCACAACCAATACAGCAGCGACGCTAAGCTGGAATACAACTTCAACATACCGCTACTAAACTCGTCGATAAATAACATTGTGAATATCACATATCACAATCAGAACCAAGCGTTTCAATATAACACTGCCGAATTAGATGAGATTGACAAGAAAATTAACTCGCAGAAAGACCGCAACTATCTCCCATCATCAGTCACAATCCACGACGTCCATCAATACGCGATCAGCTACATCCTCCTAGCAGCAGCATTTACGGTCCTAGTCATATGGATTATAAGAAGATGCTGTCCTCACATCTGCACAAAAATGAGACGCACGCAAGCTCGCATGGAAATCATCGAGCTACAGACGCTATCCAAAGCGAAACAGCAACAAGCGCAGAAGGCGCATCCCACTTCAGCTGATGGTGATAATATCGCCTTTAATTTTGACTAACTTAATTTCAACCCAAAATTCTTAAGTACTATGTTTAGTTATTAAGTTGAATTTTATAAGATATACTTCAAGTTTGTATTATGCTTGTATTATGTTGCTTTGAATGATTTTATTTTACTGATTACTTTGTGTTATTAGAATACAGTTTACTACCCCTACTATCTTTGGGGTTTCGGAGCATGTACGGTTACACCGTGCATATAATGTTTTGTTAACGTGGCAGTTTACTCAGCCCGCATATTTCTACCGTAATAAATTTAGTTGACCACTTACAGTGAAGACAAAATGACGTGTTTCATTACTACCACTACTTTACTACTTCATTCGTAACAACTCACTACTAGAACTTTATACAACTGTGTGTAAAGAGCCGTCTATTAAGCACTTGATCATACAACTGATATGCTTACAACTATACTAACAATACTCTAAATAATAATAATACAAGTTCATATAAAATACAAATCAAAATAATAATAATAACTAACTACAAAAGTAACTAATAATTTAAAACTAGACACGCCTAAAAACTGAATACAATAAAAAACACAATACCTACTAAACAAATAAACCGCCCCAGGACATGCCCGACCCAAAGGTACCCATCACACTGGCAGCATTACCGCGCTGCACGGCGAGTGAGATCCTTTGGATCAGGAACGCTCCGGAACGATTGTCAAAACCTCGGTCCCTCAGGCGTCGCCCAACTTGTATTATTATTATTTAAATCGTATTTTGTAAAAAAAAAAAAACAATACTCTAAGCTTACTTATAACTAACTAGCTTAGTTGTTTTTACCAATTAGTTAATTTGCTCTCTATCAATCTACACTTATCAAACATCTACAAAACTTTTGGTTACTATTTAGAAGGTTCGCTGCGCTCGCCCCTACTAGTCTTTGCCTCAGCTATAGCAGTGTTTGTCCTGGTATTTCATTTGCAATTCAAGTTTAAACCAGTTTACTGTTTAACGATTTTAACGGTTAGTTTATCAACTAACGCGTCTTATAGTAAGCAGTACGCTACAGTTTACTATCTGTCGATAGTTGACCGACTGACGAAAAAAAAAAAACGTTAGTTTATCAACTAACGGTTTTGACAATCTTACGGTGACATATATAAACCAAAAATATTTTGTGTAACATTGAACGATTATACCAGATCAAATGACAAGTTGATTGATTTATTTAACCTCAACTTAGTTACAGTATTCCAACATCAGCTAAGTGATATATCAAGAAGTTCTTGACTTTTTACACTGACAAACCCCATTGTAACCGGTAACCTAAGATTTGATTTGATCCAAACAATTTTTTCACATACTGACAAACACATTGTAGCCTGTAATCAAACATATAGTTACCAATAACGTAACTGAAACTTTGCTGATAACGAAACTGTTTTCCTACATACGAACAAGCCCATTGTAACCAGTAACCAATCAATAAATTAAAAGTTTAAACTAGCTTTGGTCACCACTAGCTAAGCAGCAGGTTAACAACTAATCAAGTAGTAAAATCCCAGTAAGCAAAACTAATTATTATTTTTTTACACATATTTTTTAAAAATATACTTAGATTAAATCAACGGGCGGCCTTCCTGTGACGTCAGAGCTTCGCGGAGCACTACCCCGACACGCAGACCTGTGACCCCGCCGACTCCAGTATGATGTCCTGAGGATATTAACAAGTATAGAAGAAATCAACTCAAAACTCAAATCATTTTTCGTAAGTATAGGCAAAAATAATGCACTTTTACAAGTCAAACACTTAATTGTCATATACATGGAGAAAAATTAAGAAAAAAACAAATATGATCAACTACACAAATGAGGTTTGTGTTTGAAAAAGGAAATTTCCCTTTCAATTGTTGATTCGTGGCTGGATCTCGCACAGGAAAAGGAAACTCCATTAACTCTACCAGTGCTTCGGAAATACGCCCGTCAGAGAAGAGAGCTTCAAGAAACCCTTCGCTTGTGAGTCCGGCCCGCACCTGAATGTTTTTTTTAAATACAGCGATGTTCGCGGGATGTGGTTACAAATTAAAATTCAAAGTCGAAATGATGAAATCATTTTAATATTATCGTTGTGCACATATCTAGGTCTACCTAGTATTACATAAAGCCTAAGTAATATTTTTAGGAGTCCTCTGAAAAATAAATCTTAAAACCAGCAAGCGTAAAACTTTTACACAACACCTAAGGCGAAGAGACAAATTCAAAAGCGGCTTATTTACGTTCGATTATACAGGGTGATTGGTTATACGATATATTTATTGTAGGAGGTTAAAGTAGAGCCAGCAAATTTACCCATAAAATGCCCTATTAGAAATTTAATGGGTTACGAGGCAATTAGTTTCTTAACATATATTTAGATTTTGATATTGCGAAATTGATATTAATTAGGGACAAAACAGGAGATACAGGATCGAATCCTGACCATGTACCAATGAGATAATAATTTGATCTTAAGAACCTACATTATCGGACATTAAGTGTTTCGGATAACACGATAAGCTATAGGTCCCGGCTACTATCTCTACGTGTTTGGCTTAATCTTACTCGTATTCTGGTAAAGGCCTGTGACCCTGGGTGGGGACTTTAATGGGCTACATATATAATATCAAAAACCGGTCAAGTGCGAGTCTAAATCGCGCACGAAGGGTTCGGTACCACCGTTCAATGGAAGCGATGGTGTGGAGTGAATAGTTTGGATTTTACACAGCAAAATATTGTTTACAAAGTTATTGGTGCGGTTACTTTCACATTCCATGTACGTAACCAGGTGCATCCATAAGTTTGTATGTGGCATTGAAAGAATTGTTGTATGGGAGCCCCCTTAAATATTTCTTTTATCCTGTTTTTTAGTATTTGTTGTTATAGCGGCAACATAAATACATAATCTGTGAAAATTTCAACTCTCTAGCTAGCTAGGTTCTTGAGATACAGCCTGGTGACAGACGGATGGACGGACGGACGGACGGACAGCGGAGTCTTAGTAATAGGGTCCCGTTTGGAACCCTTCGGGTACGGAACCCTAAAAACTTAACTACTTTTTACACTTAACTTAACTTAACTACATGAGCTCGCACTTACCAGATCAGAAAACTAAAAGTAATTTTCAGGTTGTCAGAAAAATGTTTGTAATATCCTTGTTTTATCAGATATCTAATGTGTTAAAAATGTTCACACTGCTTTAAAACAAATAAATTGTGCAGGCAACCCTGTACTAACTTTCCCTCATGATGCTTTCGGTGTTGTTATTTAAATAATAGTTTGTGGATATTCGTGTGCAGGCATTTAGGAGACGTTTGACAAGTATACAGAATCTAACAGAAAGGGAGTTCAACAAGCCGAAAGGTGGTTCTTAGGGACATCATTCTGAACAACTTTTACTATGGAACCTGCGTGATCAGAGCAACTTTATTTTTCTTATCTCAGTACAGTTCGGGCCTTGCGCTCACCTGAGTTATATTGTGGAGTTGAAAATAAAGTTGCTCTCATCAAGTCGGTCCCATACTATAGGTTATTCAGAATGATGTCCCTAACAACCACTCCACCATAAATAATAACTCCTTTCTACTTTAACCATGCCCTGCACTATGAGCTTATTCCGCCCGCCGCGCCGCCTCATGTATGTTATATATGGCACAGTGTGCATATTGTATGGGAGCTACAATGCAATCATTTCAAAGTAGGGTGAGTAACCTAGAAGAAACAAGGATTACTTTTGTATGGAGCATTCATATTGGAGCACCCTTTTCTCCCAGTCACTATAAAGTTTCCGCCGTACAATAAAATATTACAGTTTAAACAAACTTATTCATATTCTTTATTGCTCAGATCTCCAGACCAGCAGCCTTATGGCGTAACTCTCTGAAGTTGTCTATGGTTCATCTCGTGCTCATACAATTTCATCGCTTGCGGGGTAACACCGAAGGCTTCTAGGCTTCATTCAATGAGCTTGGGTTTGGCCTCCATTATGATGCTACTTGCGTGATACCAATTTGACAGATGAAGCTGGTGCAAGGTGTCAAACGTAAAAGTCTATATGAAGTTCATAGCTCAAATGACTTACGCCATAAGGCTGCTGAGTCCTTTCTACCGGTATGCCTCACTATAGTTGCTATAAGGGGGTTTGTCTATGGTGGATCTAAGTCCACACAAAAGTGACAATGTTTTTACTAGGGTACACTCCATTTCTTTGCTATTAATTCATTATTTTGTTTGGTTCCAAAGTGTATGTAAAACAATTTACCTCAAGCTATAAGCTGATAAAATAAGGATGTTTTTTTAACAAATTTATTCGCTTAGTTCAACAAATATTTTGCAAAATCGCTGTTATAATATTGAAAAATATTTTAATTTTTTCCATCACGTGGGTTGATGGGCTCACTGTAGCAAATATAAGGGCGTTGATTTAACTTCGTTCTATTCCACAGAATCATTTATATATTAGTTAAAAATATATAGCCAAAAAGTTACACAGAGAAAAAAATACTCCATTACTCGTTATGTTCCGAAAGGGTTAAATCTGCTGGAAACGGGCTTTTCCTTTAACCCCTCAAAATATAAGTATCAAATAACAAATCACCCTGTTTGATAAAAAATATTGCTAAGTAGCTTGCTGGTATATGCAGAAAGGTCGTAGTTGAAGCCTGTTTGAGTTTGAAACTCGTTCCTGAGTTTCAAGGAGATGAGGTTTCCTGAAAGGTAAGATTTTTCTATAGCCTAAAGTCAGCCATCTTAGAAATTCGCAGCGTTACTTAAAATCTATCTTTAGGTATAAAGACAAAGTTTCCTCAAAGGCGTCAACACTACATAACGTGAGATATACGGGGTGTAACAGAAATCTGTATTTTTTCATTTTTTTTAAGTGTTGTTAGGGACATATTTCTGAACAACTTTCTCTATGCAAGTTCGATTCTATAAGAGCAACATTTTTTTGCATGTCTATTCGGTTTGGGCCGAGCAGCTAGCCTAGTATGGAGAATTAAAAAATGAAGTTGGTCTATGATCATCACATCACCCACCTTATACTGATTCACACTACTTCTCGAACTCAATTCAAATGAATATATGCCCCTCTTTACACTCAGTACGTAGGTGTACTTATAAAATCCCACACCCCCATTAAGCGAGCTCATAAAAGCTGTTTGTCATATTTTACAGCGTTTTGAAGGCCTCAGTAATGTCATCTTCCGAACGAAAGGTCCTTAAGCCGTGTAACGAAACTTCCTTATGGTAACGATTACGATAAAGACAACGTAATTATGTTATTTAGGAGCGGTTAAGCTTTCACAGATAATCGTGTTATGTTTGGTTTAATATTCACATTTCCATAAATTGCGGCGATGTGCTGACTACCTGCCGGTACGTTAGTACGGAAAAAGAAGTGACGCCTTTTCCCTAATGCGGTGGCAAATAAACTGTAGGTAATTCGATATTCCATTTTGATTATTTGAGAGAGACCATCATCGCAATTTTTATTTCAATAATATTGCTCCCTATCTAACAAGGATATTAAATCAAATGAAAACTGTCTCAAATTTGGCTGACTTGTTTCCTTGGTAAGCTGATAACCTTCGACCCACAGGTCAGAATTCAGTTCAGTTCAGAGATTTTTATTCATAATATCACAAAAATTGAGACTTAATGAACGTAGATAAATAGATAGATAGATAAAATCTTTATTCACTTTCTACAATACACATTTGACAGAAAAACAAAGAAAAATAAGCAGTAGTACGTAGGTAGACAAAAACTCAAACATGCATTGCAAATAGAGAAAAGGCTCTGGCTCAGCAAAGTGTTGCAGAAGATCTGCAACGCTGATATTCTGCCAGAACCTTGATACAATTTACTTACAATACAAACTTAAAATAAGTAAATGATTAAAATTATCTTAATTAATTAATTTTACAAGAAGGAGAAGAACTTGTGATGCATAAAATAAATTTGCTACAAAGAAAGAAGAAGAAAGCATCTTTGCCATCACATTGATATCACTTGCTAAGTGGGTTAATTAAGATAAAATAAACCAAGTAAGTGAGAAGTTAGGTCGCCGAAAGGTCGAGTAAAATTAGGGTAGGTGCCATAATTGTTCATTCGGGAATGAAATAGGTAAATAAATTGATAAAGTATATATATATATATAAATATATATATATATATATATATATATATATATATATATATATACATAGTCAGGTCATAAGTTCTGTCACATGTGCAATATGAAATAATTTAGACATGTTTATTATTTATGTAAACATTTATATAGCAAAATGAACTTAATAAAACATAGATTCTTATGGTAATAAAGTTTATTCAAAATGACCCCCGCGATTTTGAATACAGGCCTTTATTCTGTGCGGCCAGTCGTCTATCGCAGCACGAACGAGGTCCATGTCAATATCGGCGGCTGCCTTAATCAAGGATGCCTTGAGTGACTCCAAATCAGGATGAGGCTTTGAGCAGGCCTTTTCCTCCAAGTGTTGCCATATCTTGTAATCTAACGGACTCAAATCTGGACTGGAGGAGGACCAGTTTTCGTGCCGGATTAAGTCGATTTCACGCGCCGCCAGCCAGTCTTGTGTGCTTTTCGCTCTATGAGCTGGCGCAGAATCTTGTTGGAATACCCAGTGCCTGTTATTAAACATGGTATGAGAAACAGGTTCCACAAGGTTCTTGAGGACTGTATTTTGATACACAACTGCATTCGTTTTTACGCCTTTCTCACAAAAATGTACCTCAATTAAGCCCCAATAAGAGACTCCCAACCAAACCATGAGCGAGGATGGAAAATGACCTCTTTGGACACGCGGAATACGGTTGCTCGCTTCTTCACTGCTGTGTGCGTACACCTTATCATTTTATTTGTTGTAGCTCTCTTCCACGGTGAAAATTTTTTCATCCGAAAAAAGGATTTCCCGATGCTTTTTTCCCGCGTACCGCTTCAACAAAGCGCGGCATCTCTTCAGTCTCAGGTCCATTAAACGAGCGTCCAAACGATGTTCTGTTTTTCTTCGATATGCCCTAAGCCCTAAGTCTTCATTTAACACCCTTTTCACCGTGGTCCTGCTTAACCCCATCTGAAGGGCCAACAGTTTCTGCTTACGTATGGGATTTCTTTGAATTCGCGCCTTCACAGCTTTTATCACTGCTGGAGTCCTAACAGAGCGAGGGCGACCACTTCTTGACCTGTCATCTACACTAAAGTCTTCATTGTATCGTTTTATGGTACGATAAATAAAACTTTTTGGTGGCTAGCGTTCTAAATTCAAAAGTTTTTATTGTGTGACAGAACTTATGACCTGACTACATATATATATATATATATATATATATATATATATATATATATATATATATATATATATATATTATACATACATATATATATATACCATATATGTAGGTATTCATATAATTGTTATTTTGGATGGTATTAGGATGAAATATGAAACTTATTGATGTTAAATAAAAATGTTGAAGAAAAATGCGGTCATAATGATTATTTGGAACATACACCTGTCTTCTGCAAATTTAATAGGCATTGATAATATTGGTTCTTGAAAACTTGTTTGGAACCTATTTGTCGAAGAGGTGGCGGCAAGTTATTCCAACATTTTGAAGACAGGTATCGAAAACTTCCCCGGAAGGCAGCAGTTTTATGACGCGGGACAGAGAGACGATATAGTGCGGCTCGAGTGAAGTGCTGGTGACGTGTCCCGCACCACGTTAGCTTTTCGTACAGGTAGTCAGGGGTCTTAGATTTAATGATGCCAAATAAAAGGTTAGCAAGAATAAGGCTTTGCAGTTGCTCCATTTTAAGCATATTGGCCTCATTTAAATAGGGTGTGATGTGAGAACGGGGGGTATACGAAAGCAGTAGCGAGCACAAGCATTCTGTACACGTTGGATCAGACGTTGTGATCGTTGGAGTAGACACGGTCCGTAAACTGAGATGCAGTAATTGAGTTAAGACAGCACCAGAGCTTCACATAGTTTTATCCGCATGTCAGTGCTTAGAAAGTCTCTGATACTATATAAGACTTTTAACCTATAAAAGCAATTTCGTGCTAACTCGAGCACATGACCCTCAAAAGTGAGCCCACTATCCATTAGTACACCCAGATTTCGAGCTTGTTCAACCCTTTCAATAGGGGCTCCTATAATGGCAATTTGGGGATTAGCATTCGATATATGATGTACCTAATTTTTAGATCCGAGGACCATGAATTTAGACTTGGAGGGATTTAGAACAAGTGAGTTTTTGGTAGCCCATGACGATACTGCATCTAAATCCTCATTCATTGTGTTTACAGCTACCTCTACGCTGTCATTTTTTGCTGATATATAGAGTTGTAGGTCGTCAGCATAAAAATGATATTTGCAGTGAGTCAGCCCATGGACAATGTCGGCGCTGTATTTAATAAAAAGAAGAGGGCCTTAAATAGATCCTTGTGGTAAACCTCTGTCTACTGGGCTTAATCTGGACGACAGGCGAGATCCATCCAGTTTGCGTAATTTGACTCTCTGATGACGCAACGTGAGGTAGCTGTCAAACCATCTAAGTGTGCCAATGTCGAAGCCATAGTAAGAGAGTTTGGACAACATAAGAGAGGTATTGATAGAGTCAAACGCACGGGAAAAATCCAAAAGGGTAAGGATAGTGCCTTCTCCTGCATCTTGAGAATGAAGAATGTTATCGACTACGTCGAGCAATGCGGTGTTTGTGCTGCGTTCTTTTCTGAAACCAGATTGGTAGCGAGGAAGAATCTTTTGCTCCTCGACATATTTTGCGACCTGATCATAAACAACTTTCTCCAGAATTTTCGATAGGTATGGCAGTATGCTAATCGGCCTTAGCTCACTTATACGTGCTGGGTCGTTATTCTTAGGTATAGGTTTAATAATAGCTGTTTTCCAAAGATTAGGAAATGTGAAGGTGGTTATTGAACCATTGTTGTGATAACGCCAAGCGTATGCGGAAAGGTCAGTAGAATCATATCTCTGGAGAGTTCATCCAGACCTCTAGCATTTGAGCCATTGATAATATTATTTTAGCTACCACATTTTCAGTGACAGGCTCAAGTTTGAATGAACTACAAGCCTTGTGTGAGTGAAATTCATAGTATGTAAGAAGGGACAGTTGCACCCGATTATCACCTGGGACGTTATTAAAGTGTTCGCATATCTCATCTGGGTTATCAAAACAATCAGGTAAAGCTTCTTTATTTTTAAAATCGGGCAAGATACTTTTCTTAAGGCGTTGCCACAAAAGCTTTGAGTTGTGACTCTCATTATTAATTTGGTGATCAAAAAAGGCTTTCTTTTCATAAAACATCGCAACATTAACAAGATGCTTAAGATCTTTGTGTTCCTTTTTGTGCTGATCTGACTTGGATTTCCTGTATGCGTTATGCGACTCATCACGGAGCCGCATCATGTGACGTATAGTACTGGTGAGCCAAGTTTGAGGCTTGTCGCGTAATACAATGGTCTTCTCAGGTGCGTGCTTATTTAAAAGACTTAGTAAGTAAATGTTAAAGTTATCAGTCATTTCGTCTACGCTACCGAGATTACCAAATGTATTCCACTCAAGTAAATACATATCATGATTAAAGTCGGCCATATTTATGTCTTTGATTGCTCTGATTGAAATTTTATTAGGGGGAATGCGTTCTTTTTTAATTTTAAGTTCAGCTGTCACAAGAGAATGACCTCAGAGTTCACGCGAGTGATAGTTCTCAACATGTTTGACTGTTGCGTCAGTGCAGACTAAATCAATGAGAGTTTCGCTTACATCCGTAAAGTGGATTGGCATTGTGACGCAGTTTTTTAAATTAAAATATAATAGAAATTGGTTTAATCGGATTGATTTACCATCATTAGGTTCGAGCACGTTAATATTAAAATCTCCCAACAAGATGATTCTGTCATAATGCGAGAAAGAAGCTATACTTTCAGTCAGCGAGTCAAAAAACGTATCCACCTTGAACCACTGGGGTCTATAAGCTGTACCTATGATAATACGGAAGGATTTGACACGGAGAGATAGCCACATCTGTTCAGTGACATCCTCTCCAGGGGGGGAGGGGGGTTAACGTCATAACATAATCAAGCAAGCATGATGAAACATTAAGTAGGTGCCTAATTATGAATGAACTGGTTATATTGAGATGTCGGTGTCTTGTAAAAAACATTCATTTTGTAGTATGCCTTTGTGCACAAAGTGTGCTTTATACATTTTTTGAATCGAGCTTCAGTTAAGTGTTATTCAGTTTGTAACGGTATAAATAGCTAAGGTCGAACCGCTGTCAGAAGCTATGATCGTCTATTCTATCTACCCCCAAAAGAGATGTCCCGATTTAGCTGTGAAAATGTCAAGTCTAGAAGGATAAGTCTGAATTTCTCGTTTCTTGAGAATTCGTTTGATGTACAATAGTTGAACGGAAGATTAGTTCAGGAAGTTAGAGTTTCAAGTTAAACAGAGAAAGCATGTATGCCCGCAAGCCGGTATTTCGAGTTAGTTAGCGGTGTTTTACGCCAGATTGATCCTTGTTATAATTTGTGTACTGGTATTATTTATTTTTTTGTATATATGGGCGCTTGAAGCTTCTTTTACGTGGTCGACCACAATTTATAATATTTCTCTGGGATATCGTATGGTTTTTCGTCGTAGTGTTACGACGTGAGTACTCAATGATATTTCATGTGCTCGCTAGTAGTGGCTTTAGTGGCTCCAATTATATAATTAGTTCACGGCAATAACGATCCAAATAGACCGGGTTTACACAATTGCGATTTGATTTTCCGAAATGGGTCTGAACTAGCGGTTTCCTCAAAAGTTCCGTAACGTTTTGAAACCTTCAACTCTGCGCAATTCGAGCTGGATGTTATCGAAACGTTTTCTTTAGTGCTTTAGAAATCTAACCCTCTCCACAACGAGTTACGTACTTCGGAAAATACCGATTTATGTACCTCGTTTACCTCAGCACGCCTCGACTGAGCCCATCAAAATAAATGCGTGACACAATCTACACGTTAGATCTCCCAGCTAAATTGACATTTAATTTAAAGATACAACTTGAATCAAAATGATCCAAGGCAAGGCAAAATATCTACCCGTCCCTAAACAATGAACTTTAGACTGAAATTTGATCTCTTCGCGCGTCCCCGACAACACTCAAATGTCAAAGATATCAACAGGATAGGTTATCTGAGTTGACAACGTTTATATTTTGTTCTGAATTTGTTATTTTCATCCGCGGAACCCCATCGATCAAACAGTCTCCCTATGACTTGACAACCTAGGTTTAGCCTCAACTAAACTCCTGTCTAGCCTAGTCTAAAATCCTAGTGTTATACCACGTCCATCATCGACACCACTCGAAGAAGGTTGTGTGTGAATTGAATGTGTTTGTATGTTTAACGACTTGTGTGTGTGGGAATTTCAAAACTCGCTACACTAAGGGAATGAGGAAAGGATTAACCCGCGAATATCCTAAGAGCTAATCCAGGAACCCTATGGTGAAGGAAAAAGGAAATTAGGGTCGCTCCAAGCCCAGACTCAGACTCAGATCAAATTACCTACAAGTTCTTATCTAACGACCCAAGGATAGTTTTGGAATTTGGGTAGGTTGATTTAAAGGATAGGAACCGAGGTATATCTCGGCGCTTCAGACACACACGAAAATCCACTATAGCACGCAATCACAAATCTTCCAGTTCCAGACGCGTAAAACAGCAGAACGAACTGTTCAGATTACCGAAAGACACGTGTACCACAGTGGTTTGACGTAAGGACTGATTCCCTTCTCCACCCACGCGCTCGTATTTATAGGTGGCCCACATGTCTGAGATGGCGTCTCACTCCGCAAACACTGCCCAAGCGCAAGCTTCTTATCATTAACTACACAGGGTCTAGTTTCAATCAAACATGCCATGCACGCCTGCTGTCTAAAATTTTGTGTATGCATAGTTCCTATAATCAACCCCCGGTTATCACTCAAGTCATTTGGTATTGCCGATACACAAAATTTGTCGATCGCTGGCTATAAAGCGGTTGCAGTTAATTAAGCCTGACTGCCCGACCGCTAGCGTCTAAGATCACTGGAAAGATATGCAAACCCGTGATGTCTGACTCACCACAACGTAATAATCAATCGCAATTGTATATTTGCAGTCAACACATTATAGCTTTCTCCGTATTGTTCCATAAGAACCTTCCATTATTTAGTTATCAATAATTTACTCAGCGCGCAGCCAAATCGGCTCTGATCCCTACACATTTCGCAGGAATGCGACAAAAAAAAACTGACCCGACCTCTCTTCCCCGAAATTAACCACGTTCTCAGGCCCATTTCTTGCCAACTTACTTCGAATCACTCAATAACCCAAGCGTTAAATGAACGGACTCTTGTATTCAATGTGTGTACCATTACAAGTTAAGTCAATAAACGTAGCTAAGAACCGTTGCAGGGACGTCTATTACTATTTACAGAAAACCGCTATAAAATCCGTCCACCCATTTGAGCGCTAGAGTGCCACAGACAGATGCTTCAAACTAATAACACCCCTCTTTTAATCGAGGGTTAAAAACCAAAAACATAATTTTGGTTGAAAACTTCCCACCACAAACATTTTCATGTAAAATGTTGCCAAGACGAGATCATATAGCTCGCACTGTCAAAAAGTCTCAGATCAGATCTCTTGTAGAGCCAAGCTTCTAACTCTACAAGCCCTAACTTCACAAACTCTAAACCTTAGTCAAAATATGTGGCTTGGCCATTTCGCTATCGTCAAAAGGGCGTAAGGAGAAAAAAATATTCACTGTTCTTGTAGTAACGAGAATAGTTCTTGTAGGTAATAATAAACAAATCTATTTCATTTTTACAAATTCATTTTTACTATAACCGATTCATTTACTTTACAATCATTTAATCTGTTCTTGTAGTAACGAGTTTTGTTCATTCAATCCGTACAACATAAATGTAATGAACAGTGGGAAAAAAATCTCCTTACGCCAATGTGAAGGTAGGAAACCGGCCAAGCCTCATATTTGTGCTTGAGCGCTTGTGAAGTTAGGGCTTGTAGAGTTAGGGCGGGCGTGTAGCATTAGAAGCTTGGCTCTTCATGAGATCTGATAATTTTTTGACAGTGCGAGACATATGGTCTCGTCTTGGCAACATTTTACATGAAAATGTTTTGGTGGGTTGGTTTACATTTTTTCTTTCTTTTTTGGAGAGTATTTTTGCACATTAGAGGTGCCTTTTTTATAGCCCACTTGTAGCACACACACACATGTTTGCCTTTTTTATGGTTTACTGTTTATCATAAATGATAGATCTGGGCAATACTTGGCTCTTAGGCGATTATATTCGACTACAGCTGACTTTTGTGCTTTATTACAATTATCATCAGTATTTATACGGTGAACACCTTGCAAATAAGCCTGCCCATAAGATAACGTGGATGACACAATATCAATGAGAGCATTATACAAACTTAGCCCTTGACTTGTATGTATGGTGACAGCATACCCGCGCTGTATTTGCTTCGCCATCAATCATAGCGGAGCGGGTACACATTAGGCATTTTGGGCGTGCGTAATTCCATCCCTTAATTTAAAGCTCGGTGATTTTCTAAAAATCCTGTAATATTTATTTAGCCCTTTATAAAAATCCCAATTTTCAGACCTTAAGCATCCAAATTTGCGGAAGTCTAATATACAAACTTCCATCAAAATCAAAAATCAAAACTAATTTATTTAAAGTAAGAATTGACATGCATTTTTCGACATGCAAATAGCACTATATTCGACAAGTTTTGTGCCATGAGGGCCAAATCATTGATAGAAACAAGAAACAGAAACTAAAGTAAAATAGATCCTTGCGGTACACCAGACTGAGAGCCCTGCTATTAGCACCGAAGTGTTTTAGTTTTAATAAATAAATATTAAATATTAATAATAATAATCAATTGAAACTCCTTTTTTGAAGTCGGTTAAAAAGAGTCTAAACAAATTAGGTATTTTAGTTTTAATATATAAATATTAAATAATTATCAATTTATACTCCTTTTTTGATGTCGGTTAAAAATAATTTGCTTAAATTAGGTGTTTCAGTTTTAATATATAAATATTAAATACTAATAATAATAATTAATTTATACTCTTTTTTTGAAGTCGTTTAAAAAGAGTCTAAGCAAATTAGGTTCGCGATTGTTTTCATTACACATGATATAAGGAAAGCAAGCACATATTTTTCTGACATACGAACGAACGTAACGAATTTTTTTAACAAACAGGCTGTTTGGTAAATCGATGCAAAACCAACATCTCAACGACCCAATCCTTTTTGAGGCATCACGATTTTGAACCTCCTGCCATGGTATTGAAATTCAAAACTTTTAACGGGAAAATGTCTTGCCAGCAGAACATGGGTCGTTGTTTAGTTAAAACAAAGATAGTTTAGACCATTTATGGAATCATTTAGGCCAAACTTCTGTTAGCAAAATTGATAAAACAATGCAAAATTTCACAGTTAATCGGTACATATGCGATTTTGAACATTAATTGATTTCTTTTTCAAAACTTTATAATGTATATACTGTTTAGTGTGTTGTGCTAATGCGCAAGGCCTTACGCAAAATAGGTCGCGATTTTCAACCTTATTGCTTTGTAATAAAGTTTAGAACCTATGTAACCCATATGTGGTAAAGGGTTAAGGTTTTTTTGACTGCATTAAAAAAAAAGGACAGCAGGTTTTTGTGTGTTCTATCATAGACTATATTATTACTCTATGCTTCTATATATAAATTTAATTCGTTTTAAGGCTTGGCGTCGATCTACCAAACATCTGTATAAGATCGAAAGGAGTTTCTGAGGATTTTTGTCGATAGTATCATCTAATCAGCCTCGTGGAAAGCCACTGTGGACTTTTCAATCATCATTAGATAATATATAAACAGCTGGAGATCAAAAATTTAAACGGTTTTCTTGTGAAAGGTGATGATTAATATTTTATATTATCGTGGATCTTTTACTCTGTTTATTTTGAAAAGATGTTCTTAGAATTTTCTAGAAAATTGCTTCGTCTTTTCTTGATTAATAGAAAGTATTTTTAAGTTAATATTCCACGAGTCAAGTGTATTTTCAGTGCAGCGCAGTAATTCTGACATCGCTCTTGAAAAATATGCGATGTTCATATTGGTCTATTTTTAGTAATTTAGAGAATAAAGTTAATGTTAATTAAAACTGAGTATATCAATTATGTCTTAAATTGTTTCGGGAATGAATGAATGAATGAATGAATGAATGAATTGTACCACTCCAGCCAGGATTATAGTAATTCCGGTCAAATGGCCGGCATACCTTGACGACCCGAATGGCTGAGTCGGCAGTGACGCTGCCTACCAAACCAAGGGTCCCGGGTTCGAGTCCTGGTGGGGGCAAATATTTGTTTGATGAGAACGGACGTTTGCACCATGTTGTTTATCTATCTAAATATTCATATTTATCTATATAAGTATGTGTATCGTTGTCTAGTACCCAAGATGCAGGGAATCCTAGTTTGGGGCTAGATCAATGTGTGTATATGGTGTCCAAGGTATTATTATTATTATTATACCAGAGGGCACGTTTTATGCGGGGGGGGGGGACCTGCTCACGTGATAGGATAGGATTGTGACTAGAATCGACCGATTAATGCAACCTTTAGCCAATATAGGAAGTTTGGTCAGGGGAGGATTATATAGATTAGATATGACTGTGATGGGAGAGCAGAAAAAATGTTTCTTCATGTTTCCTTATATTCTGTTCACATGTAACAGAATATAAGGAAACATGAAGAAACATTTTGTTGGTTGATTTTCTCGGTTCTGTTCTGCTGGGTTGTCCGATGTGCTTTCAGTTTCGCTGTCTGTTTCCGGAACCTGGTATATTAGATTTGAGGCGGCCCTAACTTCGTCCCTGTTGTGTGCTATTTCGACCCAGTAGCTAGGATTCTTTCCATAGTATTTAATATCGTGTTTGAGGGAATCTTTCCAGGTATATATATGGGTCATATGGGTGAGCCGACTTTTTTCTTACTAGTTTCGTAGTTCAGTGCGGCGTGGAATGTGTGTGTTTTTTGGGCGTCTTAAGATATGTGTTTAGTAGCACATTTCCCTGGATGTCGTGTATTTTCCTATGTCTGGGGTGGTTTTTGGCGTTTTCGAGCATGTCGCCTAAGATCATGCGTTCATATTTTCTTAAGTCTTGAGCGGTTCGCTTTGGTGAGGGCTACCACTTTTAGTCCATATGAAATGCACGGTAAAATAACCGTCCATGTCGGTCATCTTCACAAAGTGTATTAAGGCTTTAGAGTTGCATATTGCTTGTTGACATCTTTTCCTTATTGTGTCTCTCCTGCGATGTCCTGCAGTAATATAAGTGCCGAGATATTTTATTACCGTCACAGGTCGAATTGGAACTCTATCCAATACGATGAACTCTGGTCGCTGAGGATCAATGGGGTGGAATTATTAGAATTTTAGTTTTTGTGTCATTTGTCACAAGATCTACTGTTTTGAGCAATATTTTTAGGTGGGTTACGATTTGGTTGAAATGTTGAAGATCTTGATATACAATGATGAGATGCGAAGGAGAGAATAAGGGGTAAGCTTATTTCTTCGTCTTGGTCCAGTTTTATATTGGGGATTTCATCTTCTAATGTTCTGAGGACATCGTCCATTAGGATGGTAAATAGTCTTGGTGACAGTGGGCACCCTTGTTTGACCCCATGACCTTTAATCTATTAATACATGCGCTTTGCTGGCCGAACCATTTGATACAAGTGCGCTCATTCATACACGCTTTAATTACCCTGTTAGTTAGGTTCTTATTTGTCCTTGACTTGAGAATGTCTCTTAGCGCAGTTAGGTTAATTGTGTCAAATGCTTTCGCAATGTCAAGGGCTAATGCGAATGTGCGGTTGCCCGCCCGCCATTCTTCATCTAGTACCCTGCGTAATATGAAGATGTGGTCGTCTGTGGATCTCTTGCGTAGAAAAGCTGCTTGGTAGTTTCCGAGTTCCTTTATTGTGTCATACAGTTTCTTGAGAAGGTATGTGGCATAGATTCGATATCTTGTTTTGCACATTGTCATTCGGCGATAATCGTCGGTGTCCTGCGGGTTTCTGGTTTTTGGAATTGGTACTTGGACCGTTTCGTTCCATGGGTTTGGTATCATGTGTCTCTCCATGCTGTTTTCATTGTTTTCGTCATGATCATTTACAGTTGGTCCGGTATCCCTTTGTATAGTTCCGGCACTACCTGGTCCGTACCAGGTGCTGTTCCGTTGCGCATTTGGCTAATTATTGTGTAAATTTCGTATGTCGACGGGCCGTTATCAAGATACTCAATGTCTGTGGGCTCGTTGGGGATAAGGTCTATATTCGGACCTTCTGACTTTTTTAATTCCTGTTCCCATTTATGTCTTAAATTGTTTTGGGAATGTAACTTTATTGTGAAATACCATACATATTTAAGTCAAAATTTTCAAGCGCTCTCATAATATCCACAAATACGTGAAAAAAGTTCAAAATAATATAGACTACTTGCAAGTTTTTTTTTTTAAATATTACTTTTACATGTAAGTGCTGTTTACATATTCATTTATTTTGATATAGTTCAGTTTAAGCCGACATTTTTTAATATAAACTAAATAGATAAAAGCTAAATATTTACTATAATAATACGCGTTACGTACTTAAAAATGGCGGATAAACAAGAGGTCAATGTTAACGTAAATTTAATGCTAAGTGCTATTAAATGTCCACGCATGGCTTATAATGGTAAATTATAACTGAACCAGCAGTCTTACTGCCGACTTAAATTCTATTATTCAGCCCAGGTCTGAATTGACGGGCACGATGTACAGATTTATAGCTGCTGAGAAACTGCATAAAAGGTTACACTTGGTATAGTATTGGCCTATATTAATGCTGATATACGAGTATACTCTATCCATGAGTAATGACGTAAAGTCCAGGTTTGAGCAGCATAGAGCATTATATCTTTGTTAATAGACTTCACAACGTGTCTCTTTGCGTTATAGAGGTTCGTATGTTCTCTCTTAAAATGCAAGTGTTTAAAAGGTACACATGTGAACCATTATTCAGAAAACTGCACTATTTGTGTCCACAAATGCGCTTTTGCAGCTGAAAGGGTACAGCGCTACTAAACGCTGAATAACAGTGAATCTGTGGCGTCTGTGTAGCGCTTAATAGAATCGCAGTACCGAATATTGCATTATATTGGGTCTCGGTATTTCCTATGCAGCTATTGTAGTCCGAGTGAACACTAATAATTAGTTAAAATTGCTTAAACAACCCACGTGGACCTTGTGTGGACCTATATAATGCAGCTTTGTGCTACTTGGGAGATGACCACCGACTCGTTGATCGTATCTTGTGCATCAATGTGTTCAGACTTTTAATGAGAAGGCTTGTAACAGCTGACAGTGTGTGATGTTTCTATGCATTTAAATCGGTCGATTACCCGTTGATAGAAAACTTTTCCGTGTAGTGTAGTTAATAAAAAGTGGCCAAGTGCGAGTCGGACTCGCCCATGAAGGGTTCCGTTGTAGCAAGTAATTAAGTGACTGGATGTTTGGGTTTTAACTTTGTTTTTTATAGTGTTTGTATGAATGTCAAAGTTATCTTTGTGGTTTTTTTTCACTGTTTTATATCTTTAAAACTGATTATTTCATTTTGTTCAAACTAATTTTCGTTGAAAGTGTGTATTGAGGTACATAGCATATATTTTTGTAATTTTTTCACATTCTTACTTTAAACGTTAGAGGAGGAGGACCCACATTTTTCCACTTAGGAAGGGTCTGTCTCTTTAACTATTTACTTTGAGGAAAAGTGGTTTCAGGAACCTCAACGTCATTTTTAAAGACCTATCTATAGACATCCCACCCATATAGGTTTAATGAAAAAAAAATTTTTGGTTTCAGTTCCATGTAATTATTTTAATTTATCAATTTTTATATAAAAATCACGGTTCACAGAATACATCTACATACCAAGTTTCAACTGTATATCTTAATAGTTTCTCCATAATGTTGCTGTGACATACGGACGGACGGACAGAGGGACACACAGACTTGACGAAACTAGGGTTCCTTGTTTCTCTATGGAACCCTAAAAAGGCTACTATTTAAAACTTAAATGAGAATAGTGCATTGGCAAAGGTCACAACTTCCTGAATGTCGGACCTGGTATCCAGGGCAGTATAATAATTGCTTTATGACGAAAAACTTGTATTACCAAGCGCTATTATTATTTTTGGCTAAACGTGCGCACATTTGTGCCCTCTGCCACCCCCAATGGAAATAGGCATGACATTTCATAATGTTATGTATTATGTATTATTAGTATATCATAACATTTACGTAACCCCTTATGCCCTGGTGACGTCACTGTCGTAGCACTGTGCTTGCATGAAGTTAAGGTCCAGGGCTCGAAAGGTTAATAACCAAAACACATAATATAAAAATGTATATACAAACACATGCCGCTTCTGGCCCCACACTAGGATACCCTGTGTCACGGGAACCAGAAACAGCGACGTCACACACATATAAATCCAAGAGCGAGAAAATAATATTTTCTTCCTCCCCAGCCGGGATTCGAACCCAGAACCTCTCGCTTGGGAGGCTGAGCCTCGAACCGCAACGCCACAGAAGTCGATACTGGATATCGGCAATTGAACTTCATTGCCAATATCCAATTAATTACATTACTAGCTGGTGCTCGCAACTTTGTCTGCGTGTATCAAGAAATCATCATTAGCCCATAAAACATTACCCTCCTTCTGATGAAGTAAATTAAAAAGTATCCATATGTTAATCTAGCTCATAAATTATATATGAGTTAAATTTCATTCAAATCCGTTCAGCCGTTTTAGCGTGATTGAGGCACAAATTTACAATCAACCAAACATCTAAACTTCGCTACTTTCACATTTCTAACATAAGTTGGGTTACTGATTGATTAAATTCCACTCACATAACTGGTTTTCTCCGCGGTAGATATACATTCCCCGTGGATAACTAGTTATCAAACTCGGTTATGAACATGGAAGGACAATTCCACTTCCATAACTGATTTCTCCGCGGAAATATGTTCCCCCTAGATAACTCGTTATCAAGTTTAGTTTTCTGGGTGGAACAAACGATAATACAATTAGATTAGATATATGTAACTCCCTGAGATATATTGGTTTTAGCTTGTGGCTATGTATCACAAATAATTTAAAATTAAAATAAATGTAGCCTATTAATGGCCACGTCAAGGGGCACAGGCCTTTACCCTGATACGAGTAAGATTGAGCCATACTCTACCACGCTGGCTCAGTGCAGGTTGGTGGAGAGGTTTTACGGCTACCACTACTAAGTAGCCATAGTAGCCGGGACCTACAGCTTAAAGCGATCCCAAAAACATGGGATTTTTTTCGAATCCATTTATTCCACTATTAAGTCATCTACAAATTTGATTTTTAGGTGAACGTTAATGAGTATTTGATTAAGACTCTCTCTGAAGAAAAACGCGATTAGATGAAATTGTCTCGATAAAATTAATAATGAAATTATTTTTTTCCTATAATTCTGAAAACTTCATTGTGGAATTGCATTCAGAATATGGATAGAATGTATTTGTACACTCTCCTTGAAAATCTTTTTGACAAAATAGCGTGAGTTATTTTGAAACATTTTTTATGTGGGTTGGCGCTACTTTATTTTTGTTTGAGTCGAGCGCATAGTTTAAGCTCTCTTTTTTTTCTTATGTGGAAGTAATTAATGCAGTCGCTTTCGTTTACTTTCGCATTTATTTTCTTATATATTTTTTGGTATTACCTTAACGTGTCGTCCAAAACACGGAAAGTCCGTAATGTACCTTAAGACAAATAATTTATATCATTGGTACATGGTCAGCACATACGTAATTTATTTAGTTAAAATTATTTCTTATTTGTTTCTACCTTCAGAAGGGTAAAACCATCGAAAGTTTGGATATTAGGAACAATCGTTAGTGGATGTTCAATTCGAACATAACAATACCTATCCAATAAGTATCCTCCGGACCGTAGAGAGTAATCTGAAATTCGGGTGCTTTCGGATCACGTAATCGGAACGTCGCCGCCTGTCGAGCTAAAGCAATCCCGAGACTATTAGCCACCGCCGCAGAGTAATTGAGGCCGGAGGTGCCTTCCGACTGAAATTACCAATTATTATTTCTTAATAATAATAAGTAATTTCAGTCGGAAGGCACCTCCGCAGTGGGATCTTGCCCACCGTGTCCCACTGCTGAGAAAAGGCCTCTCTCCTCTTTTTCCACTCTTGGCGGTCCTGAGCGAACACACACCATTACGTATCCCAGAGACCCAAAAAATCACTCCATCATTTTCTGGGTCAGCCACGCTTTCTATGTGCACTAGGAGCCCATTGCGCGGATATCTTAGACCATCGATTCGGGTGCACCCGAGCAACGTGGCCGGCCCAGTCCCACTTCAATTGTTCTGGGCCTTCTGAGCTACATCTATTATTTTAGTCCTGGTTTAGGTTACTGACTTTAGAGTAATTATTATTGGTAGACGTAAACAAAAAAACTACTTAAACAAGCACATATATTGTTTCTGGCTCCACACTAAGATAGATACCCTGTGTTGAGCTAGAAACAGCTACGTAGCAAACATGTTTAATATCCGGGGTTTTTTCCTGCCCCCGGCCGGCATTGGCAGTTTGTTTATTGGGGATGAAAAACAGCCACACAATATAATATGTTAACAATGATGGGTACTTGAGTCATTATAATTGTGGAGCCTACAACAACATCCACATGTAACATCACAGACATAATTTGCGACAGCATCGGGACTGTAACGCAACTGCGGCGCATCGCCAATCGTTTTTGTTTAAACACTTCGCATTGTGCAAAATTATTTTTATTATTCGTTTATGAATCGAAATAATGATTGAATCCAAAAAATATATTATTAATTCTTGCAATCTCCTTTTCACAATTGATTTCGCGACGACATTGTAACTGTTTAATTTAGTTTAACTTCAGTTTATTTCCAACTGGCCACGTGGTGATATCAATCAACTTTTTAATCTGATTACTTTCTGGGTCTGGACTGAAAAACAGCGTCACAGGCCTGTTTGTGACATCATGCTGAGTCAGCCCTTTTGCTGTCGCGGCACGTGGCCGTGCAAGTGGCAGCAAAACCTCTCACAACTTATGTGGGTACTTTTAAATGACATTTTTTACTTTTTATTATACTGTCTGTTTAATATTTATGCTTCGGAACGCACCGGTTTTTTCGTTGCGCGGATCGACCGCGAGTGATCGGGACATCACTAGCTGTCACTTGTATAAAAACGAGATGACGAGTTAGAGGTTACTTTTTTGCACATGAAAAATGTCTAACGCCAGCGTCGGAAAGCTTGGTTGAATGTTAATTATAATAATCGCGGAACAATCGTCGGGAAATAAGTAGATGTAACGTCATCGGAGTGAATGCTTCGTGCTTTGAAAGGTTGAAGTGATTCGGTGATCCAGTCATCGCTTTCACAAAGCGATCCTCGTGTCGGCAAGCCTCACGACGGCGTCAGCTTCGGGCTACGACGAGAGTAAGATTCGACTCCCATCACACCCCACCCTCGTGTTCCTCATCCCGTACTCCTGCCTCGAATTGAGCTTTCGAATTCCGGTCCACGGCGTCAAAGGTCAGTACTGCTTTGTGACATTCCTGGTGAAAAACAACCCTACCAAGATTCCACGCCCTTTCGGTTAAGGCGTGGAATTTAACACTGTCCTTATACTATAAATTAGTTTTGTTGTTATTTGCACTTTTATATAATGTGCTGTGATGAAACAGTAAATAAATACTATTCTATTATTTTCTATAAACAGGCACATAAATTGCTTTTTGCCCCACACTGGGGTACCCTGTGTAGGGATCATATAGCGATTTTATCGCTGACATAAACCCCGTTGGCCCTTATTTTCGAATCTAAACCAGTCAGCAGTGGGGCCATAAAAAAATGGCCCGCGATTTTGAACCTTAGTATTTGTTTCCTATTTAAGCTGATAACTTTTAAACCACTGAACCGATTTTGATCAAACATATTAAAAACCATCGCAGTAAAGTCTTCTATAAGTCCGTGCACTAGTTTGACCGCTATTTCTTGTTAGGTTGATCATTTTCGAATGACTGAACCTATTTTAACAAAAGATATCTTAGAACCATTGCAGTGAAGTCTACTCCCAACTACAAGAAATCGCATCAAAATCCGTTGACATGTTTAACCGATATTCCTTGTTAATTAAGCCCCTCTTATGGTCATCGTGGGATAAAAAAAAAACAAATAAAAACAGTCAGCCGCTGATTATTACCCATAATAAGAATAGAGCCTAAGTGAATTTCTCTGTATGTATCTGCATACTTGCAGCGCTCTTATTTTTTTATTTTTTTATTCGAGTAAGCATAGTGGTTTTGGCTTAAGCTGAAGAATGCGTTTGTGTGTGTGACACGTGTGGATGCTACCTGTGAGTGAGAGCTACGCAACTTGAAGTCGTATTACTCCCATAAACGCATTTTTTAAGCTTAAGCCAAAATATCACAGGGAAGCGCTAATGCCCGTCACCGACTTCGAGTAATATTTTTTTCTACAGTGACAGATTGTCGCTGTCATTTCCTACTCTAACGCTGTTAGGAGGTAAGTGGAGGCGGTTCCCAAGGAGGCTTGGGAATGGATACGCCACACGCTTACCCCATGACGATGTACAGCGCCACAAACTTAAATGACTCGGTGCCGGCGCACAGTGGTCTAGGATTTGTTCCTCCATACTCATAGGAAGTAAATGTCTGGAATAATTATAAAAAAAAAATGTTATTACTATTTTTAACAATTTATAAATATGCTTAGTACACGTTATTTTTTGTCTCTTCTTTACGTCCATCTATACTGAAGTTGTGTTTCTTTGTAAGTATAGGTTTTTTTAAGCCCTTGCGCTTGCCTGCTGTCCGGAAAGGAAAAAAGAATGACATAAAAATTAAGGCAAATTTTATATTGTTGCCCCGCAAATGCCCACAATAGAATCTTCAGTACTCTAGGTGACTTCTGTCAAAAAAGTTCCTTTTTAGGTTCTCTGCGTCTCAGTAGGTTAATTGCAACCAAAATGGCGGTGTTTTACGCTTTCTGTGGTTATGCGGCGAAACAAGTTGTAATTGAGTCACTGCGCAAGTTCAACTTATACAAAAATACTTGGAAATATTATTTATGAGAATTCAGACAGTCCTTCCCAGGCGTGTTACCTGGTCCTTAGAAATCAGACACATTTTCTGCAGCTGCAACTACTCAGCCAAATAAGCCTCGAGGTTAGTCTTAGCATGAATATTTCGAAGACCAAGGTCATGTCTAACAGCAAGGAGCATACGGTGGACGTAGATGGGGTCAGAATTGAATATGTCCAGGAATATATCTATCTAGGCCAAATAGTCTCTTTCTAGGCTCGACAGGACAAGGAAGGAGAAAGTGCTCTAAAAGGGAGAAAAATAATGTTGATTATTTTTTTGTATGGGAGAAAACACTTAAAGTACATTATTTCGGAACTAATTTCAACTGATGGGCTGGTGCTCACATGATCTATTATGCATGGCATGCTGAACATAACATAATTCATGGACTTTTCGGTGCAGCTTTGGAAGTAGTTAACTTTTGAAATTTTGAATTTTTAGTATCAGCTTTATCATGTACATGAATTAGATGACGTTATGTTCAGCATGCAATGTACAATAGATCATGAGAGCACTAGCCCATCAGTTGTAATCAGTTCCTAAATAATGTATTTTAAGTGTTTTCTCCCATACAAAAAAATAATCAACATTATTTTTCTCACTTGTGGAGCAACTAATCCACTCCATGTTTTAATATGACATATAGGGAGGTAAACCGGAGACATAACATTTTTTTTTATAATTATTCCAGACATTTAGTTCCTATGAGTATGGAGGAACAAATACTAGACCACTGTGCGCCGGCACCGAGTGATTTGTGGCGTGAAGTTTGTGGCGCTGTACATCGGCATGGGGTAAGCGTGTGGCGTATCCATTCCCAAGCCTCCTTGGGAACCGCCTCCACTTACCTCCTAACAGCGTTAGAGTAGGAAATGACAGCGACAATCTGTCACTGTAGAAAAAAATATTACTCGAAGTCGGTGACGGGCATTAGCGCTTCCCTGTGATATTTTGGCTTAAGCTTAAAAAATGCGTTTATGGGAGTAACACGACTTCAAGTTGCGGAGCTCTCACTCACAGGTAGCATCCACACGTGTCACACACACAAACGCATTCTTCAGCTTAAGCCAAAACCACTATACTTACTCGCATATAAAAGATAAATAAATGAGAGCACTACAAGTATGCAGATAGATACAGAGAAATTCACTTAGGCTCTATTCTTTTTATGGGTAATAATCAGCGGCTGACTGTTTTTATTTGTTTTTTTTTATCCCACGATGACCATAAGAGGGGCTTAATTAACAAGGAATATCGGTTAAACACGTCAACGGATTTTGATGCGATTTTTTGTAGTTGGGAGTAGACATCACTGCAATGGTTCTAAGATATCTTTTGTTAAAATAGGTTCAGTCATTCGAAAATTATCAACCTAACAAGAAATAGCGGTCAAACTGGTGCACAGATTTATAGAAGACTTTACTGCGATGGTTTTTAATATATTTGATCAAAATCGGTTCGGTGGTTTAGAAGTTATCAGCTTAAATAGGAAACAAGTTCTAAGGTTCAAAATCGCGGGCCATTTTTTTATAGCCCCACTGCTGACTGGTTATGCTAACATTTAGATTCGAAAATAAGGGCCAACGGGGTTTTTGTCAGCGATACAATCGCTATATAATCCCTACACAGGGTACCCTAGTGTGGGGCAGAAAGCAATTTATGTGCCTGTTTGTGGAAAATAATAGAAAAGCATTTATGTATAAAAGTGCAAATAACAACAAAACTAATTTATAGTATAAGGACAGGATAATAAAAAGTAAAAAATGTCATTTAAAAGTACCCACATAAGTTGTGAGAGGTTTTGCTGCCACATGCACGACCACGTGCCGCGACAGCAAAAGGGCTGACTCAGCATGATGTCACAAACAGGCCTGTGACGCTGTTTTTCAGTCCAGACCCAGAAAGTAATCAGATTAAAAAGTTGATTGATATCACCACGTGGCCAGTTGGAAATAAACTGAAGTTAAACTAAATTAAACAGTTACAATGTCGTCGCGAAATCAATTGTGAAAAGGAGATTGCAAGAATTAATAATATATTTTTTGGATTCAATCATTATTTCGATTCATAAACGAATAATAAAAATAATTTTGCACAATGCGAAGTGTTTAAACAAAAACGATTGGCGATGCGCCGCAGTTGCGTTACAGTCCCGATGCTGTCGCAAATTATGTCTGTGATGTTACATGTGGATGTTGTTGTAGGCTCCACAATTATAATGACTCAAGTACCCATCATTGTTAACATATTATATTGTGTGGCTGTTTTTCATCCCCAATAAACAAACTGCCAATGCCGGCCGGGGGCAGGAAAAAACCCCGGATATTAAACATGTTTGTTACGTAGCTGTTTCTAGCTCAACACAGGGTATCTTAGTGTGGAGCCAGAAACAATATATGTGCTTGTTTAAGTAGTTTTTTTGTTTGCGTCTACCAATAATAATTACTCTATAGTCAGTAACTATCTGAACACAAATTAATCCCATTTTTGCGACCCGTCCTCGTGAACTACAAACACTATATTCTCACCTCAAACAAGAAGGATCGGTTTTTCTTAACTGCCGTTTTCTTAATTGAGGATTACCGGAGAGTCTTATTAGATAAGTTAGGGCCAGCTCCCTTAATCGCTAACTTGGATCTGCCGAAAGTTGTATTTGATGGAAATATTTGAACGAAATCCCTAGGGTCCCTACCACAACGTCTTATGCCGATTCAGTGGAGTAAACTTAAATGATCCGCAAAATTAACGTGACCGTCTTAAAACAAGTATGGGTATTAGGTAAATAAAGTCCATTATGGCGTATTGGAAAGGAAATGGTTGCCATGGTAACCTCCTGTTGTTCGATTCTGACAGCAGGTATTGCGACTCGGAACGTGATCGCAATTTTTTAATGATGAAATGAAAAGCTTTCCTACGATACCTATACAAGAGGAAATTCGGATACTACCCTTACCTATATCCATCCGCTTTTATTTTGATTTTGACGACCCGAATGGCGGAGTCGGCAGTGACCCTGCCTACGAAGCCAAGGGTCCCGGGTTCGAGTCCCGGTGGGGGCAAATATTTGTTTGATGAGAACGGATGTTTGTACCCTAGTCATGGTTGTTTATCTATATAAGTATAATACTTAACTATATAAGTATGTGTATCGTTGTCTAGTACCCAAGATACAGGGAATCCTAGTTTGGGGCTAGATCAATGTGTGTCAATAGTGTCCAAGGTATTATTATTATTATTATATTGGGTATGCTTGGATATAATTCACTAGAGGTGCGACGTAACACCGAACAGCTTCTGACTGTGTGTCGATTGTTGCGTGGCGACAGTGACTGCGCAGCGCTTTTCAGTACGGTATGCGCGCTATTCGTGCCTGACAATTTCCTACGCGCGCGCAGGTACCATCTGCTGGCGGGTGGCACGCACCGCACGGTGGCGCGCCGGCATTCTCCACTAGTGCGGGGGCGAGACAGCCTCAACGCACTGCTGGCTACAGCACCAACGAACGATCTGTTTGGTGATGCATGGAGGAACATAGAGCGCGAATGTGGCAGGTTCTGTGAGATGGATGCATGATTGTGTTGTCACCGAATTATTGAACTTTTAGAATGGAATGTATATAATGGTTATTGAATTGACTTGAATTTATATTTTTGTAATTTGTAATTGTAATTTTTACCTAAATATTTCGTGTATAGTGTATATTTGTGTCGATTTGGAATTTTCTGTAAGGGCACAAATAATAATTAATGTAAATAAATAAATAAATAAATAAATGATAAAAACATCACGCCACATGACAAAACATGTAAAAAAATAAAAACATGACAAAAAAATCCGCCAAAAAACAGTCGCAATAAAATTTTGCTTTAAAGAGACCGTGTAACAAATATTTAAGCTTGCCCACAGATAAAAAATAGCTCTGTGGTAGGGAGTGGGTAGGTTGGTTCGGTAGAATGTTGAAGAAAGCTGTCATGTAGTGAGCGCCAGTATCCCACTATACGAGAGGATACAAAAAATATTATTTTAACAAAATATAGATTATCTGGGATGGGCAGAAATAGTCTTGTTACCGATATTGCACATAACACATAAACAAGGCAAACGTACAGTTGAACTAGTTACAGTCAATCACATTGGTTATACTTCTTATGTAGGTACTGTAGTACTCCTAACCACTATACGATCACTGCCTACTTTATAAAGATGAAGACTGTTTAGTTTAGACTGTTCTGTTTTTATTTGGTTTATAGTTATTTGCACTTTGTATATAAGGGATCCACAACTGGCTCGATAGCCATTACGCTAATCCTCACTACAATTTAGCTCAGTCGCTGGCCGAAGCCTAAGGTGAAGTGTGTCACATTGACTTCTCACATCCAAGCCTCTTTCTTTTTGAAACTACAAAATAAGTAACAGTGTCAAAGTGACACCCACGCTAAAGAGGCCCGTATACAATATAATCGCATAAACAAATATCGAACCTTACAATCATACCCCCCTCCCTTCAAAATAAAATTTTCCAACGGAAAAAAAAATAATCAAAGTGGCAACCCTAACTCAAAGTCTAAAATCTAAAATGACAACCCTATCTCAAAGTCTAAAATCTAAAAAACATTAAATGTTAACATTAACTGAGCTTGCTATGCTTGAAATCTAAAAAACAGTAAATATGCCGCAAGCATAATTTCAAATAACATCAAGTACCCTAATCCTTATCTGTCCAACCATCCCATTTAACCTACTCAATTAAACATTAAATAACAAAACCAAACTACACTTAAGGTGTAGGCTATGCACCTTAAAAAACTTAAATTATAACACCCTATGATCCCATCATACAATTATTCGCGGCTTAACACTAACCTACCTAACGCTAGAAAACTCTCTTTAACAATACGAAGGCAAACAGCTAAATCTATCTAAGATTTAGCTTCTCGAATGGTTATCATTCGACAAACTTTCTGACAATAAAAACTAGCGAAAAACTTATCAGACAACTATAATACCTCCGTTCCTAAAATTAACACAACTCGATCTTTGCATAAACAATTGTGAACACATTGTGAACTTTTTCCACCGAATGGAAATATTTCAAAAATTAACGCAGGCAAAGATCAAAAAAAAAAATTATCATTTTCAAATATAGGAAACGTCAACCATATTAACAGGATTAATCTATAGAACGTATTACTAAGCCACAGCTTAAGAATGAGTTCATTAAAATTCGTTCCAATAATACGATGAAATCAACTAGCTTTAAAACCGATACTACAACATACAAACATCTCAACTAATCCATTGGAATTCAGTAAACTATCTTTTACTATTAACAGTTTAAGATAATCGCCGTGAGTTGCAACCAATTACCCAAGTTAAGACACTACAAAGAATCTCGAATGTGTATCGAATACCCGAGTTATCCCACATCAGAAATTACTTTCATTGAGAAACCTTCGTTACCAACTTTATGACCAACCCATACTCTCCCCTTACCAAATCATCCCAACTCTATACTTTAAGAAAGCAGGAACCAAAATAGAACCCTATGAAGAATAGCTATTGCCTCGTCATATTGCTCTCAAAGATAAAACCAGGCGATCGGTTCAAACAATTATTCGAACTGTCGTTTATAAAAGTTTCCCATATAAAGGTAATCTACCACGGAAATCTAGTATGTTACAGATATTTCTTGGGTCTTTGGTGTACGGTCCTCATCAGACATCATAGTTCAGCAACAACATGAAAAGAAACACCGGTTAATAAACAATTCATAACACTACCGCATACACAAACCACAAACCATCAACCGGGATAAAATTGTATTATACTCCTAATGTATAATTATTTAATATCAGACGAACTCCTCAGCGCAGCACAAAGCATTTTAAACGATTTGTGTTAACAATAACGCCCCGTGACCGTGAGTTCACGACGAATCAGCACATTAGACCTCCCAACGATCTCAATGACCTTGTATGGTCCTTGATACAGACGTGCCAACTTCATACATCTTCCCGTTATCCGCCTTGGTACGTATAACAAAACTAAGTCATTCACCCGGAACGATCTGGGTTTTGATCTCATATCGCAATACCGCTTTTGTACTCCGCCCAAAAACTTTCTGCAACGTATCGGTAAACTCCTCGAACGTTCTACCATATACAATTACATTGTCTACGTAAACCATAACCCCTTTAAATCTTAAATCCGCTAAAACTTTATCCATCATCCGTTAGAAAACCGCTTGACTCGTTGCCAAACCAAACGGAACAACATTAAATTCATAAAGACCCGTGGTCGAGACGAAAGCCGTTTTATGCCTACCTTCCGTAATAACCGACTGCCAATAACCTGAATTGAGATCTAACTCCGCAAAATACTTGGCCCCGGCCAAACTATCGACAACGTCTTATATCCGCGGAATGGGATAACTATCCCTACAAATTTTCTTATTTAATTTCCGATAATCTACACAAAACCTCCATGAATCATCGGGCTTTTTAATTAACACCACGGGCGCAGCATAAGAACTAGTGGATTCCCTAATAACACCTAGTTTCAACATCTCCGCGACCTGCTCCTCAATAATTTCCCGTTGCACCGGCGAAACGCGATACGGGTGACAATGAACCGGCTCTTCATCATAAGTCTTAATATCGACCGACACTATCTCCGACCTACCTAACTGGTCAGTTGCAAACGCAAATCTATCCGCATTCCTATCCAACAACGCCAATAATACCCGCCTATCATTCTCACATAAATCCTCATTTACGATAAACCGTTTATCTTCTACCCCAAACGCAAATTCGCACGAATCCGATAACCCCGAGAAATAAACGTAATCGCCCTTTCTTAACTTCTGAAAGTTGACAGAATTTATCACGTCACGATCCTCGATAACCGTGGTTTCCCCGAAGTACACTTGTTTCCTTCTAGAACCGTCTAGAAAGTCCGACCCTATCTTTTGTTTTGAAAGAATCCCTACGCACATGACATTTCACAATTCTTTTCAATTCACAATTATTTATTGCACAGAACATTAAAACAAAACATTTTACAAGAAATTAAAAGGCAAAGGCGAGCTTATCTCTCAACAGAGATTTCTTACAGCAAACCTATCAGGATAGGATACATATAAACTGAAAAGGGTAGTCTAGTGCAATTATAAAATTACTAAATACCAATAAAATATAATACTTACTATAAAAATACATATAATAAAAGAAATAGTAGATAAAATAAAAATAAACAAATAATAATAATAAACAGATAAATACAATTACATACTTATATATACAATACCTATGATGAAAGAGAAAGTAAGTGCTCTTTCAAGCGATTCTTAAAGGAGAAGAGAGTGGGACTATCCCTAATAGTGCAGGGAAGTGCGTTCCACAGCCGAATGAACATTTCGTTTTACCGGCGTCATGTTTTGTTTCGTATGGAAATGATTGAAAAACGGTATTTTTCCCTGGAAAAAACACATACACGAATGAACAAAATCAATATTCATACAGTTCTTTATTAAAAAATCCACCCCTTAAATAATGCTACAATTTAAATCAGTTGTTACTAAAAATTCCTGTGAAAAGCTAAAATTGTCCAAACTAAAATCTATAACACATTTCCCTACAATTTGCAGCAAACTTCCATTTACCGCCTTAACCCGTCTTTTCTCTTCTTGCACACATCTCGCACCCACTTGATCTGCAACGGCTGGGCTGATGCATGAAGCTGTAGCGCCTGTATCTAAAAGAGCTACCACGCTTACATTAGTTAGAAGAAGTCAATAAAACTAATGGTCTGACCTGCTGATCCGCCTCGACTGCGACGATCTTCCCCATTGGTCGTTTCGCTTCTGTGCTACGCTGCTGAGCTCGTCTGAGGCCCTCATTCCACAGGTCAGCCTGGTCACCGCTATCGGCTTCTAGCGACGACGTGTTGCAAAATCCGCTTGCCTAGGACGCAAATCCGCAAAACGCAAATCCGCCGGCCTCTGTGGCGCAGCGGTTGTGGCTCTGCCTACCATGCGAGAGGTCCCGGGTTCGATCCCCGGCTGGGGGTAATGAAAAAAAAAAAAACAGTCCCCAGGTCTTGGATGTTTATATGTGTGTGACGTCGCTGTTTCTGGTTACCACGACACAGGGTATCCTAGTGTGGGGCCAGAAGTAATGTATGTGCCTGTATATAAATGTTTATGTTTATGTTATGTTTATGTTTAAGTTATAATTATTAGTACTAGGTCTAATATGTGGTTCCTGACCACTTGCCGACGGCGAAACATTCGGCGTTCGTCGTGGGTCTTGAGTAGGGCCTTGATTAAATTGTGTGTGAAACGGTCTGTCCCCCCCCCCCTATTGCTATGGGCCAAATTCGGTCCAAAAGTTGCCGGGTTCCTAAACACATTCACATTATCATCACTTCCCGGACTTAATTTCTCCATCTGTATCAGTACCGCCCTTAGCGCCTTCTTATCTACAAAATGGCTCAACATTAATTTATTTCTAAGATGGTTTTGCAATCCTCTTAAAAATTGCGTTTTAAAAATGTCATCTTTGGTAACTCTAGCCTTCCTCGCCAGGTCCCCTAAATAATGGAAGTAGTCCAACAAACTTCTTTTCTCTTGCTTGGCATTGTAGAACTTCTCTGCAAAGTCTGTGCTTCCAAATTCCTCTTTAAACTTATTCACCACCTCGTCAAATGTCTGGGCACTGCCCCTAATGTCCCTAAAAAAATATAAGGCTCCACCTTTTAAATACGAAGGAAATAATAATTTTAACTCCTCCAATGATATAAATTTCTTCCTCGATGCAGCATCTCTGAAGTCTTCTAAAAAGTCTTCAAAGGACTCCTGAGGACTCCCCGAAAAACAAGTTGACAAATCCTCAACAAACAAAATGTCCGCCGCTATAAAAATCTTCCCACAATATTTTCCTATTCGATTCTTCACTCGCTTGGCAGGTCGAGGTAATTCCTAAATAAAAAACTTAAGTACAGAAACACACTTCCCTTCAATGCACTTTCGATCCTTCCTCGATTCTTCAAGGTCTGGATCGACGATCACTATCCTCTTCTATTACGCCACTTCTTATGACGTCCCCTTCCTTCTGAAGCAGTCTTCCTATTTCTCCGGTTCGATTGGCGCCTCCGCCAATGTAGTACTCCTAACCACTATACGATCACTGCCTACTTTATAAAGATGAAGACTGTTTAGTTTAAACTGTTCTGTTTTTATTTGGTTTATAGTTATTTACACTTTGTATAAAAGGGATCCACAACTGGCTCGATAGCCATTACGCTAATCCTCACTATAATTTAGCTCAGTCGCTGGCCGAAGCCTAAGGTGAAGTATGTCACATTGATTTCTCGCATCCAAGCCTCTTTCTTTTTAAAACTACAAAATAAGTAACAGGTCAAAGTGACACCCACTCTAAAGAGGCCCGTATACAATATAATCGCATAAACAAATATCAAACCTTACAGTACTAAACCCTTTATGTAGATAATTACTTAATTGTTAGCTTGTTGTTGTAAAATATATACGGTGTGACACTATTCCATCCTCGAAAATACAGATTAGGTCTTCTATTTAAATATTCCCATAGAAAAGGAAGATAAAATATGATTGTTACTTTACATAAAGTTGGAGTAAGGAGTGTGGTGTAGGACGGTGATTGTATTTGTTGCAATCAGCATGACAGACCGATGCTCCGCACGTAGTACCACCGCCTCTCTTGGACCGCCTTGGATAAGGACAGACGTGTCAACGAAGAAGGCTACCGGTCGCCTGCCATAACCTCCAAACTCTTTAACCCAATGAATGGGATTTGTAGATAAAGGCAGCCTTCTGCCATAGCCAGATTAACCAACAGGATCTGAATGCCGGCGGACTGCCACGCGTAACATATACCGAAGTTAGTAGCTCAGGCTGGGAAAGACGCCCTCATGAAGGAAAGATGTGCAAAATGAAGAAACAAATATGCAGAGTTGCCTTATCGCCATCCGTGGATTAAAATAATACTTACCTAAAGGTGGACAGTTGCCTTGCTTGAAATATATTTGTGTGAGAAACTCACAACACGATCCCACAGAGATACAAGTGACAGCGACATTTTTTTTCTCACCCACTTCCGTTTCGTTTCTCACTGCAACCACATTCAGCTACAGTCTAAGATAGATATTAGTTCCCCAAATAAATTATATTAACGAGATTTTGAGACATCTAAGTCTGAACAACATGTTTCAATTGATTTTACAGTTTGGATCTCCGACAAGCATTTTTTTTTTGCTGAAGTTTGAATAGCGCAGTGACAAATGTTTTAGAACGCGTCTCTGAATAGACGTGTACCAATATTTCTCAAATTCGTTAGGCAACGTCGCGTTCGAGTTAACAGAAGGGAGTACATGTTTGCGTGAGTTACAGGCGAACATCCTTCAAAATGTCAATTTGATTGCGATGCGGATCGATGTCGGAGATAGATAATATAACTACGGGTAGATTCATACGGCGAAATTAAGAATGCGTCAAAATTAAACTAACTTATACTTAATTAAATAATCATTTGTATGCCTCTTTTTCAAAACATCCACTTGATTGGCCGATATCACGTGATATTTTTAAAGTGACAAAACCACAAACATTAAGGTAGGTTGTAACTGTACACATGCTTTCATGCTCTACAATATTGCCAAAACATTTGATAGCAATAAACATCATAGTTTTACTCAAGCTCCTGAATAAGCATGCTCAAAGCAAACACTCCAATTACACATGCCATTTGAAGCCACTGCAAACTGGAGAATCACGCCATTCGCGTGGAGCTGAATAAAATCATAATTTTGCTTGCAATTCAATACATGCAAAAACTTATGTCACATGCAAAGATAAAAGAAGGGATAGGAGTATTTTAGGTTGGTGAGTAGTTTGGCACGTGCATCGCACCGCACTCCAACACGAGTGTCCCGCCACTCACCTCAAATCGTGCTCCGAGAAGAACAATAGCAAACAAAAGAACTGTAGTTAATTCAGATAAGATAGGTGTAGATTTTGGTATGTTTTTGCATTATGGCCTTAAGCAACAAGTGACAAATAATTGTTGTCCTAATAGTTCCTTTGAGGATATTATAAAAAAGATAGCTGTAGGGAATTTTGATGAAAATACTACCATTGTTATTATGGTAGGAAACCACTCAAACATTAGTCGGAGTGCATTAGATACCGGTATAGAGGTACTGCTCAATTTATATAATAAGAAGAAGTGCAAGTTTATTCTATGTAACTTTCCTTATTGTTCTAATTTATCGGGGAAACAAAATAAAAGTGTACATAGAATGAACATGCATCTATACAATATAACGTGTCATCATAGTGATGCTATTTTATATTTCGACATGAATAATTTTATTCATAACTTTACTTTGACTCAGGATACTATTGTACCTGTCTCATAAAACAAAAAAACGAGTAGCTACATTGTTAGCGTATAATATATGCGACACAGTTGTCAATACTATAACGCAGTCGCCTTCAGTTTTAGTTAGCATTAGTACTAATAGTAGTGTTTTAAACTAGATAGTTCGACAAAAGAGGACCCCTCAAAACATAAGAAAATTTTACAAAATAAGCAGGGGTTTTCTGGCAGTCAAATGAAAAATACTAGGACAAAGGGTAAGCCCCACTTAAATATTTCCCATCAAAACATGCAGGGGCTACCCGGCAAAGAACTTGTATTAGAATTATTTGTATTACAGAACACTGGTTAAAGGAAAATATGATGTCTTTTAACATAAATAATTACAAAATTGACAGTTGTTACAATAGAAAGACTGCCGATAGAGGTGGTTCTTTAATATTAGTAAAAAATAATATTAAGGTGAAACAACGGAAAGATATTCTTGCACTTACTGTAGAAAGACAAATAGAGGTATCCTGTGTTGAGTTGGATAGCCATATTATTGTTTGTGTCTAAAGACCTCCGAGAGATGAATACGGCCATGGCAATCTTGAAATGTTCGAGAAAATTATGGAGGTTGCCCTCATTATACTTTGTAATAGCAGAAAAAAGTTAATTATTTGTGGCGATTTTAATGTAGATTTGCTTGTAGATACAACATTGAAACAACGATTAATAACTCTGTTCAAATCATTTAATTTATGTCATATATTTCTAGAGCCGACTAGAATTACACTTACCAGCCAAACTTGCTTAGATAACGTATTTTGTGACTGTGCATTCACAAGTAAAAATGTAATTGACTGCTTACCCTCCGATCACAGTGGTCAAACAGTTTCATTCCCAATTGCCAGTAAAAATAGGACTGATCCATCATTTTATAGGCCTATTACATCCCATAGACTAGAGACGTATATGAAAAAGTTAGATATAAATTTGCCAGTACCGGATTTTGATGAACAAAACCCAAACAAAATCTACTCAGACTTCTTCAGCATTATTCAGACAGAATTCAATAAAGTTTTTAAATTAAAGAAAGTCAGTGACTACAACGGTAAATCTAAATTTAATGACTGGGCAACGTTTGGAATTCGTAAAAGTAGAGTTATCTTATATGACCTTTATGAACAAAAAACCTATAACTTTGATCGAAAATTTCATGACTACGTTAAAAAATATTCCAAAACTTTCAAGTTGGTTGTAGAACTGCAAAAACTTTACACATTAATAGAAAAATTCAAAATTCAAATAATAGAATGAAAACAGTTTGGCAAATAATAAACCGCGAAACTGGCAAAGTTATACCAAGGGACAATGATTTCTGCCTAAAGATAGGTGATGATGTTGTTAAATCCAGCGCTGATGTTGCTCAAGCTTTTGAAACATTCTTCACCAATGTACCCTTACTCACAACAGACCGTCTAAATTCATCTCCATATGAAGCAGAGACTTTATTAAAAAATAACACTGGCGCCAGTAATGTATATTTAAAATTTCATCATGTTTATCCCCAGGACATTGTCAAAACGTTTAAATTACTTAACTTAAAAAATACGGAAGTTCTGTGGGGTATATCAGTCAAAGTCATTGGTTCAGTAATTCTAGATATAGCCCCACACTTAGCTTATGTATTCAATAAATGTGTTGACGATGGGGCTTTCCCAGACCTCATGAAACACAGTAAACTGATACCTCTGTTCAAGTCGGGTGATAAGGGTGATCCTTCAAATTTCAGACCAATATCTCTTCTTCCAACACTAAGTAAAATATTTGAAAAGATTATACTCAATCAAATGCTCTCACACTTCAACCGTACAAAACAACTCCACGCCAAACAATACGGTTTCACTAGGGGTAAATCGACTACGGATGCAGGTATTACCCTTATATCTCATATTTATTCTGCATGGGAGGCCGCACAGGATGCTATCGGAGTTTTTTGCGACCTGTCGAAGGCGTTTGATTGTGTTGATCATAATACGCTATTAATTAAATTAAATCATTACGGAGTTAGAAATAAAGCGTTGGATCTACTAAGATCATACCTAAGTAATAGAATTCAAAAGGCAGAAGTTAACGGCGTAAAATCTGATGGATCGGGTGTTAAAATGGGCGTTCCACAAGGTTCCATATTAGGCCCTTTCTTATTACTGGTATATATTTATGATCTGCCTTTCATGGTTGAGAAATTAACTGACATAGTGTTGTTTGCTGATGATACTTCACTGGTCTTCAAAATTGAAAGACAAAAAGGAGAATTTGATGATGTTAATGGTGTATTGTCTTTAACCTTGAATTGGTTCACAGTTAATAATTTATTGTTAAACGCTGGTAAAACCAAGTGTATCAAATTCTCACTTCCTCAACTCAAGTTGAGACCAGTTTAGTGTTAGACAACAGCACGTTAGAATTAGTAAATGATACGAAATTTCTTGGAATAACCATTGATAGCAAATTGCAGTTGGGACCCCACATAGATAAATTGGCTGGTAAATTAAGTTCTGCGGCTTACGCTGTTAGGAACATCAGACAAAGCACGGATGTGGCTACATCTAGGCTAGTATATTTTAGTTACTTTCATAGTGTGCATGCATACATGTCCTATGGTATCTTGTTGTGGGGGAAAGCAGCGGATATTCAAACTATTTTTATTTTACAGAAAAGAGCTATTCGAGCAATTTATAATTTAAAACGAACAGACTCCTTAAGAGAGCTTTTTAAAGAAATTGACATACTAACAGTAGCTAGTCAATTTATTTTCGAAAATATAATGTATGTACGCAAGAACCTTACAACATTTTCCAAACTTAGCGATAGCTGTAATGTTTACCTAAGAAATAATCACAGACTATGTGCGCCCCGTTTTAGACTCGCGAAGGTTAGCATTCTTTCAAGGGTCAGTGCATTCTCTACTACAATAAGATACCTCTGGAGATTTTGAAATTGCCATTTGAGCAATTTAAAAAGCATGTTAAAGCGACTTTGTCGAAAAAGGGATATTACAATGTTCAAGATTACTTAAATGACAGGACTGTATAGGGTTAATCTGGCTCAACACAGACCTTGCTGTTAATAATTTTGTAATTATTTATTCCAGCTTATTAAATAAAAATAAATCATAAGTGTATTAGTTAAGCACAACCTATTTTTAAAAGAGATCTAAAAATCAATCTGTGGGAGTTTCTACGCCCTTCTTCTCCCACAGTGGTCCAATGTAGAGAAGAGGCAAAAAATGACGTTTGCTAAGTATATGTAAATATCTACAGTAATAAAGTACTTTTGAGTTTGAGTTTGAGTTTCGTGATTGGTCTTTGGAGCAAGTACTCCATTGTTACTAGATATATTGCGTAAGAAATATATTGCGGGTTATAAAAATCATTTGCATATGCTACCGCATCAATTTGACCTTTTACTCTCTAAAGTTGAAGGATTTATACAGAAACAAGTTACATACTTGCGCAATGCTATCCCGGCTACTTTACAATTCAAAGTGACATTGAGATAACTAGCAATTGGAGATTCAATACTACTGTGGGAGAACTTTACAGTGTTGGAAGATTCACTATAGCACAATGTCTCCCAGAAGTTTGTGACGCAATGTACAATGCTTTGAAGGGTTATATGTTGGTGAGTAAAAACAGTAATACAGCATTTATTTCCAAAAATTTAGCAACTTGAACATATTAGGTAAAATTAGCCTAAGAAAATTTCCACGCTTGGCTCAACAAATCCTGTTAGGATTGGACGCTGCCTATAGTGAACTATCTGTGCGCTCGACGTAGGTATCTGTGACTTTAAATCTCATACACTATTAAGAAAATTTCCACGCTGGGCTAAACAAATCCTGTTAGGATTGGACGCTGCCTATAGTGAACTATCTGTGCGCTCGACGTAGGTATCTGTGACTTTAAATCTCATACACTATTAAGAAAATTTCCACGCTTGGCTCAACAAATCCTGTTAGGATTGGACGCTGCCTATAGTGAACTATCTGTGCGCTCGACGCAGGTATCTGTGACTTTAAATCTCATACACTATTAAGAAAATTTTCACGCTGGGCTCAACAAATCCTGTTAGGATTGGACGTTGACAATATAGTAAAATATTTGTGTGCCCGAAGAAAAATAAAATTGCCACGCTTGACTCAGCAAATTTTGTTCGCATTGCACATTGTCAATTGTATTCTATTTGTAAAACCTTCCTGTTTTGGTTTTTTACTTATAGACTAATAAGAAAATGTCCATGCTTGGCTGGGACGTTGACAATAAACTAAACTATTTGTGTACCGGAAGAATGTATTTGTGGTGGTGGTAAAATATAATCAAATTTTGAACTTACGTAAAAATTACTTTAAAGAAGATTTCCATGCTTGAGTCAATACGGCACCGCAAACACCTACTTTGGGCACTGCAGTTTACACACATTCAATCCCAAGGACGCTGTAGGAATGATCATGTGTAACAGAAGATGTGTAAACTTCAGTGCCCAAAGTAGGTTTTTGCTGTGCTGCGTTTTAAGCAGGGCTTGTTGCTCAGGTTTGTGTGTATGGAGTACAAAATAAAGTCATCTGTTAGGAGGGAGATGAGTTAAGGCACTGGCGACTTCTTGCTGCAATGAGAATATTTTGGATATCAGCTTGTGCGTCTAATGCATCATACGATGGCAGGCCTCAAAATTGGGAAGCGCAACATACTGGCCAAAATAATGGAACTGTCGTATTTTTTGTGCATATTTATCGAAGAACTCATGTTAACCAAACATGTTGAGTGCATCATTAATCGGTTCTTCTTTTATGAATCTGTTTTGTCGACGCTGTTTCGATTTGCCACTAGATGAACATGATTGTGGGCTTCCTTACGGGACGTTCGGACGTGGCGACATACGTTTGTCGAGTGTGCCGTGCTTGGATTTGAAATTAATTCAGCAATAGTTGACAGAGAATCCTGCGTTCCCGAATGCTGCAATGACGCGTCTGAGCCTTGCAATAAAAAATAAGCTAGGATTTTATAATACTGTATTAATATTTTTGTATTTTGTATACAGATTCCGCGTTACGAACATTGGTACCTACATGGTTTTCGAACTAAAAGTGTTTTTCCAGGATGTGTTGGAGCGCTGGATGGGAAATTCATAAATATACGTAAGTAAGTAAGTAAGTTAAGTTAAGTAAGTAAGTAATGTTTATTTGCACGAATATAGGTGTACATCAGGTGTATAATAATGTAATTTAAAATATGGTTCGCTATACTCTGCCATGCAGCATGCAAATATTAGTTACACGCAAAAAACACAAATTTACATAGATTTACATCAGATGTCAATATTTACTAAACGCGCTAAGGTATTTTTGTTAAATTTATGTCCACAAAATATTATAATGTTACTTAAAACTAGTTATAATGTACATATTATGTCATATTGACGTGTCTTCAATGTAGTCCTGTATTTTATAGTAACATTTTTCGACTAAGAACTGTTTAAGTCTCGCTTTATATATGTGAATATGGTCAATATTCCTAATCGATTTGGGCAATCTATTATACACTTTTGGCGCCATACCATAAATGCCTTTCGAGAATAGAGCTGTGGAGCTAGGAGGAGCACTTAATTTGATGTCTCGTTTACTATACATTGTCTTAAACAAATTCCACTTTACTTTTACAAATACAGCAGTTTCGTAAATGTAGAGAGATGGCAATGTTAAAATTCCTAATGATCTGAAGTGGGGCATACAGCTATCCATTGGTTTTAACTTACAGATTGCCCTTATACATCGTTTTTGGGCTATAAACGCCTTATCTTTGTCCGTTGAGTTTCCCCAAAATATAATGCCATACCTTAGTGTTGAGGCGACAAAAGCATGATAGACAGTCAACAGAGCAGATTGACCGGTAACTTTGCTAAGCATATATAAAGCATAAGAGAGCTGACTTAATTTTTTGCACAAATGTTCTATTTGCGGTTTCCACGTCAAATGTGAGTCGATGTTTAGTCCTAAGAATTTTGTTACTTTTATTTCGTCAATTTTTTTGTTTTTATATTGAATGTCAAGTTTATTAGATTGTATGTGGTTATAATTATTTGTGAATGTCATATAATTTGTTTTCTCAATATTAATTAACAGATTATTACATTCCAGCCAGTCGACTATATTTTTAAGCGAGTCATTAATTTCTAATTCGTATGTATTTGGATCTCGGCACTCCGCAACCATGGTACTATCATCTGCGAATAGAACCATTGAATGTGTAACTGATTTAGGGAGATCATTAATGTAAACGAGGAATAGTAATGGTCCTAAAACGCTACCTTGTGGTACACCATATTGAACAGTTCTCGGATGTGATAGATGATGAATTTCCGTTTTAGTTCTATCGCAAATTCTAGAAATCTGTGTAAGCTGTTGTCTATTGGTTAGATAGCTTTTAATAAGTTCAGCCACATTCCCTCGGACACCATACACCTCAAGTTTTTTTATCAGCGTTGTATGGTCGACGAAGTCGAATGCCTTCGTCATATCCATGTACAAAGCTGAAACAGGAATCCTTTTATCCAAGCAAGTCACTACCTGACTTAAGAAATCGTAAATGGCTAAGTCAATTGTTTTACTTTTTCTGAATCCCTTTTGCTCTTCTGCAAATAATTTTTTTTTCTCAAAATATTGATAAATGCTATTATAGATTACTTTTTCAAAGACTTTCGATAATATGGGGATTAGTGCAACAGGTCTATAGAAACTCATATTTTCACGGTCCTGTTTCTTGAAGAGCGGTCTAATTATTGAGGTTTTTAATTTCTCTGGATATACGCCTTGCTCTATCGATAGGTTAATTATACAGCTCAATATAGGCGCTATTAAATCTGCCACATATTTTATAACTTTAGTGCATATGTTGTCATATCCAGTACTGTTTGTATTTTTAAGATTTTTAATTATTTGATATACCTCGAGTGGAGAAGTTGGCTTTAAAAATAATGAGTTAGGATTAAATGGTATTTTCATTGGGGTATTTGTAACGTTCTGTTGACTTCGCTTTGATATCTGATCAATGTAATATTCATTAAATGATTCTGCAATTTCACGTGGATGAGTAATAAGTTCATTGTTATGTCTAATTTGTTTAATGTAATCCTTCGGCTTAGTCTTATTGTTGTTGTAGTTGTTTATTATTTTCCACGTAGTTTTCGATTTGTTATTTGATGTTTTAATTAAGTATTCATTCTGGGACTTCTGTGTCAATTTAATAATTTTTTTGAGTCTTTTTGAATAATTTATAAAGGTTTGTTTGTTTTGTTGGTTTGGGGCTCTCCTTGATTGCCATAACAACTCTCTTTTCCTTTTTGTACAAAGTTTGATACCTTTTGATATCCATTGTGGTCGTCTATTTCTTGAGATCTTTACTTTGATGATGGGAAAACATAGGTCATATAAAAGTTTAAAAGTACTATGGAACTCACTGAAAGCTGCATCAGCGTCTTTATTATTGTATACCTCGCTGAAATTGAGACTTGCAATATGATCTTTAAACTTTTTCAAATACTCTGCACTATAGTCATGCCTTAGTATTGACCAATTTTGGAGGACATTATTATATTTTACTGGACATTTTAGTATCTGACCAGTGTGGTCTGATAGTGCAAATTCTACTATTTCGTCTCTACATCCTCTGATGTTATGTATAAAATTGTCCAAACATGTCCCACTACTTAATCTCGTTGGTTCATTAAAAATTAATTTTAGATTGTAAGTTAATAATAGTTCTTCGAAATAAACCGCAGATCTATTCTTTTTGAGTCTATCTATATTAAAATCACCACACAATATAATTTTTATTTTACCCTTGCAAAGTCTATGTAATAGTTTGTCTATGTTGTTAAAGAATACGTCGTAAGTCTTTGTGTCATATTTTGCTTTTCTATAAATACATATTAAATTGATATTATACTGCGGAATTGTGATGCCACAGCATTCTATAAAATTAGGGATATTGTATTGTGATATATCTATTACATTATAATCAAGTCCGTTATTTACTAGTATGGCAGTACCTCCACTTCGCGTGTTTCTGGCAGAGTAAGTAGCCAGTGTATAGTTTTTGACATTAAGCGAATAAATATCAGTTTCAATCATGTTATGTTCTGTAATTCCTACTATATCTACAATTACTCCATTTGTTCGAAGCTCATCTAGATGTATTGTTAACAGGTCAGACTTATTTACTAGGCCATCGATATTTTGATGAAATATATTTACATGGTTATTCACGAAAAAACGTTACGTCATTAGCATTGTCATTATTCCTATAGTCATTATTATCAACATTGTTATCATTATTACTATCATTATCATTGTCAATCAAATTATTATTATTTGTATTTCTAATATTCCCCGTTATAGCACAATCATTTTTGTAATTAATTTCGAGATCCTCTGTCTGTGTCTCTACATTAATCAACATAGGCAAATCAATTGGTAGACCAGTTTGAGTTTGTCTGGAAATCTTACATTGCGTCAGATCCTTTTGTGGAGGATTGATTCTAATAATTTCTTCAAAAAGCTGTTGACATGCATACTGTCTGTTGAGCCTATATTTTCCGAAATATTTTTTATCATCTTTTTTACTTATACCTAAGAGAGTGGTGTGTGTAAAACGGGAACATATATGCCTGAAAGTACAATTGATCATTTCTTCATTTAAATGCTTACTGTTAACCGTTTTACATATTATTATTTTACATTGTAACATAATACTAAGATTATAATACAGTAACGACTTCATTCTGAGTGGATCTTTATCGTTTGAACCTCCTAAAACGATAACGATATCATTACGACCATAATTGTTGCACAGCGAAAGACATGATTTCATAACTTGGTCCATGGTAGCATTGGGCCTCAGAATTGACTCCACAATATATCCACTTCCCAAAGATTCTTGTAGGATACTGCGCATTCCTTTACCCTGTTCATCGGCTAAGATCATCACTCGTCGCTTTGGTTGTGATTGGTGCTGAGGTTTTGTCTTATTCGTGGTATTTTTTGTCTCTTGAGTAAGCACTGATGCCATAGCTTCGTTGGCCTTAAACGTTGATCTTATGGTTTTAGGTAACAACTCTTTCTGTATAGTCGTTACATGGTCATTCAGCTCTATGGGGCATAGCTTAATAGGTGTAATTTTTTCGACGACTCTATTTGTAAATTCAGTTGGTGTTCTACGGGGAAATCCACCCTGTACAGTATTAGGTGTGATTCTACGGTATTGTATATATATATACGCGCTCCTGACAATTCTTCATGATGGCAAGGGTGCCCATTACATTAACTCCTAGCATTAACTGATGATGACTAATACTTTTGATAGATAAATATAAAATGAAGAGCTTCTTATGGGGATGTTTTTTAACATTCGAATATCAAATATTTCGGCTGACGCTGCTTTTCCTCTAAAGCCATACATCATGAAGTCATATGGAAGGAATACCAGCACCAAGTGCGAGTCGGACTCTCGCACGAAGGGTTCAGTACAACCGTACAATGATGGATGGATGGATGGTGTGGAGTGAATAGTTTTGATTTTAAAAAGCAAAATGTTGTTTACAAAGTTATTGTTACTTTTACACTCCATGTAAGTAAACAGGTGCATTCATAAGTTTGTATGTGGTGTTGAAATAATTGTTGTATGGGAGCCCCTTAAATATTTATGTAATTCTGTTTTTTAGTATTTGCTGTTATAGCGGCAACAGAAAGACATCATCTGTGAAAATTTCAACTATTTAACTATTACGGTTCATGAGATAAAGCCTGGTGACAGATAGCGGAGTTTTAGTAATAGGGTCCCGTTTTTACCCTTTATGTACGGAAACCTAAAAAACTATCGTTCATCAAGAACAAGACGAATCGAAAAAAATGCGTTTGGAATTTAGCAACAAGTTTTAGAGTTTTTCAGATCACCCCATATGATGATGATATTACCCTTAAAAAAGTGGTTAGTCTTACGTTAGCTACGTTATTTACACGATTGGCTTCGCAAAACATCCAAATGTACATCACGCAAAGAGGTGTCAACTTTGAAGATATACAACAACGTCTTACGATACAAGGAGTTTGGAGGTCACAACTGCGGACAGCTTTGCAAAGCTTTCCACCACGCCGAAACCGCGCTTCGCAAAAGGCAGAAGCAATAAGAACATGTGTGCAGAGCTTTTTGAAACTACAAAAGCATGACAAGACTTTATGTTATAAATAAATGTTATACATACATAAATAAATTTGATGTATTCATATTCATATTCATATTCTTTATTGCACAGAAAATATAGATAAACAGACAGTTACAATAAATTTTATAGGCAAAGGCGAGCAACTCTAAAAAGAGATTTCTTCCAGCAAACCTAGGCAAGGCAGGAGTGTTTATGAAAAAGGACAGTCCTAGTGTGCAATAAAACTGTATACATACTCAACTATATAAAATACACTAGATAGCATGCACATATATAAACTACTAAATATCATACATATACTTACATAAATATGATACCGATTACGGAAGAGAAAGGCAATACGCTTTCAATCTTTTCTTAAAAGTGAAAATTGAGGGACTATCCCTAATAGTGCAGGGAAGTGCGTTCCACAGTCGGATTGCCCTTAACCTAAAAGAGTGTTTGTAGGCGGCAGTGTTATGCCGAGGAGTTGACAGGAGAGACACCGTGTGGGATCTCCAATTACGATCCCTGGGGAAAAGAAACTCAAATCGTTCTGGAAGATATGTGGGGTAGCGGGGATTTCGCAAAATATTGAATAGATAAGAGAGAATGTGCATATCACGGCGAAGACGGATCGGAAGCCATCCCAGCTCCTTGCGATACTGGGAGATATGGTCATACTTGCGCAGCCCGTAGACAAACCGAATCCCAAGGTTTTGAAGTCGCTTGAGTTTATTCAGTTGTTCTTTGTTCGCACTGACCCAACAAGCATCCGCGTAGTCTATTAAAGGTAGTAGAAGGGACTGAGCAAGGGTGCTTTTAGTCTGCCGCGGCAGGAAGTACTTATGTTATAAATAAATAAATAAATAAAAGTTCCTACTTATTATACATAACAAATAAATAGTATATCCTCCAGTAATAGAAAAAGTGATTAAACCACTTTTTCTATTACACCTGTAGTGCAGAAAAATTCCGGGATTGGCTATTCGGATACATATTTATCTAAAATCCCGGAAAAGCTAAGCCAATATGGAGTCGGCTTCTTAAAAATATCATTAGATAATTATTGTTTTTATTTAATTTTTAACAAGTGATACAATCTTAAATACTATATAGACAGCTAGGTACTAATAAGAATTTGACGCCTTAGGTATGTTGACAGTCCTAAGGCAACCCTCACAATTGGATTATTTAACATCAAACTGAAAAAACTGACACCATCCAAAGCGAACCCGAAAATAGATATCCCTAAGCTGAAAAATAGAGACACGTGGGGAAAGCTTCGTTGTGGACTTCATAACTATTTCCATGAGCCAAAGCAGTAAATAGAATTACAGATGCCCATTACATCTACGGAACAAGTATGGAAGAAAAACAATGATGTCATTATAGATACAGCAAAGGAAACGCTTCCACCGGTCGAGGTTATCAAACTGTAAGAATGGATAACGGGGAAAATCCTGGACCTTATGACACAGCGAAGACTCGTTAAACATATAGACAGAAATACAAAGAAATCCACAAAGAGATAGGGAAAAATGTATCAAGGCCAAAGAAAATTGAATAAATTAAAAATGCGTAGAGGTAGAGCTACTATAAGGTAAACACGATGCACAAATATCAATGGAATAATTGGGCCAAAGATGAGAGCAAACTGTACCACTCTTTTGAATAGAGACAACAACTACGCCATGAATATGAAAGATCGTAGAAAAATATGGAAATAATATGTCGAGGAGCTATTTCATGATCAAAGATGTGACAGAATAAGGACAAGAAGGCAATTATACAGACCACCAATCATGAAGGATGAAGTTTTCCATGCAATTAAGTCTGCTAAAAACGGAAAATTGGTAGGGCTAGACGAAATATCCGCTGAAATCTTAAAACTGCTAAAATACGAAAAACTCGATGCACTTGTGCACATTTTTAATGCCGTGTATGATAGTGGTACTGTAGTGCTTTCTATCCACTTTATGACAACTGCCTACTTTATAAAGATGAAGACTGTTTAGTTTAGACTGTTCTGTTTTTATTTGGTATATAGTTATTTACACTTTGTATAAAAGGGATCCACAACTGGCTCGATAGCCATTACGCTAATCCTCACTATAATTAAGCTCAGTCGCTGGCCGAAGCCTACGGTGAAGTGTGTCACATTGACTTCCCACATCCAAGCCTCTTTCTTTTTTAAAACTACAAAATAAGTAACAGTGTCAAAGTGACACCCACTCTAAAGAGGCCCGTATACAACATAATCGCATAAACAAATATCGAACCTTACAATAATTGGGGAATGATTGTAAGGTATCGACGTTATACAACTATATACCAAATAAAAACAGAACAGTCTAAACTAAACAGTCTTCATCTTTATAAAGTAGGCAGTAATCATATAGTGGTTAGAAAGCACAACATTGGCGGAGGCGCCAAACGAACCGGGGAAATAGGAAGACTGCTTCAGAAGGAAGGTGACGTCATAAGAAGTGGCGTAATAGAAGAGGATAGTGATCGTCGATCCAGACCTTGAAGAATCGAGGAAGGATCGAAAGTGCATTGAAGGGAAGTGTGTTTCTGTACTTAAGTTTTTTATTTAGGAATTACCTCGACCTGCCAAGCGAGTGAAGAATCGAATAGTAAAATATTGTGGGAAGATTTTTATAGCGGCGGACATTTTGTGAAAAATTTTATGAAATTATTTCATGATGGAGGATTTGTCAACTTGTTTTTCGGGGAGTCCTCAGGAGTCCTGAAGACTTTTTAGAAGACTTCAGAGATGCTGCATCGAGGAAGAAAATTATATCCTCGGAGGAATTAAAGTTATTATTTCCTTCGTATTTAAAAGGTGGAGCCTTATATTTTTTAAGGGAAATTAGGGGCAGTGCCCAGACATTTGACGAGGTGGTGAATAAGTTTAATGAGAAATTTGGAGGCACAGACTTTGCAGAGAAGTTCTACAATGCCAAGCAAGAGAAAAGAAGTTTGTTGGACTACTTCCATTATTTAGGGGACCTGGCGAGGAAGGCTAGGGTTACCAAAGATGACATTTTTATAACACAATTTTTAAGAGGATTGCAAAACCATCTTAGAAATAAATTAATGTTGAGCCATTTTGTAGATAAGAAGGCGCTAAGGGCGGTAGTTTCACACACAATTTAATCAAGGCCCTACTCAAGACCCACGACGAACGCCGAATGTTTCGCCGTCAGCAAGTGGGGAACCACATATTAGACCTGGTAAGAATAATTATAATTTACGTCCTAGGCAAGCGAATTTTGCAACACGTCGTCGCTAGAGGCCGATAGCGGTGACCAGGCTGACCTGTGGAATGAGGGCCTCAGACGAGCTCAGCAGCGTAGTACAGAAGCGAAACGACCAATGGGGAAGATCGTCGCAGTCGAGGCGGATCAGCAGGTCAGACCATTAGATTTATTGATTTCTTCTAATGTAAACGTAGTAGCTCTTGTAGATACAGGGGCTACAGCTTCATGCATCAGCCCAGCCGTTGCAGATCAAGTGGGTGCGAGATGTGTGCAAGAAGAGAAAATACGGGTTAAGGCGTTAAATGGAAGTTTGCTGCAAATTGTAGGGCTGCAATGTGTTATAGATTTTAGTTTGGACAATTTTAGCTTTTCACAGGAATTTTTAGTAATAACTGATTTAAATTGTAGCATTATTTTAAGGGTGGATTTTTTAATAAAGAACGGTATGATTATTGATTTAGTTCATTCGTGTTTGTGTTTTTTCCAGGGAAAAATACCGTTTTTCAATAATTTCCATACGAAACAAAACACGACGCCGGTAAAACGAAATGTCATGTGCGTAGGGATTCTTTCAAAACAAAAGATAGGGTCGCACTTTCTAGACGGTTCTAGAAGGAAACAAGTGAACTTCGGGGAAACCACGGTTATCAAGGATCGTGACGTGATGAATTCTACGACTTTCAGGAGTTAAGAAAGGGCGATTACGTTTATTTCTCGGGGTTATCGGATTCGTGCGAATTTTCGTTTGGGGTAGAAGATAAACGGTTTATCGTAAATGAGGATTTATGTGAGAATGATAAGCGGGTATTATTGGCGTTGTTGGATAGGAATGCGGATAGATTTGCGTTTGCAACTGAACAGTTAGGTAGGTCGGAGATAGTGTCGGTCGATATTAAGACTTATGATGAAGAGCCGGTTCATTGTCACCCGTATCGCGTTTCAAAATCAAAAATCAACATCAAAAATCATTTATTTCCATAGGATGTTGTTACATCACTTAGATCCGTCATTACATTTTTTTGGGTGAGTTCACTAACCCAATGGCGGAATCTGTGGAGAAGAGCTCACCGAAGAAACTCCACAGTCGTCGCATCTTTTGCGTTTCCTTTTTTAAATAAAATATTGTCAAATTACAAAATGAATGCTAATTATATATCGAAACAGCCTGTTACTCAAACAATCTATTCCCATGGACATCTGTCCTCTAAGTAATCAGATATCCTGTAGTAACCTTTTTTATACAATTTCTGTTTTATTATTATTTTAAACTTGTCTAAAGGTAAGTTTTTAATATCAGTAGGGACCTTATTGTAATAGCGTATACAATTGCCTTTAAAAGAATTACTAATTTTATGTAGTCGGCTTACATAAGCAACCAACTTGTCTATATTTCTAGTATTAAAATTGTGTATATCACTGTACTTCTGAAAATTAGTTATATTTCTTTTTACATACACAAGATTGTCATAGATATATTGAGACACAAATGTCAGAATATTGATTTCTTTAAACTTTTCCCTCAGTGACACTCTAGGCCCTAATCTATAAATTGCACGAACAGCCCGTTTCTGCAGAATAAATATACTATTAGCATTCGCAGCGTGACCCCACAATAAAATACCATAGGTCATTAGACTATGAAAGTAACTAAAGTAGACTAGTCTAGCGGTGTCTACGTCGGTAAGAGCTCTAATTTTTTTAACTGCGAACGCTGCCGAATTCAGTCTGTTCGACAATTTATTTATATGAGGATCCCATTGTAGTTTGGCGTCTAAAGTAATGCCCAAAAAGACAGTCGACAGCACAAGGTCCAATCTCTGTCCTTTTATAAATATGTCTGTAGTTACCGGGTTCACATTGGGTAACACGAATTTAATACATTTAGTTTTCTTTTCATTAAGTAATAAATTGTTAACAGTAAACCAGTTCACTATACTAGAGATAGCATTGTTTACCTCGTCATAATTTGATTGCTGTCTTTTAACTTTAAATTTCGCCGGTGCAACGAGAAATTATTGAGGAGCAGGTCGCGGAGATGTTGAAACTAGGTGTTATTAGGGAATCCACTAGTTCTTATGCTGCGCCCGTTGTGTTAATTAAAAATCCCGATAATGCATGGAGGTTTTGTGTAGATTATCGGAAATTAAATAAGAAAATTTGTAGGGATAATTATCCTATTCCGCGGATAGAAGACATTGTCGATAGTTTGGCTGGGGCCAAGTATTTTGCGGAGTTAGATCTCAATTCAGGTTATTGGCAGATGGTTATTACGGAAGGTAGGCATAAAACGGCTTTCGTCACGACCACGGGTCTTTATCAATTTAATGTTGTTCCGTTCGGTTTGGCAACGAGTCAAGCGATTTCCAACGGATGATGGATAAAGTTTTAGCGGATTTAAGATTTAAAGGGGTTATGGTTTACGTAGACAATGTAATTGTGTATGGTAGAACGTTCGAGGAGTTTACCGATACGTTGCAGAAAGTTTTTGGGCGGTTTAGAGAAGCGAACTTGACCTTCAAGCCATCCAAATGTAAATTCGGTTTTTGCGAGATTGAGATGCTAGGTTATCTAATCTCGAATGAAGGAGTAAAACCTAGTGAGAAAAAGCTGAAGGCTATGCAACAGGTTCCAACTCCCACATCTACGAAGGATGTAAAACAATTATTAGGTTTATTTTCTTATTATAGAAAATTTGTATGGAATTTTGCGAGAATATCATTACCTCTCACTAAATTATTGAAAAAGGGGGTAAAGTTTCAATGGAATGAAGAATTGCAGAATTTGTTCGAGTATATTAAGAAGGTTATGTGTAGTGCGCCAATACTTTCCTATTATTCGGGGGATAAGTCGGTTACTACGAGAGTTTATGTGGATGCGTCTAACGAGGCGTTCGGTGCAGTATTGATGCAGGGCGTTGGAAAAATGAGTCCGGTTGCCTATGCGTCTAGGAAGTTAACGGATGCGGAGAAAAAATATAGTACGACGGACTAAGAGTGTCTGGGGTTAGTATGGGCGTTAAGGCACTATAGACATTATCTTTGGGGGTCGTATTTTCAGGTTGTTACAGACCACAGCGCGTTATGTTGGTTACAGTCGAAAAACGATATGTCTGGTAGGTTAGCGCGATGGGCGTTAGCGATACAAGAATGGGATTTCGAGATAGTTCATTGCTCGGGGAAAAGCAATGTAGTGGCAGATTTTTTGAGTAGGAATCCGCTAATGGAAGAAGGGAAACGGGAAACAGAAGGACCTCAGTCTTCTTCTCGTTCTGAACCTGATGATGATGGTTTGGAATTTTTTAGTATTAATGTAGAGTCGTTACAGGCGGATCAAGAGAACGATTCATTTTGTAGTAGATGGTTAACGTGGTTGAGCGAACGTCCGGAAGCTTGGCGTAGCGGTTTTTGTTTGAGAAATTATTTACTATATAAAAGCGTACGTAGAGATGGAGAAATTAGGGAGGTATTAGTATTGCCTAGGTCTTTGTTTCAAAATGTAATGAACGAATTACATGATGAGGCGTGGACAGGAGGTCATTTGGGTCTCGCAAAGACGTTGAAGAGGTTTCGGTCGAAATATTTCATGCCGAAAGCCGATAAGGAGATAGAGCGTTATATAGCTTCGTGCGTGCCGTGTCAAGAAAGGAAATTAGGTAGGTAATATTTTTAAAATTTTAAGACTGACCTGTGGGTGAAATAAATTCTCTCAATAGTCCGGGACGCCACTCGGCTATTTTGCGAGTTACTTGAGCGCGTCATTGAAGTATATGTGAAACACTAAACAGAATAACGGTTTGGTAGAACGAATGAATAGAACGTTAACTTCGATGTTATCAAAATATTTAGGTTGTAATCAAAGGCGGATAACGGGAAGATGTATGAAGTTGGCACGTCTGTATCAAGGACCGTACAAGGTCATTGAGATCGTTGGGAGGTCTGATGTGCTGATTCGTCATCTGAACTCATGGTCACGGGGCGTTATTGTTAACACAAATCGTTTAAAACGCTTTGTGCTGCGCTGGGGAGTTCGTCTGATATTAAATAATTATACATTAGGAGTATAATACAATTTTATCCCGGTTGATGGTTTGTGGTTTGTGTATGCGGTAGTGTTATGAATTGTTTATTAACCGGTGTTTCTTTTCATGTTGTTGCTGAACTATGATGTCTGATGAGGACCGTACACCAAAGACCCAAGAAATATCTGTAACATACTAGATTTCCGTGGTAGATTACCTTTATATGAGAAACTTTTATAAACGACAGTTCGAATAATTGTTTGAACCGATCGCCTGGTTTTATCTTTGAGAGCAGTATGACGAGGCAATAGCTATTTGTCATAGGGTTCTGTTTTGGTTCCTGCGTTCTTAAAGTATAGAGTTGGGATGATTTGGTAAGTGGAGACTATGGGTTGTTCATAAAGTTGGTAACGAAGGTTTCTCAATGAAAGTAATTTCTGATGTGGGATAACTCGGGTATTCGATACACATTCGAGATTCTTTGTAGTGTGTTTACTTGAGTAATTGGTTGCAACTCATGGCGATTATCTTAAACTGTTAATAGTAAAAGATAGTTTACTGAATTCCAATGGATTAGTTGAGATTTTTGTATGTAGTAGTATCGGTTTTAAAGCTAGTTGATTTCATCGTATTATTGGAACGAATTTTAATGAACTCATTCTTAAGCTGTGGCTTAGTAATGCGGTTCTTTAGATTAATTCTGTTAATATGGTTGACGTTTCCTATATTTGAAAATGATAATTTTTTTCTTTGATCTTTGCCTGCGTTAATTTTTGAAATATTGCCATTCGGTGGAAAAAGTTCACAATGTGTTCACAATTGTTTATGCAAAGATCGAGTTGTGTTAATTTTAGGAACGGAGGTATTATAGTTGTCTGATAAGTTTTTCGCTAGTTTTAATTGTCAGAAAGTTTGTCGAATGATAACCATTCGAGAAGCTAAATCTTAGATAGATTCAGCTGTTTGCCTTCGTATTGTAAAAGAGAGTTTTCTAGCGTTAGGTTGGTTAGTGTTAAGCCGCGAATAATTGTATGATGGGATCATAGGGTGTTATAATTTAAGTTTATTAAGGTGCATAGCCTACACCTTAAGTGTAGTTTGGTTTTGTTATTTAATGTTTAATTGAGTAGGTTAAATGGGATGGTTGGACAGATAAGGATTAGGGTACTTGATGTTATTTGAAATTATGCTTGCGGCATATTTACTGTTTTTTAGATTTCAAGCATAGCAAGCTCACTTAATGTTAACATTTAAGGTTTTTTAGATTTTAGACTTTGAGATAGGGTTGTCATTTTAAATTTTAGACTTTGAAAAAAAAAAACCGTTGGAAATTTTTTTTTTAAGGGAGGTTGGAATGATTGTAAGGTTCGATATTTGTTTATGCGATTATATTGTATACGGGCTTCTTTATAGTGGGTGTCACTTTGACACTGTTACTTATTTTGTAGTTTTGAAAAAGAAAGAGGCTTGGATGTGGGAAGTCAATGTGACACACTTCTCCGTAGGCTTCGGCCAGCGACTGAGCTAAATTATAGTGAGGATTAGCGTAATGGCTATCGAGCCAGTTGTGGATCCCTTTTATACAAAGTGTAAATAACTATATACCAAATAAAAACAGAACAGTCTAAACTAAACAGTCTTCATCTTTATAAAGTAGGCAGTAATCATATAGTGGTTAGAAAGCACTACAGTACCATACCCTCAGAATGGCATCATTCCACTTTTATTCCTCTCCCTAAAACTAGTAGAGCAAAACGTTGTAATGAATACCGCACCATTTCGCTGATGAGCCACGCCATCTAAATATGTTTGAAGCTTATTCACAAGAGGATATACCGGAAATATGAACAGAATATAATTATATAATATTTTGGATAAACACTATTTAGATTCCGAAATGGCTACGGTACACGAGACGCACTCTTTGCCTTCCAACGATGCTGGGACATGAATCAAAGCGCATACATCTATTTTATCGATTACGAGAAGGCATTCGATCGAGTGAAACATGACAAACTTATCCAGATCCTGGAAAAAATCTCGATTCCAAGGACGTGTCAATAATAAAACACCTTTACTGGTACCAGACTGCTAATGAACGTGTAGAACGCGAACCCACAGATGATGTAGAGATTCTAATAGGAGTGCGGCAGGAATGTATTTTATCGCCGTTGCTGTTCAACTGTTTACGCTGTAGAGATTTTCTCAGAAGACCTCCAGGTCTTCCTTCCCTTCTACATTGTAAATGGGCGACCCCTCAACAACATCCGATACGCTGATGATACTATTCTCCTTGCTACTTCAATTGAGTATCTACAATAACTGCTAAATCGGGTTGAGACAATCAGTGCGCAAAATGGTCTGAACATTAATATAAAGAAGACAAAATTCATGATCGTCGGTCGTACACAGACAGCTGGTAATCTCCACGTCAAGAACCAGCTGTTGGAGCGAGTTAGCTTATATAAATATCTGGGTTGTATCGTGAACGAACAAGATGACCACAATGTAGAAGTCAAATGTCGCATCGAACAGGCCAGCGCTGCTTTTATCAAAATGAGTCACCTTCTCTGCAACCGAAGTCTCAAACTCTCCACTATATGCCGCCTAGTGCGGTGTTACATATTTTCAGTTCCTCCTATACGGTGTAGAAGCGTGGATATTTAACCCAACAATATGTAAGAGATTGGAACCTTTCGAAATGTGGGTATATAGGAGAATGTTAAAAATATCTTGGACGGATAGAGTCAGGAATGAAACTATGTTGCAGCGGATGCACAAGGGTTTGGAGTTACTGAAGACAGATCAGAAAACTGCAGTATTGGTCATATATTGCATGGAAACGAATACCACGTTCTCCAATTAATCCTGCGGGGAAAAATACCAGGCTGCCGAAGACCGGATGTAGAAGAACCCACTGGCTTCAGAACCTCGCAAAATTATTAAATTCAACCACCACCATTATTTTCCGAGCCGCAACATCACGGCTAGAAATAGCCATAATTATAGCCAACCCAGAGATCGCCACCTCCTATCAGAATAGGAGATGGCACCCAAAAATAAGATGTTTTTTTATATCGCGGGTCATGTTAAAACACGTCTCTTGTATGGGGACCCCTTTCATTTATAAAATCTCATGAAGTTCATTGTTTGTTGCTGTAGCAGCAAAAGAAATACACATTCTGTGAAAATGTTGACTCCCTAAATAAATAAAACAGTCTATTACTGTTCATGAGATACAGCCCGCTGACGGAACGGACGGACAGACATGGAATGAACGGACAGCGGTAGCTTAGTAATAGAGTCCCGTTTGGCACCCTCCAGGTACGGAACCCTAAGAAATGACACGGTTGGATCGCATACGTATCGGAGTGCTTAAGGCGGTGGCTACTTCTACGTATTGTCTGTCGTCAAAACTTACCATCGATATAAAATTAACTAAATATTATTATACATACTATTGTATTAAAGAAATAATTTATTTAATCTGAAACTAAACTACGACTCAAACTTAAATTAACTTAAATTTTTTGCCCAGATCGCCGCCACCGCAAAACGCTGGCACCGTTTCCTCGTTGCCTAATTTGTCTTTGAGGGCTCGTCGAGCGTTAGGGCCCCACGGCCCGAGGTTCCCAAAGCCGAACGGTATAAACAAATTCTCGTCGCCGGCGTATTTGCGCCGCTTGAGACCCTCTGCCGCTGCCACCGCAGCGCCGGCTGTGGCTGCGGTCGTAATGCACCAGGAAGAGAAAAGCCAGCGCCCCAAGCTAGCGGCCCAAAACCGCTAACGCCCCCGTCATAAGACGTCTCGCCCAGCATGTAGGACTTGACTGACTTAGCAAATGATTCTGTTGGAATTGTGACTCTTAGAACTAATGTAGTTGTACATTTGAGTAGCTGATGAAACCCTCTCGAAGTCTATGTGAATAAATGTCATTGCGACCTTAGTTCATTTTTGTACCGACGATGTGAGAATCTCAGAATACTAGAAAATGCTCTCTCGACTAGTCTCGACACATTTATTGTTGATTTGCCGATTTTACTGTAAGACATGACAGTTTAGATCTTATCACCAAGAAAACTTTCATGCTTTTGGCATTAGCATCAGGTCAGAGAATACAGACTTTGTTAATAAATTAAGACGCATAATATTAAGATTTACAACGATGAGATGTTTATATTAATTGATGATTTAATAAAAACTTCAGGGATTCCCCAAGCTCATTCATCGGTTATAAATTTGCCCTATTTTTCACAAAATCTTAGTGTATGTCCAGCTACAACTTTGTAATGTTAAATGATTTTAACATCAACTCATAGGACTGATATAAATGCTAAACTTTTTTTGACATTTAAGAAACCTTTCAGGCCGTCAACATCGCAATCGATTAGCCGTTGGTAAAAAAATACGCTTTCAGCGAGTGGAATAGACACTTCTATATTTAGTGCCCTTAGCACTCTGCACGCGTCTACGTCTTCAGCATCCCGATGAGGTGTATCAGGTACATAGATGTCATTCGGAGAACTGCCGGATGGACCGATCAATCCTCTGTATTTACCAACGTTTACAATAGGCCGATAGTTGACTATGACACCAATTTGCTGAGTAAAAATCAATAAGGTTATGTCATAGGATGTTATTTCTTTATACAATACATTGATTTCAAAGTTAAAACATAAGTTTTATTTCATTAGCAACATTAAGTGTTAATATGTAAACTTCTAGATGGTTTTAAGAGAAGAGAAGTCTCTGAGAGAAAGACGAGACAATTAGAATATCAAAGCTTTACCTGAAGTGAAGTTCGATAGTAATTATCTTGTCTTCATCGAGTAGATATAGGTCCCTCCCTTCCCTTTTAATCAGTTTTCTCTAAAAATAATGAGGGTTGCGGCCCGGGATATACGCAAGCAGGGGTTTGCTTTTTGTTTTCCCTAGAGGGCGCTAAATGCCGGGCAATAACTTGAGCAGCCAGACCTACTACATGGTTTTAAGAATAACTCTCCTCGACGAAGACAAAATAATTACAATCGAACTTCACTTCAGATAATTTCGTTCGATATTCTAATATTTAATAACTTGTTGACTTTATCACGTTCACGTAAATCATCAATTTTACTAGCGTAAAGACCATGATCCGCAGTCAATACTGTTTTTCGCTGTTCACTATTTTTTATAATCTGAACAGGAGATACGCTTCTTAGAGCATTTTTTGAGAGACCTCGGCGGTCTGAGCCTTTCTTGATAGTTGCTAGTTAATTCGCACACCAAGAAATTTAATTTTAGTGACTTCCTCAAGGATTTTGCCCTCATATTGAACACTAGAGCTAGATGCTAGTTTGGGGCGTTGGAAAAAGTGCATAATTTTGGTTGTGTTCACATTTGCCATTAATTTATTTGTATAAAGGCAAGTCATTATTTCTTCTAAAGTGTCATTTGAATCTTTAACATAATTATCATGGATATTACATTTAATAGTTACAATATTGTCATCTGTAAATTAAATCATAGGGTTAGGAATATTTTTCGCTAAATCATTTATATAAATAATGAATGATAGGACACTACCTTGAGGGACACCGCATAATATTTGCCTATAGGGCGATTTATATTTTATCTTGGTTTTGAAGTGTACTTGCTTTAATAAAGACAACCTCATGAGAATTTGGAATGAACTGTATTTTTAAACCACTTTTTGTGAGCACACGTCTTGTCTTTGTCGTAATGGCGGAGCGACTGTCCTCTTCCCTCTCATGTTTGCCTTGTCTCGCACAGGTTTTTGTTTTAGGACAGATTCTAATTATTTCTATGCAATCCACCACGTCACCTCTTACGCCAGACATATAACTATTTCACTCTCCTCTATGCTCTCTACTACGACGTACTTTGCTCCATGTAGGAGACTGAATGTTTCTGCTTTAATTACTGTGGTGTCCCATACGAAGCTTAAACTGGGTCCAGATATGTTCGTTCTGTCCATACCGTACCTCTGATTCGTATCAGCGTCGCGATCCAAAAACTCAGGACGCGAAATCAAATAGCCCCCATCTCCGTAACGTCGCTCCCATCACTGCGATCATCGCCTGTTCATTTCTGTGTCAATTGTGGGATAGGGCATGGAATTAATCGGACGACTTTTCCCAGAACCGCGTTTTTGGTTCTGATAGATGTTGGAACCGGGTAACCGGTTTTTTCGGTTCTTTTGAAGAAGAATGCGTAGCACGATGCCCTGTTTTACCGGACAGCGCAGAAGGAGGGTTATGTGTTTTGGGTGTGTGTTTATGTATATATATATTTTGACACGCTCTCTACCTGGAGCCTAAATGGCTTGATAGATTTTAGCTTGAAAAGTGTCGTTAGATTCCTCCACTGGGTATATCAAAGTCAAAACTTTTCACACAGTCAGGTTTTTTGTTTCTCAATGATTTAGCTGGTTTGTGAATTTCTTTAGAAAATTATAGAAAACGTCGTCGCGACGTCGTTAGGTGCAATTTAGATATTCGAGAGAAGGAATGATAAAGAAAATACAGAAAAATACATGTATTTATTGTAAACAATGAAGTTTTAAATCATTCTTGAACAAAAAGGAACATTTAAAACAGTCTTAAAGAAAAAAATAGTATCACAATCCTATTATTATTATTATTAATCAGACTTTTCTATAAAAGTTGTATTAATTAGAGATTCTGTCAGTTGCAGAAATGATATTAAAATTTTAAAGACGACATTTAACACTGATTCGGACTTTATGAACACTAAATTCAGACTTTAGAGTTTAATGTCGTGTTTAAAAGTTAAAGATCGTTTTTGTAACTGACGGTATGATTGGTAATTGTATAGATTGTAATATAAGTAATTGATCTGAATCTTCAGGGTTTATTCTGTTTATATTGGTAATATTTACGTAGATAATATAGAGTGTTCAAACTTGCATCGCTTCAGGAAGATCGTATTCTATTGCAAGTCATTCCTACCTTCCTTTTGGGCTCGAATAATCATATTGTGATCAAATGTTGCTTTTAGATAACACCCGCGATCTATTCCGTTCCCAAAAAGAGCCATTTTAAGATTTATTGCAACATCCGTGGAACCATCTGCTTCTTTTGATGTAAAAGTCGTTGCAAAAGAAGCTCTTTGGATCTCTTTCTCTAACTCTTCTTTATTCGACAGGGAATGTTCAACTTGTATTTGTGTCCCGGATTCACTGTTGTTCTGGTTTGGTACCACTTCATTTTCAGCATTATACCGATGGTGTACTAGTCTTAGTATTTCCTGGCGCATTTCGTCGCTACTTTGCCGTTTGGATATATTTGACTTTTCACAAGTTCTATGGAGGAAATAACTTTTCGGGTTTGTAAAATATTTAAGCAAAGAAGCTTGTATCAACCTCTGTTCCTCAATACCTTCTAAATTTCTAATTAACGCACTTTTCATTTTGTTGCTCAGGGTGGAATTCATATGTTGATATTTTAAAGCAAACTTATTTCCTACATCTTCAGTCACGAGTGTAGCATCCCGCCGATGCTTCTAGTGTTTCATTAGTCTTTATAATGGAAAATATTTTCTAATTCTTCCATATTTATCCATTCTCATTCGGTTAAGATGATTCCAAATTTGATGTCGTTCAATGCCTTCTCTATTTATGTCCTCAGCATTTTGAAACGAGACACAGTCTCTGCCATCGAACTCCATCGAGTCTTACAGTCCAGAATCAAGGAGTACTCTTTTCCAAAGTTCGAAATCACATGTTTTGGAGGGTATCATCATTTTTAGTAGGTTATTTTATAAATAATTTCACAATTTTCCTAATTTTTGAAATCATGCCATAGTATTTAAAATTGGATCCGACATTTTGATTATCTTCTTTCGGAGATGTTGTCACAAAAATTGCGCCATCGACTTCTTCTTCACTTTCCATATAATCGACAACGTTGCCTAATTGGTACATTCTCATTTGAATTGCCAGCTCCGCCAAAGTCATGTCAACGACCGTGACAAATTCTTACTCATCATTGTCTTACAATTTTTTTTATACATCCCATCAAGGCTACCATACAGACATGGCTAGCGGCACTGCATGAGCTATATATATTTGATGGAGGGTGTTGCTTAATTTGCTGACCTTCAGCATTAGGCTGCGGCCATCTGTGGTCTGTGCCATTATATCATTGTCCAAAGATATTCCGTACTCTTCCAATTTCTGATCTATCATTTCTACGCATTTTCCCGCAACAGTTCAATAACCTATTCTCAGAAGACCTAGGTTTCGGTTTTTTGTATCACCAGGAAGACGGCTGCAAATATCAGCGATTGCGAATAGAGGACCATTCATCAAATGATATTGTGAACTTGAAACCGTGAGATATAATATTATTTACGTCTTGAGCAATTTCCTGTTTCCTTTTGACATATTGCTTGATAATTAATTCCCGTATTGTATTGGGGCACTTAGGCAACGGCTAACCTCTTTTAACAAACAAATATCTAACATCCGTCGAAATGAAAAACGTTCTGAAAGCAATGCCGTCTATCGCGGCCATGCTGAAAACCATTATTTGCTTGTTTGGGTTAGTTTAACTTTCATAAAAGTCTGCTAACTTCGTTTTTTCGTCAGAGTTACTCTCAATGTCAACGTGATATTTATTCTTCATATATTTGTGAAGACAACTGGTACTACCTCAGGCGTACTTTAGTACTTTTTGCATGTTGTACATTTTGCATTTGTCTTGTCTCACTCGCTTAGAAAGTAGTGCCAGATCGACAAATTATCATTAACTTTTTTGATTACTTCAAGAAAATCTATGGTTGATCGTCTCCTAATTGTCTATTCGGGACATCAAAAAACTATCTGTAAAGAAATGAAACCGCATATAAACGAGCTTACACACCAGCACCACAGCGCTTTAAATACACTTATGGCAAATAGCTTCTGATCTGAATCTGAAAAAAATACATTTGCTGCTTAAAACCTATGCTCACTGCAAATAAAATACAAACAACATGTTTTCATTTGTGTTATATTGTTGCAGAAGCAAGTGTTAGTCCTGTAAATATTATGACTGCGAATTTTTTTGAAGATGCATGTATATTTGTTACCCATGTTTAAAACCTCTCCTTTTTCAAGTCAACGAATGCTCATCAGCCGTATTTTTTAAATCGCTCGACTACGGTGTTGCTAAATGAAAATAGATTTTCATGCGTTTCACACAGAAAACTAATTTTTTTAGATTCTATGACAATTTTAGTTATTTTATAAATAAATATGGTTTATATCCCTTATTTGTAACTGACATCTAAAAGAAAACTATGTTTTTATTATAAAGTTAAAATGCCGTCATCTAATGTAACGTGGAAAGAAACGTAAAATTAAGAAAAAAAATGTCTCGACATAGTTATTTGACATTTTGAGTGAAGTTTAGAAAACCACTCGCTTTTCGAAAACGAGCGGTTTTTTAGACCATTCGTTGCACTAAACGGTACGAAATAGGAATTAAAAAATGACGACCATCGAATAGATATCTTGGAAACAGAGTAATATTGACAAACTGAGTGGTTACAAAATCAGTACCCTGGTCCGTGGCTCGTAGACTGCCCACTACGTCGCCCGCAAATCAAGGGCCCATTGTGCGAGCGAACTATATACGTGCCACGCGTCTCTCCCTCTCACATAGGTAGACTCTACCGATACTGCGATTCAGAAGTTTAGCAGTGCCATCTAGTTCGATACGCAAGATACAATTTCAATAAGTTAACTCAATATACAATAAAGTTATAGAATTCGTAAAGAACCGAAGAGCCGGTTTTTAAATCAAGTCCATCCGGGTTTTTTTCAGCCGCTCAGAACCGGTGTACCCCGTTTTCTTTTTAACCGGGAAAAACCGGTTCCATCCTCTAGTGTAGGACCTGTGCATGCGGCGATCACGTCTAGACTAGCGCGAGCATACTTTATCGTATCGTATCGCCTTTGTACGAGGCGAAAAAACCGACTCGATACGCGCGTACCACCGTACCGCACCCAACGGGCGTCCAAACAAGTGTTTTTGGATTGCGACGCCGATACGAAACGAAGGTATGTCACGGACAACAGACCAATTCTAGACACATCTTAACGTACCTCCTCGAAACAATTGCAATACGAAAGCACTAACGACAATAAACAAATACACGGGACAATCTCGTCGGTACATGCATCGAATGGCGCTCTCTGATTGGTGCAAATGGCCGGTCGCTGTCGTCTCGCGCACTCGCGCCAAATCTTACAGCGGCTATTTTCACGATTAAAGAATATGATGTGTTATTATATTACATGCTAAGTTATAATTAATGATATGGAAGCTGGGTATGGAAGCTTGAATTAGATTTTTTGAGGACCTTATGTTGAAGCTGTAAAACGGTAATACGATGTAAAATTCGTGGTTGAGTTAGTAAATTAGGTGGCAACATATAAATAAGAAGAGAAGTAAAAATAATTGTTGATCTTTACTTGACGCTTTCTATAGAATATTTAGTTGTCGTTGTAAAAACGACGAATAAGTTTATTAGAGGCTATCTCATTTTCCCGTTGCTTTGTAATAAAATGAGAAGTAAGATCACGTGGCCAATAAATAAATCTGTGGCTTGACTTATTTCCCTTTAAAATATGACTACATAACACCTACCTGTTGCCCTCGGTAGATCTCTATGACCCCTATATATAGCCACTACATATAGGCGCACCCTGTCTGTCAATAACCAGTCTATAAACAGCGGGGGCCCAGAACAATATGGCGATAACATCATTTCCTGAGGGCAATTGTCGCTTATTGTGCCGAATGAATAAAGAAAAGTATAACCTTTTGCTTCTTTGAAGGAAAATGTTTTTTGTCAAAAATTACGTAATAAAAGAAACTAAATAATCAGTCAAGTGCGAGTCGGACTCGCGCACGACGGGTTCCATACCAGCGTACGAGAAAACCTAACCACTATGTATAATAAAAATAAAAAAATATATATGTCCAAACGTGGATTCGAACCCAGAAACCGCTATCAAACCAATTACGCCACCACAACCATGTGTTACGCCGCGAAATCTCATATTTGAATGGGAAATATTAAACTGCACATCAACAATACTGATTTGCACAGCAAATATACTGATTCTCACAACAAATATCAGGGCGAAATACTGCCGTAGCTTAGGGGAAGGTTAAAGGGGGTGAGCGAAGCGAAGCCGCCTTTATCCTTCGTATCAGGTTGAACATGTAAGAACAACAAAAATACTTAAAACATAAAAAGTGTTTTTGCTGATCCTTTTTTGCTGTGAAAACAAGTATTTGTGATGTGCGATTAAATATGTACTAGCCTATTTGAATCATGTTATGTTTGGCTATATCACGGGTGCTGTTAAAACCCGTCTTTTAAACACCGTATTTATAAACCACTAGTGGTTCATTATTTGTTGCTACGGCGGCAACATAAATACACATTCCATGAAAATTTAAACTCTCTGCCTATTACGATTCATGAGATCCAGCCCGCTTACGGATGGACGGACGGATAGGCGGAAATACGGACAGCGGAGGCTTAGTAATGGGTCCCGTTTGGTATCCTTCGGGTACGGAATCCTAGACACCCATCTGCAGTACCCTTAAAAGCACAAAAGATGCAGATAAGACCTTAACGTAATTATTGAGATTTGATAAAATTATTAAAGGCTGACGTTAAAAGAAATTAAATTTAAATGCAGGTGGGACAAATAAATTTTTATACTATAATATAAAATTGTACCAAATTTCAATAAAGTCTTATGAGCTTGTTTTGTGCTATTTAGTGTATTCCAGTCGGGGATTTTAGTATTTTTTTTTAATTACGTAATTTTTACTGCTTTTTGTACAAAATTACGAAAAATCTGTCAATGCTTAGTTTAAAACTGAGGTTTATTATCAATAGTTTAAATAATATTTCCGTACTCACCCTGTAAAGCTCACTCCACTCGAGAGTCTTGAAAAAAGTTTTTTAAAGCGCATGAAATCTGCTATTTTGTTGTTTTTACATTGCATGTGACAGACGAATCCAATGGATAATTGTCAATTGTCAATTGTAAGACGGGCTGGTTTCCGCAACTCGACGACGAAAGCGCCTATTTTGCGTGTGGGTGGGAATGCGACATCATTCGAGCCAACCCAACTCCTCCAGGAACGCCAGTAGGCCCTTTACGTTACCGACTATCCCTGGAAGGTCCCTCGATTGACCGAGGTGTTTAGCCCTGTAGTCCGCTACTCCTGTGCACTCCATGAGGACGTGAGCAGCCGTTTCTTCTGCCCCCAAGCAGGCTCTGCAAAGGGGGCTGTCGGTAACACCTAGGACATATAGATGTTTATTAAAGAAACCATGGCCAGTAAGTGCTGCAGTTACCAGTCGCATGCGCGGCTTACTAAGTCGAAGCAAGGTCTTAGCCAGCCTAGCGCTAGGGGACGGCAAGGCCAGCTTAGCCTGCCTGCACTCCTCATGGTTTGTCCAAAGAGTGGCATGATCATTCCTGGTCGACTCTCTCAGAAATGAGCGTACCATCTTGAAGGGAAGAGGGATGATAGGTTCGGGACCATACGCTGTCAAGCTAGATCCTTTACGCGCCAACTCATCCGCTGCATCGTTACCTCTTGATCCGCTGTGTCCTTTTATCCATTGAAGGATTACGCGGTTGTGTTGACATACCTCCATTAGTCGTTTGTGACACTCGTAGATTAGCCCTGAGTTAATAGTGTTGCTATTTAGGGCTTGTAGGACGGCCATGCTATCCGAGAGGATTCGAATGGAGGAATCTCTTACCTTTCTCGATGCTATGGCATTAGCGGCCGAGATGATGCCCATGCATTCAGCTTGAAAGACAGTATTATGGGCACCCAGTGGAATGGCTATCTTGATGTTTAGGTCCTCCGAGAAGGTGCCTGAACCAGTGCCTGCTTCAGTTTCTCAACCATCGGTAAAAATGCTGAGCTCTTTAACGTCGAGCCCCTCAACCCGATGGTCTTCATGTAACTGTATATTGTATTTTTTGTCAAAAACAAATTGTTTAGGGATTCTGTCACTGCAAGCCATAGAGATGGGAAATTTTTTGTAAACTTCCCCTAGGATGGCGGTGTGTGAGGTCCTGTTTTTCCTCCAAAGTCCTAAGGTGTTGAGTCTCACCGCAGATGACGCGGCCTCCTGCTTAATATACAGCTGGAGTGGCGGAAGACACAGCATGGCCTCCATTGCTGCTGTTGGAGTCGTTCTCATACTACCTGTGATAGCCATGCAGGCCAGCCTTTGGAAGCTTTGGAGTTTGCTTACCATTGTGGTTAGTTTGGTCCTGGTCCACCACACCACAGCTCCGTAGCAGACAAGAGGACGGATCACCGTTACGTACAGCCAAAGAATGATGTTGGGAGAAAGTCCCCACTTTTTCCCCACCATTCTCCGACACTGCCAGAAAGCAATACTCGCCTTCTTTAGTTTGTTGTCGATGTGGCTACTCCAGTTGAGCTTGCTGTCCAAGGTTATGCCCAGGTACTTCTCCTCAGTTGCTAGCTGGAGTTCCGTTCCAAAGAGCTTAGGTAGGGTATACCTACCAAGAGCCCTATTGTTAGTGAACATGACCATTACCGTTTTTGTTGGGTTAACCGCCAGGTCATATTCTAAACACCAGCGCTCCACGATGCGAAGAGCTGGTTGTTTAAGGTTGCATACTGTGCTCGCAAATTTACCTGTGATGAGGATTACCAAATCGTCGGCGTATCCTACGGTGTAGTATCCATTAGCGTTAAGCTTGGTAATCAGGTCGTTAATGACCAGATTCCACAGAAGCGGGGAGAGCACTCCTCCCTGCGGGCATCCCCGCACTACCTCCGCCGACAGGGACTCTCCAGCTAGACGCACGATACGTTTGTTAAGCATGTTTGTGACCCAGTTGTTTACAGCTGTTGACACCCCATGCCTTGTTAGAGATGCACTTATACTGCTATACTGCGTCTTGTCAAAGGCACCTTCTATATCAATAAAAGTTCCAAGACAGATGTATTTGTTTTGAATCGCCTCTTCAATTGTGGATACAACTGCATGGAGAGCCGATTCAGTAGACTTACCCAAACTATATGCATGCTGATTCTTGTGTAAGGGTATATGTTTTAACGCTCCATCTCTCAGGTGTCTCTCGCACAAACGTTCGAGAGTTTTAAGCAAGAACGAGGTGAGACTAATCGGCCTGAAAGATTTAGCGTTAGTGTAGTCGCTCCTTCCTGGCTTCGGTATGAAAATTACGTTTACTACTCTCCACCTTTTGGGAACGTATCCGAATCTAAGACATGCTTTCATGATTCGGACCATTATATTGATGACGGGTTCCCCACCCCACTGTAGAAGTGCTGGGAAGATTCCATCTGGTCCTGCTGATTTAAAAGGTTTAAAGCTATTAATGGCCCATCTCACCTTGTCAGCAGTGATAATATTATTAGTTATGTCTAAGTGGTCGACAGCTTCATGGTGAACCTCTTCCGGCCACACAATCTCTTGAATAGTTCTACTTCCGGGAAAGTGAGTTTCCAACAAGAGACTGTGTGTTTCTGTGGTGGAAGAGGTATATGTTCCATCGGGTTTTTTAAGCGACCCTAGCCTGGAGTTGCCTTGTTGAGCTAGTATTTGCCTTACCCGATTTGCTTGATCAACGGTTTCAATGTCGCTGCAGAATTTCCTCCATGAGTTGCTGCTTTTGAACCGTAGTCGTTTCTTGTACTTGGATTTGGCATCTTTACAGTTGTCCCAATCCTCATCAGCACTGGTGTTCATCGCCCTGTTTAGCAGTCTTCTGATCTTAGCACGCATCCTATCTAGATCAGGACCCCACCAATGGATAATAATTCATCAAAATCCGTTGAGCCGCTGAGTGGTTACGAGGGGCACAGGAACAAACATACATATATACATGCAGATCAAACACAAAACCCTGTTATTTTCCGCTTCGCTGCAGTCGGGTAAAAATACGGTATTTGACAAGGTAGTCCAATAAATCTAGAATCGTGTCTCGAGCTAAACCTATTTCATCAAAAACGTTTGACAATATCAAAATTGTATATTTCCAGCAGTCGTATTTAATAAACCCATTTTGTTGTTAAAAAGTCAGCATTTTACTAAGACGTCATAAGCTAGTATTGTATTTCATAGAACTCGTGAACAAAATTGTTGTTTTGACAAATGCTAAAAGTATCTATTTTGACTAGCAGTCAAATACCGTATTAAGTACTTACTTTCAATGACTATACCTATAAAGTCTTACTTCTACACCTTACAAGCCATCTTTTAAACCCACAGATATATCTTCGTTCGCACCCAATTAGTAAATTATCTTCCAGAGACCAGAGATCTGTCGATCGCAACACAGAGCTTTACGCCTTTTCCCATACGGGGTGGCAGAGGCACCGTCGTGCCCACTTTTAGCCAGATATTTAATTCTCCATTTACGTGACCGTGGGCTAGCCCATCGTCGCATCCGAGGAATAGTTAGTGAATAAGACGGCTAGCCTGTACATTGCAAGCCTTTCCCAAGTTCCCCCATCAAGTTTCATTGGCTCTGACCGAGCGGTGACCTCTCTTTCTCGCCTAGGGTAAGGTAGGGTGAGTGCGAGAGAGGAGACCGCTGGCCCAGAGCCAAATAAACTTGGCGCGACGTATACAAGCCATCTTCGCACCCCATTACTTCGGAAGGATTTGCGAAGTTCAAAACGCGAGAACCGTGCGTGTCTTCGCCGCCTCTTGCGGAGATTATCGTGTTAAACTCTGTTATACGGCTCAACAGTTAACACACTAATAGCGGAGTTAACATGCAGCGGGGCCGGGTGAGCTTTTCTCATGTTTAACCGATGGTTACTGACCTGAGCAGCATAGTCTGCCTTACATACGAGAGGTCTCGGGATCGAACTCCGGCTTGAGAGGAAGAAAAAACAATCTTCGTGTCGTTTATGAGTTGCTGTTTCTGGTACCCCGTATTCTAGTATATGAGGCCAATTAAGTTGTTTGTCCGCGATTGAGAACTGTTTCATGTAATCTGGTGGTCAAAATATACTTTCCGTGACCTCTTGAATACTCTCTTGAATACTTTATTGCACGAAACAAAATATACAGACACATAAAAATGGAAAATACATGTAACCATGCAAAAAAGCGTAAACTGGGGCCCCTGTCTCTTATGAAACACGAATAGCAATAGTGTATCGATTGCTCCCAAGTTGTACCTTGATGAAGGCAAATTGTACCTTTATAAAGGCAAGCCAAACAGAAAATCAACTGCCAAAACCCTTATTTAGTTCGTTATCTTGCGCATATAGTGTTGGTAATAAGCGCGACATTATTCACAGCATAAACAGACGACCTTTGTGGCACTGCCGGTGTGGTTCTGCCTACCATGCAAGAGGTCCCGGGTTCGACCCCCGGCTGGGAATAAAGAAAAAAAATATCCCCAGGTCTTGGATGTTTATCGTATCGTAGAGTGGGCCAGAATCAATGTAAATGCCTCTATGTAAATGTTTTTATATTTTATATTAATATAACAATTTGATGAAAGATATTTTTTATTTAGTTTAATATTTGTATTTGTATATGTCACCGCAAGATTGTCAAAACCGTTAGCTGATAAACAAACTTTTTTTTCTCGTTAGTTGGTCAACTATCGACAATAGTAAACTGTAGCGCACTGCTTACTATATGACGCGTTAGTTTATAAACTAACGGTTAAAACCGTTAAGTAGTAAACTGATTTAACCTTGAATTGCAAACGAAATACCAGGGCAAACACTGCGGTAGCTTAGGTGAAGACTAGAGTCTTTGTGTTAGGTTGACCTGTAAGAACAAAAGAAACATAAATTCTAAACGCTGTCGGTCTGGTTTACTATCTGTCGATGGTTGATCAACTAACGTTAGTTGATCAACCAACGGTTTTGACTATATTACGGTGACATATATATCTAGCTAGGTAAGTTATATACATATGTAAATGTCATCCTAATTGTAAAAATTATTATAAAAATATATTTGATGATCAATTAAAATATTTGGTGAAATGCACCCTCAACCGATGTTACATGTATGCATACATAACTACTGCATGCATTCATTTGTGTACAACCTACTATGTATAAGCTACATGCAAAGTCTGACAAATCAAAGACTAATCGTAAATCTCGAAAAAAATCGAAGTAAATCTCATTTTTCCCCTTCCGTCAACTCACAGCATAGGTATCTAGATAGGTAACTAGATAGTTCTGACAATAACAATTTAGTCTTTAGTAAACCTCTTTGCGAAAGTAAACCGGAACCAAGAACTTATTATTATATATGTCAGGAAGTAACGTAAAAGATTATTCCCCATAACATAAATGAATATAGTGTTCAAGGCGATACTACAAAAAAAAAATTTTTTTAATACATTTACTCCACTAGAACGTCATATTTGTTGTTTGGGTTTGTTGTTAACGTTTATTGAGTATTTGATTAAGATTTTCACTGAAGGAAAACGTGATTGGATGTTTTTTTTCAATAGAATTTAATTACGAAAATACCTGTAAATTGTTTTAATTTTTCCTCTTATTCTGAAATCCTAACTAATTTCAGTGCGGGAATTCCATTCAAATTATATTATGTATTTTTAAACTCTCCTTAGAAACTGTTTTGTCAAAATAGCGTAGTTTATTTTAAAACAATTTTACGTTATTTTAGTTTGAGTCGAGCGAATTGATTGCGCTCTCTTTTCTTTCTTCTGTGGAAGTAATTAACGCTGTCAATTTCGTTTACATTCGTATTCCTTGTTATACATATTTTGGTATCGCCTTAAACAAAAGTGCTACCCAAAATTTAGGGGAAAAAATCTCTAAATGAAATAAAATACCTATCTCAAATTATCAAGGCACTAAAATATTCCAAGATTTGCTTGTATCTTTCGGGCCTTACTGCTCTTATTACAAAATACGTTTCTTGAATTCTGTTGAAATGTTCATGCAGATATAGTTACGCCAAATACAGCCATAAGTACATGTTACAATGTATATTAACCAAGCAGCGTAGAGTTATTGGAGTAATTCGAGCCAACCCAGTCCGTCTAGCCTCCATTATCATGGAAACTAAATCTCAGCACGGACTACGTTGCGATACTACCATTACGAACTAGAGTGCATCAGAGGTTGCGGACCGAAATAAATGGATTGGCAAAGTCACAACTACAAGTATAGTAGGTATTTATAAAGAATATAAAGAAATAAATGTATAAAGTGACAATTGTCAAAATTCCTAAGGCGTTAGTTTTGTTTGTTGCCTGCAGAATAGGCAACTGTCATCTTTGGTTACATTATTTTAAATAGCTCCTTGTTTTACTATAGAAACCGTTTCGCTAGTTGCCAAACCGCGATTATATTCGGGTAAACCATTAATAGTGATGATAATGACGTAACTGGAGAGGGCCTTGTTATTAGAAAAGTAAAACTTATAACGTGTTACTACAAAACATGTTACACATTGTTTCACCTCAAAACAAACTTCAAATTCTATATATTTTTGTTTTTTAAAAACTGTTAAACAGGAGTTTTTTGTGGTAAGACCCTTTGAGGTGTAGTGACAACTCTTGAGATTGTATCGGCATATCATGATATAGCGGCATTTCTTGATATGCCATGTTAAACCAGCCGTATCGTTTCAAGACCAACGTTCGACGATCTGCCAGCCTATAACTTAGTATATCGAAAAGTAGGGTGACAATAGAATTGGCTTAGGTAAGAACGTGTATGTGCAACCAGCGGAGCGAGCTTGCGACTGAAAGTAACGATAAGCCAAACTTTGCTAGAGTAGTTTATTGTGGCTAAATTTCAGTTGTGTTATAGGTTAGGTTGGAACTTAGAAGTAGCAAAACCGGAGCGTAGCGAAGCGAAGCGTATGGAAATAAAAACAAAATTAAAAATGTGGATAATAAAAGTCTCTAAAATATCATACTCGGATACCACATTTTAGTTCGCTGACTCCGTTGTGATGGTCATACTTTTCTTGATTTGGTTTATAACCTAAAAATATTTTTGGATAATTTATAATAGTCAATAGTTTGTAATAGTCATCTAGCATACGTGTAACAATAACAAAATCTTTGTAAAAATTAAATAGATTTGTTTATTCATAAATTTTTCACTATTTTACTAATCCTTTGGGCATATCATGACGTTGCGAAGCGTTTACTGGGAATATCGACAAACGTTTGGTTCTTCTCGACCTGCCCGATTTTGGTTTGGGCACATCATGAAATGCCCCATTGACAAAGGCGTATTTCAATAAACGCCGCCATTTCTTAATATGGCGCGGCAAATCATGATCTGCCCAATCTACAATCGGCCGCCGACATATGAACCGATTCGTTAAGAAGTATGTATCGGCTAGCATTAATTGTGCTTACAATAAAGAAATTACAGGAAAACGGACGGGGTATTTACACCCAATACCGAAAGTCAACATTATCTTTCATATAATTCATATGGACCACCTAGGTCCATTCATAAAAAGCAAACAGGGTAACACGTACATCTTGGGAATAATAGATGGCTTTAGTAAATTCATAATTATAAAATGGAATCAGGAAATCGTCAGGAATACGAAATCAAAGTGTTCAATAAAAGTACTACAAGAAATATTCACGGCATTTGGCTGCCTCAAAATAATAGTCTCCGATCAGGGGTCTAGCTTTACATCTTCGGAATTCAAAAACTTCATCTGCTCAATTGGAGTGAAACACGTGTTATATGCTGTCGCTATACCTCACGCTAATGGACCGATAAAACGCTACAACCGGACTATCTTAAATAGTTTAGCATCCATGAATTATGGTCTAGATGAAACGGAGCGGGACCTAAACTTACAAAAGTTACAATAGAGCTTGAATAAAACGAGAAATAGAAGCACGAGCAAGTCGTCCGCACAGATTGTGTTTGGACAAAAAACAACAAGTGAATCGGAAAACTTATTAAAGGTAGCAATATGACAACGAGACGAAATATGTGACACTGAAAGAAGAGAATTGCGAGAAATGTTTGGAAAGCATATTGAAAAACAATAAATGAAGATGAAGAAGGCGTATGACAAAACGAGGGTACATACAAAACTATTGATACCCAACCATAACCCAGAGAATCAGGTGAGAGTCAGGTGGTATGATTTATGGCTGCTAGCTTTTGGAGCCCAATTGTGCCAACTTACAACCGAGATGCCAGATACTGACATAATAATGACATTGTTTTTATATAGTGTAAGACTTTGGTGAGGAATAAATAGTTTGTCTTTATGTCTAGTGCATGGAGTTCTCATGTCTCTGTTTGTCATGAAAAGATCCGGGTGCTTTATCACGAAGAAATGAGCAATTATAGACATATTACACTGATTCCATTTTATTATATTAGAAAAAATTATGCACAACAAGGTTTACAGTTTCATTTCTATTACTAAAATATTGAAAGATCAACAATTTGGCTTCAGAAAAAATAGCTCGACGACTGTAGCCTGTTTTAGTTTTGTAAAGAATATCACTGAGTGTTTGAATAAAAAAATATATCCAGCCTCTATTTTATAACATGAGCAAAGCCTTTGAATTTTTCTCACATAAGACTCTTTTAGATAAATAATTTAAGTACGGCATACGTGGAACAGCACTGGAATGGTTTAAAAGTTATTTCTCGGATATACAAACTTGATGTCTTTTGCGATAGTGCTAGCTATATTTCAAGCGTAAGCTTGCTCTCCGCCAATGCTGAGTTTCCGTGAGTAGATAATATATATTACAGTGTCATGTTTCTTTTGTGTTTCTTATAAGTATTAAAAACCTAATCTTACCTATCAATTTGGTGTTAATTTTTACTATGTACTCATATTTCTTTCGGCAGATTTATTTGAAAAATTGTGAATGTTGTGCGCATCTCTAATTGATGCAAACATATACCACTTTTGTTAAACTTCTTTTAAAATGTTTGTATTCGTATTGCTGATGTGCCTGTTACAAATAAACAAATAAAGACTTGTAAAGAATATCACACTTTAAAACAAACCATCATGACAACACTGATTACATCAATCTAAGACAGATAAATAAAAACGATAAGAAATTTATTAAGCAAAAGATTCATGAAAATAAGTACAGAGAATATAAATATGGTCACAAGAATATGAATTATTCAGCCTACCGGTGAAACTTGACGGGCTAGGTATTAACGAACGCATGAATAATAACGACTGTTATAAAAAGCGGTAGAATTAAATAGTATACTAAAGCATGCCATCAAATCTGACGAAAATATAATACTTACTAGCCCATCAAACTCATGCCACAAATACTATCAAAGAAGAAAAGTTAGCGGGAAAAGAGAGACGCCGAAAAAGTAATGTCATAATATCTAAACCATATAAAATGAAAAGATTCGTTGAAGGAGTCGTTGAAACGAACTCTTTATAGTGGCTGACTATCATCCCGACCACCGCTAATAACACTGATCTCACAGCTACCCAGTTTAGGGATGCTTAAACTATTAGATACACGCATGAACCTCCCTCAGGCCTACGACGGATTTGGGGAGAATAATTTTGAACTAAACCACGCACCAAACTGCAAGAAAGGAGGATTAATAAAAAAAATGATATGATCAACCCCGAGGTGACTGTAAAAATTGGGCCGGACTAGCCTGGAGAACTGGCACAATAGAACCCATAATGCAAGGCGTAAATATAAATCAACCAGCACTTAAATGTGATTTGTTACTAAACAGTGTGTGGTAACCTGCAAGGAAATCGTTCTTCGAAGTACGCATAGTAAATGCTGACGCTTCCTCTTACAGCAACCTCTCCTGGCAAAAAACAGCTCAGAGATGTAGCCGAGAGAAACACTCAAAATACGACTGAGCAGCTGAAGACCTAAGAGCCTCATTCCCCCCACTAACATTTCATGCGATGGAGCCCTAGGAACTGAATATAACAGTTGTTTTTAAAACCGCATCAAAGCTTAACGGAAAATGGGGAAAATTCTCAAATAGTATATTGGCTAAAGGTGAAAATATAAATCTCTGTTATAAGAGCAGTTTCCATGAGAATAGGCACGCGAAAACATGTCAGGGCCTGTCAATGCGAAGATGGAGCAGAAATACTTGGTGACAGCTTGATCTCGTAAAACAGAAATACCTACATATTTATTTTTATTTTTAACTTTTAAAGACAGGGATTATTTAATAGTGTACTATACAAATTTTTGTAATGATGTTATATTCTATGCCTACTCGTTGTATTTTCTGAGTTCTGTTTTGGGTATTATCTGAATAAACGCATTTCATGATCATGTACTACTCTGTTCACCATGTGCCAAAGATGTAAACTCTCAGAGGCGTCGTGAAATTGAGTCATGAACCAATTTCTGGAAAATGTTTTAGTTTGAGTTGTGTCATTTGAACAATGTTAATCCTATGGTTTACACTTACATTTATAGACTTGAGGTCTTAGCGACAAAAAAAAACGTTGCGCAAATTCGGTTCTGCACCTAGTAGTCGGACATACTGATTCCTTACGACGCTTATTCCATATTTTTTGGGAAATAGAATCCAAAATAATATAGAGTGTTGCTCCTGTATAATATTATATATAAATAACTGAAGCACTGTCAGCGCCTTTGAAATTAATCTTTATGAATGAATGAATGAATGAATAACTTTTAGTAAGACCCGTTGAGCTTTCTCTGTGCGATGGAAATGTGTTTTAGCGGCTCCTCCCCAAACTTTAATGCCATAGTTCATTCTTGATCTGGCAAGTGCATAATAAGTTAATTTGAGCAATTTGAGCAAATTAACCAAGGCGGTATCGAATGCTTTCGACAGATCCAAAAACACGCCGTATCGATCAGAAACCAAGGTCCAATTCACCAGTGATCACAGCATCTTTGGTGGATCTCTTTCTACGAAAACCAAATTGATTGTCACTAAGTATATATTTTGCCTCTTAATAGTTGGTAAGTCTCTTTGTTGCTAGCTTGGTAAATAGGGGTGATAATAGCTTTTTTGAATGTTTGAGGGAATTCTCCTGTTGAGATACTCAAATTAGAGAAGTGTGCAAGGGGTTTACAAATGACATTCTTAGCATGCTTTATGAATATGCTCGATATGAGATCCCATCCGGCTGCACACTGAATTTTCAACATATTTATCATTTTGGCTACTTTTGACTCATCGGTGGGGAACATTACAAAAGAGTTTGAAGTAGTGGACAATGGCTTGCGTAAGTGAAAGTATTTCGTCAGTTGTGTTCAGTCTATCCAGAGTTTTCTGAGCTGATTCTTGTCCTATATTTGAGAAGAACCTTTCAACGTTGTTAAGAGATTCATTTGTGCTACTACAACATTAAAAAAAATCTGATGGCTGTTTATGGTATGGTTAGAAAAATTCATCCCAAAAAAATGTGGCAGTATATCACAAAAATCAATTTTGTGATATACTGCCACATTTTTTTGGGATGAATTTTTCTCTTCTCCATATCTTGTCTATGATAAACTCTTTTCAGTCTCTTATGTATTTCTATACCTCTTATACTTTTGTTGCATTTCTATGAAATGTAGGGTATACCCTACTTTATACTCTGCTTGCTAGTAAAACTTGAGATTGCACTGGGGTATCATTCTTCAGATCGCCTTCGAAAAGGACTCACGTTATTATAATTCAAAATTATTTTTCATTTCATGTTTGTTTATATGAGTAACTGTCAAAATGTTTGTTTCGAATTATTTGTCAATATTCTGTCTGATATATATTTTTATACGTACCATATAGTTTCACCTCCTACGTAAAACATAAACATAACATAAACATAACTTTATTTAGGAAAAAGATATACAATTACAATGTTCACTACTCCCTAAAAAAGGGCAAGCCCTGTGGCATAGGATGAGTAGTTACTTCCCAATAGGTGGAACAATTTAACAATATTATCTTTTGCGTAGATCATTTATAAATTACAATATATTTTTTTTAATTAAAAACGTGGAGTAATAGTTTTACTGGCCTCTTGGAGATCACGTAAATTTGAATTCAAAACTTAAATTATAAATCTTGGAATCGACCCGAGCCTTCCTAAGAAATCTAAACCCGAAGCAGGTCAGTCTACTTCAGCTCACAAAAGTGAGAAGCACTAGGGGCTAGTTCCCGGGCCCAATCGGGAAGATTTTTCCCTATGAAAGACTCCACTGCTATGCGTCCTTTACCGCCAGAGTCTCCTGGCCACTTCTGCGCGGTCTAGCCCGCCAGCGTCTCCGCTGCTCGACTGCCCGCAAAACTCTGCAACTGCCCGCGGAACTCTCGCAAGGTGAGGTTATTTAGGGTTGTGTGTATAGTGTTAGGTTAGCTTAGGTAGGAAAAGTTTTGTAAAATATAATTCACCAAGTTGAAAACTTAAAAAACCAACTTCAATTTCAAGACTTATTTCTTCCACCCCGGTCGGGATGCGAATGAAGTATGTGTACCTGAAAAATCGTCAGCAAAACTTTTGCTGCACGGAACCACAAACCAAAACGTCATCAGTATATATATTGTTGATTTTTTCATAAAGCGCTAAATCAATTTTGATAAAATTTGTGTAAGACCAACTCTGAAGTATCAAGAATCTGAAAATCAAAACAAAAATCGCGTAACAAACACACACAAAAAACAAACGAATTGAGAACCTCTTACTTTTTAAAGTCGGTTGGAAAATAACTCACTCTTCTCTCTCTCTTTCATTTCATGGCCTTTAGGACCTAGCATTCTAAATTTCTAACTTCTTCCAAATTTCTTTAGGCTTCCGCCAGAGAGGGTTATTCCTATTAACCTCTTAATGCATGGCCTGACCCGTAATAGATCGCGATTTTCAACCTTATTGCTTGGTGATAAATTTCAAAACCTATGAAACCATATATGGGTTAGTATGCAGTAAAGGATTAATCCCTGTAACGTGACCGATGTTTCTTTAAGTTCTTGTGCATTCTGTCGCGCTTTTTCATACATTTAATTAGCCCTGGGGACTCGGGCCCAAAATACCTGATAGATAGATCGTCTCCAGACGCTCAGAAAATGTATGCGATTTGACTGTTGCCGTAAAAATTCCCGTGATCAATTTCTTTCGCAAAAGACAAATCGTATACATTCTCTAGAGTGCCGAGTCGAGTGATATATCAGCGAACGCAACTTGTCTATCTTTTATATGTAACATAGGTAGGAGAAGTTTGTTTTTAGGGTTCCATACCCAAAGGGTGCCAAACGGGACCCTATAACTAAGCCTGCGTTGTCCTGCCATCCGTGTGGCCATTCGTCCGTCAGCAGGGCCGTATCTCATACACCGTAAATTGGTAGAAACATGAAAAATTTTATAGATTGAGGGGTAAAAACGATTATTATGTCAAAATACACAAAACTGAACACAGAAATATAACGAGTAGGCATAGAATAGAATAACAAAGGATAAAAACAACAAGAAATTACGTGCGAATGAAAAAAACAGGGTGATCAGCAATACATACATATGTCGCAGAAGGGTCAGGACCGATGGCTTAGGGCGTCCCGAGGATGGGTGTGATGGGTACTCGAGCATTGGAGATAACAGCTTCGTTATAACACAGTTTATTAACTTCAGGGCACGAATCATGTACTAGATCAGAATAATGACACTTGACACTGGGAGCACTAGTTACAGAACAATCACACTGAACACGGGGAGTACTAGATACATAATAACCACACTAATCACGGGGACTGGCTAGTCCAATAATGTGGAGAAGGTACGCTCTGTACGATTGACTGGCGCGCACGCCCTTTTATAGCATGCACACCTAAACTCCATTATTGGCCCAACCTAAGCGAATGCACATATCGCTTGTGTCACCGTACTTATCTCTACTGCCTTAAGCTATAGCTATATCTCAATTCGTACACTACGACACATATATATATATATCACCGTAAGATAATCAAAACCGTTAGTTGATCAACTATGAACAGATAGTAAACCAAACCGATAGGGTTTAGAATTTACATTTATTTTGTTCTTATATGTCAACCTAACACGAAGAATATTTGGTAGTCTAGTCTTTACCTAAACCACCGCAGTGTTTGCCCTGTTATTTCGTTTGCAATTCAGGTTTAAACCAGTTTACTATTTAACAGTTTAAACCGGTTTAGTCCGCTGCAGTTTACTATCTGTCGATAGTTGACCAACCAACGAGAAAAAAACGTTAGTTTATCAACTAACGGTAACGACATATACAATTCGACGATTCGTCTCTGACAAAGCAGTTCCGGCTCTACATGTGCTACAGGAAGACCTGTACAGAATTTGCAACAAATCTGATTATTTCTTAGGTTATAAGAATAAAATGTAGCCCATTTATGTCCCCACCGAGGGTCAGAGTAAGATTAAGCCATACTCCACCACGCTGGCTCAGTGCAGGTTGATGGAGGGGTTTTACGACCTATACTACGCGATAGTAGCCGGGACCTACAGATTAACGTGTCATCCGAAACACTGAACGTTCGATAATGTATGTACTTACGATAAATTAATTATCTCATTGAGCAAGCGTGAAACCACCTTTTCTGGTTAACGGGAAATATATTCCCACCAAATATTCAACTTTATGTCTCGGTGATAGTCCAAAACCAATGAAAATTTGTATATGCTTATGCCCGAAAAGGGGTTAAGCCCTTAGGTTAACATTAAATTACAGCTATCGCTAATTTTGGAACATGTTAAAAAGTTTTATTATAATACATTAATACATTCATTATATTTAGGAAAATAAATTATCTTGCTACATTTAGTATGTCAATTTCTTAAAAAGGTTCTCTTAGGGAGTCTGTGCGTTTTAAATTATAAAACTCGCGAATCGCACTTTCTGTGATATAAAAATAGTTAGAATATCTTCTGCTTTCCCCCGCAATAAGATACTATAGGCCATGACACTATGAAAGTAAATATCCCTGGCCCCTGTGAATTATCATATTCAGTATTTTTTTTATTGAATATAAATAAATAAATAATCTTATTCAACGTCAAAATTATACTTACATATATATTTTTTTATATAAAAAAAGACTACACCGTTTCGGAAGGTGCGCCTCGGGGTTATGGAGAAACGCCAAGAAACTCCCCAAACCTTCTTTTTTTAAAAGTGACTTCGCAACAGGTACTGGTTTCGGTCTAAGGAAATTCGCCGGCGAGTGATAGACTTGACCCATCGCCCCTCGTCGAATTTCTGTGCGCTGAGATGGTATGGACCATGCAGTTTTGTCATCCAAGTATTCCTTAATGCTATAATAGGACTTTCTTATCAGCTCATTTTTAACATATTTTTTTAACCTCTTTTCAGGAAGGATCAATGAGTCCTGTGGTATTTTATTGCAGAAGCGAATACAGTGCCCCATGAATGATGTACCTACTTTACTTAGTCTAAATAATGGTAGTGCTAACCTATTTCTATTTCTAGTGTTAATTGTATGGTTTTACAGTCTTAAGTAAAGCGACGTTTTTTCTTACATGCATAATATTCTCGTATATATATTGACAGGTAACCGTAAGTATATTATTTTATTTGAATTTTTCTCTTCATGATTCCCTGGCATCTAGCATTTTTTTGTAAAACAAATATCGTATTTATATCTGCTGCTCTCCCCCAGAGCAGTATTCCATAAGACATAATGCAGTGAAAATACTGAATCATCATAATTCAAATATCATCGATGATTTCCCGATACTCGTAATCGTCTTCTGTGGCACTATTTGTAAGACATCTATCTGATCAGCAATCTTTAGGGATAAGTATCGAAACCAAGTTCGGAGATATATTTTTTTAAAATGAAATGAAGTTAAATGAAATTTATTTGCAAGAAAACAGCAGTTGTTAACATTAAAATATGTGCAGTGTTTTTGGCTTATGTATAAGCATGCAAAATTATAATTGTTATTAGATATAATTGCTAAAATAGCACAATACTAATTGAAATATTTTTTATTAACATTTACATAATTTTAATTTATAATATCATAATTTTCGTAAATATGTTGTTTCTTATAGTCTAAATATTCTTTATGCCAAAAAACAGTGCTGTAGTAAGTAGCCTCTTTATCAGAAAATTTTTCAAGGACTCGCTATTCATTAATTTAAAGTCGTCAGGCAGATTATTACACAAAATAATACTCATATTAAATATATTCTTCCTATAAATGTCCATAAATCTAGGAGGTTGATACCATAAGTTCATATATTTTTGTTTGTTTTATATTATTATTTTTTGTCCTTTCGTTTTCTTGCACAATAGTACGGAACCCTTTGTGTGTGAGTCCGGTGATCCATACTTGACCGATGTCATTATTTGTTAAGTTTGTTTAACAGGCAACTTTTTATAAGGCAAACACTTATAGAGCGAATGTATAACGTACGATCTTTAACCCTTTATGTGACAGACGCAATATATTTGCCGTCATATTCCCAACCTTGGTATTATTGTCCAAACAAAGAAAAAATATGCATATCTCTAACACATACTGAAGAGGTTAAATCAAGATTAAAAGTTGTCTCTCTAAGGGGGCTGCGCACTATGCGTCGCGCGAAGAGGGGAGATATTTGTTTGAAGCCCCTGTGCATATATGTGAGCGTGTGTTTCTGCGTTTGCGTGTGTATCTGCGTTTGCGTGTGTGTGTGCGGCGGGGTTTTCTTTAATTTAATTTCTGGTCCTAAACGTTTTTTGGTATAACTTATCGGTTCAATCGCTGGCAATTAGGCAGTCGGCCAGCATTGGTTCTGTTCTCTCGTAACGGCCGACATAAATTCCCAGTACTGCTGTAGTGAGCGGTTCTTTCAAAATTATATGTTATGATGAGTACTTTTACACCAAACTGTATGTATTACCCATTAACCTTTAGACCGTTAGTAATTTTGTAATTATTTATTCCTGCTTATAATAATAAATATTGTAATATTTGTATTAGTTAAACACAACCAATTATTAAATAAAATCTAAACATCAATCTGTGGGAGTTTCTTAGCCCTCCTTCTCCCACAGTGGTCCAATGTAGAGAAGAGACAAAAAATGACGTTTGCTATGTATTCGTAAATATCTATAGTAATAAAGAAATTTTAACTTTGAAGTTGTGTTGAGTTAAAACTAAGTTAACTAATGCGATAATATTTCACAGAAAAACTTATATCTACGGATATCTTACACAAAACTTCGTCACAACATAACAAATAATACAAATTATACAAACATAATATTATTTACACATGCTTAAGTTAATAAATTGAAAAAAAATGCTTTCATTACTAATATTTTTAAATTTAAGTCAAGGTCAACTTCAAATGTTAAATTTGCCTATAGGCATCTACGACACAGGCTGGGCCTAGTGATTAAGCAAGTTTTTGTAAGACTTAGAAATAGAAATAGAAATATTTTATTTTCAGGCAAAACATATCTCTAGTTACTTTAACACTAACAAACTCATAAAAACATGTCCTTTTGTGTAATTAATTACTGAGTTGTTGTAGAGAGTTGTATACTTGCAGCGTTCTTCGTACTTGTGCCAGACTGTATTATGACGTCAGAGCTCATCTTACAGAAGGAATGAGAAATAAAAAAGACTAATTAAATCAAATGTTTAGGTCTGTGCCAATTACCCAGAGTAATTGTAAAACCACAGATTGCGATAAGAACTTAAAATAAGTTAATCTTATTATTAATACCTTATCTATTGAGCTCCGTGGTCTAATGGGTTTCACGCTTGCTTCTCACACAGCAGATGCAGGTTCGATTCCTGACCATGTACCAATGAGATAATTCATTCATCTTAAGCACATTATACGGACGTTGTAACGGTGTTGGATGGTGATCTAAAACAACGTGAGGAAACCTTCATTACTCCACAGCTGCGGCTATGGGCTAGCCCCCTGTCATGCAAAATGGAGTATTGAATAACTGGCTCAAAGTGGGCCCAATTGTGCCTCTGCCACCCCGTATGGGAAAAGGTGTGACGCATATATATATGTTTTATTATTATTACACTCTCGTCAGTTTTTAATGTAACAGTATATGCCTATATAATATAGATACAGTACGTAGTTTATAAAGGTAGTATGTATAATACATATTATAATAGGTATGTTATTTTCATGTACGAGAGAAGTTGTAAATTATAAATATATATATATATATATACTTACCTCCACGATAATTGTACACTGACGAGCAATGAAAAAGTTCCAGTGACATAGCACCAATTTACTCCTAAACGGGAAAGGCTGGCTTAATGACGCCGTCCGCAATATTGAAGTACATTTAACAGCGCATCAGAATATTACCAATTAAAAACGTAAATCTATTCTTATCTATTCTATCTTCTATGTCGTACGAGATATTAAGGTGTTTGTCGGCATTTTGTGGGTGGAACTTTTTCATTGCCCGTCAGTGTATTTTATTTTTTTCATAAATTTACACAACGCAGCTATCGATCGCGTTTTCTCCATAGGTTGTACAGGTACGGCGTTGAACTTGTACCCAGTAAGTTTTTTTTATGTAGCCGGCCACCCGGCATTATTTGAAAGTTATCAAAATATAAAGGGGTAATAGGAATAGTATCTAAGTCATACATAAATTATTCTCTTATTTTAATAAAATCTATAAGACTACAACGCCACCTGAAGACAGAAGCATGAAATGAACCAAAGATTTATCGATTTTCCGGATGTTCCATTAGTTTTTTTTTTCAAATTTGATCTCCGTAAGAACCTTCCTAACTCATCAACGAATAGTTTAAAAAAACTTTATCCAAATCGGTTCAGCCGTTTGCGAGTTTCGCACTTAATAACACATTTAGCTATTCGTTTTTATAAATATACAGGGTATTCCGTAAACAATAAAAAACCCCGGAGCTATTAATTCCAAATGTCTTTATTACTGTAGAATCTACATTAATAATGAAATATCTACAGTGTAGATATTTCATTTTTTCGTCGTCATTTTTAGCCACTTCTCTACATTGGACCACTGAGGGAGAAGAAAGGCGTAGAAACTCCCACAGATTGATTTTTAGATCTCTTTTAAAAATTGCTTGTGCTTAACTACATATAATATGAATTATCATACTTAATAAGCAGGAATAAATAATTAAATAAATTTAAAATAAATTTATAAGTTATTTATATTGGCGGCGCTTTGGGGTGTATCCCTTCTAGCCGTTAAATTATCCAACACTGTTTTTACTAGGTATGTTAGGATATAACGAACTTAGGGTTAGAAGGGATATGGCGCTAGCGACCTATGTGTATACCGAGCTGTGCCTGTGTGTGCCGGACGGGTATGAAAGTCGTCGCCGGCCGCCACCGCTGCTGCAGCCCCCATGGCTCACAGTTAATTCTTAGACAGACAACTGTTAACATAAAGGGGTTGCTTTTAGTCCGTATAGCACACTCAATATGTGGGGACCCGGACATAGCAGGGAGGTCTGACTCCTGGGCATGGGTAATTCCATTTTTTTTTCCCAACAAAAAAAAAAAAAACACCGCTGCTGCAGGTGCCGCGCACGCGCACGTGTCTGCTTGCCCGCGCACCGCTCACCAAAACCATCCGCATTATTAATGTATTGGCGGAGGAAATTGATGTGTTTGGTTCTACTCTGTCTGAATTCACAAAAATGTGTCTATTTGTGCTGTGTTACAGAGAAGATAGGTTTAAATAAGGTATTTTGTTTGTTGTATTTTGCAAGTTGTAAGATTTTGTATACCTACCGCATTAGGATATCCTGTAATGATAGGTATTGTTGGGAAATAAATAAATAAATTACAAAATTATCAACAGCAAGGTCTGTGTTGAGCCAGATTAACCCCATACAGTTAATAGGCCTCATCATTCTGAACAACTTTCACTGTGGAACCGATTTGATCAGAGCAACTTTATTTTTTCACTCCTTCGTACAGATCAGCAGACCGCCCGCCCCCGCCCAAAATGTATGGAGATGTCAAAACTGAAGTGCTATGGGTAAATCAGTTTTATAGTGAAACTATTCAGAATGATAAAGGATGCTATCAACAGGTCCGGGGTTATCCATTATTTAGATCCTGTATATAGAGAGATAGATAGATAAATGTTGTGTAAGAGAAATAGAAGATATCTTGGAGAAAATAATCAGGTTGACGACATCTGTTGTGCTGTGGTTGTGGCTCTGCTTACCATGCGAGAGGTCCTGGGTTCGATCCCCAGCTGAGGATAAAAGAAAAAAAACATTGGTCTTGGATGTTTATATGTGTGTGATGTCGCTGTTTCTGGTTCCCACGACACAGGGTATCCTAGTGTAGGGTCAGAAGCAATGTATGTAGGTTTATGTTTAGTCTCTTATTAGCTGATGCCAAAGACGGAACCTAAGCACCCTGTAACTTTTACTTACCGGAGTTCATAACTAAAAGTATGCTAGGTCGTAAAAATTATTACTAGTTGCACTCAACTTGAGTGAATAATTAACTACGATGACATTCTGTGTTATTACGTCATTAAAATCGATATGAGACAAGCCCCTCGCAGTTCTGAAAGTATGACTCACGTTAATGGGTCAAATATGAGCTCAGCTGATAGGGTCCCGGGTTCGAGTCCCGGTGCGGGAAAATATTTGTTTGATAAGAACGGATGTTTGTACCCTAGTCATGGTTATTTATCTATATATGTATAATATTTATCTATATAAGTATGTGTATCGTTGTCTAGTACCCAAGATACAGGGAATCCTAGTTTGGGGCTAGATCAATGTGTGTCAATAGTGTCCAAGGTATTATTATTATTATTATTAATTATACAGCGAACTGAATAACAGCCATACAGCCATACACAAATATGTAGTCATATATTAAGGGGTTTTTATGGACATCATTTTGAACAACTTACTATGAAACCAACTGGAACAGAGCGGTTTTTTTTCAACTCTCCATACGTGTTTGCCCGGTTGGGTTGGTTTCCAACCAAAAAAACAAATTGGTTTCCTAGTAAAAGTTATTCAGAATAATGCCCCTGATAACCCCTCAAAATATGACTTCACATTCACCTTCACCCTGTTGTCACGGATAGAGAAAGGTCAGCTTAGATAGTTTATTCACGTTGAAAAGATTCATGTGTGTCACCGTAAGATAGTCAAAACCGTTAGTTGATACACTAACGTATTTTTTCTCGTTAGTTGGTTAACTATCGACAGATAGTAAACTGTAGCGTATTGCTTACTATATGACGCGTTAGTTGATAAACTAACGGTTAAAACCGTTAAATAGTAACCTGGTTTAAACTTGAATTGCAAACGACATACCAGGGCAAACACTGCGGTAGCTTAGGTGAAGACTAGAGGGGGCGAGCGCAGTGAAGCCACCGAATAGTCTTCGTGTTAGGTTGACCTGTAAGAACAAAATAAACGTAAAATCTAAACCCTCTCGGTCAAGTATACTATCTGTTGATAGTTGATAAACTAACGCGTTAGTTTATCAACTAGTATTAGTTCTTTACATATTTGTTGCAAACTCAGACGTATACGTAGCGCATATAAAAAGAGTTTCTTTATTTTTACCCCTCAAAATATCCCTATTACTGTCATGTTAATTTAGATGTGCGGTCTACTGTAGAGCAACCTCTTAGAAGGCACATAACGCGTACGTAGTTTGCATATCGTACGCGTTATGTGCATGTATAGATCTCTAGTGGGGAGCAGGAACAGAACTTAGAGAAAGCACTATATTGTCACTTAATAACACGAAATACAGATAAATTAGGCAAGTCTTTCTTGGTAGATGTTAACCCGATCAAGATCGTATTGCTACTACTTGTTTTTGTATAGGTAATAACGTCATGCTAAGTGCAACGCTAACAAATTAAAAGTAGGTCGTTATTAATTATGTACAAACTGTACAATAAGAATGTGTATCATTGTCTAGTACCCAAGATACAGGGAATCCTAGTTCGGGCAATGCGTGTAAATGGTGTCCAACTTATTGTTATTATTATTATATCACAACACGATTATTTGACACGATCTGACTTTTATTGGGACTCTGCTTGTTTATGTTACCAAGCAATAAGGTTCAAAATCGCAGGCCATTTTTCGATCTACCCACAGACGAGTGCTTAAGCGATGCTCTGATTGGTCAAATTTTTCCAAAGCAATTGAGTTCCTTCTAAATTCAAATTACAGTCGCTTTAAATGACAGCTTGCGTGAAATAATTGCGTTGATTGGTCAGACATCAATGTGAGGTTGGCGAGCGTCCTTCAAAGCATAAATTGTAAGTATATTTGTGATAGAGATACAGAAAATTGCTACAGTCCAAAGTCCAAACGTGTAGCTTACCTCGAGCGCGGGTGCGCGAGTATTTTATGGCTGTACTAATAAAGTGGCGAAGATCATTGTCGCCTCGTAATTCAATCAACCGGCGTATTGTCTCGGGGAGGGAGACTTGTAAGTTTATTAGGTCAATTGACGTCATAGGTTAGGGGCATTCCACTGTGCCGTGCGTGCGACACAATAACAGCCTTATTAAATAACTCAAAGCGACTGAGAACAGCACAAATTGATGGGTCTAGGAATGTTGGGAGGAAGGAGATTATACAAGAAGGTATTTAATTTAGAGCATTAAAAAATATGTTATCCGGGGTTCCCTCTGCTAGCCCGCATTCACTCAAATGCACAGGTGTACCAAATTATATTTACTTCTGCTTATGGCTTATGGATTTATGACGCGCTAACCTCATTTGAGGTTACTTTTACAGTTTCAAGTGTATTTGAAACATCACGTGACGTTTTTTTCTTCTTTGCCCCCAACTACGCCGGCGCCACCAAGCATGAGCAAAGTCAGACCCAGCCGCCATTGTGGAATACTGTAAATTTCTATATTTGTTGTAGACTAAATGAACCAGCATTATTCTATATTTATGTATCTATCGTGTTGTCGCGTTTGTTCTAGAAATATAGAAACCGGTAATCCTGTGATTTGGACAGAAAAATATTTCATGTAATACCGTGCCATTTCTGAAACTTACCGTTGGCAGAATCGTCAAACCGATGGAAGCCATTTGTATAAGAAATTGAGTTGAATTCCATGGGAAAACTAAACATTAAATCGAGGCTAACTGCGGCGGCTTTGCCGAGCTGATGACAGTTTCAAGGCCTGTTTCACGAGCAAAATCGAAGAAGTTCTTATGTATAGGTATATAAGGTAAACCTAAATTCCATCAATCAACTTTAAATAAAATACAATGTCAAAAATCCTCCGAACGCTTCGACGAAACAAAATAAATAATATTCAGTAACTTCACAATGTCGGATAAGCTTTATCTGACAGAAAAATCATAAATTATTTATCTGGACATTTTGAAACAGGCTATAATTCTTTTCAAGAATTCGGAAAATTTCACACATGGAAAATAAATTATTTGGAAATAATCATCGCCACAGATTTTCTGTGTATCGGAGTTCATTCATAAGGGGCCTAGGGGAATTCACATACTTCTTAATGCATTCTCCATTAAATAAAATAAAACGGCCCAGTGCGAGTCAGACTCGCGCATCGAGGGTTCCGCACAACTTCCATTTTTTTAAGAGAAAACTACAAAGGATTTTGGGCATTTTGTTCCCAAGGTTTGTCGTATATCATTGGAAAGGTCATAACAATATCATTATTTTATTCTAGGGCACCAATAATTAAACACATGCAGAAAAGGAATTATGAACTATTTTGTTAAATAAGAATATTATACATACGGAATTTACTTTACTTACTATATTAACATCTAGGCATCACATCCATGCCGCTGCCAACTAAACTAGCCAAAGATAAACACAAGTGAAATTATTATAAACATAAATAACCCGATTTCATTGTCAATACCACGTACAAACTTATGAATGTACGTGATTGTCTACATGGAGTCCGAAAGTAACCACACCAATGATTTTGTAAACTTTCTTGTACGAGTTTTGTTGTTGGTACAATACAAGAAAATTAATCATTATTTAATGTATATATATGTAGATCAACCGGTACAAAGCAAAGCTACGAATCCAACCCTGGAAAAATTTTTGACTCAGCAAAAATTTTGATAAGTACAAAAATAAACCAGAAAAACACAGCTTTGCAGAAACAGACATCACCAGGCAAAATCAGATATACCATCTCTTACATTCCTCATCTTCATTCAGGTAAGGGTGGAGTTCACATTCAATGACTACCACTCTAAAAGTGTGTTTTCAAAAGGACATTCAGGCTTACTTAAGGAGTTGTCATCCGCTCCTGCGTGGAAAAAAAATAAAAAATAAGTAGAGGTAAAGAGAAACAAATTAATCCTAAGGTAGCTTTAGTCGCTACGACTTAAGACAAGATTAATAACGGCCAGAGCGGTAGAGCTCGAAGCCAGAGATCAGCCACATCGCCAACGAGATGTGTCTGAAATAAAGATTAAAAAAAATAGGTGAAGACTAACCAACGAAAATTCGAGGTCCTAAAGTAAAATGTGTTGAAGAATACTGGATTAAAGGAAGAAATAAAATAATAAGGTGAAAATGATGGTGATATTTATACATATATACAAATTAACAGTTAATAGAAGTTAAGAAAATTTAGGATTTAATGTCTTTAATGTGCCACTTGCCTCTAACTCCGTTAGGGTCTTCTAAAATGTATACTAATGGTGAAAGTTTGGTTATTATTTTACACTTAACGAATTTAGGGGCAAGTTTAGCATTAAAGTATGCGCCAGCATTGCTTAAAACATGGTTTTTACGCCAAACAGTATTTCCCACATTAAATTCTTTAAAAGTCCGGCGAAGATCATAGCGAGCGCTATTTTTAGCGTGAGCTATGTGAAGTTTAGTTTGAACTCTGTGAAAGATAGATGAGAGGAGACCAGCATTAGACGCGTAAATATCACGAGGCATAAATATCAATTCCTCGAGATTCTGAGTTGGAGTATAGAAGGAACCACAAGGTATTGTTTCCCTACCAAAGACTAAAAAGTTTGGAGTAAAGCCAGTAGCAACGTTTGTAGCGCTGTTCATTGCGAACTGAATCTTAGTAAGATGGTTGTCCCAGGATCTATGATCGTCTCCTACTAGGGATGCTAGAGCTGTAATAATCGTACTATTCAATTTCTCTGTAGGATTAACCTGAGGACAATATAAAGCTGTGTGAAAAATACAAGGAACGTTATAAGAATTTAAGAATGAGTGGAATTCTCGCGACTGAAATTGAACAGCGTTGTCCATTATTATAGTTTGGGGAATGCCATGAACAAGAAACACTGAATTTTCTAAGACATTAATGATATTAGCTGAAGTAGCCCATTTAAGGGGAAAAATCATAGTATATTTAGTAAAATTCCAGTTAATTACCAGAATATACTGATTTCTTCTCCGGATTATAGGCAATGGACCCATAAGATCCAAGGATATAGTTTGAAAAGGTCTGGAGCAAAGTTTAGGTTTACCCATAAGACCATAGGGAGAATGATTAGGGTGTTTGTAGGTTAAGCAGGTTGCACATGTCGAGATTAAATTGGCAATGTCCTTAAACATACCCGGCCAATAGTATTTTAAAGATATTTTCTTGAATGTTTTGAAGATACCAAGGTGGAGTTCTGAAGGGGAACCATGGCTAACTTCAATAAGTGCATGTCTATCTTGTGGCAGTGGAACTTCTTTCCAAATAAAGTCGTCGTTTAGACGATCGGGAGAATGGATGCAGCGGTAAAGTTTGTTATCCCTGATAGTGAGGTTGGGATATGCGTCTGGGTTGTTGGAGCATCCGAGAAAAATCATGTTGTATGTAGTGTTCAAGTTCACGATCAGGTGGTTCTTCAATCGTAATATGATGTACACCTTGAAGTGAAGGTTCTCGTGTATCAGGACGTTCTTTATTCTTATGTCTTGATAATAAGTCAGGAACAACGTTATCCTTTCCTTTTTTATGTTTCAGGACAAAATTAAAACATGATAAGCGTAGAGTCCAGCGAGCAAGTCTTCCAGATGGATTCGAAAAGTTCTGAAACCATTTAAGTGCAGCGTGGTCAGTATATATTGTAAATTCCTTACCATTGTCTAGGTAACATCTCCAATGTCCTAGCGCAGTTATTACAGCTAATGTTTCTCTTTCAGTAGTTGAGTAGTTTTGTTGATTTTTGTTTAGTGCTTTACTCATGTAAGCAATCACGACTTCTTTGTCATCTTGATGTTGAGTAAGCATTGCTCCTATGCCATAATTTGATGCATCACAATGTACAGAGAAGGGTAGTTCGAAGTTAGGGCAAGCAAGGACAGGAGCAGTTACCAAAGCTTCTTTAAGTTTCTGGAAAGCAGCTGCAGCCCTAGAATTCCATAAAAATTTAGGAGCGTTCTTCCCGGAACAGGTTAGTTGGTTGAGTGGGGAGGCAATAGTACTGAAGTTTGGAATGAATCTTCTAAACCAGCTGCAAGTGCCTATGAATCTTCGAACTTCTTTTCTGCAAGGAGGTACAGGATATTCTAGGATAGCCTTTATTTTATCTGGATCAGCACGTAGACCATACTCGTCCACTAGAAAACCAAGGTATTTCAGTTCTTTCCTGAAGAATTGACTCTTTTCAAAGTTAATAGTCAGATTAGCATATGAAAGTTTTTCCAGAACTTTCATGAGAAGCGATATGTGCTCATCAAAAGTCTCGCTAATAATAATGATGTCATCCAGATAGCAAAATACCTTGTTCTCAAATTCAGGAGTAAATAGCGTATCCATTAATCTTTGTTGAGTTGCAGGTGAGTTAGTGAGACCAAAAGGCATTACTTTAAATCTGAACATACCTCTTCCAGGAACATAAAATGCTGTCTTATCTCTATCAGCAGTATTCAAGGGAATCTCCCAAAATGCTTTCGCAATGTCGATGCTTGATAAGTGTTTGGCATTTCTCAGGTTGTCCAAAATTTAGCTTATTAGAGGCAGACTATAAGCATCACGACGTGTAACTGAGTTAAGCTTCCTGCTATCTACGCAGAAACGCCATTCCCCATTCTTCTTTGGAGTGATGAGGACTGGAGATAACCATGGACTTTCGCATTGTTCAATGACGTTCCATCCCAGCATCTTGTCAACTTCATTAATTACAGCCTTTTGTTTTTCAGGAGACAGTCTGTAACATCTTTGTTTGATCGGAAGAGAATCACCAGTGTCAATCTTGTGGGTGATTAATCACCCACAAGATTGACACTGAAGAAAAAGGTGTTCTGGGAAACACACGTTAAGTGTGTGTTTCCCAGAACACCTTTTTCTTCAAAAGAGATTGTCTTGAAGCGTTGGATGATGTCATTAGCGATGTTCTTTTGATTAGGAGTTAAATGCTCATAAGGTTAAACTTTAATATCTTTAGTGTCGATAGCAAAGCATTTAGGATCTGTAAAGTTAAGAGAAGTTAAAACACTAGGTAGAAGATTAAATTATCTCCAAAAGTCGATACCTAGTATTAGAGAAGGGAATATTTCAGGGAAAACATAAGCTTTAATCAAGTGAATTTCGTTATTGAAATGGACAGGTAAGTCAAAATAACCCAAGGAATTAATTTTTTGATTATTAGCAGTAGAGACAGTAATAATATCTGACTTGAAAAGTTTGCAGCCCAGTTAAAGAATTTCCAAATGAGAATACCAGAATAGTTACTGAGCTGCCAGAATCTAGTAAACCAGATAAAGTTAAGTCATAAATTTTGACATTAACGAATGGACGATTAAGATTTTGTTCTTTGTAGTAGAGTGTAGAAGAGATTTTGTAGCAAGCAAAGAAGTTTTGAATTGTTCTGATCCAATTAGTCCACTCGTCCTTATCAAAGTTTGAGTTACTCTTCAAGTCAGCAGTTAGTTTTTTGTACTAGTATTAGGTTTGGGAGAACAAGTAGGGCACTCTGCAGTTTTAAAACCCTTAAGACCACATTTGAAACAAATCACGAATCGTGGTTGAGTGCAACTCTTCAAAGTATGACCTAGTTTACGACAGCGAACGCAAAAAGAACTTTCTTGGGGAGCTGCAGTTTGAGAGAGACTATTAACTTGTCTAGAAGGGTATTTGTAGGTTGGAGTGAATTTATTCATGAAGGGAGGAGAAGGTCGTGAGTTATTAGAAGAGTTTGGAGAGTCAACTGAACTTGAAGTGGAATGCTTGTAGTTGAATTCAGAAACATGAGGACTTTGTTGCAAATTTGGTTCTTTAAATTGTTTGTCTCCTAGACAGAGACAAACAATTGTCTCTGTCTAGGAACTTTTCGTAGTTTTGGCAAGTGGCCAGAAGAGAATCGATAGAGTCAATGTCTTTTAGAGCTACGAAGACTGAATAACATGGGCGAATATTTCTCAAAATAATCTCCAATTGTTCTGTTTCAGAAAGTCTTTTTGAAAGGCGAGCGAACATTCCAGACATGAAGGATATAAAGATGACGATAGGTTCATCACGACCTTGAGTACGATTCCTAATCGCTTCTAGAAGTTTATGATCATAATCAAATCCACCAAAGTCTTTGATTAGTAAAGAAGAAAGTTCGTTCCAAGTTAAGTTTGGATTCTGATTATATTTAAATCTGAACCAATGAAGGGCATTGTCGGTGAAAATTTCGAACGCCTGAGAAATCAATAAGTCCCTGGACAAGCCACGAGCTAAGCTATATTCTTCAAGTTTTTGAAGAAAAGATCTTGGACAGCTTTTACCATTGAAGGTGTATCTTTTCAGATCTTTGAAGACGTTAGTTGGAGGGAAAGATTGAGGTGGTGGTGGAGGATACGGGGTATGGGTCTGGACAGAAGTTTGAGAAACAAGAGGGGGTTCCATGACAGTCGATTCAGCAGGAAGGTCCAGTGACGGAGAGTGATTTGCAGTTGAAGGTGGAGCCAAGGATCCGAACTGTTTAGAAATATCGTCAAATTTCAACTTCAAAGTATCGAAACTAGCTTTAGAGTCTGGATATAAGTCCGTATCTATTCGCTCCAATCTGTAAAAAACATGATTAATAAAAGTTTCTATTAATCGTAAATATTTGGTTTCTCCTTGTAAAAATTTTTCAATTTTACAATCCAGGTAAGTCAGAGTAGAACCAATTTGAGACAAGTCATCCTCAATCGGAACTGGAGAAGTCAGAATATCTTCGGGGTGAGAATTCGCAACTAAACGCAAAACCTGTTTTTTAAGAAGCAAAACAGTATTAGCTGGTTCCTCATATCTAATCTTTACTTCGTATTCGAGCTCGGCTTTGTTCAGGAATTCGTACTTAATAACCCTTTCCATTGTTATAGTTAAGTGTAGAGTCAAGTGTTATAGAAGTGAAGTGAAGTGAAGTGAAGTGAAGTAATGTAAGTTAAATGTAGGCCTAAATATAATCCAGATGAGTTGAAAAACTAGATGAAGTTTTGTTTTAGAATTTGGAAAATGTGAAAAGGATGAATAGATAAAGATTTAAGAGTGAAAGAGAAAGCAAATCAAAGGGAAAGAGACAAGGCGCAGAAAAGGTGAAGAGTGGAGAAGAACTTTTACGTTGAGCGCCAAAATGTCGTGTAACGATACGAACCTAACCAGAACCTAACCGAAAACAACCAGGATAAAATTTAGTAGTGACAGTTTATTAGTTATTTACAGTGAAGACTATAGAAAAATGATACGAAGATGAGGATGGATGAGAACAGAACAGGTTTTTATAAAATATAGATTAGGTATAGAAAAAAAAAAGCGGAGGACACGGAGAGTAGGAGACCGGTGGGGTGATGACCAGGATGTAGGTGTATTTGTTGTTGTAGATGTTGTTGAAATCGTCGTTGTAGGAACGGTAGCGGGCGTATTTGTAGTTACGGCTCGCAGGATCCCGGTAGTGCGACCCCGGGATAAGGCCTTTAGGTGGTTCTTCTCGCTTAGAAGCTGACGTGAGACTCTCGAATTTCAGAAATGTTCCGCTCTTATACCCTTTTTGGAGAGTTCTAAAAATTATTTAAATTAAAAGCAATTTTTGTGAGTGGCCTAGAGAGAAAAAGTATTTTTGTAAAAGCCACGGTTAGGAAGGATGGTGGTGGAGTATTGGTTATCGCACGTCGCACACTAAACGCGGTTGCGCGTCCTGAATGGACCACGTCTAGCACGGAATACCTATGGGTTACCATACCCGCTAAGGCTCTTCGTGGTACTTCCAAGGACTTATGCGTATGTGCTGCATATCTTCCCGAAAAAAGCGGCCTCTATCCGGTTCTCCATCTCCACATTAATAATTTAATTTCATCCGTGAACCATGTTAAAACCTTAAACCCTGATTCAAATATTATTGTCGCTGGCGATTTTAACTTGCGTTGCTTGCGATGGTCACCCACCGGTGTTGAGCATCAGCGCAGGGAACTTATAGCAGTCCAAGAAGCAGCTACTGATTTAGTCGATGAATTTCAGGCACTTGAATTTAATCAGTTCAACACTATTACCAATGAGAGCGGTCATACCTTAGACTTAATGTTCAGCAACTTCGCACTTGAAATTTCACGTTCATCCGTCCCGCTCATTAAGGAAGATCTAGCCCACCCTTCCCTAGAAATACTTGCCAACGACCTAACATCCAAACCTCTTACCGAAGCAAACTGTCCTAGACACCTAGACACCAAGGGCGACTATGATGCAATCTGTAATATACTCAGCAAGTTCGACTGGTACGAATGCCTCAATGAGGGCACTCTTGATGATGCGATTAATATTTTTTATGTTACTATTAATAAGACAATTAGTGATCATATACCTAAGGACACCAGAAGGAAAAAAACGTCACATCCTGTGTGGTTTAGCGAGGCACTTATTAAAATAAACAAGGTTAAAGCCAACTGTCACAAGAAATGGAAACTCTACAATAATCCTTTAGATTACACTGAATTCTCAATACTGCGCAAAAGGCAGAAGGCTCTTCAAGATGAATGTTTTAAACGCTATATTGAATCAATGCAAACAAATATAAAAAACAACCCTAAGCAATTTTGGTCATTTGTAAAAGCACGTAGATGTAAATCGGCCTACCCGCAATCACTAGTCTACTATGGTGTGCAGTATTCCGATGGTCCTAGCATTTGTAAGGGTTTTAACGATTTTTTTGGCTCAGTATTCAGTCAACCAGCAACATCCTATCCCGATCTTCCTTTGGCTCCACCGTTTTGTGACGATAACAACACTATCAGTACCACTCAGTTTCACCCTGACTCTATACTTGAATTGCTTCAGTCCCTTGATATCAATGGTGGTGCAGGTAGTGACAAGATACCACCATATTTCATAGTACGATGCGCGAAACAGTTGTGTCTTCCTCTGTGCATCCTGTTCAACGGATCGCTGAAGGAAGGCTCGTATCCGAATATTTGGAAGAAAGCGCATATCCTTCCGATCCATGAAAAGGGCACTAAGGATAATATTGAACATTATAGGCCAATATCCATCCTCAATGTGTTTGGCAAAGTATTCGAAAAAGCCGTTTACAACAGTATTTACCCCATTATTTCGCGCGGAATCCCCCCACAGCAACACGGGTTCCTTAAGAGTCGATCCACCGTTAGTAATCTTTCTGAATTTTTGAATTTTGTTCTCGGCATGATGGACAGACGCAGACAGGTTGACGTGGTCTACACAGATTTCGAGAAAGCTTTCGATCGTGTAGACCATGTCATACTGCTGCGCAAATTATTCCACTTGGGAATACACGGTGACCTCTACCGGTGGATTACATCGTATATATCTAATAGACAGCAGGCTGTGGTTGTTGGGGGACATAATTCCAACTTCATAAACATACCATCGGGGCTACCACAGGGCTCTCATTTGGGTCCTCTTTTCTATAACGCCTATCTCTATGACATTTGCACAGTATTTCGTGAATGCAGATTCCTATTATATGCAGATGATAAAAAGATTTTTCTTGATGTGACCAATAGTATTGATTGTGATAGGCTGCAGTCCGACCTCGATCGCCTTAGTGTGTTATAAACAAAATATTCTGTAAACGCTAGCAAATGTGTCCAAATATCCTTCACCAGGCGCCCAGTACCAATAGTATATAATTACAATATTAATAAACAACCACTCACTCGCGTCGACTCGGTCCGAGATCTGGGTGTCATACTGGATAGTAAACTAACCTTTCAAAAGCACATTGAAAGCATCGTGGGTCGCGCATTTCGGAATCTTGGATTTGTCATTCGTATCTGCAAACCTTTCAGCGATCTGGGATGCATAAAGCTGATCTATTGTGCCTATGTCAGGAGTATTTTAGAATACGCGTCGTGTATTTGGTCCCCGAACTACATTACCTACATCCAGCGAATTGAACGTATTCAATACAAATTCCTGAAACACCTGAACTTCACTGAAATTGAAACACTGGGCTCTAAATTAAGTTCTGCGGCTTTTGCTGTTAAAAGAATCCGGCAACTAGCTGATGAAAAAACAGCAAATCTTGTATATTATGCCTATTTTCACAGTGTAATGTCATATGGAGTACTCCTTTGGGGCGGCGCTGCCAATGTTGAACGTATTTTTATCTTACAGAAACGTGCCATTAGGGCCATTTATAACTTGAAGGCTAGATCATCTTTGAGAGATAAATTTAAGGATATTAATATTTTGACTCTTCCCTCTCAATATATTTATGAAAATATTATGTATGTCCGCAAAAATATCAGTAGCTTTAATAGAAAGTGTGATCTTCACTCAGTTAATACTAGAAACAAATTAAAATTATCTTATACTCATTTTCGTTTAAGCAAAGTTTCCTCTAGCTTCAAGGGGCTTTCTGTTAGGTGTTACAATAAGTTGCCCTCCAATGTTATTAATTTATCAGAAAAACAATTCAAGAAAACTGTTAAGAATGTATTAATTAAAAAGGCATACTATAAAGTTGAGGATTATTTAAATGATAAACTGGTCTGGCAGTAAATTAGCTCCATTTGACAGCTTCTTTTCATGTAAATTGACCAAACAATTATTGTTTAGACATAAGTACTTGAATTTTGAAAAGAGTATGCAATGTGTTTCTTGTGCATTCCTCACATTGAGGACAACATTTCGAATGCACCTAGGCAGGTAACTATTTTTAATTTTAATGACTATTTTTAAGAGGTTTTATATTAGATTCTCTATGTAAAATCCAATGAAAATAAACTATTTAAAACTGAACTGAACTGAACTTCAGATCCCGTATCCAGGACCGTTCGTACGAGGAGTCCTGTCACCGGCATCAATTCATTACTCTCGAAGATCGTAGAGTATTACTAGACATGATGGTACTCCACGATATTTTATCTGGCCGCCTCGATTCTCCCCCGTTACTATCTGAACTATCTTTTTGCGTCCCAAAGTGCCGCACTCGCCATACATCCAATAGATTATTCTCCGTCCCTCTAGCACATACTAATTATGCCCAAAATTCTACCATAGCTCGCCTTGCCTCTGAATATAATAAACAATTTAGTGATTTGGATCCATATTCATCCTCCAAAGCCAAGTTCCGTTATGATATTATAAATGTATTGATAGACGACGAGGGTAACAAGTGAATCAACACACCCTTACATAAATACACTCACACACACACACACACCCTTACACAAACAATACAGTTACACTCCTCACATATCCCCTTATTATCATCCTGTACATGTATAAAATTTCTAATTTCCTAAAACTGAATGTCTATATGTATACTGCTAAGATAACCGCTAAGTTTTTTCTTCTTCTACTTCTTTATTGTACCTTCTGTGGATATCTGTTACCGGCTTAATTTTTTGTATTTACCTACTGTAACTAATTTATAATATATACGCTGTTGATGTCCCAAATATAATAAATAAATAAATAAAGTATTGAAGCAAACATATCAGACCGCTAACGAGTTTGAATGGACATTGCCACGACAACCAGATAAACAACGACGTCAACAAATATCAAAGTTTGGTTTCAGGCTCGTAATACGGAAAACAACAAAAAAACCATGAAGTAAATGAAGTAACAATGAATATAAAAAGGTAGCGCACCAGCGCGCACGAAGCCCGAGATTGCAGAGTTTCGGAGAAAGCCAAATACAAGGTCACCAAAGGTAAACCCATCGCTATCGATTTAGAAGAGCTGATAGTGTGAAAATACAAAGCGAAAATGATTTGTTAATGTGTTCTTATGGTTTAAAACGTTACAGGGTCCTATGAAAATAAAGGTGATACCAAATAACAAGCTGTACAGCTCAGCAAGCATCCAGCTGAAAATCCAGGAAAATTACATGTAAGTAGCATAACACTACACACTAGGGCCGTAAAGTATGGGTGGTATTCTGGGGACTCTACTTTTCTTCGCCTATACAAACGATCCACCAGAAAGTGTACCTACCAAAACCGACGGTTTTGTTGGGGATTATTGCTCTTTGATTCAGATATAAATAATACATTAAAAGGACTAGTAAAACTAAAATTATGCAATTTCACCAGCCTTGAGCAACCCCACCGACCTTACAAATAAACTATAATAACTAAAACATATAAATAGTTAAAACAATAGAATTTCTAGGCCTATGTTGGTGTTGTCAGAGGAATTTTATTGTTTTAACTATTTCTATGTTTTGGTTATTATAGTTTATATGTTTGGTTGGTGGGTTTGCTATAGTGGATATTAACTTAACATTGAGAAATTATGCTGTAAAATAATAGCTTTGTATACCCATTAAGAAGACTAGAACATATTGCATCCACAGAAGAATGCTATCATTTCATACTTTAGCTAACACACTCTATCCTAAGCTATTGTATTATTTGCTTTGGTAATTCCATTAATAGAGATAACATTTAAAAAAATCAGAAAATTGAGCCCTGATGCTCAATTGCCCTTTCCGATAGTTTAATACCAGCGATCTTGTATTAAACCATCGCATTACAAAAAAAATAACTTACATTTCCATCAATATTCATACTATGCCTACTGTTTTAGTGAGCGCAATGTATCGTAATTAATTCAAGAAACTTGTAATAAACCCTTCTAATATTACCATCTCCTAAATGCGCACTTTATAGGAAAAGCGTATTCTATGTAGCTATTAAAATACGTTATGAGCCTTCAAATGTTGTATGTGTGACTCAACCGTTTACACTCTGGGTACACAGCTCATACAAAAGTGCTTAATCTTTTTTAAAGTAAGATAGGTTTTGAACCCCTTGCGAGTATCAAGCAAATTCAGAATATTTGCTGCTTAAGGGATTAAATATGGCCAGAAATGCATCTTAAGCTTCAATTCTAGGCTAAACTAGACAAAATAAAATGTAGGATAAATATATGTTATAAAAGGTCTATTAGAGATAAGAATGGACTTTTAAAATTACCGGATATCTGTTATATTTAATATATAAAATATGATCACGTTTCTCAACATCGCAGGGAGTTGAATTGGCTTCCGATTCGTCTTCGACGGGACTCTCATATCCTATGCCTGCTCTACAATATTTTGTGGAACCCTCGGTACCCTAACTTCCTGCGTGATCGCTTCGAATTTCTTTCTTCATGCAGGCCTCGGAGAACTCACATGGCTACTATGCTTAAAGCCCCACAACGCTCCACTGCAACCTACGAGCACGGGTTTAGAAACCGCGCTGTGGAATGAACTTCCCTGCACCATCAGGGACAGTCCATCACTGAATATCTTTAAGAACCGACTAAAGAAGCACTATCTTTCACTTTCTATTTATAGCTACTTATTGTATTAGTATTAGTATATTTGTAAGATATTTATTGATATGCTGTATTTATGTAACTGTGTATGTAGTCTATATTTCTTAGCAATAGGGTTTTATGTATGTGTAATATGTATTATATTAGAATATAGTCTTAATTGTACGCGCAATTCTTTCCCTTACCTATCATCTCCGTCTCCTATCCGACATGGTTTGCTGGAAGAAATCTCTTTTTAGAGATAAGCTCGCCTTTGTACATGTTTTTTCTATCATAAGTTATCTGTATGTCTGTTTTGTTTAGTACAATAAAGAAATTACGAAATTACGAAATTATATTTAATACTTAAAAATATTTTTCGCAATGCGTTATTATTCAACTAAATGAACAAGCGCTCGGAGACGAAATCAGTTTCCTATATGAAACTTACACGCAAAAATAGGTAAAAAAAAGGGAAAATTTGTGGTTGTTTTATTTTATTTTTAATGTTATTATAATTACAGGAGTTTAGTAATATTTTCTATAATTTTCTCGGTCTCGGAGCTCGGGCTGCCCCGCGGGGCTCTGCGCGGGAGCATGCGTCAGTCTGCTTCGACGCGATGCGACGGGTATTTGTTTTCTTTGTCTAATTCTCAATGCCATTGGCCTATGTTCAGCCCTCTTTTGATCACATTGACCTAGAGGATTGGTTTTCATAACTTTACCGCAGACCTGAGTAATTGATATCAATTTCAACTTGATACCACACGTTGTATAGAGTACCCCCCCCCTCTCCTCACCGTCCTCCCCCCGCACCCGCCTTGTCTCGCCTTGTTTCTAGCGGTGTGCGGTGTCGCACCGCATCGTGCGGCCTCGGGTAAGGGTTCCTTTTTAGGGTTCCGCAGAGAACCAAGGAACTTGTTTCGTCAAGTCTGTTTGTCCGTCCGTCCGTATGTCACAGCAACTTTATGCAGAAGATAGATGTACTCTGTAAACCGCTTTACGATGTTGATACAAAATTTTCAAAATAAAAATAATCCTCGCCATACATGAAACTGAAACCAAAAAATACTTTCATCAAACCTATACTATGTGTGGTGTCTATAGGTCTTTAGAAATGACATTGAATTTTTTGGAACGATTTTTCTTCAAAGTAATTCGTTAAAGAGACAGACCCTTCTAAAGTGGAAAAATGTGCCCCACCCCCCACCCCCCCTTTAACTTTTAACGTAAGAGAGTGAAAAATCTACAAAAAATATATGCTGTGTATCTCCATACACACTTTAAACCAAAATTTGTTTAAACAAAATAAAATAAGCGGTTTTTAAGATATAAAACATTTATTGAAAACCGCAAAGATAACTTTGTCATTCATACAAACACTATGAAAAACAAAGTTACAACAACACCATCCAGTCACATAATTACTTGCTACAACGGAAACCTTCATAGGCGAGTCATACCTTCATTGGCCACTTTTTCATTTTAAAGTACGCAACTTAACATTTGCTGCACAGCGAATAATAGTGTCCTAAACCCAAAATATGTAGTCATATTTACGTTTCTGTAATACCCAGTGGAATAGACCCGCAGACGAATTCAGAGTAAAGTAATCAATTGTCAAAGAAAATGGCGTGTTATTGCATTTGGCGCCCAAAATCACTTTAGTGACGCGTGCCGGAAATCGATTCACTGGGTTAGGGCGGACCTGCGAAGCGCCGCCGTTCTTAGCCACATTATTACATTATGGTTAACTAAGGCATATTGCACACCCACGTGACGTGGCGTGACATTTATCTGACAAAGGCTACGTTTGCACGGATGCCCTTTTGGGTACCCAATCATTCAATTCCGAGTGGTAAGAACATGTCGTGTGAACGTCAGATACATTTATTGGTAGACACGACGTCTCATAAGAGTGAAAAGGAATGAAAGTATATATGTCGCAGTTGGTTGGTTAAATCAGGTACTTAACTAACTCTCTAGACAGTTAATTAAATGCAGAAGTTTAATCAAGTCACTAGTGTTTTTAATTAAATAAAGCATCGTCAAAAACGTTTAACAATCTGTCTTACCGAAAACCGGCGTGTTGGAAAACAAGACGGCGTCACGACAACAGCTGATTTGCACAGCTTACATCAGGGCAAAACATTGCGGTAGCTTAGGTGAAAGGGGGTGAGCGAAGCAAAGCTCCCTTTATCCTTCGTGTTAGGTTGAACATGTAAGAACAACGAAAATACTTAAAACATAAATTTCAGTACACATAAAAAATATTTATATTGTGTAATTCTTGTTGCCTAGGAACGTTTAGACAACTCGTTAAACGTTTTGTTTACTCACTTTTTTGACGGAATTTTAGTGACTTGGTTAAACGTCGGCATTTAATTAACAGTCTAGAGAGTTAGTTAAGTATCTGATTTAACCAACTAACTGAGACATATTTGTACATTCTAAACAACTTTTTGCAAAATTAACTAAATAGAAAAACAAACTAGGAAATTCTTCGCTATCTTTTCTAAGACCATAATAGAAGACAAAAGTTAGCTTCAAAACATTATGACGTCACAAACCAGTAATCACATGCAATGATGTAACTCACGAACTAATTCGCCTTTTTAAAAATTCTCAATTGAAATACCGGTCAACTGCGAGTCCATCTCACACATGGAGGGTTCCTTACTATCACAAAACATAATCATGTCTCTTGTATGGGGTCTATTATTTAATTTTTCTAAAGGCGTGTTATTATTATTTTATGTTATAATAATAATAATACCTTGGACACTCTTTACACACATTGATCTAGCCCCAAACTAGGATTCCCCTGTATCTTAGGTACTAGACAACGATACACATACTTATATAGATAAATATTATACTTAGATAGATAAACAACCATGACTACGGTACAAACATCCGTTCTCATCAAACAAATATTTGCCCGCACCGGGACTCGAACCCGGGCCCCTTGGGTTCGTAGGCAAGGTCACTGCCGACTCGGCCATTCGGGTCGTCAGAATTATAGCGGCGAAATGTACACTTTGTGATGCTTTCAACTCTCTAACTATTGCGGTTCATGAGGATAGTAAGTAGGAAAAGGAATTCCATATCTGAAGGACCCATGTTAGGCACCCTTCAGGTGCGGAACCCTAAATATTATCTATTTTGCTTGCGCAGTCAAAGACAGAAACTGAGTAGGTTTTGCCGGCGATTTTAGATAGCGAAGGGCAGGTTTCGATGACGTTTCGTTAATTTCAGCCAGACCCTTGTACATCCAAACCTAAAAGGCAGAGGGGCTGCGATCTGGAAATTTACATACAGCGTATAGGGGAATCCCCAGTTTGTTTCAAATTAACACCCTTAGCCGAGGATAGCAAAGGTACAGCGCACCTCAGAATTCCAATTTGGGAACTACCTACAGTGTCCCCATTCTAGGCATGTCATGCCTCCAGGGCCATAGCCAGTCTCCGTTTACTATCTTCAGACTGTGCCTCCTACCCTAACCTAATTATTCGTCTCTGAAATTTGCTTGAGAAACCGTTTTTGTATTTTTTAAGTATATTTTTATATACCTCAATGTGTAAACTCCTGTTGTATAATAATAATAATACCTTGGACACTATTTAGACACATTGATCTAGCCCCAAACTAGAATTCCCTGTATCTTGAGTACTATACAACGATATAGATAAATATGATACTTAGATAAACAACCAAAAATAGGGTCCAAACATCCGTTCTCATCAAACAAATATTTGCCCCCACCGGGACTCGAACCCGGGACAGGCAGGGTCACTGCCGACTCGGCCATTCGGGGCGTCAAATATGTGTGAATATATGTGTGAATAATAAACTATTTGTATTTGTTTGTTCCGTTACTCAAATCAATCGAAACTTGTGTTTTTACACACTTAGTAAACGGCAATTTGGGTTCAAGATGTTCTCAAATGGAGGTAGGCAGGTGAGGTGACGTGACAGCGGTTATACAAATGTGTACAGATTCCTAGTTCTACAGATTTCTATGTCTACAGATTTTCGTTTCAACATAATCTTATTTCTACGCGGAGTAGATTCCTGATGATAATGATCACCAAAATAATTTTTTCCTACCCAAAATGGATAAATGAACACCAAAAGTTGCAAAAACTATCAGGGCAAAATACTGCGGTAGCTTAGGTGAATGGTAAAGATGGCTTCGCTTCGCTCACCCCTTTATCCTTCGTGTTAGGTTGAACATGTATGAACAACAAAAACTACTTAAAACATAAACTTAAGTACACAAAACATAAAAAGAAGTTTGGTTATCATTCATCCAAACACAATTTGGTGGACATTTATCCATTCTGGCAGTCATTTCGAATTTATTGGTAGTAAAATAGGTGCGTTTTTGGTAATCGTTTAAACACAAGCCGTTGTCTTTAGTCCGAATACTACACGAGCTCTGATGCCCGCTCAATGTGTGGGGGCCCGGACATAGCAGGGAGGTCTGACTCCTGGGCATGGGTGATTCCATTTTTTTCCCCTCCAACAGAAAAAAAAGGGAAAAGGAGCGTGGGCCGACCAGCAGCCGGATGGGTCGATGACATAAACACCATCGCGGGGAAGACCTGGATTCGATAGGCACAACTGGAAATGTTGGCACAAAAAGGAGGTGGCTTATGCCCAGCAGTGGACGGAAATAAGCTCTCGATGATGAAATAGCAATTTGACATAATGGAAAAAATTATGGCGAACAAAACGTGGGCACACACACTGCACAACACGTCGGCATATGAGGACGCCTTCAGGTTGCAGGCGGTCCGACTGTGGAACGCATTTCCTTGCAATATATAAGAGACAGCCCCACTCTTTTCTCTCTCAAAAACCGGGTAAAAGAGCACTTCCTCTCTCTTTCATGATAGTAGTTATAGTAAGTATATTATTACTATATGTACAGGTTTATGTATATACTAGCTGATGCCCGCAACTTCATCTGCGTGTTCATAGGAATTATCATTAACCGAGATAACGTTACCCTCCTTCTGGTGCAGTCGGATAAAAAGTATCCCATATGTTAATCTAGCTCATAAACTATCTCTGTGCTAAATTTCATTTAAATCCGTTCAGCCGTTTCAGCATGATTGAGGCACAAACACACAAACATCCAAACATCCAAACTTCCTAACATCGGTACTTTCACATTTAAATATTAGTGAATGTATTTTCAAAATTTTAGAAACAGTTTTTATTACATATTATAAACTAAAACTAAACTATAACTGCACTAAACTAAATTAAAAATTTCCCTGAGTTCACTGCCGGGCGGGAGGGTGCCCAAGACGCTGGCACTGTTACCTCGCTGTATCGCAATACTGATGCGTTGAGCGAGGTAGGCGCCAGCTCTGCGGTCCCCTGACGCTTCGACGAGCCTCTTAGAGATGTCTTTGAGGACTCTTCGAGCGTCAGGGCCCCACGGCCCGAGGGTCTCAAAGCCGAACGGAATAAACAAATAGTCGTCGCCGAGAGCGGCGTATTTGCGGGTTTTGAGACACTCTGCTGCTGCCGCCGCAGCGCCGGCTGTGGCTGAGGTTGCCGAAAGGTGACACGGTGCCAGCGTATCTACGCAGGTCGCGTCCCATACTAGCGACCTCCCGCTCTGCCAGGGAATGAGCGTCATTCCGTCTGGCCTCTTGCCATCGTCGCGTGCCAGTCCATTGGGTTCAAGTATTGCTGGCACGCCACAGCTGGCAAGGGCCCGACGGATGACGTCATTAAGATTGGCATGACGGGACCACCGACCGGCGCTGCGTTGGCAGGAGAGGCCGTGGTGACCTAGTTGGTCCACCCTAGCACCGCAGCGGCACCGATGGATTTCGTTTGTCTTTACGCCGAGTCGCAGGCAAACGGCGAGGGTAAGGGTGGTACGGTCAAGCAGGGTGCCAATGTGCGTTGATGGGATTGCGCGCAGCCAGTGTCCTGACTCCTTCTCCCTGGTAGCTAGGAGACGAGCGCGCACTGCTGGACCACTAGCCGTTTTTACCAGATCTTCGCGGGTTTTAATGCATAGCGGCTCGTCCCATAGCCGTTGAGATTTTAAATTTGTTGGAAAATTTTGCCTCGGACAGGCTTGCGTCCAGGCATTCCTGGCCTCGACCAGACACGTGACCTCCACATCACCGAGTGATGGGTTTATAATTTTACCATAGAGATCATGTGAGCTATGGGTTGAAGACAGGAAGGCCGGCAGCGCCACATCTGAGATTTTCCGGATCCCCAAGCCACCGTGTCTGATTGGAAGGGCGGATTGGGTCCAGCTTCGTTCATCGAGATTAATGTTTAAAATTTTGGATAATGTACTTTTGGTAATATCGTCTAAAAGGTTGAGAATGGGAGGGTATTTCCAAAGAGGAGAGCATCGAAGGAGGTAGGTAAATTTGGGTACAAAAAGGCAAAACCGTATGATAGACAGGGCCATGTGGGGATTTAGGTCAGTCAGTTTGATAGAATTTTGATTGAATTTAGAGATTTGTTCATCCACGAAGCTGGGGATCCCGTCCTCTAGAACGGGGGCCCCTAGGAGGCGAAGTGAGTCTTTGTCTAGAATTTTAATGTTAGGGGCAGCTGAGTTGAATTTAAAGATGATCTCAGTCTTTTCCGAGAGGGTAATATTTTCGGATATGAACAATTCGCATTTCGAGAAATTGAATTCTAGGCCTATTTTTTTTAATTCTGATGTTAGGTGTTCTAAATCTTGTAATACGTCTTCGACTTTGCCTCCTATGGTCCCATCGTCTAGGTACCAAATGTTGAATTTGGAATTTAGGCTGGTAATGATCGGATGGATAGCCAAACTGAATATTGCCGGTCCGAGTGGGTCGCCCTGCTGACAGCCGACGGCAGAATTTATAAGATGGTCCCTGAAGACTAATTTAGAATGTTTACTGTAACATTGCCACATATAATTGTAGATAGATGGTGTATGCTCTTTAATTTGGGATAGCAGGGCGCCTCTGTCTACCGAATTGAAGGCGTTTTTCACGTCTACCTTCAGCAGCACGTCACCTCCTCCGTTAGCTAGGAAGGTGCGAGTCGCGTGCACAGCGGCCTCGCAGCCTCCCCTGCTACCGAAACCCAGCTGTACCGGTTGTAAGGTAGTGCAAAGATCTGGTAGGATATACCTACAGCATATCTTTGACACTATGCGGCGGATGGTATTGCCTACAGCGATGGGTCTGATACCCCCGTCCTTCTTTATGAGGGCACACAGATTAGCTCCGTAGAGCACGTCTGTTATGCCTTCGTGTACCTTTCCAGACAACATGAGGCTCGCCAGTTCAGCGATATCCGCCAGGAGAGTCTGCCCGACGTCCCCGACGGCTCCACAGATCAGGTCTTTGTAGTGTTGCGGGGTCATGCCGTCGAGGCCGCCTGCGGAACCACTTCTGAAGGACATCACCGCAGATGCGATGTCCTCGGCTGTAGCCTGGGGGGTACGTTCAGAAGGGTTGGGGGGATCAGGGAGGTGCAGTGTTGGTGAAGGTGCTGGGTGCTTTGACTCCAGCGCGTGCAGAGTGTCCGGGGAGTCAGGGGCGACAGCATCGCTCGAGAAAAGAAGTTGAGCAGCTCCCTTTAAATCCCCGTCACTTATTTTATTCTCTATTGTTCTCGTCATGTTAAATTTGGATCGAGATCTATTGTTGAGAATTTGGCCCGAAAAGGTTGGTGATTGGTTCTTGCAGTTGTTTTTAATTGATTGTGTAAGGGATCTGCTCTTGCTTCCATCCTTATCTACGTGCAAAGTCCGGTATGCGAAAGTAAGCAGCTGTTCCCAACTGGGGCCATCATTGTTTAAGATGACCTGTCGTATGGAAAGGGACAGAGAGGTCGCCACGCATGTCCTGGCACCACGAGGGATTCTTTTAATTACTGGGCACATTTGTTTAAGGCGTCCTAAGGTTTCCCAGAACGTGCCCGTTGACGGCTGTGTTCTGCTGCTATCATTGGGCGCAACCTGAGCGCCTTGGTTGCCCTGTGGTGCGAGGTAATGTTTTTTATGTGTTTTGGAATTGTGTATCTTTAGACCTCTCTGTCCTTTGAACAGCCGCTGCTGTGTGCATTCCGGACACTGCACGAGATCTGAAAGTGATGTGTCGAAGGTCTGGCTGCAGACGGCACCTGCTGACGGCCCGGTTGACTGCGACATCGGCGTAGCGCGAGCGAATAAGAAAGCTACAAATATAATTTGGTACTACTGAAGAATAGAAAAAATATGTATATATAAATAAACAAACAAAAACTGTTCATCACGTCGCACTATATCTTCTTCGTGCTGTGAGAAGCCGCCGACGCCGCCTGCCTCGGCAGGTTCCGTGTGGCGGCGGCGTTCTATATTATATTGAATATTAGTTAGATTAGATTTGATTGGTACGTATTTAGTAGTTTGGTATATAGGTATTTGTGCACTGCCTTCCCTTGAATGGTAAATTTTCCTATCGTGCCTTGGTTTGCTGGAAGAAATCTCTTTTTATTAGAGATAAGCCTGCCTTTGTACATATGCTTTCCACAAATGTCACTTTTTATGAATGGTCTGTCCTATGTATGTTATAATGCGTCAAATGTCGTTGGTTGTAAGTCTATTACTAGGTCATTTGTGTTTCAGAATCACATCTACACCTTACTGTATTTCCAATATGGTGTAGATACACCTAATTGGAAATAGAGACGCAAACATATTCGTGCAAATCGAAATGGGACTGAAACCGTATCCTCAATAACAAATAGTAGAATTGTGTGTGTCTGAACTGATAAAGGATCGCTCAATAATCGCTGAAAGGTATGAGATGGGATATAATTCGTTTTTTCGTCTGGGAAGCAAGAAAAAAACATGTCTTGGATATTTGTATGTTTGTGTTGAGTGATGTCGCTGTTTCTGATTCCCACGACACGGGGTATCCTAGTGTGGGCCAGAAGCAATCGAAGTGCCGATATATAAATGTGATGTGATTAATATTCACAATGAAATAAATAAAATAAATGCCTAAACGTACAAGGTGACACTTAATCAGCTGGCCATATTTTGGGGAATGATAGTACCCATTTCGCCCCGATTTAGACTCGCGAAGGTTAGCAATTCTTTCAAGGATCAGTGCATTCTCTACCTCTGGAGATTTTGAAATTGCCATTTGAGCAATTTAAAAAGCGTGTTAAAGCGACTTTGTCGAAAAAGGGATATTACAATGTTCAAGATTACTTAAATGACGGGACTGTATGGGGTTAATCTGGCTCAACACCGACCTTGCTGTTAATAATTTTGTAATTATTTATTCCTGCTTATTAATCATAACAATATTTTTTTTCATGTTTGTATTAGTTAAGCACAACCTATTTTTAAAAGAGATCTAAAAATCAATCTGTGGAAGTTTCTACGCCCTTCTTCTCCCACAGTGGTCCAATGTAGAGAAGGGGCAAAAAATGACGTTTGCTAAATATATGTAAATATCTACAGTAATAAAGTACTTTGACTTTGACTTTGACATTATTATAAACAACTTTCCCCAAGAAACATATGGCCGTAAACGTAAAAATTTTGGGTCTCCCCTATGGTCCCTTACTATTAACTTGAAATCAGCTGATCGGGTCAATGTACTGAGGACGAAAAATATTTTTCATTTGCGACCATAAGTTTCTTTGGGAAAGGTGTACATAATAATCGGTGCTACCGTTCCCCACAGTATGGTCAGCTAATTAAATGTCACCTTGTCTAAACGGAAAGAAAAAGTAAAAATATTAATGAAAGTAAAAAATTGGGCCAAATCGCTGCCGCCGTGGCTGGGCAAGGTGCCCAGAATGCTGGAGGCGCTTTTTGGCTGTATGGTCGGTCAGTCGTTGCCCAAGGTAGGCTCCAGCCCTCCGGTCGCTAGAGGCATTGACCATGCGCGTGGAAAGTTCTTTGAACAGCGCTCGCGCCTCTGGAACCCATGGTCCGAGGGTTACTATCTAAAATAATAATAATACCTTGGACACTATTTACACACATTGATCTAGCCCCAAACTAGGATTCCCTGTATCTTGGGTACTAGACAACGATACACATACTTATATAGATAAATATTATACTTAGATAGATAAACAACCATGACTAGGGCACAAACATTTGTTCTCATCAATCAAATATTTGCCCCCACCGGGACTCGAACCCGGGACCCTTGGCGTCGTAGGCAGGGTCACTGCCGACTCGGCCATTCGGTCGCCTTTGTGTGGGACTGCGTCAGCATATCGACACGTGTCGCGTCCCACACAAGCGACCGCACCCAAAATAGATTATACAAATAAAAGGAATACGAATGTAAACTAAAGTGACAGCTTTATTTACTTCCGCATAAGAAAGAAATGAGAGCGCAAACAATGCGCTCGACTCAAACTAAAGTATCGTAGAGTCAAACCACATACAATTTGTTTAAAAATTATCTGCGTTATTTAGTATTAAAAAACAAGGAGAGTTTACGGACACATAATATCCACATTTTGAATGAAATTCCGTAATGAAATTAGTAAGGATTTCAGAATTATAGGAAAAAAATACCATTTCCAGGTATTTTCGTAATTTATTTCTATCGAGAAAATTTCATCCAATCGCGTTTTCCGTTAACCAAATACTCATTAAACGTTAACCAAAAAATCAAATCTGTAAATGAATTTAAAGAACTTTTCAATTTATTTTTTTCGCCTTAATTCTACTCAAATTGGATTATTGAATAACTGGCTAGACGCAGGCGCAATCATGCCTCTGCCACCCCATCTGGGAAAAGGCGTGATGTATGTCAATATAAACAGGTGAGATTTAAATTTAAAACCCACGTATATCTAAAAAAAAACATGACATTTTTGTTTTTAGTTGGACTTTTTACCAATAGATGGCACTGTCTGATTCCCAAAGGCCGATATCGCTGTGTGAGTTGTTATGATCTGAACTGATCCAAGAAGGTTTCATTTGTAGTTTACACAACTATTTCAGCTATACTTTACACCCTGTGTAGTTCAAGAGAAGACGCTAGTTTCTAACATCACGTCGTGGCAATGTGACTATTGCGAATTAGACAACTTCGCCGTCTCATAATGTCGCCTTCACACCCTTGCCAAGCCCTTCGTTCAGCTAACAATTTCACCGCTATGATTAGGACATTCACATAGTCGTCAGCAGTCGGTTCAAAAAAGGAGTTTTTTTGTAGTATTTTTAAATGTGCTTTAAAGTTTGCGTACTTTACGAGTAGGCCTATAGCAGATCTCTATCATATATTTTTTTTATTATTTTTCTATTAATTTAACAAAAATCCACAGCCGTTCAAATAGAATAAACTTATAAGTTAACTTAGAATTGAGCCAATTAAGGATTTTACTATGTAGAACTTTAGATATAAAAGACATTAATTTTTGAAATACAGTAGGTACAGTAGGTACTACCTTGATTTAAGCAGCGTCTAATGGACATCTGCGATCGTGACTTCCAAGTCATATTCTGGTGAGGTGTATCGTAATGAGATTAACACTACCACGGTCAGTGAATGCTATAAGTCCTCTGATAAATTTAGACTGACGCTAATAATGCTATAAGTTAGTTTTATTTTCGTTCGCATTTCTATTGCAGTTATAGGTTGCCTTATTCTTTGTGGAAGTACTTATAGCGATAAGTACTTCCACAGGTCGGATATTATCAAGGTAGACCATTCTTGCATACAGAACAAAAACGAGTAGCAAGCGAGATAGTAGATAGTTCTTTCTCGCTTGCTCGTTCAGTTTAATGCCAAGCATTCAACTTTTATAGTATTCTACCCTATGTGTCAGAATTACACAATTAACAGTAGCTGCAAACGGACATATCTCCTCCAGCATTTTTTTTTATTTTATTTACATTGGAAAACCAACAGCTATCTTTAAATTAACGATATAAACCTTATGTGAAAACAAAAAAGCCAATTATAGGTTTTCGCCGACAAATATACCCGCCATTCGGTTACCGTCCGCGAATCCTGACAAGTGTGTAAATGCAGGAAGTAAAGAAACTTCCTGGGATATTTAATAGAACTGTCTTCTACAACGACGATTATGTACCTTTGTCTTAAAGTTTCATGACATAAAGCAAGTACAAACAAAGGAGCGGCCTTAATTGTCCATGTCACCCACTCCCTTAGCGAGCGAGCGAGACAACATTAATCTGAGATTTTATATTGTCGGCGTGTTGTTAACTACTACATGAAAAGATAAGAAAACTAACCAAGCGCGATAGATAGCGTTCCGCAAACAAAACTCTGTGGAATATGGAGTCAAGGAGTATTGAGAAAAACTCCATGTTTTCTACAGATGGTGGGACAGAACCACCAATGAATATCGTACAATAAATATGGAAACTTCTGTGTTGTAAACTTTGACGTAATTTGTACTCTTTAGTAGATACTTTAATATCTGAGTAAAATCGTATGCGTACGAGGATTACCTTGAACATCGATGTCGCTTAGAAGCAGATAATAAACAGATTTTGTAATATACTGCTAAGTATTACTGAAAAAGCACCTCCATTGATAATATCTCGTTTTTCCCCACTTCTGGTGTAAGACACACCTGCTGGTGATGAATCACGTACGAGAATCGCGCTGCAGACTGTGTTTGAGTGTTGTGTGAGTGTTGTGTATGTATGTGTGAGTTTAAAGTTGGGATAATTGTACTTGTAAGTGGTTTATATGAGGGTATCTTTGAACGTATCATAGGAACAAGGTCTCGACAATAAAATGGTTGTAAGTGGTTTATATGAGGGTATCTTTGAACGTATCATAGGAACAAGGTCTTGACAATAAAATGGGTGTGTTAGGTTGTACCAGAAACATTTTTTCTCTTATAAACACGGTTTTCACCTTATATTTGAGTAAACAAAGTAGAAGAGAAATGTGTTTGTTTACCTTAATTTAACACAAATCTGAAGATTGGATTGTAATAAAAAGCGAATTAAAATCACTCTTAATTAAGCAGAAGGCTTTGATGAATTTAAACGCAAAACCAATATTAGTTCAAATTATAATTATAATTTATAATAATTATAAACCTTGCTTGGGCGTTAAGTATACCCGATTAAGTTAACATATGAAATTAAAGTTTGCATCAAGTGAAATATGACAAAACGGGTTTTAAGAAGGCGTCCACTAACCTGACTCCCTCAGACTTCAGCTCTTCAATGAGATCCAGCTGCAATATCTATTGGTCTTCCATCCGTCGATTGAGGGTCGGGTCTACCGTCCAAGATGTTTCCAACAGAGCAGTAGGTATCAGCAGACGCTAACTTCAATTCACTAGTGTGATAATAACTTTGAACTTTTAGCTATAATTTTATCACTAGAAGTTACCACCGGTGGCCTTTTGATGATTTTCAAACACTTCACTTGCACAAATTAGGTTTTTACCACAGTTTCATGAATTTTTAAGCGGCTCCAAAAATTACGTATCACAATAAGAGGGAAAAAAAGGAGGTAGGTACGTACGCGGCAAAAGCCATTGTCTCAAGCAAAACAACCAATCAGCGAGGAGTTTTATCTTCAAAACGAGACTCTCAGCGCCATCTCTTGAGCCAACGGGATAAACTTCCCGTCCCAATAGGCAAGTAAATTAGTGGCGCCTGAACACCGGATGATGCGAAATATTACCTTGATGCAATTACATTTGAAAATTAATAAACTATGAATAAGATCATAAGAAAATAATGTCTGGTCACCCAACCAAATCCAATATTTGCCGTTATATATATTTAAATGTCTAATTACTGAAGTGACAATAATTATGACATCATAATTATGGTGTTGGTGACTGAATAAATTACAGCTCATTGCACATTCTACAAAAACATGTGGCACGACTACGGCGTAACGCATAAAAGCGTTGTATGACTACGGCGTAACGCATACAAGCGATGTATGACTACGGCGTAACGCATCAAAGCGCTGTATGACTAATGTAATGTAATTTTTATGCTAATTAATCTGACTTCTTTTTAATAGCATTATTCGCCTCTAAAAATCTAGCCTTCTAAATTACTAAATCAGCGACAATTAACGAGCGTCTGAATGATACTATCTTAGCAACTAGTTATCTTCTATGTAAGCTCTCTAAATACAACTCAGCACGATGGTTGTTTTTTAGAATCTAAATTTGTAACATGCATTCAAGCAGTAAAGATCTAAAATATTAATATATGACATCAAATAAGATATTATATTAGCTTGTAATTTTTTAGCTCAGAATACTTGCAATGTAACTCATCCCACTTTAATTGATCGTCTATATTTTGCTAATATTTCCATCAAATAGCAAATGATGGCCACTAATATTATCTAGAAACTATTGAGGGGAGACAAAATAAAAGACTTTATTTTTGAAAAATCAATTTGTGTATCGAAATTAATACCACCATCTTGCAGATGTACTTGCGATAAAAGTCTGGATAATCCACGCGACTAGAAATACCGGCTTCGTCTGACAAAATTAATTGATTGCGTGACAGAAATCTAAGAACAGCAAGTTGAAAACCTTAATTTGAGTAACATGAAATGCGAGCGTTGGATTTTGTTGTTCTTACATGTTCAACTTAACACGAAGGATAAAGAGGGTTTCGCTCCGTTGAGCCCCTTTTTCCTTCACCTACCCTGTCTCACTACTTCACCCACTCACCCAACCATTCAGTAATGTAGTCGCTTAAATCAGTAATTTTGTCACGCAATTCATTTTTTTTTCGCTCACTTCAGGAAATTCCGCAGTTCATGTTCATTTGCTCTATAGTTTTTTATTCAGTGGTATTTCCCCTTATTAAATTCATACTTAATTTTATAATGCGTGGAAGATTGACAAATTAATTTAAGAGCCACTTAAAGTGATCCGGTGGCCAAAACAAGAACCACAGTTGTCAGTGTGAAGTTATGTTGGTGTTTTATAGAGGCTAACGACACCGCCGCCACCAGGTTGGTGTTCTGTACATAAAATTACCAATAGCATTGATTTATTTGATTTGATTTTGTCTGACAAAATTACTGAATTGCGCGACTAGAAATCTTAAACAGAAAATTGAAATCCTGAACGGACGTTGTATTTTGTTGCTCTCACAAGTTGTCTTTAGCCTTTACCAACCCGGACCCGCTATTTCGCTCTTATTTAAAGATAGTCTTTATTTAGCCAATAAGCTTTAAACCATTCAGTAATTTACTCCCGTAATTCAGTAATTTTGTCGCGATATTCAGTATTTTTACGCTCTTTTAGGGTAAAATGGGAACCCTATTACTAAGACTCCGCTGTCCGTCCTTCCGTCCGTCCGTCTGTCACCAGGCTGTATCTTATGAACCATGATAGTTAGACAGTTGAAATTTTCAAAGATGATGTATTTCTGTTGCCGCTATAACAACAAATACTTAAAAACAGAATAAAATAAATATTAGGCCCTTACATATGAAATTGGCGTTTTGCATGGGAGAAACATAAAGTCGTTTTTTTTTAAATATAATATATTTATTTGATCAAAGTATGCTATCTATACACTTTTGCCATCTCACAGGTAGTTCTTCGATCCCTTTACTAAAAAAAACATTCAGGATCCACTTTTCATCACACGTAATGATTCGATTTAAAATCCTTTCATTATTGTGCCGGGTGAGTAATGCAACGCAGCAGTCAACGCGCGTTTGTTGATTTGCTTCACTCAGTTCGTGAGGTACCCACCTTTCAAGCTTTTTCACCTTCCCAATTTGCTTCAAGTAGATTAAAACAGTTTTATCACTAACACCGCAGCCTGCAGCTAACTCGGACGTGGTTTGCGATGGATCCGCTTCCACAATAGCCTTCAATTCTTCATTATCAACTTTGGTCTCCGGCTGTCCACGGGGCTTGTTCTGCAGGTCAAAATTTCCAGAACGAAAACGTTGGAACCAAAAACGCACTGTGTTTTCTATTGCGGCAACGTCGCCATACACTTCATTAATTCTTCGAGCCGTTTCTGCAGCACTGGTGCCACGGTAGAACTCGTACTCGTAAATAACGCGATATATCAAGTTTTCCATTTTGCAAGCTGAGTGACGCAAGAAAAAAAACAATCGAGGAAAAAACAAATTAATTATAATTTTAGAAACACAAATACATGAGTAAACAGCTGTATAAATTTTAATTTGTAATTCCTAACCATAGAGGAGATATTTGAGATCAAAGTGGCCAGTACGGCGAAACGCCAATTTCATATGTAAGGACCTAATATTTAAGGGGCTCCCATACAACAAACGTGATTGTTTTGCTCGTATTTGCTCGATATTGATAACGGCAACAGGTAGACGCTTGAAATATTCACAAAATATTAAGTTATATATAAGTAAGATAGTCAAAACCGTTAGTTGATAAACTAACGCGTTAATTGATCAATTATCGACAGATTGTAAACCAGACCGACAGGGTTTAGAATTTACGTTTCTTTTGTTCTAACATCTCAACTTAACACGAAGACTATTCGGGGGCTTCGCTACGCTCTCTCCCTCTACTAGTCTTCACCTATGCTACAGCAGTGTTTGCCCTGGTATTTCGTTTGCAATTCAAGTTTAAACCAGTTCATTATTTAAAGGTTTTAACCGTTAGTTTATCAACTAACGCGTAATATAGTAAGCAGTAAGCTACAGTTTACTATCTGTCGATAGTTGGCCAACTCATCATGGTTTTGACAATCTTTCGGTGACATATATATTCAGTTTAAAAATTAATAATTAAATTAAATTAAATTAAATTAATATTTAAGGGGAGCCCATACAACAAACGTGTTTTTTTGCCGTTTTTATAATGGTACGGAACCCTTCCTGCGCGAGTCCGACTCGCTCTTGGCCGTTTTTTTGTGTTTTTTTTTTGCTGAAACTTTGTAATCGCTCGTTAAATTATTCAAATATCCATTTCTTGCCGTATTGTTAAATCATCCGTATGCTGTCTCGTTCTATAAGTTTGTTGGATAAATGACATTCACTCCAAAAAAATTCACGATTCAGATAGCTGAATCGTGAATTTTTAGGGTTTTCAATTATGGTTGCAATATCTTCTGAAGGAATAAATTTTCAGGTTATAGCACAGAATACTTAATAGTGGTTATAGTCCGGTGGATTCTAAAAGCAGTTATTCTTCACAAAATTAAAGGCCCGGTGACAGCGTCCGTGTCACTGAGGTAATAAGGTTGAATTTAGGTTAGGCCACCGGGCCTTTTATTTTGTGAAGTCCGTAGGTGGTAGGTAGGTTCCTTGACGTCCGGTTTAGCCTAGCGGGTAGTGACCCTACCTACGAAGCTGACGGTCCTGGGTTCGAATCCCGGTAAGGGCAAATATTTGTGTGATGAGCATGAATATTTGTTTCTTAGTCTTGGATGATTTCTATGTATTTGCGTAAGTATTTATCTCTATTAAATATATCGTCGTCTAGTACCCATAACACAAGCCTTATTAAGCTTACTATGGGTCTAGTTCGATTTTTGTAAGATTGTCCTCTAATATTTATTTATTATTTATTAATTTTAATCGCTTTCGCAAAATTGACCATTATGTACCTAATTCTGACATGAATCGCAATTGAAAAACTGTACGATCACAACCGGTTATTTGACAGGATTTTATTGCGACTTTGTTGTCGGCTAATTGTCTGATTGATCGATTCGTTAAATGCGATTAAAAATCTAAAACTCAAACTCAAATATTTTATTGCAAAATAGACAAAAATAATGCACTTTTACAAGTCAAAAAACATAATTAAATATGATCAACTATACTGATGAGTAACTGACTGATTATGGTTGAGTTTGAAAAAAGGAATTTACCTTTTAAATGGTGATTCATGGCTGAATCTCGCAAAAGAAAAGGAAACTCCAAATTAACTCTACCAACGATTCGGAAATACGTCTGTCAGAGAAGATGGCACCAAGAAAAAATAATCTAATCCAATGCCAATATTATTACATCGTATCTATAAGTGCCAATAAGATGTCTCAGTAAAGAGGGTTTATGATACGTGTGTAGATAAAAATTTTATTTCTCATTTTACATTCTACTCACACATTCTACAATCTAGGATTTTTAATTTGAGGCCAGAAATGTAAACAAACAAGTTCAAACAACTGTCATTTTCTAGAACAAAACCGTTGAATTTGACATTCATATTACACTTTTTGTACTGGAAAATGACAGTTTTTTGTTTACATTTCTGGCCTCAAATTAAAAATCCTAGTATAAATAGTAATAGGCAATGTATTAAATTCGGTTTTTCGACACTAAGGACTGAGAATTCTGTATTGCACACGAACTATTATCAAGGCAAAGTGGCGCGTCAGGGTATTCGAGGTGAAGGGGGTGAGCGAAGCAAACCCTACTTTAGTCTTCGTGTTAGGTTAATGTGTAAGAGTAAATAAACGGTCAAGTGCGAGTCGGACCCTCGCACGCAGGGTTCCGTACCACCTCATAATGGTATTCAAGTTTCTTGCATGGGGATTATGTATGTATGTATGTAACCAGGTACATTTATAACTTTGTTTAAATCATACATTTTCCAATATTTTCCTGTAAAAGTATGTGAAAGATTTGAAAAAAGTATTTTTAAAAATCCTCGCAATAAGCCCTTTCATCTGACATGTGACACGACATAATTTGAAAATATTTTTTATAACTTCGTATGCTTATTCAGTTGTATTTAAGTGACCCAAACACTTAAATATTTAAGTATACCAATTTTCAACTTAATAATTTTCACCTAGGGCGAGTGATACTTATAATGGTTCTGCTTTTCCTTTTTAAGGTATGAAACCCTAAAAAAACTGACTATCCAGTAAATTAAAGAAAAATGTGGGTAATATTTTTGTTGAAAAATAGGTTTATTTGGGAACTGATTCCACTGCACGATACAATCTAAAGTACTTAACATTAATATATGCCATAGGCCAATTAAGGACTCTTATTATACGATTTTAACATTAAATAGGGTAAGCAATAAGCTTAAAAAAATAAAACATAGGCATCTGATATTATTACAAATATGAATAAAACAAAACAAAAAAAATAAACAGGGAAGGGAAGTTGTCCGTTGTGTGTTTATGTGTGTTTGCGTGTTTGTAGGAAATAGAGAGAACATTATTTAGTTATTCAATTAACTGATAAGTAGCAGTTGCGTCCGTTAGTATTTTGGTCATGAGTTTTTTGAATAGGCCTGGCGTGTTGTGTAAGATACCCAATGCAGAAAACCATCTATTATAAGTACGTGGCAGGCGGCGGATGATGGACATAGCAGCGTTGTTTGTACGAGCCAGAGGTACGTTGAAGAATATCGTGTGACGAGTATGGGTCGACGGAGCATTCAGCCTGAGTAGAGCATCGACTAGATCTGGTCAATCAACAACACCATGACAAACGTTGTACAGAAGCTGCAAATCTCACATTGCTCGGCGAGATTCAAGGTTGAGGATGTTATGATGACGGCATTCCTCTGCATAATCATCAGTTTAAAATCTGTCACGGAGACTAAGTTGTTTCAGAATTTTTTGCTGTATTCTTTCGATCATATTTACATATATTGAATACTGCGGATTCCAGCAACACTCGAGGATGCCTCTGACATCTTCAATCTTCAATGTGCGATTAATTGTGTTTTATTTGTAATTCAAAGAAATTCAACGGCTATACCTGTTTATTTCATACATTGACTCGCCTCGGCATGTTATTATGCCTAGGCATGCTATACATTTCCTAGGTAATGTGTAATAATCATCATTTGAGATATTATTTCACACATTGGCTAAATTGGCATTCTATAGACGCCTAGGCATTGTATGAAATGCCTGGATTTCATACTTTGCCGTTTGCATAAATATAAAATGGCTCGGCAATATCAGAATGGTATATTTTATATAACATTTTTGACTATGAAGTCACAAACAAGTAATATACTCTACATAATATACACGAATAAAATTACTGTGTTTGTTAAAAAGTCAAATATCGTATTGAAATTAGCTTCACGCTAGAGAATGTGTTAAAATTAATTTAAATTACATTTCAGTCGAGTATTGTCAGAGGAAAATGATTTAAGCTTATATTACTAGAAATGTGGACGAGCAAATTTTGCTCAAGGCTAGTAAGATAATAATAATATATGATATTTTAGCAGATGTTTGTATGTTTGTACTGACGTTGCGGTTACTGGTTTCTGACACGTTTGTGTTGTACGTATCCTCGTGTTGTGCCAGAACCGATTTAATCTAGTGTATGTATAGATTATCCATATGTATAGATTTGACGACCTCTGTGGCGCAGTGGTTGTGGCTCTGCCTACCATGCGAGAGGTCCCGGGTTCGAACCCCGGCTGGGGTTAAAAATAAAAATAAAGTCAGATCTTGGATGTTTATATGTGTGTGATGTCGCTGTTTCTGGTTATTTTATTTATTTTATTTTATTTATTGATCTTAAAAAATCCACAGCTAATACAATTATGTAAGGCAAAACAAATAATCTTAACATTAGCCAATAACGGATTTACATTTTTTTGTTTAAATATTATAAGACAAACGTACTTGGCGATTATACTTATATATAGAAATTATAACCAAAACTTATACATATATGTAACTATTGTTGATTTAGTTTTAAAAATTTAATTTATATTATTGCAAGTTGAGATGTTGTGTGCCGGTTGTGTAAGTAGTGTAGGTTGCATGTGTTGTGTAGTGGTGTGAGTGTAGTTGTACCTGTGTCTGCTTAGCCCTACGACGACGATGGTCTTGGGATCGGGACTGTGTCTATTGAATTGCCACTAAGCAGGGTGAGTATAGGTGAGTAGGCTTTCGTATGACACGGCAGATACATCATCAATGTATCTGTTTGTTTTTATAATTCAAATAAGATTTTTCTTAAAAACCTGTTTAGAGGTGTTAAAAATGTCTAGGTCTTTATCTTTGGAAAGCTTGTTGTAATTTAAATGACACCTATTCAAGACTGAGTTTTGTGCATAGTTAGACCGAGATAAGGGGACATGGAAGAGAGGAGTGTGCCTGGTTCTTTTATTCGGAACATTTAACCGAAGTGCTGAGGAGATTAATTCAGGACAGTTCAGTCTTCCATTACACAGGTCATGAAGAAATAGCATGTCCAGGAGACGCCTCCTGTCCTCGAGTGTTTGCAGTTTGTGCTTTTCCAACGAAGTATTGTAGTTCTTCAAAGGAGAGTGGTAGCCAGTGCGGTAATTAAGATGTTTAATGAATTTGCGTTGTAATGATTCAATTCACTCAATGTGGCATATATATTGGGGTCGCCAGATAGGGCTACAGTATTCTAGAACACTGTGCACGTACGAGTAGTAGAGAACCTTTATACACAGTGGGTCAGTGAATGCCTGGCTCGTTCGAAGTACAAAACCCAGGTTCTTATAGGCCTTGTCTGTAGCAGCGTCTATATGTTGAGAGAATGTGAGCTTTGAGTCGAGTAAAACTCCTAGATCTCTTAGTGGTTTAACTTTCTCGATTGGCCTGTTATTAATTTGGTAATTGTAAAATATTGGCTTAGTCTTTCTGGTAAAGCTCAGATGATTGCATTTAGTGAGATTAACACTTATCCTATTTACCGTATAATAGACACCTAGCCTACAAAGATCTTTCTGTAGAAGTGCACAATCGGAAGTTGAATTTATCTTTTTGTACACTTTTTTGTCATCGGCGTATAAAAGAAACTTTGAGTTGATAAAACAACTGCTTATATCGGTTCCCACGACACAGGGTATCCTAGTGTGGGGCCACAAGCAATGTATGTGCCTTTATGTAAATATTTATGTTATTTTAGATTGGCCGAATGAATATGAACAGTTTTCTTTAAAAAAATATCCCGAAAACGTTTAAAGATATTGGACGATAATAATAAAACCAAGGAGGTTCATAAAACAAAAATGTACTCAATCGTAAGATATAAAGATCTTTTATCTACACACGTATCATAAACCCTCTTTACTGCGTACAAAAACCGCACGTTACGATCAACATAATGTTAAACTACTTGCTAAAAACTCATTTCTTATCTGAAAAATTACACATTATGACCATAATGTGTAATTTTTCTGCATATTATGACATTCAAATTTCGAACGCCGACGCCCGCCTGCGTGCCGTCCCTAGTTTGTCTGTGAAGTTGCTACTGACATTCAAATTTCGAACGCCGACGCCCGCCTGCGTGATGTTGGTACTACAGAACAAGCTTAACAACTGCAGAGCCACAATGCCGGTCAAACATGCGGTTCCTGAACGCATCAAAGAGAGCTTATGATATGTGTGTAGATAAACTAGTGTATGTAACTGTACATAACAAGGCATTAAAACTCTCGAGTGATATTATTATGAAACTCGCCTTAATGCCCTCCATTATGTAGCAGTCACATAAACTACTATTATAATTCTTAACCATTAAATGATGATGCTGCTCCTTGGTTTATATCAAATATCATCCAATGTCTTCAAATGTGGTCGGAATTATTTGCTGAGAAAAGCTGTTTATATGTTTATGGCAACAAATATAATGATCACCAAAATTTTTTTTTCCTACCCAAAATGCATAAATGAACACCAAAAGTTGCAAAAAATATCAGGGCAAAATACTGCGGTAGCTTAGGTGAAGGGAAAAGGGGGTGAACGAACCGAAGCCCCCTTTATCCTTCGTGCTAGGTTGAACATGTAAGAACAACAAAAAATACTTAAAACATAAACTTAAGTACCTACACAAAATATAAAAAGAAGTTTGGTGATCATTTATCCAAACACAATTTGGTGGACATTTATCCATTCTGGCAGTCATTTCGAATTTATTGGTAGTAAAATAGGTGCGTTTTTGGTAATCGTTTAAATACAAGCCTATGTTTATCCAAACGTGGCCACAACTGTGCCTCGCCTACCCTTTAAGGGAAAGGCGTGAAGATATGTTGTTATTTTAAAATCAAACTAAAATGTAAGTAAACATATTGAGCGCTAGGATGCGGTGGTCAAAAACATGAACAAGACGAGAAACGGTGAATCAATCTGGATTTTCGCTGATGGTAGATACTCCGAATGTGGCTCTGGCGACTTGACATCCCGCTGCAAAATGCTTCTCGCATTTTTCACTTGCATTTCGCGAGTATGTAGCTGTCATTTTCAGTATTTTCAGGGCACTGAACACTTGTATGCTTGGCTTCAGAATAATGGTTTGCTTATTGTAAATAAGGTTCTGTGCGCCCGTAGTTGTGAAATGAGTAGGTTCCTGCGTTGCGATGAAATGATAATGGAATAATAATTCGTAATATTTATTTATACATAATGTCGTCTTTGTTCACCTAATTGGTGGGCATTTCAGATATTAAATAGAATTTTAATATCTGAAATGCCCACTTTTTGTAAGCTTGTTCTGGATTTTAATATTATCAGAAAAAAATGCTCAATTCAGTGTTATTTTGCCTTGCGACCAAATAACTAAGTGAGCGACTAGAAATGCAGAGAGTGAAACTTCAATAACGGATCACAAAAAGCCAAATTTGACTAGAATAGGTTATTGTGTCTAAATTTAAATTGGGTTATAGATTAGGTTCTAACTTAGAAGAAGCAACCCCGAAGCGTAGCGGAGCGGGGCGTATGTAAAGAATAGATTCTCATTTTGTACTTTAAGTAACTCAAATTAATGTTTTTATGTTGCAGTTCGGTTGATTTCCCGTCACTCGCAGTCAGTCGCTCACTTAGGAATACAATAACCTAAATTAATTATTTTTGTCACTTAAAACTTTAATTTACAGTCATTCGTTTAAATACCACCCTTTATTAATCTGTGCATTCTGTTTTCATGAACGAGAAAAATAACAACTAATGAAATTTCAACAGGCATACCACATCTCCATATATCATGTCCGCATAGTTTCATCAGCTGGTGTCGGACAAACTGAGACAGGGATGAACAATGCACTTCCTTTACACAATAAAACTCTTCTCCACTCTTCAGGTTATACAGGGTGCAACAAATAATGTACCGCATATAAATAACGGCTAGTATTTAATCGCACATCAAAAATACTGATTTGCACTGCAAAAAAGATCAGCAAAAACACTGTTTTTGTTTTAAATATTTTTTGCGCACTCAAGTTTATGTTTTAAGTATGTTTTGTTGTTCTTGCATGTTCAACTCAACACGAAGGATAAAGGGGGCTTCGCTTTGCTCACCCCCTTTACCCTTCACCTAAGCTACTGCAGAATTTTGCCCTGATATTTGCTGTGCAAATCAGTATTTTTGATGTGCAGTTTAATATTTCCCATAAATAAGAAACTAGATGGCACGTTGTGCGTGGATGGTGTGAGTGAGAACTCTACAGTGTCACTCACACAAATGCAATTTTCCGCTCTCACCAAAAGTTGTACATGAATGTTATTAGGGATACGATCAGGGATAAACTACAATAACAAGGCGCGCAAATGACAACACAAATGACTCTTACGAATGAAAAACGGTCGTTTTCAACTTTTTTAGCGCCCCATGTTATCGTCTCTGCACTGCGAGAACTTAACGCAGATACCTCATATCAGATAACTTACTATACCGAGAGGGATCTGAGTTATGCGGTCGCACTCCAGGGTCGCGGTTATAGTCCTAAGAAAACGTCGCCTGTCGATACCAGGGCCTGCTTCAGGGAACCGTTAATCACACTTATGGAAGATGGACACTTCCGTAGACTATATGGTACATTGGTATTACAACAAGATATCTACTGTCTGTACTTTGATCGATTGCGCTAAAACTTTCGCACGACGTGCAAGATGCCCCAGCTGTAAAATACTTTTTTCGAGACTAAACATATCCACGCTACTAATGATATACCACACCTGACGACCGACGAGTCGGCAGTGACCCTGGCTAAGAAGCCAAGGGTCCCGGGTTCGAGTCCCGGTGGGAGCAAATATTTGTTTGATGATAACGGATGTTTGTACCCTAGTCACGGTTGTTTATCTATCAAAGTATAATATTTATCTATATGTCGGCAAAATAAGGAAATGAATTGACTTCAGTTCATCGGAACGCCAGCGCCATCTCGCGGCGCTCGACGGAGTCTAAGTTACGCGCCACCGATCGACGACGCGGAGGCACATTCTCTCTGCGAACCGCGGTCGAAGTGCAAGCGAACCTAGAAACTGTCTCGCGTTCCGTTTTATTACCTACCTAGTGCTACAGTTGATTAATTTTACTAAGCAAGTGATCCAATTATTGTAAAGATGAATTATACCATCGTTACTTTAAACTACCTCCACGTTTGATTGATCCGACATTACCCGTAGACCGCCCACACACGATACCTAACTATGGCAGATGACAATGAAATACCACCTCCCCCGTCATATATAAGTATGTATATCGTTGTCTAGTTCCCAAGATACAGGGAATCCTAGTTTGGGGCTAGATCAATGTGTGTCAATAGTGTCCAAGGTATTATTATTATTACCTCACCACGACCCAACCCCGTTATGAGGCATCGAGTATTTTAACCTCATGCCATGGTAATAAAATTCAAAACCTATAACGGTAAATGGGCATCATATGATGCCGTGGGTCGTTGAGAGGTTAACATTTATAATTTGTCACGTGTCTGTGTTGTACAGAGTGCTGTGCAAATGAGAAACCGTAACCTCACAAACATGTAATCTCTAAGACGCAATAGGCTCTGGCAAACTTTATCCGCATTTACATGGCTCAATGTTATTCATATATGACTAAATCGCAGACGAATACGTAACCAGTAGCGCGGTGTGTGTCATCCCTCCGATTAATCGGCAAGTGTCTCAATGTGAACTGTTTAAGGCGACACCAAAAAAAGGTTTTTTTTTCGAATCCATATACTCCAAAGTCATCTACAGATTTGATTGTTGGGTTAACGTATATTGAGTATTTCGTTAAGATTCTCATTGAAGGAAAACGCGATGGGATGAAATTTTCTCGATAGAATTGTATTACGAAAAGACCTCTAAATCGTTTTATTTTTCCTGTAATTCTGAAATCATAACTAATTTCACTGCGGGATTGCATTCAAAATGTGGATAGTATGTATTTGTAAACTCTCCTTAATCCGTGAACATTGACAACTTCGATAGACTTGTAACAATATTCCCAAGAACTAAGTACTTGCTCAACATCGACACAGAAGTTGACTAACTAAGCTATCACGATCTTGTTACAGTCACCCAAATACCCCTTCCGGATTTTGCATCATCCTTATTTCTTGCGTCATAAGGACTATTCATTGGTGTAACTCGACGTGATAGTACAATGCTGTCCTGATGAAAGGACAGATAATGTATTAAGTATCATGGGACTTGCCGTGAAAGTTGTACGATAGAACTAAGTAGTTTATAATGGAGCCCGAAGGACGGAGGAGCAAGGAGTATTATAACATGATAGAATAGATTTTTGCCGCCAGAGAGAAAGCCGGTGTCAATCGATAGAGTAAATTGATACAAACAAAACTAAAAGGTAGTAAACAAAGATCACTCGATCACATTTCACGAAATTCCGAAAGAATCACGCAACAGATTACCACAATAAGTTACAGAAAAATGTTTTAAATTGTCGTTTTAAATAAAAAAAATAGGCCAAATCGTATTTTGACAAAAAATATCCTGCACACAGATTGGCCAGAACAGAGTGGTACATACTCAAGTATAAAATCACAGACCATAGTTATGAATTACGGAAACGATATGCTTTGCTAGAAATCTGAGTTTAACCACTTGGCAGGGCATTTTTTTTCGACCAACAATCAATAAAAACCTATAAAATATCATCTCCACAAACCTGAGATGAAAAATCTCATGTTAACTTCTTAGATTTACGTAAAATTCAATACTGATACACTTTTTTTAAGAAAAGACGATATGGCCTTGAGTTTTTCCCTAAATATCCGCATAAATAAACAAAAGGGGTATTTTATATCCTAACCTCATCAAAATATCCTTTAATAAATGCTCAGCTTGTGTAAAATCTTGCGATGAGCACCTAGGCCTCATGTTCTGCCGCTGACTGAATATTATACAGTTATATTCTTACTATTTAGAATCATTGAGTACATCACTATCAAACTGACATAAATAAAAAGCGTATTTTTAAGTCAACTCCAAAACGGGTTGACATTAAAATTTCCATTTTGTCTGATAGTAGATTACTATTTTGATATATGAGGCACTTTATAAATATATTTATTGTCAATCTACCAACAAATAAACATTGAATTATTTGCCTGAGTTACCTCACATACATCAAATGAAATCGTATCGATAAATCACAATTATTTTATGGAATTAATGATTATTTGCACCGGTAACCCTTCAGATGGTAACAACATTTGATAAAGTTTTCACAAGAAATTATATTTGTATAATATAATTTATATATAATTAATGTTTCAAAATAACATAATTTACGTACATAGTTTGCGATACCCAAATAATTCGAGAAAATCGAAAACATGGGTAATTTGTTAGTGTGTGGCCTCTTTAGAGCGTTTCCGTCAGCCGTTCTCCACGCCATTTTGTTTGGGAGAGTTTTTGACAAGTACCAATGTTATTCGGCATCTGGCGTCCTCATTTCTCGAGTGTGTTCCTATTCCTCGCTCGTAGCGATATCCACTGTTGAGTTTTTGCTTTTTGTTATTTTTTTATGTCTGTTGTTTCTTTTTGTTATTGTGTTAAAGTTGTCCTCTACGCGTGAGTTCTGGTTTACGCATGTAAAATTGAACCACAGCTTTCGTCATGCCAAGCTTTTCTGGAAGGGCTGACAACAGGACTACGACCTCCATCAAAAAGAGGTAGAAGACTGATAATCACTAATATTGGCAGTAACGAAGGATTCATATTGTGGACTTTTACTTTTTGAGTCAAAGAAGAATACAGCCAATTATCACTATGAGATTAATGCAAAGCATTTTGAAGAATGGCTAAGTGGGATCCTCCCAAAATTTAAACCAAATTCAGTACTTGTATTGGACAATGCTTCATACCATCTCGCAAATTGGAAACGTATCCCACAGATACGTGTATTAGGGCGAGAATAATCCAATTTTTGTAAGAAAGAAATATTCCATAGGAGCTATAAAACAAAGAAACGGAGTTTTGGATATTCTCAAGAGGGAGAACCTGCTTTTCAAAAACTTGCTGTCAATGAACACGTGGCTATCATAATATTATATTTTTTTCATCTACCCCTATCACTGCGAATTAAATGGAATTGGTGTAGGCACAAGTAAAAGAGCATGTTGCTATTTAAATGATTGTGCTAACAGGTTTTACCATAGCCCAACAAATAAAATAGAGAAATTTAACATTATGTACAGAATTTATTGAGGGCGGCTAGGCGTGGGTTGCTAACTCATAGAATGAAATCACTCGTTTGGAGTATGACTCCCCTGGCAAATCTTCAGAAGTAGGATTCAGGATGTTGGGACGGGTTCAACGGGTCATGGTGCAGGTCATAGATATCGAGAGATAGGCCCTTGGCGCTAAGCTTGTATCGGAACCAGTGTCGCCGAAAATTAAGAACACGCACACCTACACCACTCATACATCAATACTTCCGCTTTTATTGGTCAGTGCAATGTCATGCACCTATCGTCCGAACACACCCACACTATCACAGGTACACTAGCTAGCCGAGCTAGTGTTGGGACATTGCAAGGACAGCGTGTTTCATCAATCAATTATAATTTATAGACAGTGGTATCAATGCCGGCTTATATAAATAAAATAATTCATTGTTTGTTAATTAGACATATTTATTTTACATGAAATACCTCTTACTATGTTTACAGGCTGTAACACATACGTGGTGCCAAGCCGAAAAGGGTTGTTTGGGACATAATTTTGAACAACTTACTCAATGAATGTGATTTGATAAGAGCAACGTTATTTTTTACTTCCCCATACAAATCAGCTGACCGCTCGGCCCAAAATGAACTGCAAAGTGAAAAATAATGTTGCTCTGATCAAATCGTTTTAATACGGAAGGATGTTCAGATTGAAGTCCTTAACAACCGCATTTCGGCATATATTCGGCCTTTCCGTATAATCCTGTACAGTACAATACTACCTATTGACCAGAAAAACGTAAATATCTATTAAGAACTTGGCGTTTTGACAATTTAGGCGTAGCATTTTTTGCTAAGTAATTAGTATATCTTTCCATTAGAGCTTTGTTATGTAATATTAGATGATTACCCAATGGGTTTTGATCGCATTGGTAAAAAATCTATTTCATTCTATCGATTCAAAAACATAATTCTTACTATCACTATCCCCATCACTATACGTCGTCTCTGCGTGCGTGTAATAGTTCGCCTCCGTACCTTGATGCATATTTACTTTCGTATTTAGATAAGTGTGAAATATTCATTGCGTGTTAGCTTTTCAGTATGTAGTGAAATTAAGATAAAAAACAAGCAATGGATAATAAACCTTTAATAAACCTTTTTTAAGGCTGATTATGAGTCTATCCGTTCTGAGTTAAGTTCCATTGATTGGGTAACTGTGTTTTCTTCTTATAATGACATAAACATGATCACAAATGCTTTTTATAGTATTCTAAATTCCCTAATAGATAAATATGTGCCGATAACTACACGAATTAATCAAAAGTACCCACCTTGGTACACCAAACCTCTTATTAAACTCGGAAAGGAAAAATGTAAATTTCACAAAAAATGGAAGGTCTATCAGAATTTAATTGATTATCGAACTTTCTCCATCTTAAGAAAGCGATTTCGAAAGATGGAGCGAGACTGTTATGAATATTACATAAATGTATCTGAAGATAATATCATTAAGAACCCTAAATATTTTTGGACTTTTGTAAAATCAAAACAATCTAACAACGACATCCCTAATACAATAACGTATAGGGGTAACAGTCTTTGTGAAGGAAGTCAGATTTGTAACGCTTTCAATGACTATTTTCACTCGGTTTTTATTTCTTCTAATAATATCACCCTTGATCATTCCTCCGGCTCGGTTGCTGATATTGACTCCATAAAAATCGACGAAAAATGTGTTCTCAGTGAACTTAAAAAACTTAATATATACACAAGTGCCGGGAGCGATGATATCCACCCACTATTTATTAAACAATGTGCAAATGAAATTTTGGTGCCTTTGCTATATATTTACCGCTTCTCTCTGCTAAGTGGCAATTTTCCGTCGGTATGGAAGAAAGCTCTAATCACCCCTATACCAAAAACTTCTCAAAGTAATGATGTAACACAATATCGCCCTATTTCGAAACTATGCACTTTTGGTAAAATCATTGAGAAAATTGTTACAACTCAAATATCTAGTGCTGTAAAACAAGAACTATCTGAAAACCAGCATGGATTCGTAAAGGCTCGTAGTGTTGACTCAAATATGGTTGTTTTCTCTGATTATCTTCTTAATGCCATGGACAGTAACCTACAGGTGGATGTCGTGTACACCGACTTCTCCAAAGCGTTCGATAAAATTAACCACGATTTGCTTATGGTAAAGCATATGAGGGCCGGTGTACACGGCAACCTATTAAGATGGATAGAATCCTACATACGGAATAGAAGTCAGGCAGTATGTCTGAAGGGGTATTGTTCTAGGTTCTTGCACATCCCTTCAGGGGTTCCACAAGGCTCACACTTAGGACCCTTGCTGTTCACGCTGTATAAAAATGATTTAGGTAAGATCATTGGTAACTCTGATCACTTACTCTATGCTGAAGACACTAAGTTGTTCAGAAAAGTTTCCAGTATTGAAGACAGCATGGGTATCCAACGCGATCTCAACTCATTATTAGATTACTGTAATACCAACCAACTCTTTCTTAATGTTGAGAAGTGTTTTGTTATAACTTACACTCGAAAAAAGAAACCTATTATGTTTGACTATACAATAAATAATTTAAAACTTGTGCGTGTTAGCAGCATTCGTGATCTTGGTGTTATGATGGATAGCAAGGTTTCATTTAATCTACACATAGACAATATACTAAACAGAGCCTTCAAAAACCTTGGGTTTATCACAAGAATCAGTAAACCCCTTAAAAAGATAAGTACTCTTAAACTTCTATATAATTCGTTTGTTAGGTCTATATTAGAGTTTGCCAGTGTAGTATGGAACCCTTCTTATCAGATTCATATCAATCGTATTGAAAGAGTACAAAAGAAGTTTGTTAAACTGTTAAACTACCGTTGCCATCGTTTAGATTCATATGAAAATTCACTAAATTATTATAACTTAACATCGTTATTAAACCGCCGTAAACTCATTGATATGTCCTTTCTATTCAAAATCTTAAACAACTTAATCGATTCGCCAACACTTTTATCTAAAATTAATTTTGTTACAAGAATACGCATGCCCATTCGCACTACGCGAAATAAAAATAATGTTGCACTTGTGCCTCCTAACTTAAAGAAAAATTACACTCGAAATAGCTTCATATCTCGTTCAATCACCACTTACAGCAAAGAATTTTCTAACGTGGATTTATTTTATAATAACCTAATATCTTTCAAGAGAACTGTTTCAAAAACATGTAATAATAAGTGATAAACTTTTTATGTAAAATAATATTTAAGCTGTAAAAATTAACTTTTGTAAAAATATTGTGATGCTGCTTCAACTTAAAGTGTTTATTTTGTAGTTTTAAGTCCAAATACATTGTTAATATGAATACACCTTTTCAAATTGATGCAATCTGATTCCAATTGCTGCTGTACTATTAAGCGTCTCTTTAGCTCATTTATGTTTAATATAAGTTGAAATGTACTTTCGGCACAGTAAGGTCTATAATAGATTGTAAGTTTATTTTGATATTTTTTTTTGTATGTATGACTGTTTGTTGCCATAATAAAGATAAATAAATAAAAATAAATAATTCTTACTATCACTATCCCCATCACTATACGTCGTCTCTGCGTGCGTGTAATAGTTCGCCTCCGTACCTTGATGCATATTTACTTTCGTATTTAGATAAGTGTGAAATATTCATTGCGTGTTAGCTTTTCAGTATGTAGTGAAATTAAGATAAAAAACAAGCAATGGATAATAAACCTAGCGAGAACAACATGACATTGTCACTTTAATGATCAACTCGTGACGAATTTTTTCGTGAATGATTTATTTCCGTAATAATTTTTATTTCTTGTGTTGAAATAATAGTTGGAATGAGACTTACAAGTGATATGTTACTCCGCCGTTCTTGGAGTTTACACTCCCGCTTCTATTTTTGCACGTAAGTATTGCACAGGTCGGCATTTTCGAAAAGCAGCGGAAATGAATTCGTTACTGCGGTCGCCCGGCGACTACTGAGAATTTTCAATTACAAGACAGTCGGGACTAGATTTGTTCGCACGTTTCACGCCCCTCAACCTATCTCTCGATATCTGTGGTGCAGGTAGTGATAGGGTAGAGTGGGTAGTCCTGGCTGGCAGTAAGACGGGGCCGGTAGCCGGGTAGGTTTACGGTTTAAGATATTTATTTCTCAAAAAGAATACAATATTCACTTAATTGAGAAACAACACAAATAAATAATTACACAAATAGATTTCTTACATCGAGCGAGCCGTAGTCCTTGAAAAATGTAAATATTTATGTTATGAATGTGGTGACTTTGAGATGTTTGTTTTTAAAAGTTTTTTATAAATTGGTAGTGATCTCGCCTCTTTTATAGCTTTCGGGAGTTTGTTGTACAGTCGCGCCCCCTCGACTACCATGCTGTGTTTACCGTAGCTTTTCCTGTGGCGTAGTATAACAATGTTATTTGCTTGTCTAGTCAAACGACTTCGTAGATCTATATTTTTTGTGAAAGTAATTTGGGTATGAATTTCTTTTGTAAGGGTTTTTCGTATAAGTATGCATGTGTTATATTTGTATGTTTGTGATATGTTTAATAATTTTTAGTCGTACTTGTTAAGAAATCGTAGCCAAAGAGAGTTTTAATGACTTTATTTTGTGCAGTCGGTAGTGGAGCGAGTAGCCGGATGAACCCTGTAAAGTCTGTCTGAGTACCGAAAGATAAAGAGGGGACTGCAATGCAATACTTCGACGTCCAGGTACGATGACCCATCGGAGAACCGTGCTAGAAATCTAACTATCGTAGGCATTGCATTCAGAAATATACTGTGGAGAGAGAAAGAACCCAAATATATCTCTAGATATAGACATTTTCGTCATGCGTACATAATAAGCAATATTTTTCATTGCATCTGTCAAAAAATGAATGGGTTTGAGCTGTCAGGATTCCATTCTCTCAGCGGCCAGACTTTAAAATAATAAAACTTGCAAAATGGCAGGAAAGGAATTATTTTCTGAAGGTCTGCAGCAAGTTACACCGCAGAGTTAACAGTCGTGTTGTGATCATGTTTTAAAAGTAGAGGACAGAATGTGTGAACTTGATCTTTTAATTGATGATACGGTCGAAACATTTTTTTATAAATGTTACAGATGAGGACGAATAAGTTCTTCCGACATTGAAGACTAAATACATGCCTTTTTTTATAGTTCTCTTTTTTTTATTTAAAACTACTTACATCCTTATCATAATTCCTTATAATTTGCTTTTTTAAGGAGAGACACAGAGGATTCTTTTATAAATTAAGATAAGTTGAGTGAGAGTTGGAGTGAGTATAACATGACAATTATTCAAAATATGAAGTATAAACTTGCCTTCAAAGGTTTCATGATATTATTATCACTGTTATCAGAAATGCTATTTGAGACAATCAATAATAAAATTATGAGATTTTAGAGTTTAAAAAGATGTTAATTAAAATTTTCCTGTAATGTTTTATAAATTAATAGTTGCTAGAGCAGTTCAGCACTCGATTATACAGTATCAATGTTTTTTCGTATATAATCAATTGAAAAAAAGGTTGCTCATTTCTGGCATGTCGAATTGACAATGACACTTGTCACATTGGCAATGGCGTATATTTGAAATTTTTGGTGTAAACTTTTCGAAATTGAATTAGAAATCCTGGTAACATTATTCCAAGAAGTGTGGTTAGTTTACCTCGTTAATTATCGTGACGATCTTCAGACTCATATCATATAAACACACGGCTGTGAAACAAAACGGCAAGAAATATAATGATCACCAAAATATTTTTTCCTACCCAAAATGGGTATATGATCACCAAAAGTAACAGAAAATATCAGGGTAAAATACTGCGATAGCTTAGGTGACGGGTAAAGGGGGTGAGCGAAGCGAAGCCCCCTTTATCCTTCGTGTTAGTTTGAACATGTAAGAACAATAAAAAATACTTAAAACATAAACTTAAGTACACAAAACATAAAAAGAAGTTTGGTGATCATTTATCCAAACACAATTTGGTGGTCGTTTACTAATTCTGGCGGTCGTTTCGAATTTATTGGTAGTAAAATAGGTGCGTTTTTGGTGATCATTTAAAGATAAGCCAAACAAAACTTGCTTCAAGTCGTGTATGACGTCAGAAGGAAAACGTCTACACGTGTCTAGTTGGCTTGGTACATAGATAGCTGGGCTAGTCGTTATAAGAGGCATAATTGTAACTTCCCCATTAAGCCAGGCAATTTTTCCCGGGCCGTCCCGTCGATAGACTCACCGATTATGATGAGAAATCTCGAGCTAAACCACCCTATATATACATATAGGGTGGTTTAGCTCGAGATTTCTCATTGATCAGTTGATAGAATACTCTTCCTATAGGTTATACATCCTATTCTATCAACTAGATTGTTCAGGTTCCCGATTTGACTCCAGTGGTTTATCGGTTAAACTTTATATAGGTTAATTAAGGCTTCGTCCAACTGAGCAGTCGATCAATGGCGTTCGGTGAAAGGAAAATCGATCAAATGATATTCGAAGTCACGCAAGGAACTCAGATCGCTCGTATTCATGGTGTAACATAAAGTTTTCAAACAAGTTATGGTGGATAGTATCGTGAGGGCACTGTAGACAGATAGTAGGTTACTCCATCGCCGCAACTATGGGACTTGTGGCGATGGGATAGCCTCCTGCCCAGTAAAAAGTATTGAAATGTTGCCTAAATGTGGGTACTAACTACAATTTATAGAACGACGCAGGTAGATAATAGAAGTTTATGTGACTGATACATAATGGAGGGCATTAAAACTGGAGAGTGGGGTTATATATAATCATTCGAGAGTTTTAATGCCTAATTATGTTAAGTTACATACACTAGTTTATATACACACATATCATAAGCTCTCTTTGATGTGCTCAGGAACCGCATGTTCGACCGGCATTGTGGCATTGATAATTGCTTTGCACGTGTTTAGTTTGTTCAGTAGTACCATCTTCACAGAAACTAGGGGCGGCACGCAGGCGGGCGTCGACGTTCGAAATTTGAATATCATAATTTGTTCAGATAAGAAGTTAGTTTTTACCAAGTAGTATCATTATGCTGGTCGTAACGTGCGGTTTTTGGAAGCAGTAAAGAGGGTTTATGATGCGTGTGTAGATAAAGTCTATTTTTAGCGTGAAATCTTGAATCTTCTTGTAACTTGTAGTTGCATGCGCGCCCCAGGTGTTCAACAACACTTTAGAGTTGGTACTTACTTAAAGTGTAAAGTAGGTGCAAGTCGACTACTTAGTTTAAGTGCTGTACAGAATGGGTATAGGTTCACATTTACCACGTCGCGCCATTGTTCGTCCCTAATTTTGTTCTGGCGACGACCATACTGGACCTAGAGTTACGACCCTGTTGATTTTATGACGAGAGAATTTGTTGCTACGCCGTAGATGCGTTACGCCGTAACACCGTAGCCTTACATTGCTACGCTAAGTCATGGCCTATTCCGAACTATGAAATGACAATCAAACCTAAGATGATAGGGAAAAATTTTGTATTCGGTTAAAAATGAAACTACCAATTGTTTGATTTTCAAATAATTATTTTTTTCACAAGAGAATGCAACAATTTCAATACAGGGTAATTGATAATTAATGCAGCTTCTTTTTAAATACTAATTTCGTCCTCAAAATAACTTAATTATCCACTGAATCAACAGGTCAGCATCAAATTTGAAGCGCCTAATAAATACTTTTCATCAACGATTATATCCTATGAAATAATTACAACGACCTCTAAATTCATAAAGTCTTTTTTTATAGAGAATGACTAGATGAAATTAGAGTTCGTTGAAATTCATGCCCTAATTCGGATTTCCTATTCTATTCGACCTAAAATCGCCGAAATCCAGGAAAATCATGCTGTTCATTAAAAAAAGAAAATCATTTATTAACTAAGTTGTTGAATAAATACTTTCGTTGACTAATGTTGAGCCTAGAATTTGATTTTATCACCGGACAGATGCCGAATAATAAAGCCAGTTAAAATGTTTATCTGTGGCGCTGAGTTTTTTTAATTGTTGTTTGTAAATTGGCGCTGGCTGTTTCATGTTCTGTTGCGGTACTTAAGGCCCAAGATCACATAGAACCACGCGCTAGAGCGCTTTGGCAAAAAAAAACAAAAAATTGTTTGCACTACATTCATAGGTCTCAAAAAAATATATGTTATTCACAAAAAGATAATCTAGTTTAAATACAATGTCGTTACGCGATTCGATTAATTTGCCTCGATCGTAAAAAAACCTGAACATAGTTTATATTCAAAAAATTATTATAAAATAACTGATTTTTCTCATAATTTTTATACCTAAATTTTCCTCTTTTAGAGCTCCGTATTAATCTTTTAATTTTATCAATTAGCTTATTTCCGTTTTTCAGTAAATTCGAAAAAACACCTAATTTTTAAAGTCTCCGGGCGGCCCGATGCTATTCCGCGCCGCTGCCCCGCCAGAAGACGACGGGCGAATGCAGCGCCTCTCACCTCAACAGCTAGAACTGGGCCTTAAGATGATGAATAATAGTAGAACCTGTTCTATCAAGTCGTTGCTTGCATACAAAAAAGACCGGTTGCAGGTGCTGAGGAAAACTTTTGTTGTTGCACATAATATACCCCATTTTATATTCACTTCGTTACACAAACCGTTAAAAAGGGCTAGTATTTAATCGCACATCAAAAATACTGATTTTCACAGCAAAAAAGGATCACCAAAAACACTTTTTATGTTTTGATATTTTTTTGTGTTTTTTTAGAAAGAAAGAAAGAAAGAAAGAAAGAAAGAAAGAAAGAAAGAAAGAAAGACATTTATTACACTGTTCGATTCCAAATCGATATTCGATCGATGGTTTCGGAACGGCCATTTTGAATTTGACGTTGCTGCCAACTTAGCAGTTTTTGACAACTGACAGACGAAAGCCCTCGCAATGTAAACGCGTTTTGGATAGGGTATTGAAATTAAATCGCAGTCCATCTGGAATGTATTCGAGGTTCCCTCAGGATTGTCTATATAGCTGAGTGTGTTGTGGTTCCCCGAACCAGATAAAGTTCGCATTTACGTGGCCGATTGGTTTTTTACCACGTAACATAACCTGTGTTGGAACACTGTGCTGATCGAGGCTGGCCCGCCAGTCTCACAGGAGGTTGGCTGAAGAACCTGTCTACCAAGAAGAGCCTAGGGTGCACCCGGGCCTTGCAGAGAGACAGGAGGTTGACGGGACCGAAGCACAGACCAGGTTAGATCGAACCCAATCATTTTAGCTCGGTGAATCGCCGACGTTCACACTTCTTGGCAACTGATCGCTACGCTACCTCGTAGCTGATGGGCCCCTACGAGGTCATTGGGTGCCGAGAAGCCTGAACACTTTGGTAGCTAGAGCGTGGCTTCCTGAGATTTGCAGCCGTCAAGGGCTCCAGGAAGACACGATTTGAGACTATCAATCTGTAGGTATAGGCGGTTATTAGATAACTTGGTTGTGTTCCTATATCCACATAGATTGGTAGTATTGTAAGCTATAGGTCTATTGCTGGTAGTAGACAGACAGATATTGAGTTGAAATTTGCATTGAAGTATTGTACCAGTTAGTCAATCTATTAGTGGTCTAGTAATGCTAATGAATGTTTTGGTTAACATAGGTAGTTACATCTATTGACATTAGCAGGCTATTACATTGTTTTCAGTTTATAGCAATTTATAACTTGAACTAATATTGACTATCTGTATGTGTTGTAGTGATAAAGGGAGACTAAATTGTTATTTACAGAATTTATATAGATATAAAACTCGGTTCCTATTGTTTAAGGAAAATAACATTGTTTAAGTTATAGTTTAGGGTTCCCTCGTTTGGGTTATAGACTGGAGGGTCCAATAAAATTGAGTTACTGCAAATTGTGAGTAAGTATCGTTCCGATCATGTCGTTATCTGAAATCCAGAAGGGTGTTTCTAAGGAACTCAGATGGTTTTCCTCCGCACACGGTCTGATAGACCGTTTAGATAGGCATGATGTGGTATTGGAGCGGTCTATGGACGTTAAGGAACGTTACAATAGGGTGCTCGAATTGTCCGCGCAGGCGGAATCAGTTGATGGTTGCGCACCTGACAGGCTGTCACGGTTGCTAGGGGATGTCGACCAATGTATGGAGATGGCAGCTGCTATCACGCAGAAGGCTGCGGACATACGTAGACAGCGCGAGTCCAGCCATGGTGGTGACATTGAAGCACCTCTGCCGCTTCAGGGTTCGGGGTCCAGGTTACCTGCCATAACTATGCCTACTTTTGACGGAGTGTCCGGTGAATGGATGAGCTTCATCAATCTGTTCGACAGTTTGGTGCACATGCGATCGGACATTACCAAGTCTGTCAAGATGGCTCAGCTGGTGGCAGCATTGAGGGGTGAGCCTAGGGAGCTGGTCGCTCATTTGACAGTTACGGAGGGTAACTATGAAACGGCCAGGCAATTGTTGGTCAGACGTTACCACAACAAACGGAGGTTGGCCGATGCCCAACTGAACCGTTTGTTTAGCATCCCGGTTGTGAACAAGGTCGGGGCCATACAGATGGAGGTTTTGAACCCATTGTTGTCCGTCACCAAGGCTCTAGAGAATCTTGGACTTCCGGTTGGTGAATGGTCGTACCTACTGCTGTACATTGTACTTTCCCGCCTACCCGCTGACGTGCAGACTCGTTTCGAACAGTCTCACGGGAGGTCGGCCGAGGACCTGCCCGCCTTCTCCGACTTGGTCGGATTCTTGGAAGAGGAGGCTCGACGGGCAGAGAATTTGGGGTTGACGGTCACCCATCCTTCGGAGCCACAGAGAGCTGCCGGGAGCGCTGTGAGTAGGGGCCCTCCGACGAGGAAGGACCGCACCAACCGGCAGTCGTATGGGACTGTGAGTGCATTGACCCCACATAGTGAGACCTGCCCATGTTGTAGGCAGATTGGCCATGCTGTGGCCAATTGCAATAAGTTCGGGGAACTTAGGGTTCAGGGACGGCGCCGGATGGCCAAGCAGCGGAGCTGGTGTTTCCTGTGCCTCGGGCCACACATGGCTAGGGACTGCACGCGCACAAAAATGTGCGGATATTGTGGTGGGGCCCACAACAATCTGTTGTGCATGAACCGGTCCGGCCAACAGCCACCACAGGGCCGTACCCAGGGTGACACGGCATGGGGCCCTGAGAATTCGTTTGCGACTCGGAGCGCAACTCAGGGGCCAACGTCCCCACGTCCACAGGGCCGTACCCAGGGTGACACGGCATGGGGCCCTGAGAATTCGTTTGCGACTCGGAGCGCAACTCAGGGGCCAACGTCCCCACGTGCACAAGGCAGTACAGGGGTGCAGGGCCGCACTCAGGGTCATCACATGGGGGGCCCTGAGTTTTCGGTTGCGACTCAGCATCCGACCCAGCGGGACATTGGGTGTGTTGAGCAGGCCGTAACGGGCGGGTGGCATGGGACACCTTCGAGCTATGCGGGTACGGTTCGGACGCCGCCTCAGTTGTCGCCCCGCTCGTCGCCTCGTCCTCGTTGGTCACATGTGATGTCCCCCCCGCTCATGGAGCGGCCACGATTGAATTCACGCCCACCCCCCTTTACGGGGAATCGTAGGTTGGGAATGGAACCGGCGCGTGGGCCATTTGTACAATGGGACCCGCTGGCGTATAGCTGCATCCCTGATCGGTTACAGGCAGAGTGGGGCCCCGGGGGCCCTCGCTAGGAATTTGCGGCCCAACAATTTGTTGCCCCCCAACCGGAGACGGTGGTGTTACCGATCGCCTCTGTGCTTGTTTGGGATTTGGCGGGCAACCCAACATACGTTCGCGCCCTATTAGATTCTGGAGCTCAGGGCTGCATTGTATCGAACGATTTAGCGAAATGGTTGGGCCTCAATATAAATAATGTATCGCTGCCGAGGAAATTGCTCCCTGCTGGGGATTACAGGGCAACCCTTCACGGGTTTTGTGATGCCTCTGAACGAGGGTTTGCGGCAGCGGTTTATTTGCGAACCGTCACCTCCACCGGGGAGGTCGACGTGCGTTTGGTTTTGGCAAAAAGCAAGGTAGCGCCTATTCGGACAAGGATGACGATTCCAAAACTGGAACTGTCCGGGGCTGCTCTTTTGACCAAACTTTTGAATCACACTCTAACAGTGTTGCGTGGGTCAGTGGTTTTGGAGGATACGGTGTACGCGTGGACGTACAGCCAGATTGTTTTGTGCTGGATGAAGGCTTCGGTCCATAACTTAGAGGTTTTTGTTGCGAACCGTGTCTCCCAGATTGTGTCGTCTGAGGTCCCACTGACCTGGAGACATGTACCAGGAGAATTGAACCCGTCTGATTGTGCATCCAGGGGATGTCGGGCTCCTGAACTCGTTAGACACCATTTGTGGTGGGGACCACCCTGGCTTGCCAGGAGAGAATCGGACTGGCCCCACAGCCATGTAGTAGTATCTTCGGATCATGGCCCCAGAGCGGCCGTGCATGTTACCCAGAAGGCTGAGGACCCTGACGCCGGGTTTCTGCTGGACCGGTATAGCTCACTTGACAAGTTGATAAACGTGTCCACTTGGATTAGGAGATTCGCTCGAAATTGTCGTACTCCTCGCGATCAGCGAACGTTGAACCCTATTCTGACTCCGGCAGAGCGAAACGAGTCGCTACTGAATTTGGTCCGGTTGGTACAGTCCTCGAAGTTTGGGGCAGAATTGGAGATTATACGAAGTGGACGTTCGAAATTGAAGGGAGCCGTCGCGCGTCTCAACCCCTTTGTTGATTCGACCGGGTTACTTCGGGTAGGAGGAAGATTGCGCAATGCGAATCTGTCGTATTCGGCTCGTCACCCACTTCTGCTCCCCAAGGGGGGACAGTTAGTTGAATTGCTGGTGACTGATCGTCATATTAAAAACGCGCATGCCGGCTGTAACGCGTTGTTGGCCACGCTCCAGCGGGAGTTTTGGATCTTATCTGCCCGCCGTGTCATACGGAACATCGTGTTTCGGTGCATGCCTTGTTATCGACTTAAGGCTGCCACGATGCAACCTCTCATGGGGGACTTGCCCCCTGATCGTGTGAATGAGGTCAGACCGTTTTCAGGTGTTGGTACGGATTTTGCCGGACCGTTTATGGTGAAGAGTTCACGATTGCGTACCGCTAAGCAATACAAGGCGTACCTATGTGTGTTTGTTTGTTTATCCACCAAGGCGGTACATCTCGAGCTCGTTGCTGATCTCTCGACAGAGGCTTTCATTGCTTGTTTGGATAGGTTTGTTTCTCGAAGGGGACTTCCAACTTTGATCCGCTCTGATAACGGCACTAACTACGTCGGTGCGGAACGATACTTACGAGAGATAGACAACTTTTTGAATGTAAATAAAGTGGATATTGGAACGGCCCTCTCCCGTCGGGGTATACAGTGGACCTTCAGCCCACCGAGTTGCCCCCACTGGGGTGGGATTTTTGAGGCCGTAGTTAAGTCAGCTAAGACGCACTTGGGGCGTATAGTAGGTCAGACCGCGCTGACTTTTGAGGAGCTCGCGACATTGTTTTGTAAGATCGAGGCCGTTCTCAATTTGCGACCGTTGTGTCCGCTCAGCTCGGATCCAAATGACCTGGAGGCTCTGACCCCAGGCCATTTCTTGATAGGACAGCCACTTAACGCATTGCCCGAGCACCCCTTCGAGGGAGTGAAATTGTATCGGTTGTCAAGGTATCAGATGTTGCAGCAGTTTACTCAGAATTTCTGGAAGCGTTGGTCGCTCGAGCATATCTTACAACAGCGCCTTAAGTGGACTGACAAAACCAGCCCCCCTAGTGTTGGTGACCTCGTTCTGGTTAAGGATGCTAACCTACCGCCACTACGTTGGCGCAGGGGGCGCATTGTTAACTTGTTCCCTGGCAAGGACGGGACCCCCCGGTCTGCGGAGGTTCTAGTAGGAGGCTCGGTTCTAAAACGAGCGGTAGCAACGTTGTCTCGGCTGCCCGTAGATTAGGGGACAGGTGGGTGCCTGTCCGGGCGGGTGATTGTTCGATTCCAAATCGATATTCGATCGATGGTTTCGGAACGGCCATTTTGAATTTGACGTTGCTGCCAACTTAGCAGTTTTTGACAACTGACAGACGAAAGCCCTCGCAATGTAAACGCGTTTTGGATAGGGTATTGAAATTAAATCGCAGTCCATCTGGAATGTATTCGAGGTTCCCTCAGGATTGTCTATATAGCTGAGTGTGTTGTGGTTCCCCGAACCAGATAAAGTTCGCATTTACGTGGCCGATTGGTTTTTTACCACGTAACATAACCTGTGTTGGAACACTGTGCTGATCGAGGCTGGCCCGCCAGTCACACAGGAGGTTGGCTGAAGAACCTGTCTACCAAGAAGAGCCTAGGGTGCACCCGGGCCTTGCAGAGAGACAGGAGGTTGACGGGACCGAAGCACAGACCAGGTTAGATCGAACCCAATCATTTTGCCGCCGGGAAGTAGGGGCCTTGGTTGTGTGGTTACACTTATGGGGGATTGGACCGTGAGCCCTCCACGCTGGTCCAGTGCCGGTTGGTGGGTTTTTCGCCAGAGTGAACCAGGTGAGGTTGACTTGGGATTCGAAAGATGGTTTTTGGAACCCCTTCCACTTATAATAGCAAAAGAAAAGGTCTGGAAGAAAAGGGGTGTGATGTCAAACTATACTGAACAAAAATACAATGACAGGTTAACACGACTCACGTTCCATCTGTCAAAAACTCCATACCAAAAAAGTAAAAGAAGTAACCCATTATTACCAAAATGTTGTGCACTATCACCTTGCACTTCAAGCGACAGCGACTTAAAAATAAACCTGTGAACAATACTGGATTTTGTATTCCTAAACATTTAGCAGGCAGTAAGTAGCTAGGTATTTTAACTATCACTTGAAATCTCAGACAGTGAGGCATTAATGATGGTCATGATTAATATTACTGGATATCAATCGACGATACCAAAGTGAAGGCAAGATAACGGGTAGCATTTGATATCTATCAAAAGTAGGGAAAGAGATATGGGTCACTGTACTTCCCGTTTTTCGCTTAGAGCTGGAAGGAAGGTAAATTTCACCAACGATCCCTATCTTTGTATCCCTATCTAGGGCCACCTAGCGATTGTTTCGATTTGCCCTAAGTGTAAGGGTCATCTAGGCTCCTTGGGCCCCCCTAAATACAAGAGTCCGGCCACCGAAGCAATCGCTAAACAGCTAAGAAAAAGGGCTAAGTGTCCCTTAACTGTTGGTGAAATCGGGCATAACGCATTGCTCTGTGCCTACTATTGATAGGTGTCAAATACTACCTCTAAGCTAAGCTCCACTTTAATGTAACCCCAGTTAACATAACTCGACAACCTCTGTGGCGTTGGGGTTAGAGGCTCTGCCTCCCAAGCGAGAGATCCCGGGTTCGAACCCCGGTTCGGGAAAAAAACAACTCCAGCTCTTGGATGTTTATATGTGTGTGACGTCGCTGTTTCTGGTTCCCACGGCACAGGGCATCCTAGTGTGGGCAAGTAGCAGTCTAGCAGGCCCCTTGTGGAGCCGCCAGTCAGCGCGCCGCTCGCTGTTTGTATGTTTCTTTCTTTCATCAGTCGACTCGGAGTTGAGATGTCGAGTAGATGTATTGTGCCAATACAAGCAAACGAGCATAAACGCTCTCAATGATCGTGATTCTTTTATGCAAGCGTTGTCTGTTTGTCCTAGATCTGATTATCCTACTTTGCACACGCTGTAAAAAATATTGGCTTGTCTAACTGTTTCTATTGCTATAGTAGAAAGAAGTTTTTCAACATTTTGGCGTACAAAGACATGGCTGAGATCGACAATGAAGAAGGATCGACTTAAAGGCTTAGCTCTGTTGAACACTCACCCTGACATTAATTGTCCTATTGACGATGTAATTAACCAATTTGCCAGGAAGAATAGGCGCATAGAATTCATCATTTAACACTGACATAATTGTTTTTATTTTATTTTAATAGATATAATAAGTCTTGTGTGTATTATAATAAATAAAATTTTCTTAAACTTTACATGTGACTTGTTTTTTTTTTTACGTTAAAAGTAAAGGTAGCTCAAGATATATTTAGCGCCCCCTCCTTGAGTATTTTCTGTATCCGCCGCTGTGACTGTAAATAAATATTTAAAAAAAAATGTTAAAAATTCCCAACAAATGGGGCTCTATAAAAGGGTCATTGTGCTAGTTGGCGGCCGATTAGTGGAGTACCCAACTTTACGCCAGGAAATTGAAGAGACCATTAATCGTATGGGATCTCTAATATTAATTTAAATTATGTAAAATATAAGATTATTAAATATATTACCCTATTTTATATATTACCCTAAGGTGAGCGAAACGAAATGTAGGTCACGTCACACTCAAACAAAGTTGTTCGATTCCAAATCGATATTCGATCGATGGTTTCTGAACGGCCATTTTGAATTTGACGTTAGCTGCCAACCTGGCAGTTTTGACAACTGACAGACGAAAGCCCTCGCAATGAAAACGCGTTTTGGTTAGGGGTTGAAATCAAATCGCAGGGCATCTGGAATGTATTCGGGATTCCCTCAGGATTGTTAAGTTGGAGTGTGTTGTTGTCTCTCGAACCAGATAAAGTTCGGATTTTCGTGCCTGATTTGTATTTACCACGTAGAACATAACCTGTGTTGGAACACTGTGCTCATTGAAGCTGGCCCGCCAGTCATACCTGGTTGGCTGAAGAACCTGTCTACCAAGAAGAGCCTAGGGTGCACCCGGGCCTTGCAGAGAGACAGTTGACGGGACCGAAGCACAGACCAGGTTAGATCTACCCCACATAACTTCAGCTCGGTGAATCGCCGACGTTCACACTTCTTGGCAACTGATCGTTACGCTACCTCGTAGCTGATGGGCCCCTACGAGGTCATTAGGTGCTGAGAAGCCTGAAAAATTTGGTAGTAGAGCGTGGCTTCCTGAGATTTGCAGCCGTCAAGGGCTCCAGGAAGGCACGATTTGGGACTATCAATCTGTAGGTATAGGCGGTTATTAGGTAACTTGGTTGTTGTTCCTATATCCACATAGATTGGTAGTATTGTAAGCTATAGGTCTATTGCTGGTAGTAGATAGACAGATATTGAATTGAAAATTGCATTGAATTACCAGTTAGTCAATCTATTAGTGGTCTAGTAATGCTATTGAATGAATGTTTTGGTTAACATAGGTAGTTACATCTATTGATAGCAGGCTATTACATTGTTTTCAGTTTATAGCAATTTATAACTTGAACTAATATTGACTATCTGTGTGTGTTATAATGATAAAGGGAAACTAAATTGTATTTACAGAATTTATATAGATATAAAACTCGGTTCCTATTGTTTAAGGAAAACAACATTGCTTAAGTTGTGGTTTAGGGTTCCCTCGTTTGGGTTGTAGACTGGAGGGTCCAATAAAATTGAGTTACTGTAAATTGTGAGTAAGTATCGTTCCGATCATGTCGTTATCTGAAATCCAGAAGGGTGTTTCTAAGGAACTCAGATGGTTTTCCTCCGCACACGGTGTGATAGACCGTTTAGATAGGCATGATGTGGTATTGGAGCGGTCTATGGACGTTAAGGAACGTTACAATAGGGTGCTCGAATTGTCCGCGCAGGCGGAATCAGTTGATGGTTGCGCACCTGACAGGCTGTCACGGTTGATAGGGGATGTCGACCAATGTATGGAGATGGCAGCGGCTATCACGCAGAAGGCTGCGGACATACGTAGACAGCGCGAGTCCAGCCATGGTGGTGACATTGAAGCGCCTCTGCCGCTTCAGGGATCGGGGTCCAGGTTACCTGCCATAACTATGCCTACTTTTGACGGCGTGTCCGGTGAATGGATGAGCTTCATCAATCTGTTCGACAGTTTGGTGCACATGCGATCGGACATTACCAAGTCTGTCAAGATGGCTCAGCTGGTGGCAGCATTGAGGGGTGAGCCTAGGGAGCTGGTCGCTCATTTGACAGTTACGGAGGGTAACTATGAAACGGCCAGGCAATTGTTGGTCAGACGTTACCATAACAAACGGAGGTTGGCCGATGCCCAACTGAACCGTTTGTTTAGTATCCCGGTTGTGAACAAGGTCTGGGCCATACAGACGGAGGTTTTGAACCCATTGTTGTCCGTCACCAAGGCTCTAGAGAATCTTGGACTTCCGGTTGGTGAATGGTCGTACCTACTGTTGTACATTGTACTTTCCCGCCTACCCGCTGACGTGCAGACTCGTTTCGAACAGTCTCACGGGAGGTCGGCCGAGGACCTGCCCGCCTTCTCCGACTTGGTCGGATTCTTGGAAGAGGAGGCTCGACGGGCAGAGAATTTGGGGTTGACGGTCACCCATCCTTCGGAGCCACAGAGAGCTGCTGGGAGCGCTGTGAGTAGGGGCCCTCCGACGAGGAAGGACCGCACCAACCGGCAGTCGTATGGGACTGTGAGTGAATTGACCCCACATGGTGAGACCTGCCCATGTTGTAGGCAGATTGGCCATGCTGTGGCCAATTGCAATAAGTTCGGGGAACTTAGGGTTCAGGGACGGCGCCGGATGGCCAAGCAGCGGAGCTGGTGTTTTCTGTGCCTCGGGCCACACATAGCTAGGGACTGCACGCGCACATAAATGTGCGGATATTGTGGTGGGCCCCACAACAATCTGTTGTGCATGAACCGGTCCGGCCAACAGCCTCCACAGGGCCGTACCCAGGGTGACACGGCATGGGGCCCTGAGAATTCGTTTGCGACTCGGAGCGCAACTCAGGGGCCAACGTCCCCACGTGCACAGGGCAGTACCAGGGTGCAGGGTTGCACTCAGGACCATTACATGGGGGGCCCTGAGTTTTCGGTTGCGACTCAGCATCCGACCCAGCGGGACATTGGGTGTGTGGAGCAGGCCGTAACGGGCGGGTGTCATGGGACACCTTCGAGCTATGCGGGTGCGGTTCGCCCCGTTGTCGCCCCGCTCGTCGCCTCGTCCTCGTCGGTCACATGTGATGTCCCCCCCCGCTCATGGAGCGGCCACGGTTGAATTCACGCCCACCCCCCTTTACGGGGAATCGTAGGTTGGGAATGGAACCGGCGCGTGGGCCATTTGTACAATGGGACCCTCTGGCGTATAGCTGCATACCTGATCGGTTACAGGCACAGTGGGGCCCCGGGGGTCCTCGCTAGGAATTTGCGGCCCAACCATTTGTTGCCCCCCAACCGGAGACGGTGGTGTTACCGATCGCCTCTGTGCTTGTTTGGGATTTGGCGGGCAACCCAACATACGTTCGCGCCCTATTAGATTCTGGAGCTCAGGGCTGCATTGTATCGAATGATTTAGCAAAATGGTTGGGCCTCAAGGTAAATAGGTATAATAAATCAATACGGGGCGTGGGGAATGTTACGGTTACGCATGTAGTTGGTCAATCGATGATCACGTTCTCTCCACGTTATGACATTTTGACAAAAACATCCGTGCAAGCTTTAGTAATGACGCATGTCATGGGCAGACACCCCTTGGTGAAGTTGAATCCGGCCGTTCGATTCCTGACATCAGGACTCAAGTTGGCGGATCCCGATTTTGACACTCCAGCCCCGGTCGACCTGCTACTGGGAGCAGACGTTCTGGGTAGGTTTCTGTTGTCGGATCAGCGAGTTCTTCAGCCGGACGGGTTGATTGCTGTGGATACTAAGTTTGGTCACGTGATCATGGGTCCGGCATTGCCAATGGTTAGGCCTGCCGAGTCAGATAGCATACTTATTGGCTCAGCGTTGTCAGACGTTATCCAACGTTTCTGGGAGATAGAGGAACCTCCCACCGTTCGTCGAGTCGACGCAGACGAAGAAGAGTGCGAGTTGTTTTACCAGAATAGTACTGGTCGCCTTCGTTCTGGTCGTTTTGTAACTCGACTGCCTTTCAGGGCCGATCGACCGCCACTAGGAGAATCTAGGAAGATGGCTGAGACGAGATTGATGTCGATGGAGCGTAGGATGACAAGGGACGCCGTATTTAAACAAAAATATGTTGATTTCATGAGGGAGTATGAGTCGTTAGGACACATGTCGGTATCGGGTGTGGACTGGAGTTCTGAGGATCATTGTTTCCTTCCACACCATGCCGTCCTACGAACCCCTACCGGCAAGATTCGAGTTGTTTTTGATGGGTCAGCACCTACCTCGAACGGGATGTCCCTGAATCAGTGTCTACATTCGGGACCCAAGTTGAGTCGTGATATTTCGGATATTCTCACGAGCTTTCGGAGGCACCAGATTGTATTTGTCGCAGACATTCGGATGATGTTTAGGCAAACGGTAATTCATCCGGCTGACAGAAGGTATCAGTTGATACTTTGGCGTGAGTCCACGGCCGAGCCAGTCAAGGTCTATGAGTTAAACACGAACACGTATGGGTTACGGTCTAGCCCGTATTTGGCGATGCGTACCCTGCGGGAGTTGGCGTCGCGTGACCGTGTGAGCTATCCTAGAGCCGCCGCTATCCTGGAGCAAGATTTGTACGTCGATGACGTCTGCACAGAGGCAGCCAGTGTAGAACAAGCTCTGGACCGACGTGACGAGCTCATTCAATTGCTGGAACGAGGCGGCTATGAACTACGTAAGTGGATGTCCAACTCCCCTGAGTTGATGGCTGGTCTCCCAGATGAGTTTCAACAAGACCCGCACGTTTTTGAGAATCCTGACAACCCTAACATGTTGTCAGTACTTGGAATTCAGTACCGGCCCGTCCATGATGAGTTTACCTATCGGGTGGTTTTAGAAACACCGAAGGCCTGGACGAAGCGGTCAGTACTGTCAACGATTGCGAGAACGTTCGACCCGAATGGATGGATTTCTCCAGTCACCTTTGCTCTCAAATGTTTTATGCAAAGGCTATGGGCGGCTCAGTTGACCTGGGACACCCACCTCTCAGGTGATTTGTTGATTGATTGGACGCGAATGTTCACCTCGCTATCGGACATAAATAATGTATCGCTGCCGAGGAAATTGGTCCCTGCTGGGGATTACAGGGCAACCCTTCACGGGTTTTGTGATGCCTCTGAACGAGGGTTTGCGGCAGCGGTTTATTTGCGAACCGTCACCTCCACCGGGGAGGTCGACGTGCGTTTGGTTTTGGCAAAAAGCAAGGTAGCGCCTATTCGGACAAGGATGACGATTCCAAAACTGGAACTGTCCGGGGCTGCTCTTTCGACCAAACTTTTGAATCACACTCTAACAGTGTTGCGTGGGTCAGTGGTTTTGGAGGATACGGTGTACGCTTGGACGGACAGCCAGATTGTTTTGTGCTGGCTGAAGGCTTCGGTCCATAACTTAGAGGTTTTTGTTGCGAACCGTGTCTCCCAGATTGCGTCGTCTGAGGTCCCACTGACCTGGAGACATGTACCAGGAGAATTGAACCCGTCTGATTGTGCATCCAGGGGATGTCAGGCTCCTGAACTCGTTAGACACCATTTGTGGTGGGGACCACCCTGGCTTGCCAAGAGAGAATCAGACTGGCCCCACAGCAATGTAGTAGTATCTTCGGATCATGGCCCCAGAGCGGCCGTGCATGTTACCCAGAAGGCTGAGGACCCTGACGCCGGGTTTCTGCTGGACCGGTATAGCTCACTTGACAAGTTGATAAACGTGTCCACTTGGATTAGGAGATTCGCTCGAAATTGTCGTACTCCTCGCGATCAGCGAACGTTGAACCCTATTCTGACTCCGGCAGAGCGAAACGAGTCGCTATTGAATTTGGTCCGGTTGGTACAGTCCTCGAAGTTTGGGGCAGAATTGGAGATTATACGAAGTGGACGTTCGAAATTGAAGGGAGCCGTCGCGCGTCTCAACCCCTTTGTTGATTCGACCGGGTTACTTCGGGTAGGAGGAAGATTGCGCAATGCGAATCTGTCGTATTCGGCTCGTCACCCACTTCTGCTCCCCAAGGGGGGACAGTTAGTTGAATTGCTGGTGACTGATCGTCATATTAAAAACGCGCATGCCGGCTGTAACGCGTTGTTGGCCACGCTCCAGCGGGAGTTTTGGATCTTATCTGCCCGCCGTGTCATACGGAACATCGTGTTTCGGTGCATGCCTTGTTATCGACTTAAGGCTGCCACGATGCAACCTCTCATGGGGGACTTGCCCCCTGATCGTGTGAATGAGGTCAGACCGTTTTCAGGTGTTGGTACGGATTTTGCAGGACCGTTTATGGTGAAGAGTTCACGGTTGCGTACCGCTAGGCAATACAAGGCGTACCTATGTGTGTTTGTTTGTTTATCCACCAAGGCGGTACATCTCGAGCTCGTTGCTGATCTCTCGACAGAGGCTTTCATTGCTTGTTTGGATAGGTTTGTTTCTCGAAGGGGACTTCCAACTTTGATCCGCTCTGATAACGGCACTAACTACATCGGTGCGGAACGATACTTACGAGAGATAGTCAACTTTTTGAATGTAAATAAAGTGGATATTGGAACGGCCCTCTCCCGTCGGGGTATACAGTGGACCTTCAGCCCACCGATTTGCCCCCACTGGGGTGGGATTTTTGAGGCCGTAGTTAAGTCAGCTAAGACGCACTTGGGGCGTATAGTAGGTCAGACCGCGCTGACTTTTGAGGAGCTCGCGACATTGTTTTGTAAGATCGAGGCCGTTCTCAATTCGCGACCGTTGTGTCCGCTCAGCTCGGATCCAAATGACCTGGAGGCTCTGACCTCAGGCCATTTCTTGATAGGACAGCCACTTAACGCGTTGCCCGAGCACCCCTTCGAGGGAGTGAAATTGTATCGGTTGTCAAGGTATCAGATGTTGCAGCAGTTTACTCAGAATTTTTGGAAGCGTTGGTCGCTCGAGTATCTGCATATCTTACAACAGCGCCTTAAGTGGACTGACAAAACTAGCCCCCCTAGTGTTGGTGACCTCGTTCTGGTTAAGGATGCTAACCTACCGCCACTACGTTGGCGCAGGGGGCGCATTGTTAACTTGTTCCCTGGCAAGGACGGGACCCCCCGGTCTGCAGAGGTTCTAGTTGGAGGCTCGGTTCTAAAACGAGCGGTAGCAACGTTGTCTCGGCTGCCCGTAGATTAGGGGACAGGTGGGTGCCTGTCCGGGCGGGTGATTGTTCGATTCCTAATCGATATTCGATCGATGGTTTCTGAACGGCCATTTTGAATTTGACGTTAGCTGCCAACCTGGCAGTTTTGACAACTGACAGACGAAAGCCCTCGCAATGAAAACGCGTTTTGGTTAGGGGTTGAAATCAAATCGCAGGGCATCTGGAATGTATTCGGGATTCCCTCAGGATTGTTAAGTTGGAGTGTGTTGTTGTCTCTCGAACCAGATAAAGTTCGGATTTTCGTGCCCGATTTGTATTTACCACGTAGAACATAACCTGTGTTGGAACACTGTACTCATTGAAGCTGGCCCGCCAGTCATACCTGGTTGGCTGAAGAACCTGTCTACCAAGAAGAGCCTAGGGTGCACCCGGGCCTTGCAGAGAGACAGTTGACGGGACCGAAGCAAAGACCAGGTTAGATCTACCCCACATAACTTAAACTCGGTGAATCGCCGACGTTCATCACTTCTTGGCACCTGATCGTCACGCTACCTCGTAGCTCATGGGCCCCTACGAGGTCATTAGGTGCTGAGAAGCCTGAACAAAAGTAATGATTGTCTGCGTTTTGTTCATTACGTTTTGCTTGTTCGTTCTGTCTGTGTTGTTTCAAACCTTTTAGGTAATAGATTATTTCCCAACAAGCCCAGTGTGTCTGGGTTCAGGCTTTTTGTATGTCATTGTTAATTTAGTGTTAAACCTCGTAAGGGAGGATATTATAGTTTAGTTTTATATTTATTTTATAGCTATTGTAGTATATTTATTTATTTATTTTAAATGGATATCATAAATAATTTCACAGACAGTTTTTTCTCTAGCTCTTCTAACGGCGACTCTCTTGGTTCAGGAGGTGTCGATTCCCTTGCGGACGCATCATTGTCTGAAACGAGTGTTCCACAAGTCGGAGTTCAATTTCAATGTCGTTCATATTAATGCCCAAAGCATTCCTGCTAGTTACGCTGATCTCCTGGAAGCTTTCAGCGATCAGATTATACATGGTATTTTTGTATCCGAATCATTCCTGAAACCATCTCTTCCTTCCTCTATGTATTCTCTGCCAGGGTTCAGGCTCTATCACAACGATAGGACAGGCAACGCAGATGGCGGGGTTGCTATCTACTTACGTTCTGACATTCCGTGCAAAGTCATCTGCCACTCGCCAAGCCTGTCTCTGTTTCAGCTGAGTATCTCTTCCTTGAGATCAGCTTGGACCACAATAAAATTCTTCTGGGTGTATATTACAGCCCCTCACTTCGTATCGATTACTTTGATTCTTTTGAATCTCTACTGAGTGACTTGACTCCTCTCTATAGTGACACTCTCATTCTCGGTGATTTTAACACCTGTCTTCTGAAAAATAACGCCTGCTCTGCCAAACTTAAATCTATTGTAAATTCCTCTAACTTACATATTCTTCCCCTTGACGCTACTCACTTTCAACCGCACTGTATTCCCTCCCTTCTCGATCTCATGATTATCTCCAACATAGCCAAGGTGGCTGCTCATGGCCAGCTTGATGCCCCATTCTCCTATCACGTTCTGGTGTATGTTTCATACAAAATTAGGCTCCCTAAGCGCAAAGTCAAATTCCTTGATATTCGAAGCTTCAAAGGTGTGAACCTCGATTCCCTGAAATAAGATGCCTCATCTGTCGATTGTACCCACGTTGTAACTGGTGAGACCGTTGATGACAAAATCCTGAAGTTCAACTAAATTTTCCTGGGGCTGTTCGACAAGCACGCACCAATGAAAAAGGTCAGGGTAAAACATTTTCCTGCTCCCTGGTTGACAGACGCTATCAAGCGTTTAATTCAAAAAGAAACCGTGCGAAGGGGTGATATAAGAGAGACCCAACCGATAACAATCTCCTAACATTTAAACGCCTTCGAAACCTATGCAACCGCATGTGCCGTAACGCCAAGCGACGCCACATCTATGAGCGTATAGAAATGTACACCCCAGCTCAGGTCTGGAAATTTCTTAAAACCCTTGGTGTTGGCAAGTCCCAGGAATTTTCTTCAGGTGATTTCGATCTCAACGGTCTTAACGAGTTCTTTTCTTCTCCCCCCCCCCCCCCCCCTCATGATAGACCCCGCCACAAAGCAGGCAACCCTTCGTCATCTACGGTTGAAGGCGGCAGTCTGTACCTCACCGTTCAACTTTAGTCTCATTGGAATCGGCGCAGTTAGAAAGGCAGTGCTAGCGGTCACATCCAAAGCTTCTGGTGGCGACAACGTCAGCCATCAGATGATCCACAGCATCCTTGAAGAGTTGCTCCCTCCAATTACCCACATCATAAACTTCTCTCTATCAGCTAGATCTTTTCCTAGTCTGTGGAAGAAAGCTCTTGTCATCCCACTGAACAAAAATTTCAATACCTCCTCCTCCTTTTACCTATTCTCTAGAAAGTCCTTGAATCTTTGTCCACTCCCAACTCACCTCCTACCTTTCATCAAAAAAACTTCTCAATCCTTTCCAATCTGGCTTCAGACCAGGGCATAGTACTACCACAACACTCTTAAAAGTCAGCGATGATATACAGCTAGCCATGGATCAGAGGTTGGTTACGGTGCTGGCCCTGCTTGACTTCAGCAATGCCTTTAACTGCGTCGATTTAACCATATTAACATCGCTGAATGTCTCCTCCCACGCTGCTGGCTGGTTCGACTCATACCTGAGAGTTCGTCAGCAGCGCATTAAGTCTGAAGAGACCGAAACTCAATGATGTGATCTTTCCTCAGGAGTGCCTCAAGGTGGTATTCTCTCTCCTCTTCTTTTTTCAGTCTTTATAAACTCCATCTCCGACGTCCTCTCTTCTTCATATCATCTGTACGCAGATGATCTACAAATTTATCGCCACTTTTCCCCCTGCGATGTAGTTTCATCCGTGGAGGCACTGAATGCTGACCTCGAGAATGTGAAAGACTGGGCCTCATCATACGGGCTGTTAATAAACCCGAATAAATCACAAGCCATGATTTTAGGAACCAGGCACACTCTTTCCTTGTTACAAAAACCCATTGTTCCCGTATCATATAATGGCATCACAATAGAGTACACAGATAAGGCGAAAAACCTTGGGGTTATTTTTGAAAACCAGCTGTCTTGGTCTCCACATGTCAGCGAGGTCAGCAGACGGGTCTTTGCGTCTTTTCACTCCCTCAGGCATCTGCAGTACTTCTTTCCGCGGCAGACCAAAATTACCCTTGCTCAGTCCCTTCTCCTGCCGCTAATCGACTACGCCGATGTCTGTTGGGCGAGCGCGAACGAAGATCTGAACAAACTCAAAGGACTTCAGAATCTCGGGATTCGGTTTATCTTCGGGCTGCGCAAATTCGACCATGTCTCTCAATTTCGCAAAGAGTTGGGGTGGCTTCCGATTCGTCGTCGCCGAGACTCCCATATTCTTTTTTATCTTTTCAATATATTGAAAAATCCGCGCTACCCCAGCTACCTTCGAGACCGCTTTGAGTATCTCTTTTCAGGAGATCGGCAACGGAGATCTCACACGGTCTCACTCTTAGCCACTCCAAGGCATACCACTTCCGCATATGAGCACTCCTTCAGGTTGCAGGCGGTCCGACTGTGGAACGCACTTCCTTGTGCGATAAGAGACAGCCCCACTCTTTTCGTTTTCAAAAACCGGGTAAAAGAGCACTTCCTCTCTCTTTTGTGATAGTTGTAGTATGCATATTATTATTATATGTAAACTTTATGTACAGAATTATGTATGTATTGATACGTATTTAGTAGTTTGGTATATACGAGTATGTATTTTATTTACCGTATTTTATAGATATGTAATTTACTTATAAATATTTTATTATTGTTTAGATATTGTGCAGTGCCTACCCTTTATTGATAAAATTTCCTGTCATGCCTTGGTTTTCTGGAAGGAATCTCTTTTTAGAGATAAGCTCGCCTTTGTACATATGTTTTCTCTTAATGTATCTTTTTTAAATAACTGTGTTCAATAAAGAATTATGAATTATGAAATATTATAATACTTTGAAAAATATTTTTTGTACATTTAAAACTTTAAAACTTTTTTTGATTAAACATACCGTTTACCTGAAAAATGCGATAAAGCTAAGTTTTCACCTTAGACTTTAAATATATTTTTACCAGTGGGCTTGGTGAAGACTTTTGCTATTTGTATTTTTTTTGTATTGTATTGTAGTTTTTATTTTCAGCTCAATGCGATTTCATGCAACCTCCAATGACTATTTTGACTGGAATATTGTATTACATTGTTATAGAAATGATAAAAATTGAAGGACGCAAAATCACTTAGAGATAAGTAATCACTTATCTGAATTTCGACGCTTCGACGTGATTTCAGTTGTCGACCACCAGATTTTTATGCACTTTTGATACGGCCGCAAACTGAGCCCCTCCTACTGACAACCAGTTAGATTGCGACCACATAGATATTTTTCACAGCATCAAATAATATACCGGCAGCCGTAAAAGGAATATCAAATCGCCAAATGTTAAAACAGTTCGACAATCATGAATCTTATACTCAAAGTAGAAATAAAGATGAAAAATATATTTGATTCATCATGTCAGTTATTCGACTACCCGGCCGCAAAACTAAAATTATTGCGTTTTCATATGTCGGTTCGCGGCAGTGTTTTCTTCACATATTCCACCAAATACGTAAAAAATTGTGTTGACACTTGAGATACAAAATCAACAAGTAAAATCATAATAAGTAAAGAGCACAGGAAAATATTCACTTCTAAAAAGGCACGTGCACGCAATTTTTTTCGTACTTTGCGAACATATCGACTCTGGCATGCGTCCAAATTAATGAGATCGTCTGGTTACCTGATTCATTTATTCCAGCCAAATTAAATTGTCCGAAATTCTAGCACTATCCTACTTTCCAAAAATTAGTTTTATTTTGGTAAGAAGACATGAGAATTCTTATTATGACAATATTTCTACTGTAGGTCCCTCAAATGGCCGACAACTAGCCCCTGGCCGCCTACTGGTATAATGACCCTACAAAGCTTACAGATTTGTTATTGTAAACATTTCTTCAAATTGACAGTAGCAGGTTTGTAATAAACAATTGTGTGTACCACAAAAGCTCTATGCTTATAGTTTTTTTTAATTAGAATACAAATTTTGTATTGAATATATTTGTTAGTATTGTGAACAATACTTTGTTGACAGCTTGACAATTTTGTAGAATTTACAAAATTGTAAGTTTTGTGTTTTGGAACCCAGGCTACAATAAGTCCCACACAATTTATATATGATAAGTCCAAGCAATTCAGTCCCAAGAAGTCCCATGTACAATGATTGAATTACACTCCAGTCTATGCGCAACTCGAGTCTTTGCGACGATAACTTCAAAGAGTCGCGCCCGGAAAATACTCCCCTTCAAAATAATTTACTTAAATCGTTTAGGTAACATTTTATGTAGAGATGCAACAGATAGTGATTTGGCTGAACACCGAATATCCGGCCACGTCCTTGGCCGAAGCACCGAATATTCGGCGCGAATATGCACATATAAATGCAAGTAGTTTTACATGTAGCGAGTGACAGATTCATTGCGTATAACGTATACGTATATTCGTATACGTTATATTCCCGAGCTAATTTTGTCTAGAAATGTGTTCTTTCTTCACAATTTCGCAATTTTCTTTCTTCATTGTTGTATCAGATATTATCACAAATAGTCTGTCTTACTAAAAACTATCGCTTATTGTTCGCCCAAGGCAAGATAAGCCTTTATGTAAATCGCTTGTTAATTTGTTATTTGCTATCATATAAGATACAGTTAGCAGTAATTTAATTTAGACGTATTTCGTTGAAACTTATTTTTCGCTATTTGGCCGAATGTTGCAAAGTATTCGGCCGAATACCACATAGAAAAAGAGGCCGAATAGGCCGAATACCGAATAGTTGCAAATATTCGTTGAATCTCTAATTTTAAGTGTATTAAACGGGGACGGGGATACACCCGATGTCAAAAATAGGAGGGTAAGGGAATAGGTATTTTTTATAACTTGAACTAAAGTGGCGGAGTTCTGCGCAGGTAATTTCGTGGTGCAAAAATTGTTCTTTAGTTACTGCCCATAGGTGCGCACTAACTATACATTTTGGGCCATGTGGTCAGTTATTTGTATGTACTTAAGTTACAGTCGCTCTGATCAAATCGGTTTCATAGTGAAAGTTGTTCAGGATGATCTCCCTAATATAACAACTCCTTTCTGTTACATCCTGTATATTACGGGTCACACTGTACCAAGGTGAATGTGGAGGCATACTGGACATTGGTTTCCTGTCAGGCTGATGATACAAATATTGCATATTAACTACATATCGCCTCAATAATAATGTTTCACGAAAAAAAACATTTTTTTCCGGGCTGGCCTACATTCAAAATTACGTAGTATTTCGCTCGGCATTTTATTACGTCTCCATCTTCACATCGGTATTTTTATTTTGTGACATTCTGTATCAATTCATCAATTTCAGCTGAGTAAAATGACCTCTGGGAAATGGAATGTAAAAAAAAATCTTCTTTTTACATCTTCCTCCCCCTTTAATGTACCTATAATTAGCCTACAATTCTAGTGTACTAATAAGATATTTTTGCTAATTCGCTATATATACAACGATGTCTATAGGTGGTTGTATATGTATTTGTCGCCGCTGTTTGGATAAATTAGTTACTTAATCAACAGGACGTTAACTAAATTCAATCAAATGGCTAAAGGTTCTTCAGGCAAGTATTTGAACTCAACGTTTTAACGAGTTGCCTAAACGTGTCTACGCCAATTATTAACAGTGAAGCCATGAACCACCTCGCTGCGATCCGCTGCGCTCGGCTCCAGGTTGTACATAATGTTGTGAAACAACACAACTTATATTTAGTATTCGGACAGAAAGTGACCTTCAAAACCAAGGTTTTTGAAAACAAGTTTTTCAAATCTAGTGAAATAATAATGGCGGAGTCCACAACATGTTTCGCTTGCACATACAACCAAACTTTGAAACAATAAGCAATAGGAACACACCGTGATCAACTGAACTAACGTTGCACAACTTTAGCCAACAATGTTGACTATGAAAGAATTCAGCTTGTGTTGACGCCGTCATGCAAAAACTAATTGGGCCGGGTCTCTCCATTCATCTAAATCAAATGGCTGACTTTCATAAATAAAGCATCGCCAGAAACGTTTAAAACCTCAAACGTTTCCGACGATGCTTTATTTTAATGAAAATGCTAGCCATAGCTAGCCAAAAGCAAATGGCTAGACATTTGCTAAAACGCCGTTCCTTAATGAACGGCCCGGGCTATTAACCCATGTATGGTTTCATAGGTTTTGAACTTTATCACCAAGCAATAAGATTGAAAATCTCGAACCATTTCAGGTCAGGCCGTGCATTAAGGGGTTAAGACTGTGGTCTTTAGCTGTATACATTATATATTATATATAATACCTATACATTAAATCATCCTGAAGAATTGTTGCTGTCATGAAAAAGATAGAACTTATCTCTCCTTCATTAAACCCAACATATAAGAAACCTTTTCCTCATTAACTTAATTTTTCAGACCAAATGGTTCAATCTATCATCAGCATGAATGCACGCAGAAACTACGTAGCAACGCTGTCACACATTCTATTAATACCTACCACCTGACATCTCCGTAGGGCCACGTTTCCACCAGTCCAACAGTTTCCACGGCTTTTTGAAATTGGTGCCGGTTTTTCCTTGAAGTTCGTAATTCAATGTATATTGCACGAGATATATATAAATACCTATGTAGGTACATGACTATTACTGCACACCGGCAGAACACGGACGGACGACGAAGTGATAGTTTAGGGTTTCCTATTTTCATTTTAGGATATGGAACCCTAAAAATAATGAAGCAATGGGAAATTGTGAAATATATTTAAACTTGCGTTTCCAATCTTGTAGATTTAATATCAATGTTAGAGGTAATACACCATAGAAATGGGCCACTCATAGAAATGTCATTCGCCAGTACAGAGTAAAACCTTTGACTTTAAGGTGCATATCATATTTTTTGTGCTGGTCAATGACATTTATTTGTGTACTTTTAATCTACAAGATTGGTTATGCGAGTTTGGTTACTTAATTTAAAAAAATATTAAATACTGAATGACATTTAATTAGCTGACCATATTTTGGGGAATGATAGTACCCATCACTACGAACAACTTTCGTCGAGAAACATATGGTCGCAAATGAAAAAAAAAATCGTCCGTACATTGACCCGATCAGCTGATTACAAGTTACTATGGCAGACCCAAATATTTTTTTCGTTTGCAACCATATGTTTCTTGGGGAAAGTTATTCATCATTATGGGTAATATCATTCCCCAAAATATGGTCAGCTAATTAAATGTCACCCTGTATAGCGTTACATCTTTTCCCACAAGGCGTGGCAGAGACACAATTGCACCCACATTGAGCTTGTTATTCAATATCCCATTTTGCATTTCAGGAGCTAGGCCCCCGCCGGAGCTATGGAGAATATGAAAGGCCAATTTTCAGCCAGCTCATCGTATAAGTACTACCAAACGAGGAATATTCGTAACTATATCCGTGTTACTACAAAAAATATTAAACATAGTTTAATCTCAAAACAAACGTGATTATTCCCATACATTTTTGTCTTTAAACAAGTGAAGAACAGGAGTTTATTTTTTTGTAGTAAGGTTTTGATATCTCGAAAACAGCACTACAGATTCTGATTTTATTTTTAGGGTTCCGAAATAAGGGACCCTTATAGGATCACTTTGATGTCCGTCTGTCCATAAATATCACTACCCTTTTCGTCAGGAACGCATGCAGGTATCAAATTGAAATTGTTATCAATTACTCACGTCTGTGGACCCTTGGATATATGAAAAAATGTTACGTCTGGGCCCACGCATTAAAAAAATACCGCCGTTTATGTCCCAAAGTTGCTGAACTTGCTGAATAAAACCTATAGGGTACTTCCGGTTGACCTAGAATCATGAAATTTGACAAAAAGCAAGGTATTACAGAACAGAGTTACCACAACGTCTTATGCGGATTCAGATTAGGAACCTAATTTGATCCGCATAATTACCGTGACCGTCTTAAAACATATCTTGGTATTAGGTAAATAAAGCCCATTAGGGCGAATTGGAATGGAAATGGCTGCCATGGGTTCTTGTTTTGAACCTAATTTGAATCGGAAAAATATTGTGGTAACCGCCCAGGTAAAGGGAAAAATCCGGAAACTGTAAATTTCTCTCCGTCTGCCTATACGACTGTCAAGATCCTTTTGCTCAGGAACGCGTGCAGGTATCAAGATAAAACTAATATCAATTGCTCAGGTCTGTGGTCTCTTCAAGTTGTGAAAAAATCAAGCAACAGGTCAAGGCGATCAAAAAATTCCACCGTTCATATCATATTTTTGCCGAATTTGCTTCATACACGCGAGGGAATCAAAACCTACAGGGTACTACCCCGTTGACCTAGAATCATGAAAAATGCCAAAAAGCAAGGTCTTATAGCATAAATAAAGACTTGTGTTTAAACGATTACCAAAAACGCACCTATTTTACTAGCAATAAATTATACACATGGCGAGTATTTTATACATACCTAACACTGTATTAGAGATGTGTTTACAAACAAATAGTTACATTAAATCGATTTTAAGAAACTTAAGCTAGCCCGGGGCATTGCCCCCAGCACGCCGGCCGCATTCCCCTGCTTAATTGCCATGCTCAGCCTTTGGGCGAAGTAGGAACCTGCCCTTAGGTCGCCAGACACACTGACTAATTTTTTAGATAGGTCTTTCACTAAGCCTTTAGTGTCTGACGACCATGGTCCGAACGTTTCTACTGCAAGTGCCGCAAATATGTAATTGCTTTTCAAAAAAGCATATTTGCGCCACTTGACCATTTGGTCGCCATCTGCGGCAGATCCCGGCTTACGGGCCAACTAATAATAAATTCGAAATGACTTCCATAATGGATAAATGATAACCAAACTGTGTTTGGATAAATGACCACCAAACTTCTTTTTATGTTTTGTGTACGTTTATGTTTTAAATATTTTTTGTTGTTCTTACGTGTTCAACCTAACACGATTACCCTTCACCTAAGATACCGCAGTATTTTGCCCTGATATTTTCTGCAACTTTTGGTGATCATTTACCCATTTTGATAAGAAAATAATATTTTGACGATCATTTAAACTGCTCTCCAAATAAAGGGTAAATCTGGAAAAAGTAAATTTGTAGTTTGAACACAAAAAATGTGATAGTACACACCTACCTATAGACTCTATTGTAAACGTATCTAAGAGCTTCCGTGGTCTAGTGATTACATCCTCACCTGTCACACAGGAGATGCAGGTTTGAATCTCGGTGCTGAACACGTACCTATCCCTTTGCCACCTCTTATGGGGAAAAGGGTGGCGCTATATATGTAACTGTACAATTACCTAACTGTCATATTAATACGTACTATATACTAACTACCCGCGGGCACGGCGTCGCATTAATACGTACTACTATTTTTCCGATTCAAATTAGGTTCAAAACAAGAACCCATGGCAGCCATTTCCATTCCAATTCGCCCTCAAAGTCACACGGCTTCTCTCAAGTAAAATTTCATATTGCTCCATGCTCAGCTCACCTACTCGTAAATTATTCAGGATATCTATAAATTGGCTATCGTTTTGCTGTCTGACATTAGTCTGCAGCTAACAAAATCCAAAGTAACGCCATAAATGGGGCTCTCCTTCGAATAAAGCCGGTTGCTTGAAGCACCAGCTGCCCTTAACAGGTGGCAATTGCATAATATCCCCAAAAACTAAAATATTAAGTCCACCAAAAACTTCTTGAGATTTTTTTAATTCTTGTAAACGTAGATGGATACTTCGTAAAACTTCATATGACACCATAGATATTTCGTCTATCACAAGCCATCGTATATGACGCCATTTTCTCCGCATATCCTCCAGACGCTGTCCTGTCAATTGTCTGTATACTGTGGCTCGACCTTTCTCGATTCCTAAAGAAAACGCACTATGGGGGGTTTTCCCGCTGACAAGCCGTGCTGCCACTCCAGTAGGTGCGGTAATTTCGACAAAACTTGCATGCAACAATTGATCTACTGTGGGAGCATAACAGCGGCGGATATGTTGAACTAAAGTTTTAAGTACAAACGATTTGCCGCTATCAGGTCATAAGTTCTGTCACATGTGAAATATGAAATAATTTAGACATGTTTATTAATTATGTAAACATTTATATAGCAAAATGAACTTAATAAAACATAGATTCTTATGGTAATAAAGTTTATTCAAAATGACCCCCGCGATTTTGAATACAGGCCTTTATTCTGCGCGGCCAGTCGTCTATCGCAGCACGAACGAGGCCCATGTCAATATCGGCGGCTGCCTTAATCAAGGATGCCTTGAGTGACTCCAAATCAGGATGAGGCTTTGAGCAGGCCTTTTCCTCCAATATCTTGTAATCTAACGGACTCAAATCTGGACTGGAGGAGGGCCAGTCTTCGTGCCGGATGAAGTCGATTTCACGCGCCGCCAGCCAGTCTTGTGTGCTTTTCGCTCTATGAGCTGGCGCAGAATCTTGTTGGAATACCCAGTGCCTGTTATTAAACATGGTATGAGAAACAGGTTCCACAAGGTTCTTGAGGACTGTATTTTGATACACAACTGTTCGTTTTTACGCCTTTCTCACAAAAATGTACCTCAGTTAAGCCCCAATAAGAGACTCCCAACCAAACCATGAGCGAGGATGGAAAATGACCTCGTTGGACACGCGGAATAAGGTTGCTGTTCACTGCTGTGTGCGTACACCTTATCATTTTGTTTGTTGTAGCTCTCTTCCACGGTGAAAATTTTTTCATCCGAAAAAAGAATTTCCCGATGCTTTTTTCCCGCGTACCGCTTCAACAAAGCGCGGCATCTCTTCAGTCTCAGGTCCATTAAACGAGCATCCAAACGATGTCCTGTTTTTCTTCGATATGCCCTAAGCCCTAAGTCTTCATTTAACACCCTTTTTACCGTGGTCCTGCTTAACCCCATCTGAAGGGCCAACAGTTTCTGCTTTCGTATGGGATTTCTTTGAATTCGCGCCTTCACAGCTTTTATCACTGCTGAAGTCCTAACAGAGCGAGGGCGACCACTTCTTGACCTGTCATCTACACTAGAGTCTTCATTGTATCGTTTTATGGTACGATAAACGAATCTTTTGGTTATATTCAAATTTTTCAGTAAGTCGAAAATCTGAATTGGCGCGTAACCGCAACGATGCAACGCAATAACTGCGACACGGTCTTCTTTAAGTGTCCACTCCATATTTAAAAATGAGGAAAATTCTAAAAAGCACACATTTTTATTTTCATGAAAAATTCGAAATTCGAATTCAATAAACTTTTTTGTGGCCAGCGTTCTAAATTCAAAAGTTTTTATTGTGTGACAGAACTTATGACCTGACTGTGTATATACTAACTACCCGCGGGCACGGCTTCGCATTCTCGCTTTTAAGCTTCTCATAGTTTACGACCAGAAATTGTACGTTCCCTTACGTCCCTTTAAAGTGCCTACGCATCATCATCATCATCATCAACTCAGTTCATATCGATATAATTTTCCAGATAGAATCCAAAACAACTTCGCGTCCCAGTTCAGACAAAGGGCCGCTTCAAATGAGATTGAATCTAAAACATCCTCATACAAGCAAGCACGCTTTTTTTGGTCACGCGAGTTAGGCATAGATATTCCATCATTCAGCCTACACATAAGTGAACAGCCTATGATTAATGTGCAGTCTGATGATCTGATAAATATTAATTGGCTGGGGAGGAAGAAGAATAAAATCCCTTCAATGTTTATGTGTGTGTCCTCTGTTTCTATTTCCCACGACATCGACACAGGCGATACTATAGTGTGGGGCCAGAAGCAAGGTATGAGTCTGTATACTCGGTGTAACAGGAAGGTGTAGTCATGTTTTAGGGGGTTGTTAGGGACATCTTTCTGAACAACTTTCACTATGAAACCAATTAGAGTTCCGAGACTGGATTCCCGTGATGGACGAACATATACATGAGTTTACATGACATACATACATTATATGTAGGTCTCTACAAATGTGTGAGTCTGGCTGGCAGTTGACCGTTTATTTATTAATACAATTTTAATTAGCTATCAGAATACAGGGCGTATTCTATCAAGATATGTTTCCCCACGACATTTCCCATCACCGTAAGAACAAGATACACAGTATATAAGTAAGATGTTATCGATTTGATTGTATAACGAAACCCGGCACAAGAAAATTGTAAAGTTTTTAGCACCTCGTTTTGAAGAGGGATTTTGGTAAGACCTTGTTATAAATTTGAAATGTTTGTAGGGTAAACTTATTTCACTGCTTTTTCTATGAATTAATATATCTTATAGATAGGCCCAAAAATTCAAATATAGTTAAAAGATAAAAAAATAAATTGATTTACATACATGAATGAAAAAAATCAAAATATTGTCGATTAGAAAGGTAGCTTGAAAGTTTTTTCTCTTCTGATGATTGTTGAACTCCACAAACATTGACTGGCTCTAGATATCCGCCTATGGTTGATTTCTACGTCCGTAAGCATTTAAGTATATACAGTGTAGGACTCCAGAAACAGTAATAGGCTTTTAACTCAAGGAGCTGTTAATTCTAACAAAGCTTTTAGGGTACTTGAGATCCTTTGTTACAAGAGACCTCAGAACAACTTCTCCTGGAACTGCCACCTACGTCGAACGCAAGTCAATAGAAACGTAACTTTGCAAAAGAACATCCTGCATATATATATATATATATATATATATATATATATTTAAAACCCGCGTCACTTCTGCGTCCTTTTTCAAAGCAGCGTAGCAGCGTCCATGTGTTCCCGTTGTGCCATCTATGTGCTAAATGTGAATTATCTGCACAATTGAGATGTAGATGGCACTACGCAACTTCGAATAATGATTGATTACTTTTTATAAACACCATTTCACCTCACCCTGCTGTGCCACACATTTCACCGACGCTGTTGCTTCACGTCCAATTCGACCTATCAGAGGTCTCGACCTCCGGACCAATCCATAGATTTGACACTCGTATAACATTTTTATGGGTATATACGCTTTACCCGCTACAAACCAACTGAACTCCTTTCATACTTTTCTCATTACATTATTAATATGGTATGTTGTAAAATGGGAAATATTTAATTACAAGTCAAAAATACTGATTTGCACATCAAATATCAGGGCAAAGTGGTGGGTCATGGTGGGTGAGGTGACAAGGGGGTGAGCGAAGTGAAGTTTCAGGATTGGGCTAAAATGCTTTCGAAAGTCCGGATGTGCGTCCGGATGTTATCCTCTACGGGCCGCATTTCTGAACTGATTCTCATGAATTTTTGTGAACAGGTTCAATAATTAAAAAGTATTTTTTTTTCAATTCAGTTTTTGGAATTTTTTCAAAATGGCGGAGATGCGGTAATTTAAAAATTTCAAAACACCGCTACAGTCCAAACAGCTTGGCGTATCAACAAATGAGTTGTAGTTAGATTTGTAGAGACCGTGGTACGTGGTATACGTGGTGGACCGAGTAACAGGCTTTATAATTTTAGTAAAAAGTCAATGGGTTGGGTTTAAGACCGCAAAATGTAGTTTACAAAGTTATTGGTGCGGCTACTGTCATACTCCATTAAGGTGACCAGGTGCATTCATTTTCTATGTATTATTAAAAGAAATTGTCGCTCGCGAGGTCTACAGCTCACAGAGCCACTAGAAATAATTGACCGAGCGAGCGAAGCGTTTCAGTTTCAGTTTCGGGATTGTATGTCCGGATGTGTTTCCGGATGTTATCATCTACAGGCCGCATTTCTCAACTGATTCTCGTGAATTTTTGTCAGCAAGTTCAACAAAAACATAGATTCTTTTCGTTGTTTCAGTTTTTGGAAACTTTTCGAAATTGCGGAGATGTGGCGGTTCTATAATTTAAAAAACCGCTACAGTCTAAATAGCTTAAAGATTTGTAGAGACCGTGGCAGTAACAAGCTATATAATTTAAGTGAAAAGTCAATAGGTTGGGTTTAAGACCGCAAAATGCAGTTTACAAAGTTATTGGTGCGCCAAATACCAAATACCAAATGTCTTTATTACTGTAGATATTTACATATACTTAGCAATCGTCATTTTTTGCCACTTTTCTACATTGGACCACTGTGGGAGAAGAAGGGCGTAGAAACTCCCACAGATTGATTTTTAGATCTCTTTTTAATAATTGCTTATGCTTAACTAATACAAAATATAATATTTAGTCATTATCATAATTAATACGCAGGAATAAATAATTACCAAATTATTAACAGCAAGGTCTGTGTTGAGCTAGATTAACCCCATACAGACCCATCATTTAAGTAATCTTGAACATTGTAATATCCCTTTTTCGACAAAGTCGCTTTAACTTGGATTTTAAATTGCTCAAATGGCAATGTCAAGATCTCCAGAGGTATCTTGTTGTAGTAGAGAATGCATTGACCCTTGAAAGAATTGCTAACCTTCGCGAGTCTAAACCGGGGCGCAAGTAGTCTGTGATTATTTCTTAGGTTAACATTACAGCTATCGCTAAGTTTGGGAAATTTTGTAAGGTTCTTGCGTACGTACATTATATTTTCGAAAATAAATTGACTAGCTACAGTTAGTATGTCAATTTCTTTAAAAAGCTGTCTTAAGGAGTCTGTGCGTTTTAAATTATATATTGCTCGAATAGCTCTTTTCTGTAAAATAAAAATAGTTTGAATATACGCTGCTTTTCCCCACAACAAGATACCATAGGACATGACACTATGAAAGTAACTAAAATATACTAGCCTAGATGTAGCCACATCCGTGTTTTGTCTGATGTTCCTAACAGCGTAAGCCGCAGAACTTAATTTACCAGCCAATTTTTCTATGTGGGGTCCCCACTGCAATTTGTTATCAATGGTTATTCCAAGAAACTTCGTGTAATTTACTAATTCTAACGTATTGCTGTCCAACACTAAACTGGTTCCAACTTGCCTGACATTTGGAAGTGAGAATTTGATACATTTGATTTTACCAGCATTTAACAATAAATTGTTAACTGTGAACCAATTCAAGGTTAAAGATAATACTCTATTGACATCATCAAAATCTTCTTTTTGTCTTTCAATTTTGAAGAGCAGTGAAGTGTCATCAGTAAACAACACTATGTTAGTCAATTTCTCCACCATAAAAGGCAGATCGTTAATATATACCAGGAATAAGAAAGGGCCTAATATGGAACCTTGTGGAACGCCAATTTTAACCCCCGATCAATCAGATTTAACGCCGTTGACTTCTGCCTTTTGAATTCTATTGCTTAGGTATGATCTTAGTAGATCCAACGCTTTATTTCTAACTCCGTAATGATTTAATTTCATTAGTAACGTGTTATGATCAACACAATCAAATGCCTTCGACAGATCGCAAAAAACACCGATAGCATCCTGTGCGGCTTCCCATGCAGAATAAATATGAGATATAAGGGTAATACCTGCATCCGTAGTCGATTTACCCCTAGTGAAACCGTATTGCTTGGCGTGGAGTTGTTTTGTACTGTTGAAGTGTGAGAGCATTTGATTGAGTATAATCTTTTCAAAAATTTTACTTAGTGCTGGAAGAACCGATATTGGTCTGAAATTTGACGGATCGCCCTTGTCTCCCGACTTGAACAGAGGTATAAGTTTACTGTGTTTCATGAGGTCTGGAAAAGCTCCATCATCAACACATTTATTAAATTAAATATATAAGCTAGGTGTGGGGCTATAACAAGTATTATTGAACCAATGACTTTGACTGACATACCCCACAGGTCTTCAGTATTTTTTAAGTTAAGTAATCTATACGTTTTGACAATATCCTGGGGACATACATGATAAAATTTAAAATCTACATTACTGCTGCCTACTTTCATACTCTATTATTCTATGTAGGTAACTTGGTGCATTCATCCGCAAAATCCGAAAAACTCTGTAGAAAATCCTCGGACGCGGAACAGTCGCTCCAGTGAAGTTCAAAATATACGCATAAGGGGCGCGGTATTGTTGCGGGGGGGTATACTTGGCTGCTCCTGGCGCCACCAGTGACGCGCGGCTGAGGTTAGTACTACACGTTCAATATGCAGGATGTTGTTTGTGCGTAAAGTTACGTCCGACTCAAGGATGGTTATTTACACGACACTGAAGCATTACATTCAAGCATTCCATCGATTGCTACCGCGCTCGCAATATCGGACACTCGGTTGCGGTTATTTCGGCAATTTGTGAATTTGTGAAAAATAATACAATCATTTTGTTACAAGTGATACGTTAACTATCTTCCTTGAGTCGGGTGTAACTTTACAAAACACCTGTACATTATTTCAGTTAGAGAAAATATATTATTTTATTTATGTAACATTCTCGATGGTTTGAGGTACGATGCCTACTTCACAGTAGCGGGCTTAAGTAAAACTGCAAGAAGAAATAACTAGAAATTCCAAGATTGTATGTGTGCAAAGTTTTGCGTGTATTCATAATAGTAGATATCAATGATTTCCCCAGTCTTGACGATGTGTTCATAATTCATAATGACTTTATTGCACACATGAAAATACAGAGAAAAGTTAACTTAAACATAAACATTTACATACAGGCACATACATTGCTTCTGGCCCCACACTAGGATACCCTGTATCGTGGGAACCAGAAACATCGACGTCATCACACACATATAAACATCCAAGACGTGGGGGTTTCCTATTCTTTCTCCCCAGCCGGGGATTGAACCCGGGTCCTCTAGCATGGTAAGCAGAGCCACAAACGCCGCGCCACAGAGGTCGTCTTAAACGTAGTTTATTACAGCACAGACAGCACCCCGCGCGAGTTCAATGCCGCGTGCGTGATGAAATCCATCCGGACGACACTAAAAGAGCCCTAAAGGCGAGCTTATATCTACATACAATGTGTTTGTTTGTTGCGACGAGAAATATTTACATACATCTGTAGTTGTTGCTTAATTTGTGTTACCTCGTCCTCCTCAACAAATTACTGTATTTTGTGGGGGATTTGTGTGGGCAGTATTCGGAAGGCAGCTCCAGAGTTGATTGTTCTGTGCACGGAACAGTCTTAGGACGGTGTGGAGGAAAACACTCGAATAACAATTTGGGCAGTTTCCAGATTTTTTACGGACTTTTGATTGAAAAGGAGATGTTCATAATGAAATTAGGTATGTATGTATTGTAAAAAATAGCAGACCTAACCAAACTGTTAGGTATATGAACATAACTGAGGAGTTCACCATTATTTTCCAAAAAGACCTCACACATCTGTATTACATCGGGTACATAAAAAGGTTTAGCAAATAAAATACATTATATTTTATTCATATAATATTTATTCAGATCTCGGATAGAAACAATTATCTTCGTATAAATAATAAAATTATAATAACATACGCACAAAAATGCAGATCATTAAACAAAAGTGATTTTATAATAATTTTAACTTCAGAACTTTTTAACTCTTCGTTATTTAGCATTATTTATGATACACATGATACACATTTTCAATAAATATATTCGAGGATCTGATGTCATCATAGTTTTTTTTTTGTGTAATATATATTTTTCCAGAATATTGAAGAAAAAATGCAATTGCAAAAGTAACATTTACAGAGGGATAATCAATAATATTTCTTATATAAATCGCACAAAATCTTAACATAGGCTGATGTTACTTGGTTAGAATTTATACTGATATAGTACATTCAGTCGCAAGAGTCACATGTTTACAATCTGAAAACTACGTTGTGCGTCCGACTGTACCATGGAATGAAATGCTTCGGTGGATAGAAAAATACTGATTATGAATTCTGTATTTAACCTGTGGTTTTACAGAATCTTGGTAAGTTAGACTTAAAATAAAAGATTTTAAAGAAATGCCTATATGAAAAATCATAAATACCTAAAGCAAAAACTCGGTGGATACTTTACTAGTAATAAAACACGAAGTTAATATAACACGAAATAATATAACAGGAAGTTAATATGAATACAAGATAGAAGTAGAATGTTATATGTGTAACATTATTTTGTGACTTAGTTAAGCAGTAATATCTCAATGGTAACTTGTACAATACCATACGAAATCGTTTGCTTTTTTACTAATATGATATACAATACATCAATACAATAGAAGAATGGGAAGAAACCAAGTACTAGCATATTCCTATAGTATAATATTATATTTCTGTACATTTATTACGATTAGGACCATAGATTCACTGAGGACATTTTTTTATGACCAATCATTTAATCCTTGCGTTGAATTAAGAAATATTATAAAAAATGTGTTAGTTAAGTAGATTCTTTGTTAAAAGTTGGAACAAATGCAGAATAACATGTGAACCACAGATAAAATCAATGATGTACCACAGTGAAAAAAAATTAACAGTTTTAAATCGATAGAAAAATTTAGACTGCCAATAACTTAGGTACCTAAATTACGAAATGTCGCAGACTAGCATAGAAATTCGTACTCTATTCGTATTCTGTATAAGGCATTATTTTGTGAGATTGTTGCAGTAACATTACACCTATGAGTAGACTGTGCGATTCAGCCAATCATCGAGCGAGAATGTGGCGTACGAGCCACCAGACGACTGGCCTTTGAATGTTTCTGAAAAAAATAAAACGAAGAAAAATTTAAAAAATTAAAAGTATGGCGCGATTTTATGCGCGATTTTGCGCGCGATGTTAGCAAGCGTGTTTTTGTTTTGTGCATGGACGATTTACAAAAATAATTAATTGCGAATTACGCTAAATTATGCAAAATGTGAAAATACGCGAATTTTTTTAAAAAGCCCATACAAATGAGGTGTATATAGTGTATGTTACCATTTGCGAAATGTCTTTCTTATGCAATCTATAAATAAACACTAACTTTAGTACGTACTTAATTAAAAGACTGTTCTTTAACAAAACATTCGCAAATAGTTTTTTGACAGACCTATTCGGGAAACTCAATCTGCATAAAATAATAATATGTATAATAAAATACCGCGAATATTTCGTGTAAAAAGGTACACATGAGGCACTGGAATAACATGTTAAGTGATGTTACAACACATAACATAGCGTCACTCCGTTTCCATACGGCGTGGCAGAAGCAATAGATGCGTCCATGCTTAACCGATACTGTAGTATTTTGTAACCGCAATGTAACGGTGTTTCCCGAACATTTCTTTAGTGCTCTGTAACCGCAATGTAACGGTGTTTCCCGAACATTTCTTCAGTGCTCTGGCGTAAAGCACAGCACATAAACAGCTAATGATAATAACGCGTGGACTTATATGATCCGATCAAAGTGAGGAACAAAATTATTGATAAAAAACCATTACTACTAATGAACTGAAAAGCCGGCTCTTGTCGGATTGAAATAGTTTCTTTTTTCAAAAAAAAACAGATTTTTAAATAGTCTAATCGTGAATCCTTTTGAACCGGTCCCACAAACTAATTGACATTTCCGTGCCTCACTTATCCCGTCGTCTAAGCGTTATCACTGTAAGGTGAGAAGGGGGTGAAGGGGTTGAGGGGGGGGGGGGTATACTTGTAGACTCCCTGCCGGGGTTGCACTGCTTCGACCCTCAGGCTCCGAACTGCAGCTCCCGCTCTAGATTCTCCAGAGGTTCGTTGTTTGCTGTATTGTTATTTGGATGTTATAAATAACCTTGAAAACTCAAAACATATATCGTCTCGTCCTGTTTTTCCCAAATGGAGTGGAGATGGCACTGTTACAAAACCTGTCGACAGCTTTGTCGATAATCCATGCTTACATATTTTCAACCTTATGGTCCAAACTCTATGAACAAATGTTGGTTCCCCAGAGAGCCGGTAGGGTTCGACAGGTAAAGGCTTCGGCACACCGCAGGCGGGTCGGGCGCGCGGGCGGGGCGGTGGTCAAATGTATGATAAAATGGCCGCCACACACACGGAAACACCACCACGGGCCCACTCGCACACGGAACATGCATTCATTTCATTTTCACGAACATGATGTCGAAAATACCACGAGCATGATAAAAATTAACATACCATAATTTATTGCCGTTTTAGATATTTGGAGCTCCGTGGTCTAATGGGTTTTACCCTTGCAGTACATTATCGGACATTTAGTGTTTCGGATGACACGTTGGCCTGTGCCCCTCGAGGGGACAGTAATGGGGTACATTTATTTATTATAATGTTTATTATAATTTATTGCCAAAATTGCGGGTTCAAACTGACAAACGGCAGTTTGGCGCGAAAACGGCGCTCCAGTTCCGATGACGTATCATTAGAAAACGACAATCTCCTTCTCCTATTTCGCATAGAAAAGGAAAGGGAGAGGAATCCATAGCTCTGTCCCTTACATAGAAGTGTCGTTTGCTGATGTGACGTCACTAGACGCAAAACACGCCACTTTAAATTCATATTTTTTGTTGAAAATCAACACTAAAAACGAAAACGTGCAAAAAAGAGGCCTTCTATGTTTTAGGTCTCAACGTATAAATGTGATAAATTCACGGAAGCTTCTCTATTTAGTGTGCTTGCTTGATACAGTTTCTTGTGATTGCCATCCGCCCCGCTGCCGCCCCGCCCCTGTTCCGCCGGCGATATGCCGAGGCCTTCAGCCAGTCTCTAAACAAACAGAGTGAAACGCCATTCCCCATTTAGGCGGCCGAGGGACATTTGTGCCGTTAGGCCAGTAATTCAATACTCCATCACTCATCAAGAAACTAATCTTAATTATCATCAGGTCGTTCCACAGTTTTCGATTTGGATGGTCACCATATATAAAACATAAACATTTACATTTACATACAGGCACATACATAGGATACCCTGTGTCGTGGGCACCAGAAACAGAGACGTCACACATACAGAGTAACATTTAATTATCGGACCATACTTTTTTCCTCAAGAAACATATGGTCGAAAACGAATATATTTTTTTGGGTCCCCCATTGTAACTTGTAATCAGCTGATCGGGTCAATATACTGAGGTACAAATATATTTTTTCCATTTGCGGCCATATGTTTCTTGGGGAAAGTTGTTCATAATGATGGGTCATTCATTCCCCAAATTATGGTCGGCTAATTAAATGTCATGTCTATAAACATCCAAGACCTGGGGTTTTTTTTGTGTATCATCAGCCGGGGATCGAACCCGAGACCTCTCGCATGATAGGCAGAGCCACAGAGGTCACCAAATATAAATAAACAGAGCAAATAGCGTCAAACTTTACCGTTCGCTGACTGGTTTTGCAGTAGTTTCGTGGACGGTAATGTCGTAAAGAAAGTGAGGGACTGAGCAAAACCGTGTGAATCTTCGTATAGAGCACATAACGATCTCGGTAGAAGAACATCGAAATTCATCGACAAAAAAAAACAGAAAGAAATAAAGATTAATTATGAAATTTATCCACGTGATGGACGACGACATTTCAGCATGTTTGGATAGAATGGAAACGAATGAAAGTGAGAAATTAAAAGTAAAATGTAAAACGGAAATCGATCGTGAAAATAAGAGTGAAAATAACATTAAAGAAGATAGTGAAATTTTTCAGGATATCAGGATAAAATGAGTGAGGCATTAGAGGAAAATGAAAGAAATATGAAAGGAAAAAAGGAAAAAGAAAGAAATTTGAAGAATACAGGTAGTGTAATGAGTAAAGAAACAATCGTGAAAAAGGAAATATTAAAGTCGGATAGTGAAACAAGTAAAGGAAAAATCATGAATGAGGAAAATATTGAGGAATGTGAGGAAATTGTGATTGGGCCACGCTGTGAGCAAATAATACCGATTAATGTTATAACTACGGAAATGAGTGAAGGAATAATACCAGAAACGATAACAATGATAGAAGGAGTATATTTGTGTCCAATTATTGTCAAAGTTCAAGAGCGTCAACGGCATACTACAAATGAGTCAGTAAAGATAAAAGTTATTAATGTAGATCCGTATAAATTAGAGCCATTAAGTGTCGAAACGGATGTGACAAACATGAGAATAATAAGTAATGATAACAAGTCGATTAGGGAAGTTAGAACAAACATTGAGATTGGAACATTTAAATAAAGAAGAGAGACAATCTTTGGTAGATATTTGTAAGCAATAAAATCACATTTTTCATTTAGATGGGGATTCATTGACTAGTACAGATACAGTAATGCATGAAATTCCTGTATCGAGTGATAGACCGATTAATACGAAATCATATAGGAATCCAGAAGCTTTAAAAGAGGAAGTTAATGATCAGATTCACAAATTATTGAAAGATGAGGTCATAAAACCATCATGGAGTCCTTGGAATTCACCAGTTTGGGTAGTACCAAAAAAGCAAGACGCCTCGGGAAAGAAAAAATGGAGATTGGACTTTCGAAAGTTAAATGAAATTAGCGTGGGAGATGTATATCCCTTGCCACAAATAAATGATATACCTACTTGATCAACTAGGTCTACTTTACGACGTTGGATTTAGCATCAGGATTTCATCAAATTAAAATGCATCCAAAAGATCAAGCAACGACAGCTTTTAGTGTACCATTAGGTCACTATGAATATAATAGAATGCCATTTGGATTAAAAAATGTCCCAGCCACTTTTCAGCGACTATATGAATAATATGTTAACTGGTATACAGGGAATAAAATGTTTTGTTTACGGATACGGGTAGTTTATGGATGTTCACTTCAGGATCATAACATCAAGTTAAAAGAGGTATTCGAGAGGCTTTCCCAACATAACCTGAACTACAGCCGGACAAGTGTGAATTCTTAAAGAAAGAAGTTATGTATTTAGGACATTTGGTAACACAAGATGGAGTAAAGCCAGATCCAAAGAAAATCGAAGCTGTTAAGAACTTTCCAGTTCCAAAAACACCTAAAGATAGCTTTCTTAGGTCTTTTAGGATATTATAGGAGATTTATTGACAATTTCATTAAGATAAGTCAACCTTTAACTAAACTACTAAAGAAAGATAAACCTTTTAACTGGACTAGTCTACAACAAAATGCGTTTGAAATTTTAAAGTCAAAATTATGTGAAGAGCCAATACTAAAATACCCAGATTTTGATGAAAGTTTTAATTTAACGACAGATGCAAGAAACTATGCAATAGGTAGCGTGTTGTCACAAGGTCCACCGTCCAAGGATCTCCCAATAGCGTACGCAAGTAGGACACTGAACAAAGCGGAAATTAATTATTCCACTACAGAAAAAAAGATACTAACTATTGTTTGGTCTTTAAAACATTTTAGACCATATCTATATGGTAGGAAATTTAAAATAATAACGGATCATAAACCCTTAGTATGGTTGTTTAATGTAAAAGACCCAGGTTCACTTCTAGTAAGATGGAGGTTGTTATTGGAGGAATATGATTATGAGATTGTTCACAAACAGGGAAAACTAAATAGTAATGCAGATGCTCTAAGTCGTATCAATCCAGAATCATCTTTGACTTCTGATTCACCCGTAAAGAATTTGCAAATGGTGACGAGAAACAAAGAAACTGGCACCTATATCATGGCTATAAAGAAATGGGAGGGGTTGAAATTATTTTTCATATTTTTTGTCGATGAATTTCGATGTTGTTCAACCCTGAACACTATGTACACTTTATGAATATTCACACAATATATATATAGCGCATAGCTCTGTCCCTCACACCTATTACCGTTTCTTTTCGACTATACACAGCACGGTATTTGAAAATCTAGAAACGTGTCTCAAGCTGAACCTATCTATACAAAAAAGTTTCACAATATCAGAATTGTCTATTTCCAGCAGTAGTATTTTAGAAACTCCATTTTCGGGTTAAAAATACAGCACTTGACTATAACGTCACATGCTAGTATTTCACAGAACTCGTGGACAAAATTACCGTATTGACATTTCCTAAAAACTAGCAGTCAAATACCGTATTCCGCAATACTTGTAAGTCCGAAATATACTTGCAATAATAATTACCAATCATGCACTTGAGCCGCACCGCGCACATTATGAAGTCATCGAACTGTATGTAGCCGTCGGAGCCGTATCTGTAAACAATGCTTGCATTCATTAATGTTCCACAGCATATGAAATAGATATAATATATACACAGGCTGAATTGGCTGACCATATTTTGGGGAATGATAGTACCCATCAATATGAACAAGTTTCCACAAGAAGCATATGGTCGCAAACGAAAAAATAATTTGGGTCTCCCATAATTACTTGTAATCAGCTCTCTGATCGAGCTGTCACCCCTCTCTCCCACCTCACCTTACCCTATGCGAGAAAGAGAGGTCGCAGATGTCTTTATTACTGTAGATATTTACATATACATAGCAATCGTCATTTTTTGCCACTTCACTACATTGGACAACTGTGGGAGAAGAAGGGCGTAGAAACTCCCACAGATTGATTTTTAGATCTCTTTTAAAAATTGCTTGCTTATACAAATATTGTGATATCATTATTATTATTAATAAGGAGGAATAAATAATTACTAAATTATTAACAGCAAGGCTCTGTGTTGAGTTAGATTAACCCCATACAGTCCCGTCATTTAAGTAACCTTGAATTGTAATATCCCTTTTTCGACAAAGTCGCTTTAACATGCTTGCCTGGTTATGGTTATGCCTGATAATGTTTACCTGTGAGCCAATACATTGAGGGTGTGCGCGTTGATCGTATACCCGGCGGAGTGAAGTGCTTCCCTCAGATTGTAAGCCGGGACCGCGCCGCGCTTCTCTGTGTCGTACAGACGGAACGTGGCCTGCGTACAAACAAACATACATTTATTATACGGTAATTAAAAAAATTAAAAAACAGAGACACAAATTACTCCTGGCCCCACACTAGGATACCCTGTGTCGTGGGAACCAGAAACAGTGACGTCACACGCATACCTGGGGACCTGAGGATTCTTTATTTTTTTCTCCCCAGCCCGGAACCCGGGAGAGATTTCTTCCAGCAATTAACCTAGAGAAATAAAAGAATGTCCGTCCCCTTAGTTTGTAATTATTATGGAAAACGTACTCTAAAGGCGATACCTCGTCCATGCAAAGGTCGCCGTTATTGCAGGCGGAAAGACCCGCAGTGTGAGAGGGACGGAATCGGGGAAAAAATGACATGACGTAGCGCTAAACCACAGAAAAATTGTTAAAAAATCAACTTCGCTATTTTGTTAAAAAGTTTTTTAAGGAGATTTTACGAATACATTCTGAACGCAGTTCCACAATGAAATTAGTTAGGATGTCAGAATTACAGGAAAAAATAAAACAATTTAGAGGTATTTTCGTAATTAAATTCTATCGGGAAATGTCATCCAATCGCGTTTTCGTTTAGTGAGAATCTTAATCAAATACTCAATAAACGTTATCCAAAAATCAAATCTGTCAAAATCAAGTCTGACTTCATGTCGGAGTAAATGGATTCGAAATAAACCCCATTTTTTTCGTAGCACCTTAATTACCCTGTGCCTATTGAATAATGAATAAAAATAATACATAATGAATTATCGAACATAATTGCACCAGTGTCAGAAGGTGAATCAAAGAATAGCCTAAAGATAAGATTAAAAAAACATTTTTTGGACCTATGGCCGTGAAACCAAATATAAATATAAACAAAATATAAACTATACCTACATAGATATTTATGAACATATACAAAACGTAAGCTAACTTGTTGTTGTTGTTACGTCGTGCCAATTTCCTTTTGTAATTGATAGTTCCTATAAAGATGCATGATTCAGCGCCGCGACGCATCGTCTGCGCATTGTGTAATAGGGATAGCTATATTCTTGCTTTTCATGCTTTCATGCTTTTCACCCAATGTAGTGTTATGCTACTTACGTGCTATTTTTTTGTCTTTTCAGCTGGATATTTGCTGAGCTGTACAGCTTGTTATTTGGTATCACCTTTATTTTCATAGGACCCTGTAACGTTTTAAACCATAAGAACACATTAACAAATCATTTTCGCTTTGCATTTTCACACTATCAGCACTTCTAAATCGATAGCGAAGGGGTTTACCTTTGGTGACCTTGTGTTTGGCTTTCTCCGAAACTCTGCAATCTCGGGCTTCGTGCGCGCTGGTGCGCTACCTTTTTATATTCATTGTTACTTCATTTACTTCATGGTTTTCTTGTTGTTTACCGCTAACGAGTTTGAATGGACATTGCCATGACAACCAGATAAACAACGACATCAACAGATGTCAAACTTTAGTTTCAGGCTCGTAATACGGTAAACAACAAGAAAACCATGAAGTAAATGAAGTAACAATGAATATAAAAAGGTAGCGCACCAGCGCGCACGAAGCCCGAGATTGCAGAGTTTCGGAGAAAGCCAAACACAAGGTCACCAAAGGTAAACCCCTTCGCTATCGATTTAGAAGTGCTGATAGTGTGAAAATGCAAAGCGAAAATGATTTGTTAATGTGTTCTTATGGTTTAAAACGTTACAGGGTCCTATGAAAATAAAGGTGATACCAAATAACAAGCTGTACAGCTCAGCAAATATCCAGCTGAACTGACAAAAAAATAGCACGTAAGTAGCATAACACTACAACCTATAACCTGCTTTATTACTTATTCTTTATGAAACTTTGTTATCTGCATACAAACTTCTACGCAGTTTGGCGGAAATAGAATTTAAGAAGCCTCTGTAATAATAACGATAATAAACATGTTTCTTTTTTTAAAAGACAGTTTACACACATAACATAGCGTAGAAGATGCACTCATGTTTAGCCAGTAACTGGACACTCCATTTTGCGTGACAAGAGGCCAGTCCATCGCCACGGCTATGGAGATCTGAAGGTTCCCTCGCGACGTTTTCCATCACCGTTAGAAGCTCCGTAAAATGTACTTAAGATAGATAACTTATCTCTTTGGCACATGGTCAGCACCAGATTAGAACCAGCATCTCATGCGTGAGAAGCGAGCGTGAACCCACTAAAGCTAGGCCGCCGTCAAGAGACTAGGAAGTGAGCGTTAATCGATGTCGCCATCCGACAGCTGACTGATAAATAGAGACCGAACGAAGGTTCTCTTTCGGTTTCGGCCAAAAAAGACGTATCGGGCAAGGTTTCGGTTTCGGCAAAAAACTGGCCGAATCTTCGGCTTGGCCGAAACATACGTTTTGTACTTTGGGGTACGCCGACGAGTTTCGATAAACGGTAATTACATTGTCCACGAAATTCCTATGAGGGTAAAGCTGTAAATTTCAGGGAATTATGTACAGGAGGGTCGAGTTTACGGCGGCGGTCTAGCTGCAGACTAAATACTCTGTTGTACCCTATATAATGAAATAAGGCTTACCCTCCACTGGCGCAGGTCGATCCAGAGAGACTTGAACTCCTCAAAGCCGAGCCCGCCAGAGTTGTCTTTATCCAACATGGCGACCATGCTGCGACACACTTCCTTCGAGAAGCCTTGCCCGCGGAGCTCTGCGGAGCGAACGAACGAATGAATAAAATGACGAATAATGATGTGGAAAATCACAGTCATAAACATATATTGTCTTGATCGGCTGGAAACTTTGTGTGAACTGTATGGAGGTTTAAGAAGTAAAATTAAAGGGATAGTTTTAGTTGTAAGTGTTTGTTCCCTGAAACCGGTTCAAATTGGGAAGCTTTATTTTGAAGCAATATGATTAAGTTGATAGTTCTCATAAAGTTACCACAATTATATACTTAAATTGTCTTATTCAAGTACAATACTGTAAATCAATTTAACACAAATTGAATAAGACAAAAACATAAAAACTATTCGGAAATGGAGGTGACACTTAATTAAGATTAAACTTAAAAATAGTTTAAAATGCCCATTTTTGTGTGCCTAAAGCTATGGAATTCGCCATCATAAAACATGCAAACAAAAAGCGGTGGAAAAGCGAAAAATCACAATAATATATTGTGAGTTCTCAATTTTCTCAATTGGTGTTAGAAGCAAATCTAATAATGTTGATATTTACATAAACTATACGTAAAGGAATCCTTTCTATACTAAAATGCATTTAGAATTTTTGTTCATAAAATACTAAAAAACTAAATAGTATTGAAAGATTCCTTTACAGCAAAATCACCTGAAAAGAAAACACACATTAAACAAAACCGGAGTCTGCACTGCGCTTCTGCAAACAAAAAAGTACAAAAAGGAGAAAAGCAACATTTAAAAACAAAACTAGACATTTTAATGAAAACCTGTGTCGCCTCCATTTCTCTTAATAAACGTTATAAAGAAGCGTAGCATGCATAGAAGACCCGATGATCCTGTAAAATTAAACCTGGGAAATTATTTTCACATTAAAAATAATAAGACAATCAGATAAAAATGTTGTTTAGAGAAGAAAAACTGACGAGTCGGGGAAAGGGAGAATTCTTTCCGAATTCGGAACTCGAAAGTAGCGTCACATTTTCATATAAGGCGCGACGTTGCAAGCTTACATCTTGTCACTAGTGGTTTTCCTTTTTATTTCAGGATCCGCAATTATTATTCTGATAATTATTCTGACGCATTATTGACAACCTCTGTGGCGATGCGGGTCGAGGCTCTGCCTCCCAAGCGAGAGTTCCCGGGTTCGAATCCCGGTTGGGGACGAGAAAAATCCCTGGTCTATGTTTACATGTTTGTAACGCTCGCTGTTTCTGTTTCCCACGACACTAGGTGTCCTAGTGTGGGGCTTGAAGCAATGTATGTGCCTGACTGTATAGTTTATTCATTTGTTAGAGTCACCGTTGGTCCCACCTCGCCGCCTTGCCACGTGCCTGTTCTTTTCAATGGTAGCCGATACTCACTCAAAGGAACCCGTGGCCAGAGTAATAAATGAGAATTTAATTTGAATTTTAAAGAAAAAGACAGGGTTTATGAGGCAAGGCAAATCAAATGTGACGCTAACAACATGAATAAAATTTTAATGATATGTTATTTTGATACCTGTCTGGGCCTGAGGCTGCGGCTGCTGCAACTGCACATTCTCCTGCTGCATCTGATTGAGGTCCACCCCAACCTCCTTGCATATCGGCGCACACAACGCACACAGCAGCTGTTCCAGACAGCTCTGTTCCTGTGCCGCCCCGCCTCCCCCGCCTCCCTCACCTCCCCCGCCGGCGTAGGTCCCTCCCCCGCCGACGCCTGTCGGTTGCTGTGTCTGCCCGCCGATGGCCATCTCTGTAGGGACGGTACATAGCACGTGCTTGGGCAACTACATTGCAGGTAATTTGTAATCAGTTTGGGGGATCGCGTACTTCGTTTGTCATTTGTAGATCTATTTAGTTGAATTTATCACAGTTAGGGGACTAGGTCAAATCTTGGTCTACTTTTCATATAATTTCATTTATTAATTAAGTGTCCAAACTATCGTACTATGGTGACAGTGCTTTTTTGCACGTAATGTCGTAAGTCTGACGTATTTTATATTTGTTTGTTTACACAGGAAATTACCGGATTAAATTAATTTGAACTAATATGAGGAAATGAATCTTCTACGGAACTATGGAAATATGAGCGATAACTGATCGTTCTTAATAGCTAATTTTGTTCGAGATATTTATGATTATAACTTTAATCTTATGTACAAATCAAATTTAGGTAGTAACAAAAAATACATGCACAGGCGAAGATAAACAATCTGAAATATGTATAATAGAAGAGTATAAATAACAGAAGAATCTTAATGAGAATCTACAATTCTGTATTGTCTCTACATATTGTCGGTACTTACACTTGAATCCCTTCTTTATACGTACGGTTAGCAACAAATAACAAAAAGCTGCATTTATTTCGGCACAGAAAGCATTTTAAACATTGACAACAGAAAAAATGGGCATTTTAAAATTAAAAATAAATTAATTTAAATAAATTAAATATAAAGGACTTATTGAGGAAAGTAGTAAAAGCAAAACGTAATAAAAATAACCAACTCCCATATTGTTATAAAAACTTAGTAAAAAACTGGTTAGGTATAGCCTGTAACCCTAACACCGTTTTATATCTTTTCATTTAGTGATTAAAACTGTTAAATCAAAATGAATAATGGTTATATTTTATCTACATCCGATCACTACTGAATGATGTCCTCTGGCTCGCTCGTATAATAGCAAAATAAACCCACTGAGAGACGACCCTCGCTTGCTGGGTGAATCTTTTAAAGGTTAAATTAAATATTCAACCTCTCTACCACAACTTCACCAAGCCAACTAGACGCCTGTGGCATCTACCGGCAATGTATGTATCTGTATATAATGTTTATGTTTATGTCACACACAACTTGCAGTATGTTTTGATTCACAGGTGTGTGACATGAGAAGTGTGTGTCAGGCGCCTAATCCGCTTGGTAGATTAGTACTATTCTACTAAACAGCAGGGTTCGCACATTTGGTTCGGATGACGTCAAAATGACGTAATTTTGCATATAGAATGAATGTATGGAGTTTAGGACATCAATGTTCATGTGACACGCTATATCTAGAATGACGTCACAGACCCATCAGCTCCACCAAATGTACGGATCCTGGCCATAAGAGTACCGAGTTGGGATGCGGTGCGGAATCTTGAAACCCTGTGCATTATAATTAGACACCGAATGACAGTTCGGTTTCGGTTTCGGACAAAAAAGAGGTTTCGGCCAAGGTTTCAGTTTTGGCCGAAAAGCGGCCAAATCTTCGGCTAGGCCGAAAATACTTTTTATAGCTAATATACCTTCAGTATAGACCAGTTGACACAAACGGTATTTTTCATATTTATACCAAGTTCAAACGAAATTGCATTTTTTTAAATTACACGTACCGAAGCAAACCAACATTATGAGAGGTAGTTAGGTTGTCCAAGAAATTCCTACGAGAGTAAAGCTCTATATTTCAGGGAATACACATTTACAAATTCAAAAGTTTCGGATTCGCTTTCGGTCGAAACTGGAACAGAAGCCGAAGGTTCCGTCGCGGCCGAAAATTAAGTTTCGGTCGGTCACAAATTACAATGTGCGCTGTGTATGTTGTGTGTGTACGTACCCTCCCTCATGGCGTAGTCGAGTATCTGCTTCAGCTCCTGCCAGCCCACCTCGCCGTCGTCGCCCGCCAGCCGGTCGAAGAACGCCCGCACCGGGTCCGTTGGCTCGGGGCTGGGCACCGCTTCTTTTACCTACCAGATCATACATCACATAACATAACTGCGCTATTAGAGATAGTCCCTCAATTTTCACTTTTAAGACATGATTGAAACAGCATTTCCTTTCTCTTTCATGATAGGTACTTTTATATATGTATAGATAAGTAGTATAAGATATTTATTTTAATTTTGTGCTTTTGTATTTTATTTAGTATATATAATTTATTACATTATTATGTTTAGTTGTAAACAATTAGATGTGTACAGTTTTATAGCGCACTAGGACTCTCCTGTTGCACAATTTTTCCTGTCCTGCCTAGGTTTGCTGGTAGAAATCTCTCTTTAGAGATAAGTTCGCCTTTGCTCATAAAATGTTTTGTTACCTTACTATTAAGATTTCTGTGCAATAAAGAATAAAGAATATGAACATAACATAGCGTCTTCACGTCACGCCTTTTCCCCTGCGGGGCAGCAGAGGAACCATAGCGCCCACGTTGAGCTAGCGATTCACTACATCCATTTTGCGTGGGGTTAGCCCATCGCCGCAGCTACAATCTCGCGATGTTTTCCATCACCGTTGGTACGTCTGAATAATGTACTTGAGTTAGATTACTTATCTGATTGGGTCGAACCCGCATTTCTGCTTGAGAAGCAGGTGTAAAACGACTAGACAACGGAGCTCTTTTTTTATTCAACAAGGTAAAAAGCAGTTTGATGTCACGGGCTGGTGTCTATTTAATCCCAAGCGGATACACCGAAGTTAGATTTAAAAGTTAACTCAGGTTACTTTAGGTAGGGTGTCGAGGGATTTCATGGTGCCCGAGAACAACTCAGCTGAAGGGCCATCAACAGATGATTGATTTCATAGGTTTTGAACTTTATTGCATAAGGTTCAAAATCGCGGGCCATATTTTGAACTACTACAAACGAGTGGAGAACGTTTTCACTTAAAAAGTTCGAAAGTATTATGATTGTACGCCATTTAAATGATTGATGTAATGCGGAATGTAAGTGTATCGAGTTGTAAATTTATCATGTGGTACAAATGGAGAATAAAACTTTTAAAAGAGTTCCACGTAGACTGGCGCAGATTCTCGTAACAAACACAGAGCAGGTAAACAAAGAGTTCATTCATCTGAGGTTACAAATTAATCACAGTGTAAGTAAGTAAAGCAAATGCCTATATTTGCTTTGCTTACTTACCTCCGTCAATTTCGAATCAGAGAAATAAATTGTCAATATCCATAGAATTGTGCAGTTGACATGTTACTAACACACAGGGATCGCGGCAAGTTATACAGGGTGTTTGGTAGAAATATGTAAAGCCTTAAAAAATGAAGGTAGTACAGACCATTTAGAACCCGTTACCGTTTCGTTTTTATCGATATTTTATTATGTTAGATGAACTATCTGCAATTTCACTGAATTGGTAATAAATGCGATTTTAAACAATTTTTTTTTGTCAATAATTTCTAATTGAGTGTTGTTAAAGTAATCTAACAAAACTTGTGACATCTGACACATAGAGGACCATAATGTACGAAAGTGTTTAATAAAAAATAAGTTTTGGCACTGCCTGTCTTATTCTTCAAATTTCAAGCATAATAGATACTTCAGCACAGTTTTATAAATCACATGTCTTGTTGGTAAAAAGCCTCCTACAGATTTGTCACAGTTGTAATGTGCAATTTGTGTAATATTCAGCTTGAAAAACAATCTAAGAGATTGAATGGGTTGTTGTTAAGAGATTGTAGATTTTGGTATAATGCTTCGAAACGTTTTTTGTTGTTCGCATAGCACATTAAAAGTTAAAATTGAATTTTTACAAAAAAAAAAAAACATTTTATTTATAAAGTACTCAAGTATCACATACGCGAGGAACTTGATGGGCAAGACGCAGGGCCATAAGTTATTTTTTACGAAACCCAATCTCTCGCAAACGTTACAATTTAGGAAATAATTTTACATGTCATTTTTTGTTCGTTTGATGGACATCTATCGATGTATGCAACTTTCAATGTGGACTACCAATTTTAAGAGAAAAAAATGGTTGAAGTGTTTTCTCCTTCAATTTGGTTTGGAGGTTCTGATTTCAAAAATCCTCCTCTTTGTTTAAAAAAAAACCTTGCTTAAAAGCAGATGAAATTTTCTACCCCTTAAAAGTTCTGTAAAAACCAAGTTTCAAGACACAGATGCGTAGAACAAGTTTTGTTTAATTACTATATATATATATATATATATATATAAATAGAAATAATTTTAGATATAGAAACAACAATAAATGTTCAAAAACGCAATTATTACCAATTAACTGTAAAATTATGTTTTTCCGTCAAGTACAATAAAACATCGATGAAAACGAAACAGTAAGACAACGGCAAACACAAGTTTGACCTAAATTGTTCTAAAAGGTTCATTTTATGGCTTTGCATCGATCTACCAATCACCCTGTATAACATGACGCGAAAGGTACCCTGTGTGTTAGAGACATTTCGACATCAAAGTTCTATGGATATTGACAATTCATTTCTCAGATTCGAAACTCTTTCCGCCTTATTTATAAACGTCTAATAAACCTATTTTAACTATAATGCCGTTATAATTACTTTGTCTTTCTCTGTCACTTTGAAAATTTTGTTTATGAGAAAAGGACAAAGCACATTTTAGCTATCATAGGTTTGTTAAATTTTATGAAGTATACTTGATTTACTTACTTACTCTGTGATTCATTTGTGACCTCAGATGAATGGAACTATTTGCTTACTTACTCTGCGTTTGTTACGAACACTTAGCGCCATCTAAGTGGAACTATTTTAACAGTTTGTTAACGCTTTGCATCGATCTACCAAACACCATGTAGGCGTATATAGTTTACTTACCCTATCATCGACATCGCCCATGCCGACGTCTTCGTCGTTTTCACTGAAAAAAAAAAGAAAAAGTTGAAGAAATCGGAAATTTTCGGAAAAATAAATTGATATAGCTCAGATTGCATTTCAAATATCAGACTGACGCTGCCGGTTTCCGAGCGAGAGACGGACAGTTTGTTCAAATAGCCTTCACCGTTAAATTGGCTGTTCTGTAAATATGTCAAGTATCAACAGTTTTCATGTCAGTCGATAACGTAGACGGCAGTCGGAACGTAAAAAAATATTGATTTTACAGTTGTTCAAGCGACTTCAAAAAGGACGAGGTTCTCAATTCGTCTGTTTTTTCATGTTTGACCTAATTTGGTGATTCTGGTTTTGATTGGTTGTTCATACTTCAGAGGTGGTCCCATTATTCCCGGTCCCGTATATTTTTTCAAAATTTATTCAGCACTTTTTGAAAAAATCTAAAATACAAAAAAATATACACAGATGACGTTTTGGTTTGTGGTTCCGTGCTGGAAGCGTTTTGATGAGGACTTTTCGTGTACGTAGAGTTTATTCGCATTCCGACCGGGGACGAAGAAATAGGTCTTGAACTTGAAGAACATGATGTATCATTACTTTTATAATCGGGAACAACCAGCCTCAAAAACAACCATTCAAAAACAGTAAGCAAGTGACGTCACCAGGGATGATATATTAAAAATAAATATAATTAGACATCTATTACCCGAATAATATTAAAATCAGTTTCTTAAAATAGGCTAAAATTTCACTAAATTAAGTAAAAAGTAACACGTATTTTTTTAGCATAGCCCATTGTGTTCTACTTGTCCATATTTCCATTTGACTGGTGTTGCGACTAGTGTCGGAACTGCATAAGGCTACAGAGTATACTAACTAACAGAATAATACTCACGCCATATTGTTGCACTTCTCAGAGAAGACTCTCAGAAGGAACTCTCCTTCTTCATCCGGATCGAATGTGGAGGGCACGATGACGTACTGGCCGGGGTCCAGCTTGAACCTGGGGGAAAGGGAAGTGGTGCTCCATGATAGTGTAGAGCTACTTACAAAGTATTCCTGTACATGTCACCGTAAGATAGTCAAAACCGTTAGTTGATAAACTAACGCGTTAGCTGATCAAATATCTAGAGTAAACCAGACCGACAGGGTTTAGAATTTACGTTTATTTTGTTCTTATATGTCAACCTAACACGAAGACTTCTCTTAAGCTACCGCAGTATTTGCCCTGGTATTTCCAGTTTAAACCAGTTTAATATTAAACAGTTTTAACCTTTTTAGTTTACCTTTTTTTAGTTTATTAACTAATTGCGGTATATAGTAAGCAGCACGCTACACTTTACCTAGTTGACCAACAAGTTTATTAACTAATGCGGTATATAGAATCAGCACGCTACACTTTACCTAGTTGACCAACAAGTTTATTAACTAATGCGGTATATAGAAGCAGCACGCTACACTTTACCTAGTTGACCAACAAGTTTATTAACTAATGCGTCATATAGTAAGCGGTACGCTACAGTTTACCTAGTTGACCAACAAGTTTAATAACTAATGCGGTATATAGTAAGCAGCACGCTACACTTTACCTAGTTGACCAACTAACGAGAAAAAAACATTAGTTTATCAACTAACGGTTTTGAAAATCTTACGGTGACATATATAAACTAACGTTTTATACACATACATTGCTTCTGATCCCACACTAGGATACCCAGTGTCGTGGGAACCAGAAACAGCGACGTCACAAACATGTAAACATTCCAGACCAGATCAATTAAGAGCGCGATTATTGGTGTCAGGAGCTGTCATTAACTATTAATGAGTCATGGGGTAATATATTCCTAAATCTTTTCAACGTTATTGCTTGGTAATAAATCCTAAAACCAATGAAAAAGCCATTAAGGGTTAAAAGCGATTCTCATTGATGAAACGTCAATATGAAATAATTAAATAAATAAATATTAGAGGATAATCTTACAAATCGACCTAAACTCTGATTTTTTATTCCGTAGAATTCTGACATTTCAGATATCATAAGGTTCTTTATGAGGACAATTATTATTTTATTCCTTTTGATTAGTGTAAAGTGCAGGTGTTAAGTGTGGCTGTGAAGTGTAAAATGCTAGCAACGTCTGAACAGCCAGTGTTAAGTGTGAGTGATTTTTTTGCGAGTAACCACGTCCCCGGCGCCCCTCCTCCCCTTCAGCCTTTACTCGCTGTTTAGTTAACAGCGTCGGGACAATAAGCAGTTTCTACTAAACATCAGAGATGCTTCACACAATAGGGCGCAAAACTGCCAATTTCTCACGAAGAATACTGTGGGAAAGTGCCTTGTGTATTTAAAAACTTCAAAGGCAAGTAATGCATCGGTACTGATTCGCGGCTGTGCGTATTGTATTTCAATGATAGGGATTATTTAGGATTAAGTAATTAAAAAGGCGGTAAATAGATTTACGATCAGATAATGTTTATCATAATTTGATGAGATTTGCTTGCTGCTTATGGTATGAAGTGGTGTATCAGCGTTGATATCTCGGTATGCATCTGAGGGCACTATACATCAGGATGGTCTTCTGGAATGTCTTAATACCCTCCAAAGTGTTTGTTTCGGTCGTACGCCTCTAATCTTGAACAGAAACCACATTGTTGTAAATGAATTTCATCAATTTGAGGAAAATACGAAACATTACCTAGAATTCTTAACATGTTTACCTTTCGATGAGCTTTTTTCCAGCTACTGATGCATTTCTCCTTCGAAGCTCAGTTTAAAGTTCCCGCACAGTCATCAGCGAATACATTTTGTGGTTTTATATCGCAATTATAAGCACAAAATCGAAACCCGATACTTGATTCAAACGTAAACAAGGTACTACCGTTGACGTGAGATTAATATTTGTTTTGTGGCTATCGACGTTTAGCTGTCAGTGTTGCGCTCCATTGGACACTACTTCACACTTATCACTTCACAGCCCCACAGCGAATAATTTAAAGGTGTGCACTCAAAAGCTATCGAGCTACTTTGTAGCCTTAACCACTAAAATCGAGCTACTTTGTAGCCTTAACCACTCGTCTGTGGCCCGCTATTTTGTACCTTATTGCTGGGTATTAAAGTTCAAAACCAATAAAAAAATAATCTGTCATCTGTTTATGGCCCCGCCCTACTGCTGGGTGGGTATCATGTAATTCTGACATCTAGTAATTTCAATCGCTTTTAAAAAACTGACCAATCAGATCATCGCATAACCAAGCAAAGTCGCGATAAAACTGACCAATCAGATCATCGCATAATCAAGCAAAGTCGCAATAAAACTGACCAATCAGATCATCGCATAACCAAGCAGTCAAGCAAAGCAAAGGCAAAATTTGGCAAGGTAGTAAAATAAATCTAGAATCATATATAAAATAAATCTAGAATCATGTATCAAACTAATGCTATTTCAACAAAACTTTTGTCTATATCAGAATATAGCAATTTTACTTGAAAATAAAATTGTTATTGTACATACTTACCTGGCTTTAAGCCTAATATTGAGTAGTATACTTGACTTCCTTTCCGGTGCGACGAATTTAGCCCTAAACAGCTCACTTCCTGTTTAAAACTCCTAAAATACATGTCATATCCGTTTGGAACCTCAGCAACATTGCGCGCGTAAAGTTTCAGAAATGGCGGCAATTGTAGCCAGCGTTATTGCGCGCGCTCAATTTTCAGGTCATTGGCAACTCAATAAAGAGCTGATCGTGTCTAAGAATGTGTCACGATCATGCAATGCACAGTAATGTGCACAGCAGGCAGCGATTTACCTAGGCTTAAAGCCAGGTAAGTATGTATAATAACAATTTTATTTTCAGGTAAAATTGCTATATTATACCTGACGTTACCTGGCTTTAAGCCTAATATTGAGTAGTGTTTGGTATCGACTGCTGAGTTAAAAACGCCAATGTGATATGACTAGGAGTTCATTTATGGAAACCTTATATAAATTATGATACTGAATGTGTATGCATCATCGTGTACGTGATGCAAAGATAGGCTGCGCAAATGCAACTCAAAAATAAGGCAAATAGATATAAACAAACACAGACTTAAGAAAGGTCTGATGAAGTCATCTTTTGAAGCCAGCTGAGTTTCGGGCTGGCTAGGTTAGACTAGGTTAGTTAGTTTCTGGCTATCAAGACTCATCTGATCTATATGAATCTAAGAATATGCAAAGCTTTACCTCCAGTAGGTTTTCCCTTTAGTCATCACTTACGTACAAGTTCACCGAGATTGGTGCTCGGTGGTTGGCTGCTAGTTCGCCATTCTGTTCGACGACTACCAAGACTGCAGTTGTGAGGTCAGGATATCAGGTCGGTCGCCTGACCTACGAAACTCGGAGCTAGAGACGTAGGCGTGCCGAATCGAATACGTGTGAAAATTAGTTATTATAATTTGTACCTTGCACAGACAGGGTCAATCTGATTTAAACACAAAACATTGATGAAATTAGTGATTAGCAGTAGGTATAATCAAATTACAATTGCTGTATTTTGAAGTGGGAGTGCGCCTCCTGGATGCATTACCACTGATTATGTACTTCAACATATGATTGGTCTTTGCAAAAGACTGGCGAACAACTCTGTAATCTGACTTTAATGATAAAGTTACTCAATTAATCTAAATACCTTTTCGTATCACTTCTGAGAAGAATAGCTAGATGTGGCTGATTCTATTACAGGAGCTAGTGTGGCTATCTGACTCAACTGAAGATGCTTCTACAGTGGGCAAGCATAGAGAAAAAGACAAGTTTACGCGTAATAAGCATATTTGTAAATGCCTACAGTGATAAAGACGTTTAGTATCCATCGTATTCAATTATCATTGATCAGATACCTAATACAAGTATCTGAACGCGTTTTCAATATTACCCGCAGCTGTGTAGAAAACATTAACTGAAACCATGTTACCTAGGACTGGACCATAAAAGTCAAATATACATACTTCATTGGGATAATCCAGAATGGCCATAACATTCATTAAAATAATAATGTGTAATGGTTATAAAAGTTTTGAAAAACTGTCATCATGCTAGTTCACTGGTAGAAATACCAGGTTGGTGTCCTAACATAACATAGCGTCACGCCTTTTCTCATACGGGGCGGCAGAGGCACAATGGCGCCCACGCTCAATATGCTAATGTATATCATGCTCAGTCCGATATTCAATACTCCATTGCTACTTTATAATTATTATTCCTTTACTATGCAGGTACTCTACGGAACAGCTGTAGAAATATTAAGGAACTCTGCTTGTGGGCTGTATGCCGCACCGGCCACATCCAAGACACATTATGGTTAGATTACCTCGATTTCGTCGACTTGGTTAAAGCTGCCTTTGCTGTTCGCTTGGGATATGTCGAAGTAAAGCGACTATTGAGAAACAACTAAATAAATAGTGGAGATGTGAAAAAATCACGATGTATATATAATCTCAAATTTATATTAATGTCCTGAGAGACTCGAGGACTGTCATCAGCTCCTTTTGGATAATATACTGAAAAGTGCATTCTTACAGGCACTTACCTAGTGAATTATGAAGACCTGCGCGGTCCAGTGACACGTAGGTCATTTGTGAGAAGTAATGTAGATAACTTCTCTATATGGCTCCGACAATATCCTGGTGGATAACTGTCTGAATAATATTAGCAGACTATATCTTTGGATAATGAATCTGAAAGGTGACTGCTACAATGATAATTGTCTGAAGCAGTGAAGTAGGCATATTGCCGACCATATACTGCCGGATTGATGAAAGTAGTCGGGTTGAAAAACGACGGCTCTGTTAGATTGTAACGAGTTGTTATATTAGGGGTTGGAGGAAATCAGCTAGGTAGGTACTCAAAGTTCTTTAACAATGTGGTTTAACTTATTAAAGGTAAGACCAACACCACAATAACAGTAATTTATGATTACCCTTTTACCCTTTGAGTATTGTATTATATAGATAGCCGGTCCTCCAGCCACAAACCTAATGTTTAGAACTCCCTTTTAAACCCTTTAAAGCAGCAGCGCTAAAATGGAAATTATTGATTTCAAAGTAAAGAAAGTTACATAAAGTAATTAGTATAAATGGAATATAAAATAGTGTTGATTTTATATTTCTCCGTCACTGGCTTAAAAGGGTTAAGATATCACGTAAATGAGTAAAACGTTACAATAAAACTGTAGGAAAATTGTTTGCCTCCACCCTGTCCGCCTCGTTCTACCAACATCAGGCGATGTTTCTGTATGAAAATGTCGCTTTGAACCTTGCACAGATGGAAACGTTGCAGAGACTGAGTTAGATCTCAAGTTTCGCCGGGATACTAGAAATGCACGACAACCAGCCATCAGATATCTACATCTTTGCGCAAGATGTTTAATTGAACAGTCTCGCATAGACTGATTCATTTCATACTCACACGAGCGTTTAGTAGCGATGTCCCCTTACGCGCAGGCACTACCGGCTTAACCGCGAACGGCTGACATAACTGCATGTCAATGTCGCTTTAAACCTTGCAGGTGGACTAAATTGCAGAAACTGTATCAGCGGTATCTTACCATCGAAGATTGATCAACAGGTCACTTCACGCGGGATTTTCAATTTCTCTGTAGCCAAGCCGCGCTGATTGGTGTACTCATGGCGCTCAGACTGGGCTGCGGTCCCAACACGTGGCTGCCGCTCGTAGTCGCCGCGTCGTCGTTCGCCTCCTGCCTCCCCTCCGCGCACGCACCAGCCTTGCGCAGGCTGGCGGCCCGGAGCGCTCGCCGTATGCCGGCTCCGGGCGGCGGGGGCGCGTCACCGCTGCGCGCGGGCGCGGGCTAAGTGTAGCAGGAGGTCGAACTCACGAAAATGCACGCAGTCGCCGCGTCGTCGTTCGCCTCCTGCCTCCCCTCCGCGCACGCACCAGCCTTGCGCAGGCTGGCGGCCCGGAGCCGACTCCGGGCGGCGGGGGCGCGTCACCGCTGCGCGCGGGCGCGGGCTAAGTGTAGCAGGAGGTCGAACTCACGAAAATGCACGCAGTCGCCGTGTCGTCGTTTGTCTCCTGATTCCCTTCCGCGCGCGCGCCAGCCTTGCGCAGGCTGGCGGCCCGGAGCGCTAGCCGGGCTCCGGGCGGCGGGGGCGCGACACCGCTGCGCGCGGGCGCGGGCTTACCTTCTCTGTTTGCCTTGCTCTGGATGGCAAACTCACGAAAAATCTCCAGGTTTCTCCTTCCTCGGACATAAAATCTGTAAAACTGGGATTAGTTATGGACTATCCACCGAGGGCAAAATCTTGCACGAGGTTACCATTACGCGATGGTCGTGAATGCAATGAGTATAGATTGAGTAGAGATCCACTCGTCCAACGTCAATAGTTCGCAATTGATAAGAATCGATTTTATTATTTTCCCCCTCGGAAGACCTCTCGTTGATTGTATTACATACCTTATCCCTGTAGCCGGAATCTGCTTGGTGCTAAACAAGCCAAGACATGACCGTCGAAAATATCCCTTTTTGCGCCTCCTTCTGCTTGATCAAACCATGTGGTATAACCATGGGCGGTCACTACGTTCCCGCCAAGTATGATTGCCATCGAAGGACTCGGCGCACTCGAGTTCAATGAACCCCAGCACAGAAAAATAAAAGTTTGTAACTCATGCGAACGGCAAAAACCTAACCTGATTGGATTGGATTTACTTATGATTTTCTCAGCGTGAGATTCAGATGAATGCAATGTTTGTTCTTTCGAGGGTAGTTACAAATAGCTACTTATAAATATCACTCCTATATCAAAGGGAGTGATATTCCTAACAAATTCAATGTCAGAATTAAACATATCTTATTGCGAGATTGTGTGAGTTACTAAACATTGCATCACTCGATCGGTTTAGCATACGATCATGCATAGCCGAAATGTTACTAGCTGAATCTTGGAACGATTTTTCCAGATTACTTGTCCTTGAATTCTTTCTTACTCCCCCGATGTCTTCTCCTCCGGCTGCTCCTCCTCTCCGGAGATGTGGAAGTGGAACTGCTGTAGGGATCACTCCTCGATGATTCACTACGCGGGGCTATTTACCGCGGTTTTTATTAAACGGATTATTTTTTGCTGTTACACTGAACAATTAACACTATAACCGTAACAAAATTCCAAGGATATTTCGAAAAGTAACTTGGAATATTTTCAAATTTGTTAAACGCGTGCGCACGGAAAGAAATCCAAAACGCCAATGACCTGAAAATTGAGCGCGCGCAATAACGCTGGCTACAATTGCCGCCATTTCTGAAACTTTACGCGCGCAATGTTGCTGAGGTTCCAAACGGATATGACATGTATTTTAGGAGTTTTAAACAGGAAGTGAGCTGTTTAGGGCTAAATTCGTCGCACCGGAAAGGAAGTCAAGTATGCTACTCAATATTAGGCTTAAAGCCAGGTAACGTCAGGTATAATTGTATGTTTCCAGCAGTTGTATTTTATAAACTCAAATTTGTGTTGAAAAGACAGCATTTGACGTCACATGGTTGTATTTCATAGAACTCGTAAACAAAATTACCGTTTTGACAGTTTCTAAAAAGTAGCTATTTTGACTAGCATTCAATTACCGTATTCTTCGAGCTGCCATAATACAGGCTCTAACTAAGACTGCTTAACGTGTCATCCGAAAAACGGAAGCGCCCGAAATAAATGCCACATAGGAGCGGGTCACCCACCCATGTAGAACAACGCAACTCAGTCGCATATGGGCAAGGATTCAGGATCAGTGCTGTCAGGCTCTGGAGCAAGCTCCCCAGTGCCATCAGGGACAGTCCGTCACTTAACGTTTTTAAGATTCGCTTGAAAGATCATTACCTCTCTCTTCCATAGTATGTATATATAATTTGTATGTGTATGTTATGTATGTATGTATATTATATTATATAAATTAGGTGTAGTAGTAGTAATAGGTATATGTACCTATTTATATTATTATTGTTATTATGAATTATTTTGTTGTGCAAATAGGTTTTACTCTCACAATCCACTTTCCTTTCCTATCTGGGTTTGCTGGTAGAAATCTCTTTTATAGAGATAAGCGCGCCTCTTGTACATATATCTTTCTTTGTATATCTCTGTATGTTTGTTTTGTGCAATAAAGTATTCATTCATTCATTCCATGTAGCTCTAGTAACACGACTCACCTGGCGCTAACCTCCCTCAGGTTAATGAACGCCTGGCTCCTCCCCACAGAGGCGTTGTACTTGAAGAAGTTCACGTCTGAAAAGATACAAATATTTATTTTTATTTGCGTCATTTGTGGCGGCTAAGCGGCACATACACACATACAGCCAAACAGTGGCATGCATGTATTGCAGATCTTTGAAAGACTCGCTAAAATCTACATCAAAATAGGTTAGCACGCTATTAATAAAAAGATGAAGGGATTTATGAATGAGGGTTGAGGGTTGAGGAAGCGATAGATGTATTCCAGGATCGTTGCTAGGAAAAATTCTTTTGGAAAAAAGGAGCGAGCATATGTATATGTAAGAAGCAGAATAACTAGGCCTTGGTGGCGCTGCGGGCGACGGTTCTTCAGCATCAGGGCGATTATCATTAATTCATTCATTCATTCATTCATTAGAAGAAATACCCTAGAGGCATCGGCACGCGGCCGTACTCCGGCAGCTTATAGACAGCGAACCCGAACTTTAGGTACTCCAGGCCTTGGTGGCGCTGCAAGCGACGGTTCTTTTGCATCGGAGCGATTATCATTCATTCATTCATTCATTAGAAGAACTAACCTAGAGGCTTCGGCACGCGGCAGTACCACGGCAGCTTGTAGACAGTCGTGAGGCACTCCAGGCCTCGGTGGCGCTGCGAGAGACGGTTCTTCTGAATCAGAGCGATTATCATTCATTCATTCATTCATTAGAAGAACTAACCTAGAGGTTTCGGCACGCGGCCGGACTCCGGCAGCTTGTAGACAGTCGTGAGGCACTCCAGGCCTCGGTGGCGCTGCGAGAGACGGTTTTTCTGAATCAGAGCTATTATCATTCATTCATTCATTCATTAGAAGAACTCACCTAGAGGCTTCGGCACGCAGCCGTACTCCGGCAGCTTGTAGACAGTCGTGAGGCACTCCAGGCCTTGGTGGCGCTGCGAGAGACGGTTCTTCTGAATCAGAGCGATTATCATTCATTCATACATTCATTCATTCATTCATTCATTCATTCATTCATTCATTCATTCATTCATTCATTCATTCATTAGAAGAACTCACCTAGAGGCTTCGGCACGCGGCCGTAATCTGGCAGCTTGTAGACAGCGAACCCGATCGTGAGGCACTCCAGGCCCTGGTGGCGCTGCGAGCGACGGTTCTTCTGCATCAGAGCGATTATCACCTGGAAAAAACAAAGCGTCACGCCTTTTCTCATACGAGGTGGCAGAGGCATTGTTGTGCCCACATTCAGCCAGTTATTCAATACTGTAATTTGCGTGACAGGATTACAAACTTTTGTTAATTCTATTTTACTTGAATTGTCCAAAGTACGTATATCTACTGCTCACTTCATAATTAATAGTACATAATACTCCTACCTAAACAAATACTACTAGAATACGTCATGGGATTAATAATGGAATACCAACAGAATAACTAGTACTACAACTAAAATGAAGTAACTAGTAACTATTATTGATATGTTCTATCAGCTTAAAATGGACCGTAAGGAATGGAATGACGAACTCTTTCGTTGTACGTTGTCGTACGTACATACCGTCCACGCAATGGTTCTCTTCAAGTCTCTTTTGACACCTTGAAAATTCAACAGAGTGATCAGGGACTGGTGGGTAAAAAAGCCGGCCAAGTGCGTGTCAGACTCGCGCACCGAGGGTTCCCCACAAATCGCGATTTTTGTGATGCAACTGTTGCTTATGGTTTTCGGAATATTTCCCATTACTTGTGTTATAGAACCTTGCTTCTTGCCAAAATATGATTGACAAATGTCACAATATGCAGCATAAATTAAGGCCATATTGTTTGAATGCGTTGATCTAGAAGTTAGATTTTATACAGCTCTAAAGGATCAGTCTCATTTCTACCTGATGCATTCACTCGTAACCGTTCGAGATGGATGGAAGGATAACAAAGTAATCATATAAGGCACAGGAGTTTCCAGAGACCATAAATAGAACGAAGACGCCCTGTAAACTCCCCAATATGTACTTGAAACACATACGTCTGACAGCTGGAATAGTCACAGAGCGACTGAGGAGTTCATAGGTGCAGAACACCTAAGGCCTTGCTAATAAAAGAAGTTATTCACACTGTAACTTATACAGTGTTTTGTCTTGCTTTGACATATGACATTTACTCGACGTAGGAAAAGGACAAAACACTGTATAAGTTAAACAGTAAATAACTTTTTTTTATTAGTAAGGCAACTATAGTATAAACACGAAATAGATGCAATTGCGGCATCTACCTAGAGTTATGTTCTGTGGGGCTTCCTTTTTCCCTTTAAAGTGCGGATCCGTAAAAATATTTTCTTCGTTGAACGTTTCCCCCATTCGTACGTACCGTGCACTTGTTCTCCTGCTCGCCCTCGTCCACGTCCTTCAGCGTGATGGTATACTGCGGGTTGCGCCAGAACGACTCCAGGAAGTTACGGCAACCACCCGCCGTCACGCCTGCACATTGAGAAGTCATTGAATAATGGAAATAACCATGTGCCTGTTAGATAATGAATTTATGAAACGGGCCGACAGGCGAGTTTCGTAATAACATCAAACGAGTGTTTTACTGCCTAATGATGTACAGTTAAATACACTGCTTTATCTACACATATATTATAAGCCCTCTATTATGTGTTCAGGAACCGCATGTTACGACCGGCATTGCGGCATTGACATTTAATTTCGATTAGAACGTCATCTCGACTGATATTAGAATTGAGGTCAAATCAAGTTTTTCAGAGATGTTTGAAATGTGTACCTATGTAATAAGAACATCGATGTTATTATAAAGCAATAATAACATTTTCACAGATAAGAAATGTGTTTTAATAAAACAGTTTATCTTTAAACTGGTCGTAATTTGCCGTTTTTGAACACATTCTATGTGAACCACTGAACCAATTTTAATAAAATATGGTTTTATATAATATAGACATTGTAGTAGACTTCCCCTACTCTAAGTCTACTACAATTTACAGAAAGCCACATTAAAATTCGTCCCCCCGTTTGAGCGCTAGAGTGCCACAGACAGATACATACACAGACAAATGCTTCAAACTTATAAGACCCCTCTTTTTCGTCGAGGGTTCAAACCGACTGCCCCCTAGCCAATTTGCATTCGCTAACTCAGCACTCGCTATAACGTTAAGAAAATGTATGCAATTTGAGGTTAGGCGCGCAAAGTATCACGTGACTTTGCGCGAAAAACGTAAAATCGCTTACATATTCTTAGCGTCGTCGTAGCGAGTGCTAAGTTAGCGAATGCAACTTGGCTACGGAGGCTAAACCCCGATCAGAGCATTGCGGTCACACTTTCTAGGGTATTTGTTAGACTAATCATGACATTCATCATGTCCCCATTAACAGCATTGCATACACCCCAGATAAATAGCTCTTTTCCTAAAAGTTCAGTTTGTACCTGAAGAAACTATCTTTCAGTCTACTTCAATTCGTATTTCGATCGATAGTTTATTTCGTTTTAACAGCCGATAACCCTGAACCCACGGGACCTAATGTGTGGACTCACCTCGCACCCACTCTCCCTCGAAGACAGACATCTCCCACTTCTTGGTGCAGCCCTCGGGACACTCCTCCGGGTCCAACGAGTCCGGGTTCAGGTTGCAGATCTCCGTTCTGCCGGGAGATAACATATTTATTTGACTCATTCATTCATAGATTGTAAGCACAATTATAATTTTGGCTTTCGCCTCCCCGTATGGGAAAACGTTAGTTCATGCATATGTTCACATCTGTATCCCGACGACCCGAATGGCCGAGTCGGCAGTGACCCTGCCTAGGAAGCCAATGTTCCCGGGTTCGAGTCTCGATGGGGGCAAATATTTGTTTGATGAGAACGGATGTTTGTACCCTAGTCATGGTTGCTTAACTATCTAAGTATAATATTTATCTATATAAGTATGTGTATCGTTGTCTAGTACCTAAGATACAGAGAATCCTAGTTTGCGGCTAGATGAATGTGTGTAGTGTCCAAGGTCCAAGGTATCCACAACAAGTGGTATGTGGTGAAACACATGACGATTCCACATACCTTTTCCGTTTCCGTTTAGCAAAAAATACAAAAAACAAACAACAAACAAACATGCATTGCGTCTGATCCCACACTAGGAAACCCTGTGTCGTGGAATGCAGAAACAGCGATATCACACACATATAAACATCCCAGGCCTGGGGATTTTTCTTTCTTTATCCCCATGCACGGGATCGAACCCGGGACCCCTCTCATGGTAGGCAGAGCAAGAACCGCAACGCCACGGAGGTAGTCAGAGCACAATCAGAGATAAGTTGCAAGAAAGCCCCCGGGAAAGGCGTGAATTCATTGCCTTCTTTTACATGCTAGAGCCTCTATTAATAATATTAATATTGACCCTCTATTAATAAGGTGTGTTTTCTATAGCATGTTAAATTCGTTCGTAGCACTCCCATGGTCTGCGGGCTACGGCATGCGGGACAGATGCGGGTGGTGTGAGGGCGGGAAAGAAGAGCGCGGGCGGCGGGGCGCGTAGTAGGAACCGCCCGCGCTCATCTTTCCCGCCCCCGCATCTTCTCGTTCCCCGTCGCCCGCAGACCATGGGAGTGCTACGTACGAATTCGACAAGCTATAATTACGGCGGCTGCTGCAAAAGCCTTCACACCACACTACAGTCGCGCGACACGAGGTGGCATGTTTCATCACCGGACTGCACCGAAGCCAAAATACGAAAAAAAAAACGTCCCTCAGTACATTGACCCGATTACAAGTTACTACGGGAGACCCTAAATATTCTTTCGTTTACCATCATTGACCATATGTTTCTTAGGGAAAGTTGTTCATAATAATGAGTACTATAATTCCCCAAAATATTGTCATCTCATTGAATGTCACTTTGTATAAATGCATGTATATTAATTTTCTCAAAAATAGTATGAAATGTTCCCACAACATCTGAAGACAGTAACTGAAAGTGACTCATCCTGGACTATTTTTAGAAGTGTCCAGGAAAACGCAAAAGTGTAAGTAAGTATGAAATCCCATTATATATCATATTTTTTTTTTCAAAGTTGAGCTAAGGAGGTTATTGGCAGGGCCTTTAATAAAAAGGAGGTACCAAAGAGGTTGACGTGTCCGAATTGCACTTATATTGCACGATGAAAAATGGCGGAAAACTCAGTTCGTTCGTATTTTTTACTATTTTGATATTAATTAGGAATTAGGAATTCGATAGTAACAGAAGAAAAAGAAGAATAAAATAAAATATTCACAACACACATAATTGGTATTATTTTTGAGAAAAATCGAGGCCGGCTAAATCATACTCGTCCAGGATGGGTTACCTACTGGTCTCTGCAGTAATGTGCTATTGTGTCACCAGAACATCTAAACTAACCGAATTTGTCAAATGAAGTTGTTAGAAGCGTCTTAATCGTCCACTACCTATAGGTTATTTAAAACTAACCCTCATGTGAAAGCCGTATTAGCTTGTGTGTATTAAGAAAAGAGCATTACCTGGTGAAGTGTTTGACGAAGTCACTGTGCGCCATCCAAAACTCGCCGTCGTCGTCGAACGTGAGCCCCAGCTCCTCCTTCTCCGACTCCGGGATGAAGCGCCACTCCGGAGACCTGCCCAGAGATGGTAAATAAATAGAATTCAGGAAGTGTAGGCCGAGGCCGAAAGGCCGAGCCTTACACTTCGGGTGATAACGTGTTCCTTTGCCACTGGCTGGTTTTATAATACTACCTGGTATCGTGGACGGGAATATAGTAGAAAGTGAGGGACAGAGCTATGCGCTGCTTATAGCTCTGCCGTTAGCAGATACATATGAACAAGAGGTTTTTTCTATATACATATTGGTGGTGGCCGAAGGCCGAGCCTTACACTAAGAGTGATACTGCCCAAGATGCGATTAGACCGACTTAGTTAGTTAGTCTTAATGTGTTTCGTGTAGTCGTATGTGTGTTTGTCTGTCTGTCCGTGGCCTATAGGTCTCAAACGGTTGGACGGCTTTTAATGCGGATTTATTTTAATTAGTAGTAGACTTCCCTGCAATGGTTCTTAGACGTTTAATCAATATCGGTTCAGTAGTTCGAAACTTATGAGGTTCGCAAGGAAAGAAGTAAACCAAATATTTAACTTAACGTTTCATTTTGTGTAGGGGTTGTATTATTTTTTATTCTATACACGTGATGGTGAAGGCCTAAGGCCGAGTAAGTATAAACTAAGAGTAAATCGCCTTTAAAGATGAGACTGGGTAAGTTAGTTTTAGCTAGTGTTTGTCACTCACTTGTCGCTCCAGGGCCCGTTCCACTCGGCCTCGTTCCCCCAGGGGTTGCGCATGCGCAGCAGCGGTATCTTGCCGGAGCGGCCCGGCGTCTCGATGTCTACATACTTGACCCGCGTGATCGAGTAGGCGTGGCCACGGATCAGCCCGACGGGGGTCTCCGCTTCGAGGATGTTGGGGTCGGGCTGCGAACGTCAAGTCAAATCTAAATTTCTGTATTTTCTGTAGCCATAGATCAGAACACTGTGGGAGAAGAGGTGCGACTGTGGGGTGCTGTGGGAGACTGTTGGAGGTCATTTTTAGGGTTCCGTACCCGAATGGTGACAAACGGGACGGGACCGTCCGTTTGTCCGTCTGTCAACGGGCTGTATCTCATTAACCGTAATAGCTAGACAGTTACATGCAAATACTAAAATTTAGACGCTGTCCACATACATATTCTTATATAATGTTACGGAACCCTTCGTGCGCAAGACCACTCGCACTTGACCGGTTTTATGAAATCAGTTCAGTCATGTTGGTGTTTAAGGAAAGTCTGTGATAGCGGCATGTTTGTGTGAACACAAAGGCGCTACCAATACCTACCAAAGAGTTGAATTGATGCAACTATGGTAAGGCGTTTTCTATACGAGTAGAACTAAGCAAGTTTGTCTCATTCGTAACGACAGAAGTCTTTGAAAGAAAATGTGTTTCTTTTTGCATTCCTAAGTGCCCGTCTTTTGGTAAAATCATGAATTTTCGGCTAGAGATGATACTGGTGTCAATAGAGTGAATTATTACAAACAAGGCTGTGTAGTTACGAATTTCGTAAACCATATAATTTGCGAGAAATCTGAGTTCAAAGTGCGAAAAAAATGCAACTTCAAAGACATTCTTGACATACATATCTTGTCATAAAAACTCACACATCAGAGAGCAAGTAGTAAGCAAAAAAATCGTTAACCTGAGAGCAGGTTTATTGTTGTTTTTGAAACCTTCATCATGCAGATCAACCCTCTGCTAGGTATAGGCCTTGTCTCTATAGCGAAATTTTCCAAAAAAAATCCAAAATTCCAAATGTCTTTCTTTATTACTGTAGAAATTTACATATACTTAGCAATCGTCATTTTTTGCCACTTCTCTACATTGGACCACTGTTGGAGAAGAAGGGCGTAGAAAATCCGAGAGATTGATTTTTAGATCTCTTTTAAAAATTGCTTATGCTTAACTAATACAAAATATAATATTTAGTCATTATCATAATTAATAAGCAGGAATAAATAATTACAAAATTATTAACAGCAAGGTCTGTGTTGAGCCCCAGATTAACCCCATACAGTCCCATCATTTAAGTAATCTTGAACATTGTAATATCCCTTTTTCGACAAAGTCGCTTTAACATGGATTTTAAATTGCTCAAATGGCAATTTCAAGATCTCCAGAGGTATCTTGTTGTAGTAGAGAATGCACTGACCCTTGAAAGAATTGCTTACCTTCGCGAGTCTAAACCGGGGCGCAACTAGTCTGTGATTATTTCTTAGGTTAACATTACAGCTATCGCTAAGTTTGGGAAATTTTGTAAGGTTCTTGCGTACATACATTATATTTTCGAAAATAAATTGACTAGCTGCAGTTAGTATGTCAATTTCTTTAAAAAGCTCTCATAAGGAGTATGTGCGTTTTAAATTATAAATTGCTCGAATAGCTCTTTTCTGTAAAATAAAAATAGTTTGAATATCCGCTGCTTTCCCCCACAAGAAGATACCATAGGACATGACACTATGAAAGAAACTAAAATATACTAACCTAGATAGCCACATCCGTGTTTTGTCTGAAAACTCCTACGTTGCTGTGCCCGCTGCATTGAGATCCTGTCGACTTTAGTATATCGTCGGACCATCGGGCAGGTGGTCTGCCCGCTGGCCTTGTCGCTCCCCGTGGCCACCACTCTGTGACTGCTTCCCGCTGTGAGCCGCCCATCTCCACCTCAGTCCCGTTATCCGCTTACCTACATTTTCGACCTTCCTCTTCTATCGAATTTCGTCAACGAGAGATATCTAACATGGAACGCTCCATTGCTCGCTGAGCCACCTTGATTTTGTGCATAATTTGCTTAGTGAGCGTCCATGTTTTGGCTCCATAGGTGAGGATAGGCAAGACACTTTGGTTGTATACCTTAGTCTTCAGGAATTGTAGTAGTTTGGACTTGGAGACTTCGTCCAGCTTGTCAAAGCAGCCCACCCTCAGCCGACGCGTCTGTTGATTTTTCCCCTGTGCATCTCGGTCAAAGGATAAAAAATGTCCAAGTTTGACGTTATCGCTGACCACCTGAACGGTGTCGTTGCCAACAATTATTTTCGGCACACTTAAGTTAGTTACAGGTTTTAAATTTTATTACCAAGGCATAGAGTTCAAAATCGCGATCCGTCCCAACTGCCCTCGGTTGTTGAGTAGTTAAAGAGCGATTCGTCCCAACTGCCCTCGGTTGTTGAGTAGTTAAAGAGCGATTCGTCCCAACTGCCCTCGGTTGTTGAGTAGTTAAAGAGCGATTCGTCCCAACTGCCCTCGGTTGTTGAGTAGTTAAAGAGCGATTCGTCCCAACTGCCCTCGGTTGTTGAGTAGTTAAAGAGCGATTCGTCCCAACTGCCCTCGGTTGTTGAGTAGTTAAAGAGCGATTCGTCCCAACTGCCCTCGGTTGTTGAGTAGTTAAAGAGCGATTCGTCCCAACTGCCCTCGGTTGTTGAGTAGTTAAAGAGCGATTCGTCCCAACTGCCCTCGGTTGTTGAGTAGTTAAAGAGCGATTCGTCCCAACTGCCCTCGGTTGTTGAGTAGTTAAAGAGCGATTCGTCCCAACTGCCCTCGGTTGTTGAGTAGTTAAAGAGCGATTCGTCCCAACTGCCCTCGGTTGTTGAGTAGTTAAAGAGCGATTCGTCCCAACTGCCCTCGGTTGTTGAGTAGTTAAAGAGCGATTCGTCATGATCTTGGTCTTGGACATGTTCATACTTTTTGCAAACTTTACATTGTTTTTTTTTTCTATGACCAATATCGATGTCTTTCATATTCCCTTTTACCTCACTTTGCACTCAGATGTCTCGTAACATCACCACGCAAAACCGACAAAAATCAACATTTTTCAAAAAGGCGGACTTATGCCTAAAATGTCACATGAACTTTCAAAAACTTCTGTCGTTACGTATTAGATAAACTTGCTTAGTTCTACTCGTATAGAAAACGCCATACCATAGTTGCATCAATTCAACTCTTTGGCTGGCGTTGGTAGCGCCTTTGCGTCCTTAAATACCAACATGGCTGAGCTAAGGTTTCATATCAAAACCAGCCGCAAAAACAAAATTATACAAAATGACGGAAACTAGGCCAGTCTCCCAAAAATGTTAGAAACCTTTTAAAATTTAGTGCTTATATACCTCAATGCTGCATCCCATGAGCGAGTTCCTCTCATACGCCTTCAGCAGCAGCGTATAGAAGTCTGGCGGCAGTTCGTTCATGTCGTACATTTCCGTGACGCCACCAGTGAAGTCTTCCATGGCTTCGCAGGTGGACCCGCCCTTCAAGGCTTCATAGGAGCCGTGCAGTCTGGGGACAAACAGTAGGCAACGTGCGTTTCAGATAACTTGTCCTTTCGTCGTTGAGTTGGTTGTAGTACACAACACAACTGTCAAAACATGGCCAAGAGCAATATCCAGTTGCCAGACTCAGATCATAATTACCCGCTTTTAAAAAAATAAAATAGCAGGTTTATAGGTAACTGCCATCTCGTCACAATACGCATTAAGTCAATTGAATACTCTTAATCCGAATAAAAGAAAAAATAATGACATAACAATTAAGGCAAATTTTATGTTGTCGCAAAGGTATTTTCGTGCAAAACGGCTTAAATTTTGTTTATCTACACAAGTATCATAAACCCTCTTTACTGCGTCCAAAAACTACATGTTGCGAACAGCATAATGTTATGTAATGTGTGAATTACACTCACACTCTCAAACAACACACTGTGACGCGCATAGGTACAATATGTTAAGTAAGCCTTTATATTACTATAAATAGCTATGTAACTTAGTTTAAGTCTCTCTCTTATACCCAAATATACAACATTATAACGTTATGCTGTTTGACTCCTGAGCCACCTATCGCCCTAAGATCCCATGTTATCTCATGGCGACCTTGCAGGCCACCTGCGTTATCTCAGTTATATACTACTTGGTAAGAACTCATTTCTTATCTTAATATTGATACATTATGACCATAATGTATCAATTTTCAACAAATTATGACATTCTAATTCCGAACGCCGACGCCCGCCTGCGTGCCGCCCCTAGTTTGTCTGTGAAGTTGGTACTACTGAACAAGCTAAAAAAGTGCAGAGCAATTTATCAATGCCACCATGCCCGTCGAACATATGGTTCCTGAACACATTGAAGAGAGCTTATGATATGTATGTAGATAAACTAGTGTATGTAACTGTACATAATTAGGCATTAAAACTCTCGAGTGATATTATTATGAAACGAGCCTGCCCTCCATTATGTATCAGTCACATAAACTACTAAATAATAAATAATAATTAGAAAGAAGAAAGGAAGTTAGACTCACTTAGCATACGCCTTCTCGAGGAGAGCGGACCAGAACTCGTTCCGCTCCGAGGAGTGCAGGAACACCAGCTTGCCGCGGTACGTGGGCAGCCGGTCGTCGATCACCACGTCCACCCAGCGCCCGTACTGCCAGAATCTAAACATAAACATAAACATTTATATAGAGGCACATACATTGCTTCTGGCCCCACCCAGAACCAGAAACAGCGACGTCATACACATACATATGTCTAAACATCCAAGACTTGTTTTTTTTAGTTGTCCCATTCAGGGATTCGAACCCGGGACCTCCCACTTGAGAGGCAGAGCGACAGAGGTCCTCACAATGCACTGTACACTGTATTATGTACTGGCTGACCCGGGAGGCGTTGTTATCTAAATCTCTATCTCTATCTCAAAAGCTACTAACGTAATCTATCGACAGAAGCATTAACAGGGGAGTTACGACAAAGTCATATGCCGATTCAGATTAGGAACCTAATTTGATCCGCAAAATTACAAACAAGTCTTGTTATTAGGTAAATAAAGTCCATTATGGCGAATTGGAATGGAAATGGTTGCCATGGTGATGTTCTTGTTTTGAACCTAATTTGAATCGGAAAAACATTGTGGTTACCCCCTGAAACTGAAACTTGTTATTCAAAATTTTCTCTCCGTGAAAAAATTAGTGAGAAATCGGTTCTTACGAGATTCGCACTCACCAACACATTTGGCGATTAATTGTTACATAATATATAGAATTATATATTTACGGAGATCTTTAGTCTGCCTACCCCTCTTCCAGGGAAAAGGTGTGTTGTGTTAAGAGGTTTATGTATGTAATTCATTAATCTTTTAATATTCCTGCCTTTGCGGATTACCAAATCATCAATTCAAATATCACGCAAAATGCACACATATCTCAAATTTCATTAAGTTGGTATTGGTGTTGTTACGCGACTGTTTGATACGTACCGGAAGTGGAAGCAGCCGGCATAGTCCTCGTCGAAGCTCTGGTCGTCCGGGACCACTTGGAAGAACAATCTGGAAACAACAGGAGTATCAAAAAAACATACGTTTACACGACCGACAATGAAAATGACATGATGAGATATGTATCCGATAAAGCCTCGTTGATTTGAGTGGAACCATCTATACCCTAATTCAAACTGACAGCCCATTTTTCACTTCTAGGAATAATGTTGGCATCTACAGTTTGATAGTGATATCCTCATTCATTCTAAATACAATGAAAACTGGATAATAGAGTATTGCTTTACAGTAGTAATCGATGAAATATTTTACAAAGGAAAATATTAAACTGCACATCAAAAATACTGATTTGCACAGCAAATATCAGGGCAAAATGCTACGGTAGCTTAGGTGAAGGGTAAAGGGGGTGAGCGAAGCGAACATATAAGAACAACAAAAAATACTTAAAACATAAACTTAAGTACACATAAAATATTTAAACAAAAAAGTGTTTTGGTTGATCCTTTCGCTGTGCAAATCAGTATTTTTGATGTGCGATGAAATACTAGCCTTTTACAAACGAGTGAGTAGTGCGTTTAGCGATTCAGTTCAAAATTGAAAAATATATCAAAATAAATGTATAATTCTTTTGTTTTATCTCTTTTTTTCAAATTGTAGGATTTTGCTTCAAATGTTTCCCAGGGTCCAGGTTCCTCAATTAACTATGTTATACACAAATCATATCCATCTACACTAGACTTTTGCTACGTAAGTAAAGGGTGCTTTCTCAACATAAGGTTGAATCGTAACATTTTATGATATCATTCAATTTTGAGATGATTACATCAGATCCGTCAATTCACTTCATTATTTATTGAATTAGGGTATAGGACGTAGGGTACATTTATTTTCGAAAATATAATGTATGTACGCAAGAACCTTACAACATTTTCCAAACTTAGCGATAGCTGTAATGTTAACCTAAGAAATAATCACAGACTATGTGCGCCCCTTTTTAGACTCGCGAAGGTTAGCAATTCTTTCAAGGGTCAGTGCATTCTCTACTACAATAGGATACCTCTGGAGATTTTGAAATTGCCATTTGAGCAATTTAAAAAGCATGTTAAAGCGACTTTGTCGAAAAAGGGATATTACAATGTTCAAGATTACTTAAATGACAGGACTGTATGGGGTTGATCTGGCTCAACACAGACCTTGCTGTTAATAGTTTTGTTTATTCCTGCTTATCAATCATAACAATTAAATTTTTCATATTTGTATTGGTTAAGCACATCCTATTTTTAAAAGAGATCTAAAAATCAATCTGTGGGAGTTTCTACGCCCTTCTTCTCCCACAGTGGTCCAATGTAGAGAAGAGGCAAAAAATTACGTTTGCTAAGTATATTTAAATATCTACAGTAATAAAGTACTTTGACTTTGACTTTGACGCACATTTTGATACTTTTAACCAGAATTCAATAATCCTGAGCAGGATTATTGAATTTTCAGCAAATTAGAAAAGAACAGATATAATGGTGGCAGTGACCAGGTTCTAAACCTGCGTTTCAAGAGTTTATTGGGCAATGTGAGCGAGCCCACAGTGTTCGATCACTCACTTCCTGTGCAAGGTCAGGTTGGCGACGGCAGCCAGCAGCCAGCAGTCTCCCAACTCTCCCTGCTGCACGTCGAACCGACTGTACCCTTCGACGAAGAGTTGTGGCTCCTCGCATATCTCCTGCAACATACACACATACGTTATTGTAGCCCATTAATGTCCTCACGGAGGGGCAGGGGCCTTTGTCCAGATACGAGTACTCCACCACGCTGGCTCAGAGCGGACGGCCACGTTGACGGAGTGTCGGGCTAGTGGCAAGCCCGACTGACAGAAGTTATCAAGGTGTCATATTAGGGCCTGTGACTCGACTTTACGACTAGCACCGAGTAGCGATAGTAGCCGGGACCTACGGTTTAACGTGCCGTCCGTAACACTGTGTCTCTGTCGTGTTTGTTCAGTGGGCATTGCGCCTTAGAGTTTTTTTGATGTTCGATTAAATTTAGTATTTAATCGAACATGAAAAATTTCATAATTAGATTATTTATTGCACTACAATAAATTAATGAAATATTATAAAAATCATAGATTCAGCTTCACCCAGGAAACTCCTTCGTTCTCTGTGATAAAAATTGTGTATAATGGCAAGCTTATCTTTAATACTCTAAACAACAGGTAAATCGATACACAGATTAAGTTCGAGTCGAAATGACGTTAAGGTACGGTAAAAATCTAATGAGACATCAAACCACAATCAAAAGGAAAAATAAACAATCAATCTCTACAAAGTTCCCCCTGACCTCAGCCAAGAGATAGGTCGATCCAATCGCACCCAATAGTACAAGCTACGGTCGATAGCCGGAAACTCGAAGTCCTCGAACAGACGTCCTATGGCAAGTGAGTTGACGGCGACGGTGATAGACGAGCCTATTTCTACAAAGACTCACCCCATGCATCAGTCAAGTGATGGGTCGGTCTAGCCCCTCCATATAGTACAAGCTGTAGCATTTCCCAAGAAACTTCAGGCACTTAAGTCTTACAAAGTCCAGTCCATCAAATGTGAATGCAAATCCTAAAGTCGTACAAAAGCGGGCTGATCTCAACAAAGACTTACCCCAGGCCTTAGCCAAGTGATGGGTCTATCCAATCGCTCCTTATAGTACAAGCTACGATCGATAGCCGGAAATTCCGGATCCTCGAACAGCCGTCCTTCGGATACGCAGCGAGAGTTGATATCCTTGAAGTCCTGGTAGGTCGCCGGACCAAAAGAGGACGGGCGTGTTTCACCGAGCTGGAAACGTAAAATAAAGAAACATAAACATTTATTATATAGGCACATACGTTGCCTCTGGCCCCACACTAGGCCACCGTGTAGGGGGAACCAGAAACAGCGGCACCACAAACATAAACATCCAAGACCTTTAAATCTGAGTGATATCCATCCACGTGTATATCCAAGACTGTGTGTACTGACTGTTATTTTCAACTGTAAATAAACAAATTGAATTAAAAGCTCAGGCCTGGATCGTACCCAGTAAAGTTGTTCTCCTGTAGGCATCGTCATCTTACTCCCACCATAGTTCCTAGGAATACGTAGTTTGTGTTTCTCACTAATTTCCACACACTTTACTGGGCTCTTTATAACTCTTTTATTTGTGAACTTCACTCTAGATACCATTTTGGGAGTTGCAAGTTTAGTATCCAGTCTACCTATGTTTTCTACTTTCACACTATCTTTTTTGGTCGCTTGAGGTTCAAGGATTGGGTAAGATTCGACCACTTTTGACGCCCAGAATGGTTTGTAGGCGCTCTCCTTTCTAACTGAAGATTGTTGGTATGTAAAATCGGAGACTTTGGCCTTTTTGAAATCGTCCATAATCTTCTTGAAGAATCCTGAATTGTTAGTTTCTTTGGCATGTTGAGCGGTTGAAGATATCGCTGCAACTCTGCTGGTCATTGTAATTCTTCCGGATTTCGGCGACAATATTGACACAGATTTACGATTCCACGTTTCACAAGATACTGTTTGTCTGCTATACGAAGTCATAACATATCCAGCCTCCTCGTTCCTAAGCTTCACAAAAGTTTCTCTAACCTCTCTAGACATTTTAGACGCTTTACGGTGCAGTTAAGACTAAAAGGTGTATTTTTCTAAACAGATTTATTTATACTCGATGAAACCAATTAAGGAGCACATTAACAAAGGAGTCCTTCAAATTGAGCACAAGGCTATTCTAGTGGCACGAAATAATGTAACACCCTTCCTGTACGACTGATAAACTGATACAGACATCATGTTGGTAAAGATAGTACATATCACAGATGTCCTAACGGCTTTTGCTTCTATTACACCGTGCACCGGCGACCTTCGGTACAAAACTATTATGCATCGATTTTCTTACAGTTGACACATACACTCCCTTTTTCTACAGATATGACCAGCCTTAATACATTTTGAACACAATTGACCACTTATATTTTACAACACTATTCAATTCTAATATTTGGCAATAAGTCCTGTCGGTTAAAAGCCGAAGTATAGACTGACTGAAAATTGACTGATAAGGGACAATATTATTAAAAGTTGACCACACATTCATGTATATTTGTGTCTGCAAACAGACATGTATCACTAAAGCCGTGGGGAATTGAGCGATAGGGCTGCGTGAACAGGAAAAGCTACGTTCCTAAAGGCACATTTTTTTGTTTGTTTATGGGTAATAGGACAATTTGCCACACAAGACAAACAGAAGACAAATACAAAAATAAACATTAATACATACCTTCTTAGATAGATAAGTCAATTATAGGTAAATCAACAGTCTTCCAGAATACTTATACTTCGTAGTCAAACTAGATCGAAATTCTTCGTTATTTTATCAGATTTTATATTTAGTGTTTAGTTTTTGAAAGTAAGGTGGTTTTGAGGCATACAAAAAAGTATGTGATTTGGACGACCTCTGTGGCGCAGCGGCTACGGCTCTGCCTACCATTCGAGAGGTAACGGGTTCGATCCCCGGCTGGGGTTGAAGAAAAAAACAGGGCTTGGATGTTTATATGCGTGTGACGTCGCTGTTTCTGGTTCCCACGATACAGGGTATCCTAGTGTGGGGCCAGAAGCAATTTATGTGCCTGTATTAAAATGTTTATGTTTAAAAATTAATAAACATAAATAAGAATCAATTGGGCTTTAATAAATCGTTATCACTATATCTACGTAATATAGGCCGTAGTTATAAAAAAATAATGCGGTAGCTAATGACAACAAAGAGTTACGAGATATTTTAGCTACAAGAGAACCCTAATTCTTGCTATTATAACGAAAACTTACGGCCCTAGAATTCTGCCCCGTGGGACTCCACAATGCATTAAAAAAGGCGTGTTGGCCATAATGGCTTATTTATTAAAACTGCCATCGATGACAACACAAACTAATTACCGCCCATGGAGTACTTTATGTAGTACAAAACCGATGCTTTTAAGTTAATTCGAGTTTTAAGTACACTTTTACACTTACCTAGCCCCCATTAGCTATTGAGTTGTGGACTTATAATGTTGTGCGAGTTCTGTGACTATATATATATATATATATATATATAAATGCTGAAATAGTAAGAATATTTTCGTAACAAGTTTTGAAATAAACAGCAAATTCGCGTTAAGGGCATTAACCAAAGGTCATTCGCAGTCAAGTACCAGTCTAGACATAAAGGTCTTTGCACCGATCTTTGTCTGTATTCAGATCAAAAGCATAATGTTGATAGCGAAAAATGTTCGAAATGAAATGGACTTGCCCCCTGTCATGGAGTGTGTTCTTACTGGCTAAACTTAACTGTGCCTGACATTCCGTATTAGAATAGGCGAGGCGCTAAGTTTGTTAGGGACATTTTCATAATAATAATACTTGTAATCGATTTATTTGAGTTTATTTGGGTAAGTACGTAATATGTATGCTTTGTATTTAAACCCTTAGGGTCTTATCATAAAAAAATAAACTCCAGTTCAAAACCTGTTTAGAAACAATAATTTATAAAATTTTAGGTTGAACTATATGTAACATTTCTTATAGTAACACGGATAGAAGTCAAATTAAAAGCATATAAGCAAGAACATTTCATTCATAAATTGTTTGGCCAGCCAAACACATCTTTTGGAAGTACCTATATCATTCATATTTAGTTCTTCATAAGTTCTATAGTGAAGACAAGCAGGTATTTTAAAGATTGTAAACAAAGGTAACCGTTGGCCGCCTCAGCAGGCTACAAAAAAAAAACAATCAATTCGCACGGATTCGCACATTAAGGGTTCCGTTCCATCGTACAAGAAAAAACACTAAAAAAAACAAAACAAAAACAAAAAAATATTATGTCCGAACGTGGATTCGAGCCGAGATCCCTAAGATTACGAAACCGATATCAAACCAATTGCGCCACCATAAGCATGTGATAAGCCTCGAAATCCACGATCATATTTGAATCATATTATGGTTTGTTACATCGCGGCTGGTGTTAAACCACATCTCTTGTAAGGGAACGCCCTTTACTTTATAAAATATCGTGTCGTTCATTATGGCTAGTAATTAATCGCATATCAAAAATACTGATTTGCACAGCAAAAAGGGATCAGCAAAAACACTTTTTATATTTTTAAATATTTTATCTACACACGTATCATAAACCCTCTTTACTGCGTACAAAAACCGCACATTACGATCAGCATAATGTTAAACTACTTGGTAAAAACTCATTTCTCATCTGAAAAATTCCATAATGTGTAATTTTTCTACATATTATGACATTCAAATTTCGAACGCCGACGCCCGCCTGCGTGCCGCCCCTAGTTTGTCTGTGAAGTTGGTACTGACATTAAAATTTCGAACGCCGACGCCTGCCCGCTTGCCGCCCCTAGTTTGTCTGTGAAGTTGGTACTACAGAACAAGCTAAACAACTGCAGAGCCACAATGCTGGTCAAACATGCGGTTCCTGAACACATCAAAGAGAGCTTATGATATGTGTGTAGATTAACTAGTGTATTTAACTGTACATAATTAGGCATTAAAACTCTCGAGTGATTTTATTATGAAACTCGCCTTCGGCTCGTTTCATAAACCCACTCTCGGGTATTATTGCCCTCCATTATGCAGCAGTCACATAAACTACTATTATCTACACACGTATCATAAACCCTCTTTACTGCGTCCAGGGGGTCAATTCTCAATATCTTCGATAATAACGCAAAATCGATAACATATCACGACACCTTTATCGCACAGAAATATCGAATGTTGCACGTAAACCATATTCTCAGTGACCGGCGATAACAATATCGAAGGTGATACAAAATGTCTAGCGTCCACAGAACAACAACGCTTCATCCGTGTCTATGGAACCAAATAAGGAAACGTTCCGTCCTCTCGAACAATTTAACTGTTCTCGACTGTGTTTCATTATAAGCTTTTTAGAGAAAAATACAAATCTATCATGTTATATTTCTAAATCTCAGTGTAATAACTCTTTAAGTAATAAATATGTTCAGAATAGTAACTAAATTATCAAAATCTCGCCCTTTTGCAATAAAATAAAATAAAACATTTAGGTGTAACAGAACGCAAGCATGAGTGATGACATTGACATTGACTGACAACTATTTTCGTTTTGTTTTAAAGTAAAAGCAAAATCATTTTAATATCATTAACTCTCCACCCTCTTCTCTTCCCAATGGCCACGCACTTCAATCTGAAATGTCCAACTCAGATCAACCTAACGAAAACCTCCTTGAACTTCTTCTCTCCACCATTATCAATTTACTGACTAAGTTCAGTGATTGTCCATTACCGCCCAACGTGACACAAGGTCTAAATAAGATCTTACAACTAGTTAACTCTTCTAATCCTCCCCAAAATGGCCAGCATTCTTCAGTGGAATTGCAGGAGCCTGATGCCTAAAAAATCAGATTTAATTTATTTAATAAATAAGTATTGGACCTCTGTTATAGCCCTCTCGGAGGTGTGGTTGCTGCCAGGATCTCGTTTTCGGGTGACAGGTTTTACCAGCCTCCGGGAGGATAGAATAGATGGTTACGCAGGTGCCATTCTTTTAATTAAAAATGGTATCCCTTTTTCTAGACTTAATATTCCTGTTCATAGTGATAAAATTAATGTTGTTGCTAAAAGATGTTTTGACACCACCTTTCTTTCAGTTTATATTCCTCATCCAGATCTCTCTATTCTCCATGAACTGGATATTATTATTTCTTCTCTTCCTTCACCTATTGTAATCCTAGGTGATCTCAACTGCCATAATCAGATTTGGGGTAGTTATAAAAATGATACAAATTCTTCTACAATTTTAGATATCCTAGATAAATTTGATCTCTGTATCCTAAATGATGGCCGCCCAACCCGCAGAGTATCCCCGACTCAAGATCCTAGAAGTGCAGTAGATCTATCTCTCTGTTCCGCAAATTTAGCTTCAGTCCTCTCTTGGGATATTCTTTCCTCCACATATGGCAGCGACCATTTTCCAATTTTACTTAACTTCCCTAACAAGACTGTCCCAAAAAAAAACATTCCCACCATTACTCAAATACAGACTGTCTGGTGCAGACTGGGAAAGGTTTGCTAAAGAATGTGATCATAGGATTAAGTTGCTGGACTCTGTGTCTTCTCAAAACGCGATAAATCTCTATTCTAAATTTCTTGAAGCAATCAAAGCCTCTGCTAACTCTTCAATCCCATTAAAAAAACCTCCCCCTAATAAAATTCGTTCTCCTCCGTGGTGGGACCATGAATGTACTGATGGTATCATTAAACGAAAAGAGGCCGAGATTTCGTATGCGAAATGTATGACCACAGAGAATTTTATAAACTACCAAAGAATTTCTGCCATGGTCAGTAAAATGTTGTCTAAAAAAAAACAATCAGGTTGGTCAAAATTTTGCGAGAACTTATGTCCTCGAGCCCCAGCTTCTCTCATTTGGAAAAATATAAAAATATTCAGGAATTCTTTTTCGGATCATAATTTGTCCTATAGCGATCCCAAAGTGTGGTTGGAGAATTTCGCTAGTAAATTAGCCCCCTCCTCAGTTCCCTTTTCCGATTGCCTCTCATCTGTGCCCTCCACCCAGTCTCCCCCCCATAGATTAAATGAAGTATTTTCAGAATCGGAGTTTGATCTTGCAGTAGAAAACCTAAAGGACTCCTCCCCAGGTTTGGATGGCATTCCATACTCTTTTATTAGAAACACTGGGTCTGTGACTAAAAAATACTTTCTACAGTTGATCAATAGTTTCTTCACATCTGGGTCTCCCCCGGAGGCTTGGAGGTCGCAAATAATTATCCCTATATTAAAACCTGGTAAAGACTCCTCAGATGCTGCCTCTTATAGACCTATAGCCCTGTCTTCTACTCTTTCTAAAATTTCTGAACACCTTGTCAAAAATCGCTTAGAATGGTTTGTGGAGAGTCATAACATTTTAGCCGAAAGCCAGTTTGGCTTTAGAAAAAACAAATCAACTATGGATAGCCTGGCCATCTTGACCACGGATATTAGGATAGCTATCTCGAAAAATGTATCAGTCGTGGGAGTATTTTTAGATATATGCTCTGCTTACGACAATGTGCTTCTTCCTGTGCTCAGGCAAAACTAACCTCACTGGAATACTCAGATGGAGCATATCTGAGTATTCCAGTGAGGTTAGTTAATTTCATTACCAGCTTATTCTCAGACAGGTCAGTGTTGATACGAAACCAAGATTGCTTCCTGTCTCCTCGGTCAGTATGGAAGGGTCTGCCTCAGGGATCAGTCCTGAGTCCCCTACTCTATAGCATTTACACTTACGATCTTGATAGAGTAGTTACCTCCTTTTGCAACATACTTCAGTATGCGGACGATTTAGCCCTTTATGTTCCTTTGCCTTCGATAGAGGAGGCCGCTGCTAGACTGAATTCCGCTATTATGTACCTCGAGGACTGGCTAAGTGATCACGGGTTGTCATTGTCAGCCCCAAAGAGTAACGTTGTTATTTTTACCAGGAAAATCCTTATTCCGGATGTGGACATCACCATAGACGGTTCATCAATCCCAGTTTCTAATTCTGTTAAATTCTTGGGTGTCATTCTTGACTCTAAAATGAACGGTTCCGCCCATCTTAACTACGTGATGAAAAAATGCGAAAAGGGAATCAACATCATGCGATGTCTTTCTGGTACGTGGTGGGGCGCTCACCCGTATTGTCAAAAGCTGATATATAATGCCATCGTACGTAGCCATTTCGATTACGGTACTTTCCTGCTTGAACCATGTAATAAAGCTGCTCTTGATTGCCTCCAGAGGGTTCAATTCAAATGTTTACGCATTACTATCGGTGCCATGAAATCGTCTCCCACAAATGCCTTACAAGTTGAATGTGTGGACCCCCCTCTAAATTTACGAAGACAATATCTATCGGACAGATTCTTTTATAAGACTATCCAGCTCGAAAACCACCCCCTCAAAATCAAAATCAAAATCAAAAATCATTTATTTCCATAGGATGTTGTTACATCACTTAGATCCGTCATTACATTTTTTTGGGTGAGTTCACTAACCCAATGGCGGAATCTGTGGAGAAGAGCTCACCGAAGAAACTCCACAGTCGTCGCATCTTTTGCGTTTCCTTTTTTAAATAAAATATTGTCAAATTACAAAATGAATGCTAATTATATATCGAAACAGCCTGTTACTCAAACAATCTATTCCCATGGACATCTGTCCTCTAAGTAATCAGATATCCTGTAGTAACCTTTTTTATACAATTTCTGTTTTATTATTATTTTAAACTTGTCTAAAGGTAAGTTTTTAATATCAGTAGGGACCTTATTGTAATAGCGTATACAATTGCCTTTAAAAGAATTACTAATTTTATGTAGTCGGCTTACATAAGCAACCAACTTGTCTTTATTTCTAGTATTAAAATTGTGTATATCACTGTACTTCTGAAAATTAGTTATATTTCTTTTTACATACACAAGATTGTCATAGATATATTGAGACACAAATGTCAGAATATTGATTTCTTTAAACTTTTCCCTCAGTGACACTCTAGGCCCTAATCTATAAATTGCACGAACAGCCCGTTTCTGCAGAATAAATATACTATTAGCATTCGCAGCGTGACCCCACAATAAAATACCATAGGTCATTAGACTATGAAAGTAACTAAAGTAGACTAGTCTAGCGGTGTCTACGTCGGTAAGAGCTCTAATTTTTTTAACTGCGAACGCTGCCGAACTCAGTCTGTTCGACAATTTATTTATATGAGGATCCCATTGTAGTTTGGCGTCTAAAGTAATGCCCAAAAAGACAGTCGACTGCACAAGGTCCAATCTCTGTCCTTTTATAAATATGTCTGTAGTTACCGGGTTCACATTGGGTAACACGAATTTAATACATTTAGTTTTCTTTTCATTAAGTAATAAATTGTTAACAGTAAACCAGTTCACTATACTAGAGATAGCATTGTTTACCTCGTCATAATTTGATTGCTGTCTTTTAACTTTAAATATCAAAGAAGTATACTATTATTAAGTATTACTAGGCCCTCATTCCCAAAGTCAAATTGTTGAGTCAGCTAGTGGCAAATACGAGCTACTGGTCCCATAAGGATTCTACATGCCTTGTCAAAAGTCTCCAAAAACTAGAAAATGTCAATCAACCTCTATATCAAAGGAATATGAACCCTCTGTTTAGTACTAACTTTAATGCTCTTATCCATTCTCCTATCATTATTCTGTCTCTTGGCATCTCGAAATCATCCCCCGACGCTAATACTTCTTTTAATGAAATTGTAGCCAATTCTTGGAGTGATTGGCTACTTGTTTTTACCGATGCCTCCAAACTCCAAGAGTCCGGGTGTGTTGGAGCTGCGGTTTGGATGCCAAGATATAAAATCATTCTCAATTATAAATGCCCCCCTCTTTCATCGGTATTCACAGGTGAGTCGTAGAGATTCTGGAAGCCATTCTATATGTTTTATCCCATAAATTGTATAAGACCATAATTTTTACAGATTGTCTTAGTTGTCTCCAAGCCATCAAGGCAAACCAATTCAGAGTTAAAATTAGATTCCCAGTAATTTTAAAAATTAAAGAAGCTCTTTATGACTGTCATTTACAGGGCATATAAATTGTTCTGGCTTGGATCCCTGGCCATGCGGGTGTTTCGGGAAATGAGGTGGCAGATTCTTGTGCAAAGAATGCCGTTGTATTGGGCGGTCCTGAACATTTTCATAATTTCAGCTCAGATATATGTTCTTTATCAAAAACCCATATTTATAAATCCTGGAACGATTCCTGGCAAGATAGCCGTCAGGTCAAAGGTAGATATTATGGAGATATCCAGAATTCAGTCCCGCCGAAACCCTGGTTTTTCAAATACCGTGTCGCGGATAAACGCACCATCTCTACGATTTGTCGACTCCGTTTGGGTCATGCCTGCACTCCGGTGCATCTTGCTAAAATAAGGGTCAGGGACAACTCCCTTTGTGAGTGTGGTCTTGCGGAGGGTTCTGCTGACCACATCTTTTTTGAATGCCGCAATCTTAAATTTTCTTTGTACAATTATCTTCCGCCGTACATTCCTAGGCCTACCAATTTGAAAACCCTATTATCATGTGTCAATTCTCCATTCATCCAAATCTTGTGCAATTTCATTAATGTAAATAACATCAAACTTTAACTCTACATAGTTGTATTTGTTGTAGTCTAACTAAACTAACATAATTTAATATTTATGTATCTATTGTGTTGTCCTGTTTATTCTAGATACCGGAAACCCTGTGATTTGGACCGAAATAAATTAATAACGTGTAATTTCTGAAACTTGACATTGGCAGAATCATCAAACCGATGGAAGCCACCTTATAAGAAATTGAATTGAAAAGCAAAATAAATTCCCAAATTATGGAAAATAAAGTTAAAAAACACAGAAAACCGCATCCTATAGTTACCCAAAAAGCTCGGTTACTCCAGCTTTTAGAGGCCGACGCAGAACTGCTGGCTGGGAAGTTTTCAGCGTCTTTTACCAGCAGAATATCAGCTGCGAGGTGGGAGAAATTGGCTGCTAAATTAAATTAGATTCCTGGAGCGAATAAGTCTCCAGAAGAGTGGAAAAAAGTAAGCATAAAATATACTAACCCATACAATACTTCCTAGACAATATCTGTCATTCATTGTCAGTTTGGTAATGGTTTCATATTGATTTTAGACATGGCATGATCTGAAGTCGAAGTTCAAAAAAAAGAAGACATTGGTGAACAGAGCAGCAAATATGACTGGTGGTGGCTCCCCTCCAGACAAATTTACCTAAGAAGATGCAATGGTTTAAAACTTTTAAAGAAATCATCACTTGTTGGCCACCCGGACTGCAAGGAGTCACAGGAGTTCTTCTTTGGTAAGTAAATGTAGCTAACATAACCCATACTCATATTAGTTACTCGGTGAGTATCTGAGCCTCTGTCACTTAATACTGTTTTATTTCAGGCAGTATGGGTAGCCAATAAAATGTTGCGGAGTCAGCACAAATAGTTAAGAAGGACATTATTGAGATTGGTGAAGGTATTTAGATTGGTGAGTATGAATGTATTTGACATAGAGTGCCCCTATGCATTGTTACCACACCCAACCCCCTGATCTAAATCTTAAGTTCTTTAGTTGACTAAGCGAGGTGCTTTCATTAATCTTTTTGTTTTTAATTTCAGAGGATACATCCAGCCCGTCATGTGTAGCTGTGCCAGAAATAAGAAATGTGATTGAAATTGGTAAGTAAACTAACTTTATATGTACAGTCAAGGAAATTAATATCCGACCCACCTAAGGTTGAATATCATATAGCAAACTAGAACCATAAGAAATTTATTGAAGTTTCATTTACTGGTTTTATTATGAGTGTCAGATGACTTTTCAATGAAATGTGTAGGGATTTAGTTTCTGAAACTGTACAATCATAAAAAGTAGATATGTAACCTTACCTTAGTAAGAGTATCGAGCTCACACAGTATCTAGTAACACTTGTACTAGTGTGGGGCCAGAAGCAATGTAAGTGCCTGTATGTAAATGTTTTTAAATGTTGTGTATCTATCTTATTCCAAGATAAACTTTTTTGGACAGTTTTGAAAACTATTAACTACTAATAATAGTGTACTTTTTTTTTTAGAAATAACAGATGAGATAGACAGGGATATTACCTCCCCCACAAGAATTTTTGGAATCTACAGAAGCTCCGAAAACTCTTACAAAAAAGAACAAAAGGAATGTTGCATCAAAAAGAATGCATCAATCTTTAGACGCAGCAATTTCTCTGAATAAAATTTTAGAAGAGAAACATAAATACAAAAAGAACTTTATCAAGAATTAATCAAAGAAATGCGCTGTCAATCTTGATACAATATGCAGAATTGCAGATAGTTTGACGGCACGGGCAAATACGAGTAATTTATAACCAGAGGCTTATTTCTATCAAAAACGGGTAGCCAGATCTAACTCAAACAAATAAAGTTTTTGTAACACTCATACGAATAAAATATATTACTAATACTGTTAAGACAAAATATATTTGATTATGTTGAACTCATATGAATAATAAAAAATAAAAGATTTTTATACACTTAAATTATGTTTTATTGTGGGACAATTATTATACAAGTAAAATAGTATAGTATATATAATAATATAGAATAATTTGGTAGGTTCACATAGCTCCTTTCATCATGATCCATTAGGGTGGTGGAACAATTGCTACATGAGTACTACAGTCTATGCAGGCAGTGATTCCAGGGAACCCATACATGTCATAAAAACTGATAAAGTAACATTGTAAACATTGTAAGTATCTACCTAATTTATATAAAATCAAGCTTGTAAGTCTTAGTCTCTCACTACAGAGTTCATTTCTTGAAATGAGTCAGGAAAGTGGACCCACTGGCCAAATATGGTAGGATGATTTAGGGCCTTCACCACCTCCTGAACAAATCTTGACACTGTTGGTTGCGAAATATTAACAATAAAATTGTTTCCCACCGGAGTTTGATAGCAGTCAGTGTGAAAAGAGTTTAAGCGCAGAAAAACTGAAACAATCATAAAAATATTGGTTAGCAATGGGTTCACATAAAACGAAGAATCCAAGTTGGTACATAGGTCCATGAATTCCTATACATACCACAAAAAGTCCTCTGTTTCATGTGGTTATATTCCAAATTACAAATGTCTTTATTACTGTAGATATTTACATATACTTAGCAATCGTCATTTTTTGCCACTCTCTACACTGGACCACTGTGGGAGAAGATAGGTAGGGCACCTACAAATTTTTCTACGAAGAGGGGTACTTACTTTCGTCTGTCATTTTATTTCTTTTTGCTGCATCAGTGGTTCCTAACGTCCATGGTCAAAGCTTTGGAAAGGCGAAAGATTTTAACAAAATCTCTGTCTGTTAATTCGCATGGATCGATCCTCCATTGGACGCGACGACGAGATGTTGCAGCAGCAGTTGTAAATCGTCCACTTAACCTGCTACAACAGCAGCAACAAAACTGTGCAATGGTGACATTTTCAGTTATTTCTCAGTTTAACAATCTCATCTCAAACAAACTCATGCTCCTTGACAGTAACTTTTTTTCATGAGCTCAAAGTCGATATTTTCAATGTCGACTGCCTCAGAGTAGTCGATACGTATCGAACTGATTTGCTCGATAATTTATCGATTGTGACTTTTTGTCATTGCATGAGAATAGGTTAATCGTGATATTTATCGAAATGTGTCATTTTGATCGATAAATGCCGAATGTGATAAAATATCGCTATTGTGAGAATTGGCCCCCAGAAACCGCACGTTACGATCAGCATAATGTTAAACTACTTTGTAAAAACTCATTTCTTATCTGAATATTGAACATTATGACCATAATGTGTAAATTTTCTACATATTATGACATTCCAATTTCGAACGCCGACGCCCGCCTGCGTGCCGCCCTACTTTGTCTGTGAAGTTGGTACTACAGAACAAGCTAAACAACTCAATGCCACAATGCCGGTCAAACATACGGTTCCTGAACACATCAAAGAGAGCTTATGATATGTGTGTAGATAAACTAGTGTAGTGTAGTGTAACTGTACATAATTAGGCATTAAAACTCTCGAGTGATATTATTATGAAACTCGCCTTTTAAAGGCAAAAATAATGCACTTTTACAAGTCAAACACTTAAGTCTCATATAAATGAAAAAAAAAATATGATCAACTAAACTAATGAGTACATACATGACTGATTAAGGTTTGAGTTTGAAAAAGGAAATCTCCCTTTCAAGTGGTGATTCATGGCTGAATCTAATACAGGAAAAAGACTACATTAACTCTACCAGTGCTTCGGAAATACGCCCGTCAAAGTAAATAGCACCACGAAACTCTACTGGGATGTAATTTTGTTAATTTTCAATTTTTTTTTTGTTATTAAACAATGTATATACAAATAATCTAATCTTATGACAATATTATTAAATTTAATATTAATATTCGGGTGCGGAACCCTAATAAATTATGTCATACATCATAGTATTAAAATAAATGTGTTTATTTATTAGGTCTTACGAGTAAGATCGAGCCATACTTCATCGCTCTGTCTCAGTGGGGGTTGATGGAGGGGTTTTCAGAATACTACTGTTTACAAAGTAGCGATAGTAGCCGGCGTCTACAGCTTAACGTGTTATCCTAAACCTCCACTCCGATAATGTACAAGATAAATCGGTACATGGTATTTTTACCACACATTAACAAAATAAATTTAAAAAAAAAACCCCGGCACATAACTTACTGAACCGATTTTAACAAAACATATAAACGTAAACAGGCACATAGATGGCTTCTGGCCCCTATATCTAAGACCAATAGCATTGAAGTGTACTAGCTACTAAGAAAAACAATATTAAAGTTTGACCGCTATTCCTTGTTAAGCTGAAAACATTCACGCATGCGAAAAAACTTCACTGCGAACCATCGCAGTGAAGTCTCCTATCCACTTCAAAAATCCGAATTCAAATCCGTGCACTAGTTTGACCGCCATTCCTTGTCAAGCTGATAACTTTTGAACTACTGAACCGATTTTAACAAAAGGTATGAAAGAACCATCGCAGTGAGGTCAACTATCACCTCAAAAAATCCGCCTTCAAACCCGTCCACTACTGAGCCGATTTGAACAAAACATAACATCTAAGAACCATCGCCGTGAAGTCTATTATCAACTACAGAAAACCGCATCAGAATCCGTCTACCAGTTTGACCGATATTCTTGGTTAAGGAAAGGGAATTGCAGGGAAGACTACTACCATTTACAGAAAACCGAATTAAAATCTCGAATATAAAACTGTACAACATATACAACGGTGTACAGTACCCGGCGTATAAGTTGAGCCACAGGGTAAAATACATCTAAAACAGTCGTTTTTACCTGCGCAGACGCCGCCATTGTGGCTTAACTTATACGCCGCGCATTATAAGTAACCTTGATCGCGACACTGTTCTTTGGACAGTCCCTCTTTCGTGCCGTATTCAATTAACTTGATAATTAATGGTGATTCTAACCAATGACACCTAATCTCAAAAGCTCATCACAGATGGCGCTGGTCAAGTTGGAGCTCAGTTGGAAGCTGTCTGTCCGTTAAAGTTGTCTAATTCTATTTACTTCTCCTTACAATGTATGGCGTGCCAACCTTATTTTTGGTCAATTTTGCCAGTGTCAAGTAAGTCATTTTGACGATCTCTGTGGCGCAGCGGTTGTGGCTCTGCCATGCCGTGCTGCAAATATTTGTTTGATGAGAACGGATGTTTGTACCCTAGTCATGGTTGTTTATCTATCTAAGCAAAATATTAATGTATATAAGTATGTGTATCGTTGTCTAGTACCCAAGATACAGGGATCCTAGTTTGGAGCTAGATCAATGTCTGTAAATAGTGTCCAAGGTATTATTATTATTATGCTGTCGACGCTCACTAAACATACATTTAGATAAATATCCTCCAAAATTTGTTTCCATCTGGTGAATCAGGTGCATTTGCCAAGTGAACAGTTGTAATGTCCGGGTAAAATCGGAATCAAGATAAAATAAAAATTCAGCTAACACACATTGAAATTCATTTACAAGTTGTCACCTAATCGCCGGGCAAAATCCCACTCTTGTCAATTCTCAAGAGATCCATGGCAGAAGAGCCAGTACTGGTTTTACATTTCTCAGACAAAAGGGATACCAGCGCGTGCAATGCCTTGGCACCTCGCCAAATAAATGAAAACCGACTTTTACCCACAACCAGAATTCCAAGAATTCATCTGCTGAACATTTTAATTGCACAACTCGGCCCGTTTCATCTCACATTTGTTAGTTATCCTATAATATTAAACTCGTTAATTAGGGAGGAAGCTACCGACAGCTTCAAACTCTTTTACAAACCAAACAAAGCGTCACCCCTTGTAAGCTCTGGGCGAGCTTTGTGTGGACTGTATGACGAAAACAAAAGGGTTTTGTGAAGGTAGGTCTGTATGTGTGGCAGTAAGACTTCTAAGAGAGACTCTAGACTCTAGACGAAAGAGATTTATCTACGCACGTATCATAAATACTCTAAAATCGACTCAGAAACCATAGGGCAATGACCTGCATTATGACACATCGATGCTGATATGGCAATTTACAGACAAACAAATTTTACATTCAAAATTTACATTTATCTTGACAACAAACCGCTTTACCGACGTTGGTGGTACCGCCATGACAGTTGTCATTTCTTTATTTGTTTGTTGTTTGGTTTTACGAATGGCTTCTGAACCGATTTTAGGGCACTAATAATATGTGTGTAGATAAAGTAGCGTATGCAACTGTATATAATTATAAGTAGGCCTTAAAACACTCGTGTGATGCCATTATGGAACTCGCTTCGCTCGTCCCATAAAACACACAACACAGTCGTGTTTTAAGGCCCCTTATTAAACGACAGTTGCAAAAGCTACTATTTGCGCGTCAGCCGACAAAGGTACTCAATAAAGGTGTTCTAGATCTTATTCAAATTGGAATAAAAAACGTCAAATATTGTGACATTTGCGAAAGACGGAACAGCCCGATATTATATTATTTCTAGAATTTAGAAGGCCGCTTAGCTGAACCGTGAACACCCCTTTTCCAATGCGATACGGGGTAAAGTAAGGAAAGTAAATGTAAACGCGGGCGCAACTGCCGCGCCGCGCCCGCGCGCATTTCTCTTATTTACTCGATGCGTTAATGTTAGTCATACGAGGATGGTCGTATAACGATATCATTTTCATAACCGGTTCAAAGCCTTATTCGATTACCGGCCTTATTCCGCTTATCATAAGTCACCGCACCGTCAATTTCCTCAAGGCTTCTTTATCTTTATTCATCAAATATCGCATGGCTTTGAAGTCACAGTACAGTCACATTCAAATAGTTGTATAAAAACTGTAGGATCATAAACCTTACGACGAACGAAATAAGCTAGATATTGTAGATACACAGTCCAGAAGTAGCAACTAGATTAGATAAGTGTATTGAATTGATGAGCAACAATGCAAAATATCCCCCAGGTCAAAAAGTAAGGTCATCTGCTCTGGAGTCTAGAGGTTTAATCTATCTATCTGTCCTGGTATGGCGACGGCAAATATTCAGACAGATTCCATCGATAGATAGAAGTAATTTTGACGCCTTCAGAACTCTACGGAATATCTTTGAGGCCGAGAGAGGTAAGTAATTTCTAATTTGGATTAAATATAGAGTACTATTTTGTGATGAGTAACGGTTTCGTCATCTCTATGACCCATCCAGCGATCCTACCTACCAACTCATTCATGACGTGCAAGACACATTACTCAACAAGTCTAAGATAATATGAAGTTTACTTCTTAATTATGTGCAACAACTGTTTGCAGATTGATCCCGTAGATCGTAATGAAGTATTGAGTTCTAATGGCTACTATGTAGAGTCGGAAATTGATACAGAGTGTAAAGTAAAGTAATCATAAGAAAAATAACCTGCGCTTGCACTTAAAATGACTAATCCATTAATGTAGTCAACGGATTGTGATTGTGACTGGTTAACGCATGAACAAAAATACCTACTAACAACATATTATCGCGATCTTACATGTTCAACCTAATACGAAGGATAAAGGGGGCTTCGCTTCGCTCACCCCCTTTACCCTCGACCTAAGCTACCGCAGTATTTTGCCCTGATATTTGCTGTGCAAATCAGTATTATTGATGTGCAGTTTAATATTTCCCATATTTAATTAGCCATGTAAAGAATTTTCAAAGGCACTAACTGAGAAAACCATTTCGAGATAATTGCGTTTTTGGTCAAACTAAGTTATTCCCATCTAAAAATACGAAAAGATTACTGGAATATCAGTAAAAAACAGTATTTCATTCCTTTGTCCTCTACAGCTCATTTTCGACTGTTAAGTTGGCGGCCTGTAAAACTGTCAAATATCAATAGATTTCCCGTCAAGTCAATATCTCAGTTGTCAAGAGGCAGTTGCTCACGTCCGAAGGAGATACTTGGAACCCACAGCCCTTCACGTCCTCCCGGGTAGTGCTAAGGAGCAACAAAAAGAGAACCTGTCCAAATACAGTGAAATCTAGAAAAACACGTGACATTTGCGAAATTAACCTAGATGTTAGACCGCCATTAATTAAGAAATAATAATAATAATAATAATCTAAGTTGTCAATCGGAACGTAAGCAACTGGTCAGATCTCAGATTATAATAAAGACTTAGTGAAACACTAAGCAATCATGCCTAGTGTAATAAATTGATTCAAGGCAAGGTATGTTCAGGGAGAAGATTAGGCCATTTATATTGGGATATATTTGGGACCTGTGCTAAATTTACGTTAAACTGTTAAACAATGTAATAAGTAATTAGTAAATAATTGTTTTTGACTTTATTTTGCTCAATTTTCTGAATTTTTTTTGTTGTAAGGAATATTCAATAACGACTCGTTTCGTTCAGGAACAACAAGCTGCAAGTAAATGTTCAAAAATGTTTATCAATCGACGTCACGATTGATGTTAAACATTATTTTTAAAAATAGACATCTAATACTGGAAATATTCAAATTAGTTTCCTAAAATAGGCTTAAATTTCATCGACATTACCGACTTATCTTATCTTTGAATATTTTTATTAACAGACTAGGCACCAAAGACATATTTTGGTGAGTGAGAGCAAAGCTAATGCAATCGTTTATGAGAGTGTGTTTAAAACAAAATAGTAGTGGAGTCGACACCCTGGTCATATTTGACTTTGGGATTAAAGTCAAAGTCAAATTTATTTATTACTGTAGATATTTACATATAGGAACTTAGTAAACGTCATTTTTTGCCGCTTCTCTACATTGGAGAGCAGAAGGGCATAGAAACTCCCAAAGAATGATTATAAGATCTCTTTTAAAACTTGCTTGTCCTTAACTAATACAAATATTACACTATTAATTATTATAATGAGAATAATAAGCAGGAATGATTATTACAATAGTAGTTTATGTGACTGCTACATAAGGAGGGCATTAATACTGGAGAGTGGATTTATGAAACGAGCCGAAGGCGAGTTTCATAATAATATCACTCGAGAGTTTTAATGCCTAATTATGTAGAGTTACATACACTAGTTAATCTATACACATATCATAAGCTCTCTTTGATGTGTTCAGGAACCGCATGTTTGACCGGCATTGTGGCTCTGCAGTTGTTTAGCTTGTTGTTCTGTAGTACCAACGTGCCGCAGGCGGGTGCCGGCGTTCGAAATTTGAATGTCATAATATGCAGAAAAATTACACATTATGGTCATAATGTGTAATTTTTCAGATAAGAAATTAGTTTTACTAACATTATGCTGATCGTAACGTGCGGTTTTTGTACGCAGTAAAGAGGGTTTATGATACGTGGGTAGATAAAATTATTAAGGGATTAAATATGGCGATATAAGAATAAGAAATGCATCTTTAGCTTCAATTCTAGGCTAAACTAGACAACATAAAAATGTAGGATAAATATATGTTATAAAAGGTCTATTAGAGATAAGAATGGACTTTTAAAATTACCGGATATCTGTTATATTTAATACTTAAAAATATTTTTCGCAATGCATTATTATTCAACTATATGAAAAAGCGCTCGGAGACGAAATCAGTTTCCTATATGAAACTTACACGCAAAAATAGGTGAAAAAAGGGGAAAATTTTTGGTTGTTTTATTTTATTTTTAAAGTTATTATTACAGGAGTTTAGTATAATTTTCTCGGTCTCGGACGGAGCTCGGGCTGCCCCGCGGGGCTCTGCGCGGGAGCATGCGTCAGTCTGCTTCGACGCGATGCGAAGGGTATTTGTTTTCTTTGTCTAATTCTCAATGCCATTGGCCTATGTTCAGCCCTTAACAGCAAGATCTGTTTTGAGCTAGCCCCATGCAGTCCCGTCATTTAAGTAATCTTAAACATTATAATATCCCGTTTTCGAAAAAGACGCTTTAAAATGCTTTTTAAGTTGCTCAAATGGCAATTTCAAAATCTCCAAGAGGTATTGCCGAGGCGCCACTATTCTGTGATGTTTTCCATCACGAGAGAGAAGACGTTCCCACTGTTTTATTTACCGTCTGGTTCGCGAGAACTTGTAAGGTTTTCTTGTAAACCTAACTTGGAAGAGTGAGACTATTTATTAGACGCCCATCTCTATTATTTGGCTCATCTCCACATAGCAGATTGATTAGTCAGATACACGCCACGCGTCGTTTGTATACCTGACGCTACGTTCCTTGGCGCCAAGGTGCCGCCTGGAGGGAGTAGCGGCGCATGGGCACAAGAGACGTGCATACATGGGCGAGAGAGAGACGGTGGCCTCGCCCAGGCGCCAAGAAACCTTGCGATATCTGTACCGGCCGCCGGCCGGCCTGTTAGCTACACATCCTAAACCTACTTTAAATAGTATACATTCATACCATGGCAATGACCTTCTACCTATTGTTCGAAAATTACTATGTTATCGACAAATTGAGTGGGAGTAATATAATAGACCTCATAGTTAGGCACCTACACAGTTGAAACAAGAGGCAATTATCAACATGTAGGTAGGTCCCATCCCATCTAGATTCTTCCATCTTAAACATAAGCAAATCGTTGTAGGGGTAGTCCACTCCACTCAGATGAGTGGTAGATACCTGCAATACCTATATCCTAGCTCTACATAGATGCTTGGTTTGGTTTCTTGAGGTAGGTAGGTAGGTATTCCAATTTTGTAAAAATGTTATGTAAATAACCTAAACTACACATAGGTACAAATAGCTTCACGCCTTTTCCCATACGCGACGGCAGAGGCAGAGGCACTTATGTGCCCCTGTTCAGCCTGTTAATCAATTCTCCATTTTGTGTGACAAGGGACTAGCCCATCGCTGCAGCTATACGTTGCAGGTATTGAAAGTAGCTAAACTAATATAGGTATATCCAATATCCTCTGTAACCAAGATAGCATAGCCACAAAATTTACTACAAATGAGCAAACTAACTTACCACTTTATAATTTTTAATACTCGGCAAGAACCTCTTCTGTTCAACCTCTTTCTTCTGGAAGACCTCATTGATGATGTTGCCCAGTGCTTGGGCGCCGTAGTTCAAAAGCGCCTGGCCTCCTTGGTTTAGTAGCTGCCGGCCAGCACCTTGCAAGAGCGAGCCAAACTGCCCGTTTTGGCCGGACATGATTGGGCGACACTAACTAAGCATGTGGTTGTTTTTCACTTGTTATGTCATTTTTTGCTGTTGTAGAATTTTGTTTAGGAACGAAAGTTGTGATGGGAGGTTATGTTTTGCTGTGTGTTGGGTGCTAACAACAATAAGCTATATTACTTTCAACTCATGAGAGAATGTATTTCAAGAGCTATAATTACACTGTTACAGTCACCTGTTTCTAACTCTAAATCAAATTTCATAATATTTTAAGAAACAAAACTTAACTACTAATATTTTTGCAATACTAAGAAGAATATTAGTAACAAATTATGGGCCTCACCACAAAAAAATAAACTACCGTTCAAAACTTGTTTAAAAACAAAAATGTATAGGATTTGACATTTGTTTTTAGGTTCAAAACTGTTTAATATTTTTCTTGGTGACACCGTAAAAGTTTAGTAATAATTTATTAACATATTTTTTTAATATTAACACAGTTACTAATCCACACAGTTCTATGAGGTTGTGAGAACCATACTAAACAATATGCTAAGGTCAGCTGGCAGATTGCTTCACAACTGTGAAAATGTGACATCATCCAATGATACCATACTTAATTGTGCTTAGATTTTTTTTACTGAGGAAAAAAGTAAAATTCTGGTTGATCTGATTTTTTAATAATCCAAGTTTCTACCTATATCAATTAAATTATGCTCCAAAGAATAGAGCAATCGGCTGGTGTGTAGGTAAGGGGGAACCAAATAAAAAAATACTTAGAAAAGGCGGCTTTAATAAGCAAAAAAAAGACTACAAAGGGCCGTTCCGCCTTATTGACACTCTGACCCAGCAATCTAGAAAATATGAATAAGTTATTTATCTGAGAGTTATAATTGTAGGTAGTCATTTATTGTTGACTAAAATAAACTGGAAAACTAAAGCATAAAGACTGTAATAGAAAGTTTACATTCTAATATTCCCCAAGGGATACTGGGCTATAAAAAGATTTGGTCATCCATCTTCATGCTAATATGGTTTATAAAAATAACGCTGTTCAACAAACAAACGTGGATGGATTCCCATGAATATGAACCAAACGCGAACTTGCACTAAGTTATGTGGGTCACAAAACTATAATTTCCTGGATAAAAATATCCGTACAAAAGCTATGAACACGTAGAATTGTAAACTAGAGCCATTACATACAAAGAAAAATCCTCTAATTACTAAAGAATTCGATAAAAACACATGAGATCATCAGTAAAATAATTGAGCTATGGGAACGTCTCAAAAAAATTCAGCTAAACTAACTATCACGGGATATAATAAAAAAAATATTAAACACACAGCAAAGCAAGTAATCTAGATTCACATTTTCTCACTGTTTTAACAAGATATATGTAAATTATAGTTCAAAAATAATAAATAAACCCGAAATAGCCCACTCGTCGTGTTACAAAACCTGGCCGACTTCGACTTTGACAGAAAACTATGCGACCGAATGAGAGAGGCTACCGCGCCCTATAAAAGACGAACAAAAATAAGGATCTACCTAACTGAGTGGGGTTATAGATTGAATGTATTGCCAGCGTGGGTATGACGTCACTGCTAAATAAGGTAATATAAAGTTTTGTGAAAATATCGGAGTACTTTTTTTTCCTAGAATTTAAAAAATAAGTTTGATTGCTTTTCGAAAAGGTCCTCAAATTATTAATTAATTGTCATGTTACAGTAAGGGTTACTTGTGTCCACATTTTAAGTCAATCTAGATAAAGTTTTATTCGCTAAACAAAACACAATTTTAATTGTTTGGCCTTGATATGTTATATATGACTTTCATTGCGATTACCCCACAATATTTTTGGCACAGCAGTCAAGTCAGAAAGACTCGAACGACTCGTGTTAACCTTTATCTTTAAATTAGGCTATACAAGTACATACATTCAAAACTTGTTGACCGGTCTTCGACTTGAGTCGCGCCGCGCACCTTTTAAGGAAATTGACATAAAATTGTAATTTACAAAACATTGATAAATTTTATTTTACCAGTATAAAAGATGAAAGATATAATATATAATTATGCAAGCAAATATATATAAATATATTTGCTTTAATATGTGAAAGTAAATTCATACCGTCATAATTTTATACATAGCCATCTACAAAATTCATTTAAATAGTAAACATACTAGTAGGTATGTAGGTTTAATAGGTACTTACCTAAATTATTATTACTTTATTTAAACGAAACTGAACGCACCTGTGCCTCTGCCACCCCGTATGGGAATTGGGAATTGGGAATTGACGCTATGTTTTTGATTTGTATATAGATATTATTTTATTATGAATACTTATACCTTAGTTTAGTCCACTATACTTACATACGACCTACTGTTAACGTACCTACTGTTAATCGTTTATGTTCTAATGAGAATTGTTTAAATTCCTAGATCATAGAAGGAGCGCTATGACAATAGAGCGAGAACTATTAAAGCCCAAGCATTGTATTTGGCGTGTTTGACTTGAACACCTCAGTAGAGACACCTCAGGGAGGCTTATTGCTTCCTTTTGGCGGTGGTTGCCAAAATTCAATTAATTTTTCTATAGAACAAAGCTACCAATGGTTACTAAATTAACGAAAAAAATATGGATAGGTTTATAATTATTGGCGGCGAAGTAGGGCAGCTGTCAGTCTATGTAGCTGATAAATGTTACATTGATTACTAAAAACGGGCGCTAGTTTATATCTTGCGTCTTCATGAAACGTGCGGTAATGTAGGAAATAATATCTAGGTACAAAACATGGGGTAAATACACCCAAAAATAGCTCTGAGTACGTATTGGCTTATTTATTGCCATGTGGCTCCCACTGCCTTGCCGGTGCTCTACATTTACGAGTGTATCAAAAGTTTATCTAAACATCTCGTGGTGAGAAAACAAAGATTTACGATCGCTCTTTGAACTTAACTGCCTTAACCTGCCATTAGTTTTATAATAATTGAATCAATGAGTTGACAAAAAAGATGTTTGAATTCTTTAGACATCGGATGATTATCAGTTTATCTCAAGCAAGGATATCGAATCAAAATAGCCGGATGTCTGTATGTTCTAATCTAACCCAAAAGAGGAAAGAACACAACGGACCAATCTACTAACTACTACTATCCTTTCTGATGTAACAGCTAAAGAAGGAGAAAAGTACATACAATAAAATGTTCTCTGCCATCCTGGGAAAACATTATGTAAAACCCCATGACTCAAGGACGCGTGGGATGCGAGTGTCAAGAGATTGTGAAATTATTTAACCATTTGGCAAGTCTAATGAATAGTTTTCCTCCCGGGGTCTATGACACAGGATTTATATTATAGTTACTCGTACAAGTGTTTAAAGTTGTTTACTGACTCTTAGATACCCGGTGTCATTGTAAGGCATATATATTTTTTGTTTTCAGAGACTGAAATATTCATAGATCTTTAAAAAAGTCTCGACTTGTGCACATTCCGTGTCGGGCAATGTAACATAAAAACCGCCGACTAATTCGTTATCTTAATAAATAGTGATTCATAAAATGCTTAGCTAATTAATGTTTTATGCGCTTGACTCATTTAGTTAAGGTGGTGATACTAATCTGCAACTACTTCAGATATATTACTGAATAAAAAATATATCAACAAATACATTTTCACTTTCAAGACTAGAACGAGACTTATGACCTGGGTTAGGTGACATGCATGATGGAAGTATAATTGACTTGTGATCAATCACGATTCAAGACTGTGTGAAACTATTCTAACGGACATATTGAGAAAGCAACCCAGTTTAGATGAATTGCCAAATTATGCCTTTTCAAATTTGTGAAGCAATTCAACAGCGGCAGCGTCCAGCAAATTAATATCTAATGGCAGTCTCAAAAAGTAATAATTATTCCAAAAAGGGTGTTAACCTTTGGTCTGTGGGTGACGTTGATCTGCGCCGCATTTTTCAATCTTATGGCTTGGTATTAGGGTCGAAAACAATGTTTTTTTATGGTTTGACACACGATTGACTGGTATATCGGCAAGTATAAAATAACTCACCACAGCATTAACGTTGAATGATTGGCAGGACTCCTCAATCACCTCTTCAACTTCACCACTCCCGTATTCATCCATAGACAGGCAGGGGTACAATTTCGCGCTCCCAGTAGAATAGGTGGTGTCATCTTCACTTGGCAGCTTCGGGTACAGACTCCCATTACCAATCAGAGGTTCAGAGCTACCCCCTTCACCACGTTCCCCTTTCAAAAACCCGCGGACAGCCGACGCTGCGTTTCTAGATCGATGCCATCCCCATCCATTCGCGTGGAAGTTCTTCGGATAGTAATTTATCGACGTCATGTTATTTTTTCACAATCACAATACACACCATATGCTTCCGAGAAAATGTATTTTGAGTTAATGCTCCTCTCAAAATAAACCGCGACTTCTCAATGTACGGATCGGACAGCAAATGAACTTGCGCCGGCAAGTTGTTTATTTATGAAGTTATGAATCTGTAACACAGGGAAAATACGTTCGATGTTTTACGGAATTTTTGAAAGTAGGCGTATGGAACTATGGACGATATTTACATATGTTGGATGCTGTGTATAGTTTTAAATCCTGGTGAAATAATGATGAAAACTAAATGACGGTTTCAGTTCAGGATTTGTTGATAACCCATAGAAAGAACTATGAAGGATAAGTCTAAGAATTATTATTTTAATAATAGTTCTACTTAGCATTGAGATTGCATTATAAAGTAATTTTATCTATATAGCATTACTAGCAAATAAATTCTAAGCTCAGACGCCTATATAAATATAAACTATATTTTAAGTAGATACCCGTGACCCAAATTTACTTGACGCCTGATTGCCTCCTGGAGGGTGTTTTGGTGCAGGGGAATAAGGGAGATGCATACATGCATACATACATGGACGACAGAGATTGGTAACACTTCGCTCAGACGTCAAGAAACCTTGATATAGCTGTACTTACATAAGTTAAAAATCCTACCAAGCCTACCCATAAACATAAACATAAAAAAAATCAAACAGCTGTAAACTGTAAAAATCATATAACTGTAAACACAAAGGGGTTGTTTTTAGTCCGTATACCACACGAGCTGATGCCCGCTCAATATGTGGGGACCTGGACATAGCAGGGAGGTCTGACTCCTGGGCATGGGTAATACCACCTTCTTCCCCTCCAACAAAAAAAAACTGACCCCACACTAGTAAATCCATAAACATTGATATTTATAAATGTGGTAAGACTTTCACTGACTCAAAAATGCAAGATTAAATAAATATCCATAAACACGTATACCTACCTAAGTTCTTTGTGTAACATTATGTTTTATAAGCACTTTTATGAAATGCGATAGTATGAAGTTTCAAAGTTGGCCCCTGAAAATCATAGCTACTTAAAATTGTTTGTGAACAACCTTGACTAATGTTATATTTATGTAAGCCGTGCCTACCACCGCGAAATTATGCCACTCCCGTGCCCGTGAGCAAAGTACCTATACATGTCGTCATAACCACTACCCAACGACCTTCCCACTAGGGCAGGATGGTTAATTAGAATAGAGTAGTCAACTGCTCCGTTGTTAATGTTTATGGGAATTTGGATCGCAGCTTGAGAACGCGCAACGTCACGAATCACGATGCGTCATTCATGAAATGATTTAGGTAGGTACGTATGAAGTATGGCTGGCATTATTATTATTATTACCACCTAAAAATATTCATAATTTCACGTGGAAACATTTTATTAGTTAATTATACTTAAATATATTTTAGTAAAAAATATTTTAGTTAATATTATTTTAGCTAATATTATTTCAGATAATAATATCATTACCTAGTTAATAATATTTAAGATATTTTAGTAGGTAAACTTATAATATTTTAGTTAATAATAATATTTTAGTTAGTTAGTTAATATTTTAAACGTAAACGTAAAACGTAAAAAGCAAGCGAAACCCTTTCCCTATTATTCAAAAATAATTTTTAATATATTTTTTGTAACCTCCATAAAACTCTCAATATATTGTGATCCTTTAGAATATTTTATTAGAGCAAATTTAATATAGGTTCTATGAAGTAGAGTCGCGTCGGTCGGTAATGTTCAGGGTCGTCTATTAGAACAAAACATATGACTGAATAAAGATGCATTTAGAACCGGTAATACTAGAGAAGTCAAATTGTTTTATAATAAAAATTTACCTAAGAACGTTGGAAGATCAAATATACATTGGTTGATGAGTGAAACGAACCAAAGATAGCATGATTTTATAAGTAAACAAATCAATCATATAGAGAAATACTTACAACGCACACTCTCCTCAACTTGGAAGATAAAACTGGGGTTACCAGAAGTAACAGGTGGATTACAGGATTTTTCATTCATGAAATGGAAATGTAAAATTATTTTAAGCCAAAATTATATCCAACGAAAGTGTTTATTTTCCTAGACAAAACAACAACCCGCTATCATGATTTGACCTTACCTAACGCATCGGGAAATAAGAACATCCATTATTTTTGTTTTTTGAAATATGTATGAAAACTTAACCCACCAAACATATTGAAACAGTACCAAAATAAAATATAATTAATTACAAATACAACAGCTTGCAGGGCTGATAGAAATTAAGATGTATTTTGTATGATACTCTGAATCCGAAGGTTTGAGGTAATTGGATAAAAGCTGGCCACCCTAATTTAAGATGACTGAACGATGGATTGAATGAAATGTCTGTTTGGGATACATGTTCAAAAACTGTATAACTTTTTGTGAACCCAATGATTTCCGATAGTCCACCTACACAATTTACCGAAAAAATAAATGTAGAAAATTATTCCCGGAGAATTCTTCATTAACTGATGAAAACACGTGTTTACTAGTTTTCCTTTATTGTATTCTACTAAGTAGGTATGCTAGGCACCATGGCAGGAAATGCTAAAAAATAAATGATGACAACATAATAATAATAATGAAGTCTTTATTCCAGATATAATTTCCATATAACTTTTAACCTGCTTGCACGCGTTAGTCCTAAAGACGAAATATGATAATAAACCTAACCTAGAAACCAAATCAAATCAAATCAAAACTTTATTGCACCATAATGTATAAATAAGGTCTTAAAATTTAATAACAGTCTCTATTATGGACTCTTTTCGGGTAATGCAAAAACACTTATCAAATGGAATGTATTAAATCTTAACTAATAACAATTATTTAAGCACTTATAGCTATTTCTAGGTTTACAATTTATTGAAGGTAATCCTCAATTGTGTATGGACACATATTAATAAGGTATTGTTTAAGCCTTTTAGTGAATAGTGGCTGGTTTTCTATATTTTTTATATCAATAGGTAATTTGTTAAAGAGTCTAATTGCCATGTAGTACGGGCTACAGTTGAGCATTTTTATTCGGGATTGTGGTAGATTTAATCTTTCTTTATGTCTTGTATTAAAATTATGAGTGTCTTTTACTTGGGGAAATATTCGGTGGTTATTAAATACGAATAAACATGTATCGAATATATACATGGCAGGAAGTGTCATTAATTCATATTTTTTGAAGTAGGGTTTACAGCTTTGTTTGTTATTAATTTTTGCAAGTATTCTGACCATTTTCTTTTGAATTATAAATATTTGTTTTGCATGCACACTGTTCCCCCATAGCATTATTCCATACTTCAACCAGGAGTATGCGTAGGCATAGAATGCTGTTAATGCAGTTTCAGTATTTGTGCTTTGTTTTAAGTGGAATAGAGCGTAAATAAATTTGGGTAATTTGGCTTTTACGTGGTTTACGTGGTCTTTCCAATTTAGGTTTGCATCGATTTGTATGCCTAATAAGTTAAATGTGTTTACTTGTTCTATAATGTTATTTTCAAATTTTATTGCGGTATCTTTAATGGTGGTTTATTAAGTGGTCTAAATTCTATTATTTTAGTTTTTTTGAAGTTGATTTCTAGGTTATGATCACGAAGCCAATTTGATACTAGCGAAATTGTATTTACCATTTCATTTGTTGGGTCTGATTTTTTATCTAACTTCATGAGTATTGATACATCATCTGCAAATAATACAGGTTGAGTAATATTGCTATTGAGCACCTTTGGCAAGTCATTTATGTAGATAAGGAAGAGCACACATCCTAGTACACTTCCATGGGGTATTGAATTATTTTGCTGTTTTTCGTCGGATCGTATGAGTTCTATGTTATTTTTTTCTTTATTTAGGTATTCTATTTGCACAATTTGTTATCTGTTTTGTAGGTAAGATTGGAACCATTGGTGTGCTTGTCCTCGTATGCCAGAATTATAGATTTTTTCCAGTAAGATTTTGTACAATACTTTGTCATATGCTTTTGTCATATCTAGGAGAAGGCCTAGGGCGTATTTTTTATCGTTTATGTGTTGTAGTGCCATTTATATATATTTGTAAACAGCAAGAGTTGTGGATCTATGTTTTCGAAACCCGTGTTGGCTCTCATCGAGGATGGTTTTTTTTTCTAAGAAATTATACAATCTATTGCACATTGCTTTTTCGTAAATTTTGGAAAAACTAGGTAACAGGGCTATTGGTCTGTAGTTGCTAGAGGTCATTTTATCATCTTTTTTATGAAGTGGTTTAACTAGGGAAATTTTTAATTGATCTGGAAATATTCCTTCTTCGAAGCTTTGGTTTATTAGAGTTGCTAGTGGTGCGCATAGTTCTTCTGCGCATTGTTTAATCAAAATTGGGGGTATCTCATCTATACCATGACTGTGTTTGTTTTTAATTGTCTTTATTATGTTTAGGATTTCTTTACTGTCAACTGGACAAAGGTACATTGAGGAAGATGGGGGATTTATTACTGGACGCCCTTGGGCAATGTTATTTTGTCCAATTTCACCTATCAATAAAAAATATTCGTTAAATTTATTAGCTATTTTATTAGGACATTTCTCAATTTCATTGTTTATATTTAAGTTTATATTTTTTACCTTGGTATTGTTTGTTTTACCAGTTTTATTTTTTATTATTTTCCACATAGTTACAGTTTTATTGTCCGATTTTGCCATTTGTCTGATTTAGTCTAATCTTTTTGACAACTTCACACTGCGTTTTAAGATATTACTATATGTTTTGTAATATGACTTTAATACTTTGCTATTGGTTTCATTTAAAATAATCCGAAGTATTATCTTGTGCATGCACGCTTTTTTTAAACCTGTTGTTAACCATCCTTTTTTCTGTACATTTTTTATTTTTATTACTTGTTTTGGAATATGATTGTCTAAATGTTTGGATATTATTGTATGAAATAGCTCATATCTTAGATTTGCGTTTTTGGTGTTGTGGAAAATTGTGTCCCAGTTTATTTCTTGTAAGGATTTTTTAAATGCTTGAATTTTACTATTTGAGAATATTCTCCTTTCAGTGTATAGGGTTTTATTTTTCTGGTCTTTAATATTTATATTTGCGTTTACTGATTTATGATCGGACAGGCCATGATCCTCTACGTAGGACTTTTTTATGAGCGGTTTGTAATTTGTGAATAACAGGTCAATGCAAGTTGAGCTTGTAGGTGTAACACGTGTTGGTTCATTTATTAATTGTGTTAGATTAAAGGAGCGCATTGTGTTTAAGAGCTCTTGACTTTGTTTGTTTTTAATATCTAGTATATCTATGTTAAAGTCTCCCCCTATTATCACATGTTTGCTTTTTTCCTTGTTGTTTAAGTGGGAGAGAATTCTCCGTATTTGTTCATAAAATATTTCTATTTGACGATCTAATCTATGTAATCCTATAATTATACAATTTAACTTTGGTATTTCAATTGCAAATAACTCGAATATATATTCTATTGAAAAGTTAATAATATCTGTTGTATTAATAAATTCAATATCATCTTTAATTAATATACCTACTCCTCCGCCTATATGGTGTTGTCTACAAAAAATCGATGCCACTTGGTATCCTGGGAAAACCAGTGCATTACAGAAGTTTTCATCTCTCCAGAGTTCACATAATGCTAGTACTGCAATATTAGACTTATGTAGTAAATTTTCTATTAGATGTACTTTGTTTCCTATACTTTGTATATTTTGGAATTTTATAACTAAATCAGTAACGAAATGTCTGTTCTTGTTGTCTTGGGATATTGTTATTGTTTCGGTTGTTATTTTCTTTGTATCTATTTTGCCTGTTTTTTGGATGTTGTTGGGAGCTCTCGTTGTTAGGTGATGGATTTTTTGTTTCTTCATTTGCTGGGACTGACACATTCTCTATTGTATTTGTTGTGTTGTTCTGCATTTTACTGTTAATATCTTTGAGTTCTGTGCCATCAATGTAAAGTTTATAATTAAGTATGTGAGCTCGGTGGCCTTCCCGTCGCGATTTTATTAAGATTTCAATTAATTTTCTTCTGTACTCTCGTGATTCTTCGTCAAGGCATTCAAAGATGGTAATGCCTGTATTTTTGAAATAATGGGCTCTTTGTAAAATTTGTTTAGTCATGTTCTTGCTTAGTAATTCAACCAGTATTGTTCGTCTGTTTCTCCTTTTACCTATTCTTTGTATATCCTCGATGTGACCGGTAAGATCTATGTTTAGAATTTCTTGAAATGCATCAACGATTCGGTTGTATAGTTCGTTTTGGTCCTCCCAGGGGTGTTCTTCGAATCCGTATAAGACAATTTTCTTTTTGATATCGGTGTCAGGGGACATATTTATTGGTTGGTTTGCAGTTTGTTTTTCGTGGTTGACGGCTTTTTGGAGTTACTGTATCTCTGCTTTCAGCTCAGCTTTTCGTCTTTCAAGGCAGGTGATATTGTCATCAATCGTTTGCTCTATTTTTTGCTTGACGGAAGGATTGTCATAAACTATTTGTTCTGGTTTTTGCACTAGTTTAGACTGGTCTTGGTCTTTTTTTTGGTGTATTTCTTTGTCATTTAGTTTGCCTGTAATTGCTGTTCGTAGATCTGTTAGTTCGCACTTTATATCACTAAATTCATTGGCAATCGCCCTCTCCATATCTCTGCGAAAATTCTTAAGTAGTTTGCCAACATGGTCTAGTATGGATATTTGGGCGTCACCATCAGGAGTGTTGTTCGGGAATCTTGGTTGTTCATCGTACATGATGTTGTTTGTTGCGATGTTTTTCTGTGATGAAGATTCGTCATGGATTATAGTATCCTCTATAGGTTCTTGAAGTGTGTCCCCAACAATGCTTTGGTTAGAGTCCGTTAGGATGGAGTCTTCCAATGTCATCATTGGAGCTTTTTTTCTGAAGGTAACGTTCATATTATTTAGAGATGTGTCGTTCTGGATATCGTTCGTGGGGAATAGTTGATGTTGACGTACTGGGGTGTTGATATTGCTCGTCTTTGGCAATTTACATCTACAGCATTGGCAAAGCTATTTTTTCTTGCGTTCTGGAGACATTGTGTTATAGAAGCGTTTTATTGACACGTTAGCACAGTCGAGGTCGTATGTTTCGTTGCATAAGGAACAGGTAAGATGTAGTCTGTCTAGGATAATTTGTAAACATCCTGCACATTTAATTAGAGCATGTGACTGTTCCATGGTTATTCAGGTTGAACTACACGTAACTCCCTCTAGTGGTAGGTAGCGAAGCTACTTTTGTCGTGTTGCCTGAGTTTATATATTCAGGATAACTACACATAACGCCCTCTAGTGGCAAGTAGCGAAACTACTCTAATCGTGTTGCCTGAGTTCTTGTAGGACGGTTGTGTAATCTTGACAGGTGCGACACGGTGATGCAGTGGCGAGTATGGGAACTTTGATTGTTTATGTTTGGGATTTGAAATGATGACACTGGTAACGGATACTATTGAAATTGTGTTTAGGAGGTTAAATTCTCTATTTTTTGAGCGAAATGTTGAACAATGATTTATTGGGAATGCTTTAGGAATGTGGTGACTGTGAGCGGTGTGTTCACTGTTTGATTTGGTGGCTTTTCATTGGAATTATCTGCGGCTTGTTTGGAAGTCGATTTCAATTGAGAGCACTGATAGTTCTTTGTAGATAACACTGTCACTACTAGTTTATGTTTATCTGAACACTTTTTGATGGTTTTTCACTGTTTCAAATTAGTATTTTACGTGAAAAACATTTATTTTGAGAAGTAACTTGCGCGGTTTACACTTTTTTTTTTCGATCATCCAACAACCTTGCAACAGTTTCAACCAACACTTTTTTATAATAATAATCTTTATTTCAGGCTTGCAAAAAACCCATATCTAGAAATACCTTACAACTAGAGATACATAATGCAATATAAAAAACACACTAAATATAATCTGACCTAGCTAGGGATTTTCTTCTTAGTTCTCGCTTCCCTGTAGCGTCGGTAAACAATGCCCTCCGGCCAGTAATCTTTGGCCAGGAACATCGTCTTGAGGTCCGCCGGTACACGAAGTTTGAAGGAAAGGAACTCCTTGGGTCTTTCTGACTCCAAAACTTCGATCCGTACATTCGCCTCTTTTATACCAGACGGCGGATTATTCTTCAGCTTTTCCAGGATATGACGTTCAACGTCCTGGCAGGTCATTTTCACGTCAATCCTGGAAATGTATAACTGAACGGTGGGAGCGGCAGCTTTCAGGCTGCTCTCACTGGCGGGGCCTGTGCCACGCAGATTGCGGCTGCGTCTGGAGCGGCGCTTCCTGTTTTGGACCAGGAAAAAGCCTTCCCCATCAACTGTCGCGTTCGGCGGGCCACGGGCGGGCCTAGCCGGTGTCGCGCGCGGCGCAGCCTGCAGCTTCTGTTGTTCGGCGGCGGGCGGTGCGGGGCGCGGGCGGTGGCGGCGGCGGGCACGGCGGGACACAGCAGCATACGTTATTATGCAGCATATTTTATGTATGCAAAAAATAATTAACAAACTAACTATTTTATTTTATTTTATTTTATTTTATTTTATTTTATTTTATTTTATTTTATTTTATTTTATTTTATTTTATTTTATTTTATTTTATTTTATTTTATTTTATTTTATTTTATTTTATTTTATTTTATTTTATTTTATTTTATTTTATTTTATTTTATTTTATTTTATTTTATTTTATTTTATTTTATTTTATTTTATTTTATTTTATTTTATTTTATTTTATTTTATTTTATTTTATTTTATTTTATTTTATTTTATTTTATTTTATTTTATTTTATTTTATTTTATTTTATTTTATTTTATTTTATTTTATTTTATTAACATTGGAAAACCAACAGCTATCTTTAAATTAACAATAGGAATTTTATATAAAAACAAAAAAGCCAATTATAGGTTTTCGCCGACAAAAAGACACAATAAACAAATAAAACAGTTAAAGCACTCTTAAATAACAGAATTAGTTCGCATTATGCATAGCCCTATACGTTGTAACATAACATGCAGTAACAAGTCACATTAAAAAATAAAAAAATAAAAAATAATAAATAACAGAAAGTCGAAATACTTAGCCATTCTAGTCATAGAAAAAGTCTCGGTACAGTGATCTCTTCGCTGGATTAACACCAGTGCTAAACAGTTCAAGATCAATATCTCCACGCAGATTGTTGAATCTCTGACAAGCACGCCAGAGGAACGTATTTTGTCTGTAGTTAGTGTTTGACTTAGGGAGCGAGAATAGCGCATTATGACGCAATAGCCTACGGGGCGCTGTAAATGATAATTGAGCATCACACATCAGAGCAATCAATGACATTAGAGGTAATTTTGAGAAGGAATACCAAATCTGCAACCTCGCGTCTGAGTTGAAGAGGAGCCAGATGATGTTTTCTACAAATATCGAGGTAAGAATCTGAATTGTATTTAAATTTAGTCCGATAACAGAGATAACGCATAAATTTACGCTGAATATTATCAATCCGGTTAATATGAATATTGTAGCGAGGACTCCAAACCTGTGAAGCGTACTCAAGATTACTTCTAACGTACGTACAATAAAGAATTTTCAAAGTTTTAGCTTTTTTGAAGTCTCTTGAGGAACGCATCACAAAACCCAGAGCCCTCGAGGCTCTAGTTATAATACTATCAACATGGGCATTAAATGTCAGTTTAGCATCATGGATGACTCCCAAATCCTTAACGACTGCATCCCTTTTTAATGTCTCACCCTTCACAATATAATTAAAGAAAAGTGGATTCTTTTTACGAGAGAAGGAGACAATACTACATTTGGAAGGATTTAGGTCAAGCCGATTGACATCGCAGTAGTGTTCTAAACGGAACAGATCTGCTTGCATAGCTTCAGCATCGGCATTTGAGCTTATGTTGGCAGAAATCTTCATGTCGTCAGCGAAGGACAACAACCTAGCAAAGTTAAAGCACAAGTCAATGTCGTTCACAAATAACACAAAAAGTAACGGACCCAACAAGGACCCCTGTGGCACACCGCTAGGAACATTAACCCAACTAGACATATAACATAAGGTAACTTAAACATTAATAACAGTAATAACAACTGAGGTAAAAACTAAGAACGCAGGGCTATCCAGTTTAGTTTCCTCTTCATATACACCAAAGGAAAAAACCCGAATGGACGCAAATTGTGATCAATGTTTATGAACATTAAGAAACGGAAAAAACTATACATATTAAAAACAAAATTCATTTAAGACTGCCCAGTCTTAAATGAATTTTGAGAAGGCCTCTCTGTCTGAAGTTGGAGCCACTGCCGGGGACTCGGGCTCGCGAGCCACGAGCACACACGACGGTGTTGGTGCCTGGTGCACGGTGGCGGTGGCGGTCATGTGACGCAGGAGCCCCGCCCACTCGGAGAGGCGCGCCAGCACAAACATCTCGGACTCGCTGCAGAAGCGCGGCAAGTGCTTCATCCATCGCTCTCCAAGCGTTGTTGTGCTGCACTCTACAGTGCAGTACAACAACGCTTTACCAATTATGCAGCGCACATTGGCGTAGGGTGTTAAGGGGTGCCAAACGCTCAGGGGCGCCAACCACTGTTTGTTGGATTTAACTCTTCTTATAATAAAATTAAATAAAAATATATGCATATAAATATTAAAATTTTATTATAAAAATCAATTAACTGCACCTGGAGCATCGCTTCCTGTTTTGGACCAGGATAAAGCCTTCTCCATCGACGGTCGCGTTCGGTGGGCCCAGTGGACCTGGCCGGCGTCACGCGTGGCGCAGCCTGCAGCTTCTGTTGTTCGGCGGCGGGCGGTGCGAGGTGCGGGTGGCGGCGGCTCCATGTATCCAAATGTCCAATTATTACTTTTACTCGCATGAATTGAAAGAGGTTTGTAGGAGTAAATAGATGTTTATTGTACTAAAGTTTGGATAGAAGAGAGTCTAATTATCCGCAGTATAATCTTATATAGTCTTACAAATAAGGAGTCACACACACAGTCATACATGTCTATGTCGCTATGTCCGCACACTTCACCTCCCACGGAAAATTAAAAAAAAATACATGATTATATTTTTTTTTTTCTAAAACTAACTCTAAATATTTCATAATGCTTGTATGTACGGTTTCGTTCTATTTTTATGAACAATTTCAATTTTCCCATCTTTTACAATTTTTACATTGACATCTAAATCTTCAACAACCAAATATGGGCCTAAATAAATATTCTGTGTCTTATCACCCGAGGGGTTTCTTAACAATAACATACTGTCTTTCTTATAGTATACTGGATATACATTTTTATCATAATTTTCCTTCCTAATTACCTTACTTCTAATTAAGTTTTCCCTAGCATCCTTTTGGGAAACTTGTAACCTATACTTAAACTCTAACGGATAACTGTCATGATTATACAATGGGTCCACTATATTGTTACTTAAATTACTAGGAAGATTACATATTTTGCCAAACACTAATTCATGAGGCGTATATTTCGTTTCAGAATGAACTGTATTGTTATAGGCAAAGCACCAGTATGGCAACCAGTCACTCCACTGATCAGGCTGATTGTTTGACATGATTCTTAAATACGCACCCATAACTTTGTGGCTATTCTCTAATGCACCGATCGTCTCGTGATGATATGCCGTAGACGTCATCTGAGTTATATTCAAGAGCTTACATACCTCCTTCATTGTGCTCGATACAAACTCGGTACCACGATCCGTTGCTATTTCTCTCGGTATTCCGTATTTCAGCATGAATTTTTCCACGAATGCGCGTGCCACACCTACCGTATCCTTTGTTTCAAGAGGAAACGCCTCTACGTACTTTGACAGGTCACATTGCAAAGTCAATATATAAGCAAATTTATTCGCATCTTTGTTTATAGGTCCAACTATATCCAAAAACACCTTATCAAATGCACACTTAGCTGTAGTTGTTACTACCATAGGTTGTTTTGTGTTCACTGAATACTTTTGTTTTTGACATTTACTACATTTGGCTACAAAATCTCTAACATCTTTCTCTATCGTGTTCCAATAATAATATCTTTTGATGTTATTAGCCATTCTCCTAATGCCTGCGTGGCCACTTGTAGGCAATAAGTGAAAGTCATTTATTATGACACGTCTATCGTCGAGATTGTCTATTCTTTGTACTCCCCTTATTATACATACTCTTGGTCCGGACCATTTGGGAATACTTTTGATTTCTTGGGTTAACCCTTCTATAAATCTTTCATTTTCTTTACATTTCACTATGCATATTTCCTTTATATTCAATCTTTCACAAAATGATCCAAATTCTTTCACCATAACGGCTCGCGTTGATAATGATAAAGAAGATGGCTTTGTAAAAATAGTCGACGTGCTTTCTATATAAATAAAATATTTATTCTCTTCTGTCAAAAGTCTCTCTTTCTTCATTTTCTGTATATCTTTCTCTGTTCCTATCCGAAGTTCTGTGTAATTGTTCGGCTTTTTGAGTATATCCACAACTCTCGGATGATCTGTCCTCGAATCAGTGTCTATATCATCCACCGACAAATTATCACGTTCTTTATCCTTTTCTTCTTGCATTCTTCTCTTTTGTCCTCTTGTCATAACATTCATAACTTTTTCATTCATTTCCTTTAACTGTTCTGACGTAACAATCACGCGCGACAATGCATCTGCAGCTACATTGTTGCACCCTTTCACATATTCTACAGTAAAGTTATATTCTTCCAGACATAACCTAAATTTCAATAACCTACTTGATGGATCACGCATGTTGAAAAGATACACTAACGGTTTATGATCAGTCTGTATTTTGAATTTCCTTCCGAAAAGATATGGGCGAAAATACTTTACACTCCACACTATTGCCAAAAGTTCCTTTTCAATAGTGGGGTAATTTTTCTCTGCCTTATTTAAACTACGACTAGCATATGCTATCGGTCTGCCGTCACTATTGCTTAATACAGATCCTACTGCTATGCCGGACGCATCAGTTTGTAAAAGAAACTCATTTTCACTATTAAAATTTGGATATTGTAGAACTGGGTGATTCATCAATGCCTTTTTTAAATCATGGAATGCTTCTTCACATTCACTAGTCCATCTATATTCTGCATCCTTCTTCGACAGTTGATTCAAAGGATATGACACCTGAGCAAAATTTGGAATAAATTTTCTATAATAGTTTGCGAACGCCACAAATCTTTTCACTTCATCACATGTTTGTGGTCGTGGATAATTTTTCATAACCTCTATTTTTCCTGGATCAGGTAGAATACCTCTTTCTGAGACTACATGACCTAAATACAAAATTTCCTTTTTGAGAAATTCGCATTTGGTTGGATTCAATTTTAAATTAATTTTTCGTAGTCTGCTAAAAATATCAAGCAAGTTATGATTGTGCTGATCCAAATTTCTCCCAAATACTACCAAATCGTCAAGATATACCAAACATTTTTCATAATTTAGACCTGACATTGCTACAGTAATCATACGGGAAAAGGCTGATGGACTTGTTTTTAGTCCCATCGGTAGTCTCTTCATTTGGTACTGACTTTTCGAACTTGTGAAGGCTGTACATTTTCTGCTTTGTGGTTCTAATTCAACTTGATAATACCCCTGATAAAGATCTAAATGGCTGAAATACATTGCTCCTGAAAGTGAATCTAAAATATCGGTGATGTTGGGCAATGGGAATTTATCATCTTGAATTTGTTCATTGAGCTTCCTGTAATCTATTACTATACGCCATTTCTTTTCACCATTTGCATCAGACTTTTTCGGCACTAATAATAAAGGACTCGACCATTCACTACGAGTCTCTTCTATAATATCATCATTTAACATTTTCTGTATTTGGTTATCAATTTCAGATTTTTGTGCATGTGGAAGCCTATACTGCTTTGTGTAAACTGGACTACAATTTGATTTTAATTGAATTGTTTGCCGGTATATTCCGGTACAAGTTAATTTGTCTCCTTCTAAATGAAATACGTCCGGGTATTTTGCGCAAATATTTTCTATTGATATTTGTTCCTCTTTATTTAATCCATCAAGTTTCAAACACCTAAATAATGTCTTCACTCTATCAGAATTCATCACTGGTCTTTCGTACGCACACACGTCATATTCATTCAGACTACTCGTATTTATAGTAAAATAACTCAAACTCACACTTGTATCTCTTGTGTTCAAGATTTTTATTGGTAGCCTACCGTCACTTGGCCTTGATACCATACTAGCCAAAAACACACCCTCGCTCAACTCTTGTGCCAACAATACGCAATCATCATTCCTATCCGTTCGCACATAATGTATAGATTCGCTCCTAGGCGGCACTATTAAATAAGTATTCTGATGCCCCACTGTGGGCATATCAAACGTCAAAGTAATTTCTCTATTCGCGTCGCTTCGTAATCGCATTGTATTTATTTCAAAGTCCAAAACGCCATGGTATCGTTTTATAAAATCTGATCCCAGAATGCCGTCGGTTTTACACGGAAGATCCTGAAATACATAAAACTTATGACGAAATATTTCTCCTTTTGAAGTCAAATTTAGATATACATATCCGTCCGACTGTACATTTCCACCTATTCCTCTGACGCATAATTTATCCATATGTAAAGGAATGTTACCATGTTTAACTTTGTCGTACTTGATTGCCGAAAGTGAGGCGCCGGTATCAATTAACCAATCATGTTGATGTTCGCCTACACTAATTCGTACTTTGTTTATGCTATTGCACGAACAAATATAGCTAGGCACGAAAAAAATGATTCATTTCGTCGCTTGTCGAACTATCCCGATTTGTAGCGTCCGTTTCATGTTGCGTGGCGTTGATGCCTCCATTTATGTCCCTGTATGCTGATTGTCCCCTATTATGGTAAGAATTGTACCTGCCTCGATATCCACCGCGGAATGTTTGTCCTCTTTGGCCACCTCGATGATTCTGCCAATGATAATTTTGTCCGAGTTGATTCTGCGTATGCGAATTTTGTCCTCGACTGTACGTGTAGTTACCTCTGTAGGGCCTGTGTGAACCACGGTTTTGTCCTCTTACCTGGCTACCTCCGCTCTGTCCTCGTTGCGCGAAGTAGCTCGAGGCTGACCCTGACGTCGATGGGGGAGAAGCCAACTCTTCGTCCTTCGCCGCCCGAACTGCATCCTTCAGCGAGCTGTAATTACGGGCTGCGATAATGGTGCTAAGCCGGGGGTCGCGCAAACCATCTGCGAATCGTTGAATTGCCATACTCTCATTTAACGGTCTCAAAATATTATACACCTCCGGTTTACCGTCTGACTGGGAAATAGTAAGGTCGACAAACAATTTCTCTATGTTGGTGCCAAACTGGTCAATTGATTTGGAATTTTGTTTCAAATGTTGCAATTGATTTTGGAGTGATGGAGCCGACTTTTTAGTCAATAAATAGCATCTCATGTCCTGTGTAAGAGCTTTTACACTTCCATACTCCTGACTTAGCTTTATTTTGGCACTGTCCGACAAGCGTGACTTCAAAACAAAATTAATCAGAAACTTTTTGTCGTCCTCTTTTAACATCGTCTCATATAATTCAATGTTTGAAATCAAACTTTTGGTAACTTCTTCATCTCCTGTCATGGCTGGCAATAAACTACAAGCGGTCTTTAAATTAAAACCCTCCATGGTTTCTGATTTTTCACTCGTTAAACTACTAAAACTATCGCTATTGCTTGTTTCACTACAATCTTCACTTTCTATTTTCTCCTTAGCTTCTACTGGGCATAAAGACAATATTTCGTTGTATGTTTTTGTCCACTTTTTACATAAACTTTCAAATTTTAGTAGACTTTCTGGGCTTATATGGCCACTTTTTATTAATTCAGAAAAAGTTTCTATTCTACTATTATATTGATCTAATAATTCATTTGTTTTTCTTAACTCTTTCTCTATAAGAACCCCTTTCCTTCTCTTAGGACCTACTTTGACAAGATATTTCCTTATTTTTAATAACTCATCATATAAAATTTTAATTTCACTTGTCATTACAAAAGTAAAATAATTGTCAACAAATTATCTACCTGACTGTACATAGATAATAGTATCACATCACTTACCATATTTGACGGGACAGCAGAATACGGACGAATGCCATATTAAAATTTGTTTACATTACTATTAATAACTCACTTAACGTCCCTATGCACTTTTGATTCTTCGTTGTATTTGAGTACGATTCATGAGTTCGGTTTTAATGAATGTTCACATCACGGTTTTATGCACTTTTTAATTAAACACGCTGATTTTGGAGTACGATTGCTGCCGCATGGCCCTGAACACTTTTCCTGAAGCACTGTGTCACTTTTTTAATGATGAACCACGTCGCGGCTCCAGTGATGAGAATGATGAGGGCCATCAAACTATAACTTATCGACGGGATGTGCATATTGATGGTCTCAGCAATGGTAGCTGAGTTTGAGTAACCAACTTGGGTAATTATTTGTTGCTGGTCACTTGGCCCCTCTTTTGATTGTGGTTTGCCCATGTTGGGGATTATATGGTATACTGCACTGTCATGACCAACACCTCCAACCATGGGCCCAGGCAAAGGTCGCCATGAATTGAAAGAGGTTTGTAGGAGTAAATAGATGTTTATTGTACTAAAGTTTGGATAGAAGAGAGTCTAATTATCCGCAGTATAATCTTATATAGTCTTACAAATAAGGAGTCACACACACAGTCATACATGTCTATGTCGCTATGTCCGCACACTTCACGCAACTCGCAAGATATGTCCATTAGTAGGTAGTTATACGGTGGGTGACATGGAAATCCCGCGAGTTAATGGAGTCAATGACTGAGGAATTGGATTGACATCTGAGCATCTGACCTGAAATACCGGGTACCTACATATTGAAGGAATATATAAAAAAGCTTAAAGTAATTTAGGTCTTGTCTTGCGTTTGGGGTGCACCTTCACGGGCATGACCGCGACGAAAACATTGTACAGTTTATTGTACTCTTGTTAGGATACACCTTGAAATGAACGCAATCACATGGACACCGTATGAGAGGAAATCATAGACATTAATACTAGTAGACACCGCAAACACGGTCAAATGTATGAGAACCGAGCGTGTAAAATGTTTACTACCTAGACTACCTACTGTGACGTCACGCATTTTAGTGATGGTTTGACATGTTAATCGTGAAACCGATTCGAAGGCGCGCCGCCAAATTGATTTAAGGGACCGCGCCGCCGACATATCTGTGGGCACCGCCTACCAACTATCGCTTTGCCTTTTTGTCTTTTCTGTTATTTTTGCTCACGGATATTTGAAACTTAGGTACATTAAATATAAATATGAAATACAACGTGTCATCGAATAATCGCTTGATGAGGAACTAGTTTGTCAAAATCAGGAGTAGAATCGATTTCAATGACTTTAAATTTAGGTCATATTTTTGAAGAAAAAAGTTATTGTTGTGGTTTATCTGACTCTTTTTATAGCTAAGCTAACTTAGGTGCGACCGACCAGTTTAACTGACCCCTGTCTATACCCTAATCACGCTGAAACGAAGCTCGCACAGGTGGCCGTCCACCAAAAATAAAACCTGATTTCGTTTTCTTTACTAAGCAAAACAAAATGATAATTTCGTAGGTTGGAAACGAAAGGATGATATAATCTGAGATCTCACCACTTTATAAAATAAATATTTGTGTAAGTTCTGTCTGAGAACTGAGTTCTTCTACTTCTTCTTTAAATTTGGCGTGCTAACCTCTTTTCAGGTTAATTTTGCCAAGGTCAATTATTCATTATAATAATATCAAGGTCATTAACATCTTTAAAGTAATTTGTTGCTCCTTAGCTTTACTGGGGAGGATGTGAAGGGCTACAGAATACCAAGTTATTTCATTCGGACGTGAGCACCTGCCTCCCGAAAACCGAGTTATTGAATGACAGCAAAACGGTTGAAATTTGACAGTTTTACAAGACAGCCAACTTAACGGCGAAGACATTTTGAGCATTCCGGATTTGGAACTTCTCATTGAAGACGATCCTATCCCTACCGACAATAAAGTCAAGTTTCTAGGAGTGATCCTCGACTCCAGACTGACTGGGATCCCACACCTGTCCTATGTTGCCCAAAAATGTGAGAAGGGTATTAACGTTCTTCGCTCCTTATCAGGAGTATGGTGGGGGGCACACCCCTATTCTCAAAAATTAATCTACAACGCCATTATCCGTAGCCACTTTGATTATGGCGGTTTCCTTTTGGACCCTTGTAATAAAGCTGCTACCGTCAAAATTTCCAGAATTCAAGCTAAGTGTCTGAGAATAATTTCAGGAACAATGAAATCATCCCCAACTAATGCTCTCCAGGTTGAATGTGTCGATCCTCCACTTCATCTCCGCAATCAGTATTTATGTGATCGATTTTTCTTTAAGCTTGTTCAGGTTTCTTCTCACCCCTTACTCTCTAAACTCCAAAGACTCTTCCAGATCACTACGGCTCAAGGTTACAGATCCCTGAGGGATCTTCCTTGTTTACTTCGAAGTTTCATCAACTTTTTCCGTATCCGTCACCCCATATTCCATTATGAAACTTTTCCCCTCTTTTCGTTCCCATATCATTGTCTTATTTTTAAACCTCAAATCTTATTAGATTTTGGCATTCAAAAAGATTCACGTCAACCCAATAGGCAATTTAATAGAATAATTACAGAAAAGTGGTCAGAGTGGCTGCCCATATTCACGGATGCATCCAAGCTTTCCTCTAGCGGGAATGTAGGAGCAGCCGTGTGGATCCCTAAATTCCGAATTATCTTAAACTTCAAACTACCTCCGGGTTCCTCCGTTTTTTCCGGGGAGGCGACGGCAATCCTTGAAGCCATCTTGTATGCGGAATCCCATTCGTTGGATAACACTTTAATTTTCTCGGACTCCTTAAGCTCTCTTTACGCAATTTCTGCTAACCCATTTAAATCAAAACTTAATTCCCCTCTTGTACTAAAGATTCGCCATGCTCTGTTCAGATGCCTCTCTCGGGGTATCAACATTATACTGGCTTGGATTCCAGCTCACAGTGGTATTTCGGGTAATGAAATAGTTGACTCTTGTGCAAAGGAAGCTGTGGAATCTGGTGACTTATCACACTTCAATATTCATACCCAAGACTTAGTATCTTCGGCTAAGACTCGTCTGGAAAAATCATGGGAATCTTCATGGCAGTCATCTAGAACTTTAAAGGGTAGGCATTATGGCCAAATTCAACCGTTAATACCTAAAAAACCTTGGTTTTTCAAGTACAGGGAAATGCGTAAGACTGTTACATCAACTATCTGTCGGCTTCGACTGGGACACTCCTGCACGACAGTACATCTCGCTAAAATTAGGATAAGGGATAGCTCTCTTTGTGAATGCGGCCTGGCTGACGGTACTCCCGATCATTTGTTTTTTGAATGCACTAAACTTCAAACCTCATTGTATGACATCCTCCCCGGTAAGATCCCCCGTCCCGTCAATCTTAAATTCTTATTGACTCTTTCGGACCCTTCCTTTATTCACATCCTTTCTAAATTTATAACCTCTAACAAGATTAAACTGCAATTAGATGTAGAATTATGATTTTATTTATGTATGTCTTCTTTTTATGTCTAACACCCTTAATATGTAATCACTTAACATTTAAATTATATGTTAATTTGTGCTGTCCTAATTGTTGTTTGTCCGGTCCTTTTGTTATAGAGAGATCTCAACTCAAAGGAAGTTTCACCGATAACTGTAAAACGTGATCCCCTTCGTGTCATCTTCAATACGTGATATTGGCGGAATTAAGATCCCCCGTCCCGTCAATCTTAAATTCTTATTGACTCTTTCGGACCCTTCCTTTATTCACATCCTTTCTAAATTTATAACCTCTAACAAGATTAAACTGTAATTAGATGTAGAATTATGATTTTATTTATGTATGTCTTCTTTTTATGTCTAACACCCTTAATATGTAATCACTTAACATTTAAATTATATGTTAATTTGTGCTGTCCTAATTGTTGTTTGTCCGGTCCTTTTGTTATAGAGAAATCTCAACTCAAAGGAAGTTTCACCGATAACTGTACAACGTGATCCCCTTCGTGTCATCTTCAATACGTGATATTGGCGGAATTACTGTAGGGATCCACAGTAGAAGCCATCAAACCAAAAAATTGATTGATTGATTGACATTTTGAGCAAATTACGCTGTAGTGGTTAAATAAAGGACATTCTGTTTAAAAGGTAATTTCAGTACTCCTTTTAAAAAATTGATGGAAATAAATCCTTTCAAGAACACGATTATCTAGAAATGGTTTTCTCAGATTGAAATCCTTGAAAATCTTTTACATAACGAATTGGTAGATGTCCCGTTCTTCTTTAAAGCTCGGAATTGACCCGCCAGGATCGTGGACTTGGGTGCACCAAGTCGAGTCGAGGAAATCCAAGATCGAGGATTTACCAACTATCTTGTCTATATTATTTTTATTATTCCCTAAGTGATAAATTTCCGGGCTAATACACAAACCAACATTCTCATTAAAAAATATATAGTAGTCTGCAAATGTTGCCATCAGTTATACCGAGCATTTCGTGCCAAGGAATACTATACTTATTTTTATTTTATTACTAGCTGATGCCTGCAACTTCATCTGGTGTTCCTATGAAGTATCATTTACCTAGATAACGTTACCCGCCTTCTTGTTGAGTCGGATAAAACGTATCTTATATGATTATCTAGCTCACAAACTGTATCTGTGCTAAATTTCATTTAAATCCGTTAGCCCTTCTAGCGTGATTGAGGCACATACTCACAAACATCCAAACATCGCTACTTTCACATTTATAATTATTTAGTTTGATTGCGTTGCGTTCAAAATCGTAGAATAAACGAGAGAGAACTCAATTGACCGCTTTCTTCCTACATTCGTTCATTCATTCTTTCTGTAACTGTCAAAAAAGTTGGTACGGGCCGCACGTGTTTATTGTAAAATTTCAAACCTCCAAAAAGTGCAAAATGAAGGTTCTTTCTGAACACAGGACACGTATTTTGTTCGAGAAACTAACAAAATAGTAGGTATCCAGTCGGAGGCTTCAAATTTTCGTCCACTATAAACGTGTTTTGTACTTTAGTTAGGTTGTCTAATTCAACAAACTTCACTACAGCTATGGTTCGTTACACGTCGCGTCAAGTTTCTTTGGCGCTGAGCGACCTGTCACCTCTCTCTCTCTCTCATCCCACTATACTCTATACGAGAAACAGCGGTCGGTCACAGCTCGCTCAGTCAAAGAAGTTACTTTGCTGAGTGAGCTGTACAACTCGTGACGTTGCTGTTTCTGGTTTCCACGGCACATGGTATCCTAATGAAGGTCCGGAAACAATGATGTAATGCATTATATAAATATATAATCTCGTGAGCATGAGTGAATCACCAATATCTCCACCTGTTTCTCCCATTGTTGTTAACTACCAAACTTATCCAATTTTCAGTATCGGAGTCAACGTCAAACTACTAATAGATCGACCGGACGGTATCTACTGCTTTCGTGAGAAGAAGGACCGAGTTTACTACATATCAGAGCGCCTGCTTCAGCTAGCTCAGACCGTCAAACCAGACCACCTCATCTCAGCGGGAACCTGCTTTGGAAAGTTCACAAAGACGAACAAGTTCAGGCTTCACATTACTGCATTGACTTATATTGCTCCATATTCCCCACACAAGATTTGGGTAAAGCCATCCTCGGAACAGCAGTTTTTGTATGGTCACCATGTGATGAAGAGTGGTAAGTCTTAGTTAGAGAGGTTAGGAATCTTGCATAACTGGGATAATTTGCTTTGTAAGCCCTTCCATTTGCTCAATTACTTATTGGGTGTAATGGCTCATAGTCGACACAGTGACATCCTCTGTGACGCTGAGGTAGTGTTTCTGCCTACCAGGCGAGAGGTCCCGGGTTCAATCCCGCCTGGGGATAAAGAAAAAAAAATCCCCAGGGTCTTAGATGTTTATATGTATATGATGTAGCTGTTTCTGGTTCCCACGACACAGGGTATCCTTGTGTGGGGCCAGAAGCAATGTATGTTCTTGTATATAAATGTTTGTTTGTTTACAGTTAATATCTCGAAAGAGCAGTAATAGGATTAACTTTTGACCACCATACATAACGTGACCATATGTCCCTCTTTGGGCGGCTTTCAGACAGTCTGTCCCGCTGTCCCCTGAAAGATCAAAAATGTCCCGCTTTAGCAAATAGATCAAAGGTTATTTTAAATGGACCTACATACAATATTAAAGAAAGTTTTGAGGTAATAAATATAAAAAACACCGAATTAAAAACCTTCTCTTTGAAGTTGGTTAAAAAAGGAGTTAAAACGTAGAAGAAAAAAGGGAACCCTTATCTTTCTGTCAGTCTGTCCATCTGTCAAGCCCATTTTTCTCAGGTCTGTGGTCCCTTGGAGCTGTAATAAAAATAATTTTCTAATTAAATTCATACATAAACTGTCAACCTAAGACTAGAAAAGATACTCTGTGCGAGTATAAAAACCGGTCAAGTGCGAGTAGACGTCGGACCCGCACACGAAGGGTTCCAAACCACTGTGCATGGATAAACCTAAAACAACAGTCTTTTGCATGGGTATACCTTTATAATTTTTAATAATAAAATTAAATAGTAGGACTACATTCAAGGCCATCGAAACATTGAAAAATAATTTTGTATATGTAGTATGTAATATTGAACTATGTACTCAGTAAAATACTCTTTGCTCATTGAACCTGGTAGTGGATATAAATTGAGTAACTTATTTAAATTAAATATGATAAATAATTTTATTTTATTTATTATAATTCGAATGAGTTATTAATCGAATAATGAACAAAAAACTAAGCACAAAACTTAATATCTGCATTTAAAGATCTTTTCCGATAAGATCGGGGGAGAGTACATTTTTCACCAATAAACAAATAAAACAAAATGGCTAAGTAAATGGCCATACCAATAATTTCTTATATGGGTACTTCTTTTCATTCTTAAAAAGTTATGTTTCATTATTTGTTGTTGTTATAGCAGCAAGACAAATACACTCTACAAAAATGTCAGCTCTCTTTCGGTTGATCCAATAGAGCCCGGTGACGGACTGACGGACGGACAGACAGACGTACAGCGGAGGCTTAGTAAACCCTAAAAAACACGCAGAAGTGCACTTATGTTGCCATAATAGACTACTCTCACACTATGGCGTCTTTAGATAGACAAACCAAATATGTTTTTAATAAACCGGCCAAGTGCGAGTCGGACTCGCACACGAAGGGTTCCGTACCATTATCTATAAAAACGGCAAAAAAAATATACCTGTTGTATGGGGGCCCCACTTAAATATTTATATTATTTTCATTGAACCATTTATTTTTAAAGTAAATAATATAACCCAATATTTTGTGTATATTTCAAGCGTCTAGCGGAAAGAAGTTTTACTTCAAAAACTATTTGTGCGCGAGTCTGACTCGCACTTGGCCGTTTTCTTTTTTTAATCCACTTCGTCCCGCTTCGCCGAAAAAAAGTTATGGTCACATTAACCATATATATCAAATACAAAATGTGTCACTCACACACCAAACGTGTTTGTAATGCTATGCAAAATACAACTTCATTCATAAGGTCTCTTGTCATAATAAATGTTGAGTTTCGTATTGATACAGCAATATTTAACTAGTTATAGTACTAGAATGAGTAACATACCTATTTATACTTTGCTTACCGACAATACTAATAAGGAGCTTACAGATCTACCTGAAATTCATCAAAAAAAATGTCCTACTATTCAATAATCTAACATCCTTAGATAAGGGAGAACAAGTAACATTCCAAGCAACTACGATTTCCGAAGCTAACCGACCGAATCAAAATTTATGAAAAAGCGGCCGCACGGTACTATACAATGTCTTTCTTCGTTAGCGCCATAACACGAATCCTGGATGGAGCAGCTACATTTTCGATAAATGAGGAACATAATTTTGAACTAGATTTCAGCGGCAAAAGAACAGTGATGTGTTTATTTAATTTTATTTCTAAAATTGCGTAATAGCGTTTTTTAGAGGGACTGGTTAGTGTACTCTCTGCGTGCTTTTGATACCACTTATGTAAAAAGGCATCGTAATATATACATATTTTATCTTCATTCCAGGTCTTGGCCGTATAACGGAAAACACTCCAAAACATCAAGGAGTGGTCATTTACTCTATGGCAGACCTTCCCCTCGGCTTCGGAGTTGCCGCCCGGTCCACAACTGACTGCAGAAATGCTGACCCACTGGCTACCATTGCATTCCACCAGGCTGATATTGGAGAGTATATCAGATCAGAGGATACTTTGACATAGTGCTAATAAATGATTGAATTAGGTTATGTTCAGTCTTTTAATTTTAACGGGACATACTTGCGTTATATTTGTTTGTTTCCCACAAAAATAATTAACAAACATACAAACCACCCACTAATACACTAATAGATTCAAGTCAGGTTATTGGTCTCCACAATAATGAAAACACACATAATACTTACTCATACAATTTATTAATATTAAATCATTTACATCCAGTAAATAATATCCTAGTGTAGCGCTGTGCTCAGCTAAAAACCTTTGTACATGCCGAATGCCTAATCGACACTTACATTCACACACATTCATACACACCTATACATTTCTGCTACACATATGTGTAACTTAGTCATACATAACAATAGGTAATCTTAAAATAACTAACTACGCGCCTAAAGTAGTTTTATATTTAAAAATAAGGAAATACAACTTTTCAAGTGTTTCTGATTTGATTAGGATAGGACTTTGGTTTGGAGATATATTGTAAAGAAACGACTTCATTAAAATACAAAAAGATAACAGCATAATCCACATTTTACCAAAGAAATAAAGTTATTGTATTACTATCCGAAAATATATAAGTTATAAGCAAACTCCAACATAATCAGTTACTAACACTGCCAAAGGCAAAAATGTAAAATTATCAAGCTATTTTAAAACATCAAATACAATTATTTGAAACTGCTTAACATTTTGTCTCACAAAATTGTCGAACCAATCCTATCCTTATAATTTCGTACATAGTCCAATTCACTCCAGAATCGCCGATATAACTTGCGATTTAAACACCGACGTATTCAGATACATTGGGTGATGATGTTCCCTCTACTTTTGACGCATCGGCTCACCATAGGAGGTGGACAATGTCTTTAATACAGGTATATTTTAACACGAGTCAGGAAATCGTCGTACTACCAGTTATGTATAAACTTGATTGAACTTACGCCACCAAATGGCTCTGACGGGAACAATTTTTGGCGCCTATTTTTTTACAGGATTCTGCAAACGTCTTCAAGTTTGGATAACAACAAAGGAGTTAAGTTCGTGATGTGAAAATGTATGTAATTTACTATGCGACTTCGAATTTAAATATTCTCGCAGATTGTACGAATCGTATTGTATGTATTGTAAAGATATCATTGTTAAATGCATTAACAACATAATTCCTGACTCGAGTTACAAATCTAGCTATATTACAATGTCGTCCGCTAGTAGAGGTGAGCTTAGTGCTTCTTGGATCATTTCTTGTCTGCGTTGGCGGCGGCGTTGCCCGCGCCGGCGGCGTTCGCGTTGCCGTAGTTCTAAAATCGTACATATAGTAACAGTGATTATTCCGTAATAGCCGTGCGGGTATATCTTAGGCGAAGGGAATCATAATACAATATAGTATCATGATATATGAATGAATGAATGGAGGGCAGTAATACTCGAGAGTGGGTTTATAAATGGAGCCGAAGGCGAGTTTCATAATAATATCACTCGAGAGTTTTAATGCCTAATTATATACAGTTACATACACTAGTTTATCTACACACATATCGTAAGCTCTCTTTGATGTGTTCAGGAATCGCATGTTTGACCGGCATTGTGGCTCTGCAGTTGTTTAGCTCGTTTAGTAGTACCAACTTCACTGACAAACTAGGGGCGGCACGCAGGCGGGCGTCGGCGTTCGAAATTTGAATTCGTAACGTGCGGTTTTTACCCGACTACGGCGACCGCCAAAAGGAAGGGTAATGATTTTGGCAGTCTATGTATGTATGTGGGTGGGTATGTATGTATGTCCACTCGTAGCGCCTACACTACTGAACTGATTTTAGTAAATGAGGTGTCAATAGATTTGTAATAATTCTGCGGGTGACATAGGCTATGTAGATCTGATGTGGCGCCCTCTAGCGGCCATGAAAAACTCTGTTTAGTTAGGTAAATGTTTGGTACTCATGAACTATGATAGCTAGAGAGTTGAAATTTTCACAGATGATGTGTTTCTGTTGCCGCTATAACAACAAATACTAAAAACAATAAATAAATAAAAATATAAGTAAAAAAAACTATAACCCGACTACGTGAGTTAAGAGGTTTAAAAAGTGCGAAACAAGGAAATAATTCAGAAAAAAGTCAAGAAATGCGAAGGTACAAAAATGGTCGAGGTAGAGCCGTGGTCGCACCTACTGTATTCTCATTCTCCACGAGACCACGGCTCTACCTCGACCATTTTTGTACCTTCGAATTTCTTGACTTTTTTCTGAATTATTTCCTTGTTTCGCACTTTTTAAACCTCTTAACTCACGTAGTCGGGTTATAGTTTTTTTTTACTTATATTTTTTTGTACGCAGTAAAGAGGGTTTATGATACGTGTGTAGATAAATGAGTTTTTACCAAGTAGTTCAACATTATGCTAATCGTAACGTGCGGTTTTTGTACGCAGTAAAGAGGGTTTATGATACGTTTGTAGATAATAGTAGTTTTTGGAACTGCTACATAATGGAGGGCATTAATACTCGAGAGTGGGTTTATGAAACGAGCCAGAGGCGAGTTTCATAATAACATCACTCGAGTTTTAATGCCTAATTATGTACAGTTACATACACTAGTTTATCTACACACATATCATAAGCTCTCTTTGATGTGTTCAGGAACCGCATGTTTGACCGGCATTGTGGCTCTGCAGTTGTTTAGCTTGTTCTGTAGAACCAGCTTCACGCAGGCGGGCGTCGGCGTTCGAAATTTGAATGTCAGTACCGACTTCACGAGACAAACTAGGGGCGGTACGCAGGCGGGCGTCGGCGTTCGAAATTTGAATGTCATAATATGTAGAAAAATTACAAATTATGTCAATGTGTAATTTTTTAGATAAGAAATGAGTTTTTACCAAGAAGTTTAGCATTATGCTGATCGTAACGTGCGGTTTTTGTACGCAGTAAAGATGGTTTATGATACGTGTGTAGATAAAATAATTAAGATGTTAAAATGAAATGAAATAGTACATAATGCAAACATTTTGAGGTTACTTTTAATGTAATGTAGTGTTACCTGATAGTATTGAGCCCATAGCGCTTGTTGGTCCTGCGCGTTACCTGCCTGCTGCCCGGCTTGCTGTCCATATTGTTGCTACAATACAAACATTTATTTTACATATTTATTAAGTTTTGGTTGTTATAGCCTCGGTCACACACAGCGAACAGACCCAGCAAGTGCATTCTCCACTGTCACACAGAGAACAGTCACTGCGAGCGCATTCTTCGCTGCCTATCTGTAACACACAGCAAACAGTCGCTGCGAGTACATTCTTCTCTGCCTACCTGTCACACACAGTTCGCTCTGTTGGTTTCGAGTGGCTATTCGCTGAGTGTGTATGAGACTTTGCATTTAGTCACAATTCACAAAGGCGTCAGAGTAATTGGATAGACTTCGTCAGCGGAGTGGACTTTTTGCAGTCCGTCCTCGATCGACTATAGAGGACAGTCATCCGTGATGTGGGCCAAGCTCTGAATAGCTCCGCAGGAGCAGAAAAGATAAAGAAGAGATACGATGTAGTGGTTGGCACCGACCGCATATCCCTGCTGCTGCTGCTGCCACTGCTGCCACTGGTACCACTGCTGCGCCGTGTAGCCGCCCGCGCCGCCCCACTGCCCCGCGCCCGCCGCCCCGCCCGCCCCCGCCCCTGCCCCTGCCCCCGCCGCCGCCCCGCCTGCTCCCCCTGCCGCGACCTGCTTGCCGCCGGCGCCCTGCTGCTGCGCGTTCCAGTTGTTCCACTGGTTGTTCCAGTTGTGCCAGGCTGCTGTGACAGAGAAACGTGTTGGGATCTTCTTAGTTCCTCAAATGATAGTTAAGAAAGGTAGGGTCGAGCAACGTTCAACGAGGAATGAGGCCACCGTGAGCTCTCTGGGTGGAGCTAGAGCGGACCGCCCAGGATCGTGTATCAAGCAAATTAAGCAGCAGCATAAAGGGTCTTGATTGCGTTGACCTAGAAGTTAGATTTTTTCACAACTTCAAAGGATCACAGACCTGAGTAATTGATATCAATTTCAACTCGGTACCTACACACTTTCTTGAGAAAATAGTCTTGACAGATGGACAACGAAGTGATCTAATAAGGGGTCCTTTTTTTAAGGTACTGAACCCTACAAAGAAGCTAACCAACTGGGATATTGTCTCACCTTGGTTCTGCTGGTTCCAGTTGCCCCACTGGTTCCACTGGTTGCCCCACTGGTTCCAGTTTTGTGCTTGGTTTTGCTGGCCGTCCTGATAACAATATATAAAACTAGTCTGAAACTGTCTGTCTGAAACTATTTAGACCAATAAGCAGGCCCAATTGCATACTAAATGTGGGAAATGTTCAAGCCCCCAGTCACGCAAATTGGTGTATTGAACATCTGTATCAACATTTTTGATTAGTTTGCAATGATTGTGACGGCGACTATTACGAAGTATGTAGGCGACGTTCGGGTGCCCTCGAATGGCTCACGTACCCGCATTGGTGAAACTGCGGTTGCACTGGCAACACAACAACAAGCCTTTGTATCGCGCCGCGTCTTGTCAAACGCCGCGTAAACGAAAAACGCCGCGTACGCCCGCAAGTTCTTTTCTTTTTCAGTGCTAGCTAACTTGCGGCTATTATCGGCATTCGCATATTATTTTAATATCGACAATTGCGTGCGTGTGGTGAGTTAAATGTTGCACCACGCACGCACCTTCCCCTGCGGGCCGGGCCCCCCGTGACCGCCGTGTCCGCCGACGCCGCCGGGTCCGCGGTGGGGTCCGCCGCGGTTGTTCTGCAGCTGCCCGCCGCGCTGCCACGAGCCCGCGCCGCCTTAACACACAAATAATCTTTAATTAGCCAATTATGTTGAACGGGTTAATAATTCTGGCAGGGACAGTAACTGGATGGGTGAACTTCTCGAGCGCTTTCATATTCCGGACGACACGTTAAGCTGGTAGGTCCCGCAGTAACAATTATTAGGATAATATTATAGTGTATGTGGTAATACATAGTAGAAAAACTGTCAGTGTCCGTAATAGTTATTAGTCCGACACCCCTACGTCACCTGCACTCAGGCAGTGTAGATGAATATCACTCGACAAACTTCTGTCCTCGCTAATGAGTACAGCAGCTCAAGAATACATACATACATACATTCTCGGGTACTCATATTCGAGTATTTACTTTAAAATTTATAAATAAGGATAAATACTCCCTTTCTACTCGATAAATATACAAAAGTGAGAGTATTTAATACTCAAACGCTCGTTTCTACTCGTTAAATATTTGAAAGTGAGAGTATTTACTTCTATTTTTTTTCTTTACAACTAACTATTACGCATATATTTTGCTTTATCGTTTCATGTACACAATTTTTTACTCCCTATGAATGTTTGCATGTGCCATGAGAATTTTTTAAATATATCTACTCCTGGTATTGAGTAAAAACTCGGTAAATATTTGTCGCCTTATTCATAAACGTCTAATAAACCTATGTTAACTATAATGCCGTTACTATATTCGTTTGTCTTTGTCTATCACATTGAAATTTGTGTTTGTGAGAAAAGGACAAAGCACATTTTAGCAATAACTTTTATGAATAAGGAGGTTAGTGTTTACCCATATGGGTATTTACTCAGCATTTATTATTTTGAGTATTTACTCATAGTGCCCATCTCTTTGTCAGTCAACATAGAGATATAGGTACGGTCCGACGGACGACCTCTGTGGCGTTGCGGTTCCAGGCTCTGCCGTCCAAGCGAGAGGTCCCTGGTTCGAATCCCGGCTGGGGAGGAAGATTAAAAACCTCAGGTCTGGGATGTTTATATGTGTGTGATGTCGCAGTTTCTGATTCCTTCGACACAGGGTATCCTAGTGTGGGGCCAGAAGCAATGAATATAAATGTGTAGTCACCAGGCGGCCCCCGCTTGTCCCCCGGGCCGGCGCCGGGCCGCTCCCCGCGCGCGAACCGATCCGCACCGGGTGGCGGGCCGCGGTCGCCGCGCACACCGCCCCCGCGTTCCCGCTCGCCCCCGCCCCCGCCGCCTCCGCCCCCGCCCCCACCACGTCCGCGCCCGCCGCCCCCGCCGCCGCGGCCGAAGTTGTCGCGGTTGTTGAAGGGGCGCCCGCCGCCGAAACCGTCGTTGCTGCTGTAAGACAAGAGATTACAGTTAAAATCGGATGACGGTCGACTTCGTTTCTTCAAACAAGTTCGTCGGCGGAAACATACAATTTGAGTTTTACGAATTAGTCTCAGACTTCTCCAGGCGCAGTGCCGACGGTATATATACTTATAAAACTGAAGTACTAACCAACTCACTGACGGACTGACTCACAGACTGATATACATAACACACATCCTTAATCACTAGTCTTAGAGATATGAAATTTATATAGCCATACCTTATATAGCGTAGGGTAGCAGCTCTGGAGGAATTTGGTGAAATTGAACCACTAAGGCTCTAAGGAGGGGAAGCAGGAGAATAAGGTTGTATGTAAGTCAAAAACTACTTGACTTATGAAGCTGTAATTTAACAGATAAGTAGTTTATACAAGTGAGACGTCAGTCATAAACTAACGCGTTAGTTGATCAGCTATCGACAGATAAGTATACCAGACCGACAGGGTTTAGAATTTAAGTTTCTTTTGTTCTTACATGTCTACCTAACACGAAGTCTATCTGGGGGCTTCGCTGCTTTCGCCCTCTCTAGTCTTCACCTAAGCTACCGCAGTGTTTTCTCTGGTATTTTGATTGTAATTCAAGTTTACTACTTAACAGTTATAACCATTATTTTATTAACTAACGCGTCATATAGTAAGCAGTACGCTAAAGTTTACTATCTGTCGATAGTTGACTAACGAGAAAAAAACTTTCTTCTTTACTTTTAATGGCGGTTTAACAACAAGTTAATATCGCCAATGTCAAGTGTCATCTCTTTCTTTTTTTTCCTTTTTTTTAAAAGCTTCATCTTCCATCAAAGTTTCAGTAATGGCACGCAAATATTGCAGTTAGTTAATCAACTAACGGTTTTGACAATCTTACGGTGACATATCGATATTTGCCCATTTGCCCCCACAAGAGGAAAAAGGGGGGGAAGTTTGTATAAAATCAGAAATTATCGACCGAACAGATGAATCTGTTAATTTAGCAGATACGAAGTTGAACAATCAATGCAGACGATCAGCTCAGTCAAAGAATTAAAAAATTCTGCCGCCCCGTTGGAAAGGAAGGGCCTCCCCCTTCCTTTTCCAACGGGGCGGCAGAATTTTTAGAGTTGTATGAAACTGTTTAGTTGCGTGTCAGATAGATGTAGGGGAGCAGTCCAAATGGCTAATGTCGCTTTAGCGACAGGGAATATTACTACGGAAATATACACGATACATACCGGCCGCCCCACCTGTCGCCGCTGCCGAACCGGCCGCCGCCCCCGCCGCCGCCGCCCTGGCTCCGGCCGCCCCCACCCCCGCCCCCGCCGCCAGCTCCCCACCGGCCCGCGTCGCGCCCGCGCTCGCCGTCGCGCCCCGGCGGGCCCCAGCGACTGCCGCCCCCACCGCCCCCGCCGCCGCCGCCGCCGCCGCCACCCCAGCGGTCTTCTGCGAAGGCGATAATATTACTCTAGACACTCGGATTATTCGACTTGCCGGTAACAACCCGCCTTTTCCCATACTACGTGTGCCAAGTGCCTCTCCACACCTAAAGGTTGGCGCTCCTCATACTCCTCCCTATTCTTCCCCAATTGCATCAGATGTTCTACACTGGCCACTCCCGCCCATTCTCTCAGTCTCTCGACTTTTCCCCTCTACTTATCTCAGCGTCCCACGTTTGGGCAGGTAATTTAAATACTCCATTTTGCGTGACAGGAGGCTAATCCATCGCTGCAGCTAGTCAAAATGAATCTCGAACTCTGTATCCCCGCCCCCGGCTACCAAGAGCTGCAAGTCTTTCAGTTCTTTCAGTGGGCAGATAAAGGGATGATGTCATCGCCATAGCTAATAACGCGGGAGGCTCAGGACCGAAGTAGATGACGTGCTAGAGAACATGCCTGCACCCAGCACTGAGTGAATGTGGTCTAACTGATGACCCATGGTCCCACCTCTCAGACTCATTCCTACAATATCTGAGTACCTATATGTCATATCTGACGAGGTCGGTCCCTTCAGAAATGTTCAAAAAGGGGTCGGCTGAATAATAACTTACAGTTTCTGTCAAACGAAAGCAAATAACCATGTCTCGTGATCGCGTTCCTTTACAGCGATCGTGACAGACTGCCAAACAAGCCTACACTAGAGTCTCTGAGCAAGTGTCAGCTCTATCTCTCTCTCTCTCTCAGCCCTCCTTGCCACGTGCGAGAAACAGAATCGGAGCTCGCTCTGAGCCAAAGAATTTCACACACTCCAGGAGCACAACTGCACAAGCCGCCTGACTCACCTCTATCCCGACTGCCGAAGTCGCGGCCGCCCCTCCGCTCGTCCCTGCCGCCCCTCCTGTCGTCTCGCCCCCGCTTGTTGGGCGGCCCCTCGCGCGACTGCGAGCGCTCTCTCTTCTCCCTCTCTCGCAGCACGCCGGCCGCCCGCGCCTCCTTCTGGAACCCTTCGAGAACCTTCTTCGCGTCCTCTTCGTTCAGCTCGGCGTAGATCACTTCGTCCACCCACGCCCCCTTCTCCGGCAGCGTGAAGTTTGCTGCGGGAGAGAGATGTTCGCAATGAAGTCTTACGTTTTTGTTGGGGTTAGTTGTTTTCGGCGGTGTTGTTTTCGGCCTAACCAACCTTTCATGTCCATGATGGCACCGTCAGGGACCTCCTTGCCGTCGGCCTCTTCGCGTTTCTTCTGCCTCTCCTCGTAGGTGGGCTGGTCCGGGATAACTACGACGGCGACCCGACGGTAACCGTCGAACTCTCGCAACTTGCGCCTCTGAGCCGAGGGGAATACGTTCGTCTGTCGAAACGAATACGGCGGCGGTTTCGAAACCGGGGCGATAGGCGACAGTCGGCGCGGCGCAGGCGAGATCCCAGCGGATGATGTGAAGCAAAACATTTCTTTTATTATAGTAACACGTTGCATTCGTGTTGTGTTAGACTTAGAACAGTCGCAATAGAGATCCTCAGACGCTTTTATGGAATTTGGCAAAGGCACGTGCGGCCGGCAGTGGCACTTACCCGTATGCGTTCCTGTTAACGGAAGCTGTGTGATATCGATACATAGCTAGCTGTTCGGAAAGTATGAACTTAGGTCTAATACTAAAACATACCTTATGGAGATGAAGATAAACATATAGGGTGTCGTATGGAGATATCTAGATAAAAAGGTTAGTTAACATAGTACAATAGAGATGATTTTCGCATACACATACATAAGGCTCCGTGCATTGGAAGGTGGGTATCGCCGTATAAAGCCAGATAGGTCACTTCGCCAAACCGATTTCATTTATCACATCCGTCGTTTCCGATCTCGATTGTTCCTGATTTAAGTGTAACTGCCCAACATAGCTCACAAATAACACACAAAATTTGCTGGCTTTCACATTTGTCAACGAGTTACAGGAAAGAGTCTCACCTGGTCCAGTATAAAGTTCCTGCGACGCCCGCTAGCGAATTCCAACAGTTTAATCACGCATTTAGCGCATTTGGAGACCATGGCGTCCCACCGCCCTTCGTAGGTAGCCCGGAAAGGCTTACAGTCCACCTATAGACGATGTCAAGTATACAGTAACAGACAATGACTGTCGCGGGAGACTTAGCGCTAGCCTTACAGAGTAGAGTACGTGAGAATATGATACCAGGGATCCATGTGTTTGTGTTTGTTCTCGCGCAGTAACGTAGGATTTCTCCTTCGCTTCTCTGCGCTAGTTGGCTCACTCGTCTCCGCTGGTATCAATACAGATATCTACGTCACTACCGTCGGTGACTCAGTCACTTGCTTACAAAGCTGATGGTTTTTAGCTAGATTTTTTTTTGTTGTAAAATATGTTGTTCATATTTGCACCCTGTTGAAAATACAGACGTTGATTAGTATCAGTGGTAACATTTGTGTGGTATCGTAGTCTTTTTATCGTATCGTACCTTTGTATTAGCTGAAAAGTAAACATAGATTAGATTTTGTGTGTGTATTGTGAATTGTATGGTGTGGTTACAACCATTTGGTTTGGTAGCGGTTGAAACAAGTACAATTAAGTAACATCTAAGAATCGATTTAACTACCAAATCACAGAAAGTTGTTGTACCAGATATATCAAGGACAGGAAAAGAACACTGATTGATCAGGGTGACCCTGTTTATAACTCAGTCAACTAGTCTGCGGATTGGCCTCAGTCGTTAGACGACAAGATGAAGCTCCAATCCCAGACTAACCGACCTAGTTACAAGTTAGACATTACCTAGTCCAACATAGTGTCACAGGGCCCCCACTTTTCCCGCCCTCGAATGAGTGTATGAGTGAACGACCTCACTCGCGAGAGAGTGAATGACAGGGTGAATTAACTCACTCGCCTGTGACAATGATCTCACTCGTGGGCGAGTGAGTGAATAGCCACGCTCGTGAGTGAATAGCCTCACTCGTGAGAGTGACTTCACTTGCGAGTGAATGACTCCGTGACTGAGTGAGTGAGTGAGTGATGTATGGCACGTACCTTCATGTTGTCCTGCAGCGCGCCAGTGCTCAGCACGTTGTACCGGCGCTGCGGGTGTGCAGCTGCGTGCGCGCGCGCCCAGTACGTCTTGCCCGCGCCCGGCATGCCCACCATGAGGATCACCTGACGGAGAGGGTATTGTTAGCCCCATGCTCACTCTGGGTCCCTAAGAGCGGGCGCGCACGGATGTCTTTTTATATATATGCTTCAATCTCCTTCTCCCTGTTTCGCTTGGAAAAGGAAAGGACGACTGAAGCACTGTCAGTGTCACGGGTGACAAAAAGGTCACCTAAGCGCGCCGCGCTCTGAGGAAGCGTTGCTGTAATATTGCGCCATCTGTAAAGCGTCTAATGACGTCAGTATAGCCTGTCGAAACAAGGCGGCGTGGTTAGCGAGACCGCAATCACGCAAACATCCGCAATGAAACATTGAATGCTCCCAATATATGCAAATACCGCGAAGATTTGCGATGTAGAGAAGAGGCCTATGCCTAGCCGATGTGAGCTGAGCATGATGACGATGATGGATGTTTATATCTATATCTGCTCATTGCTCCAGGGACACAGTAGCAGCAAGTTCAGAAATGTAGCAACGATGTTGTGGCTCCGTAAGTTTAGTGTGCATGTAGTGAGTGGCTCTGGTGTGCTGCCCGACAGACAGCTTTCATCTTATCGAGTCTTAGGAAATCAGAGCAATAGAGCCCACACGAGGGTTTCTCTCGAACGTCGACACGTTACCAGTGTACGAGCAGGCGACATTTCCACAATATACAGCCTGAGAAAAAGAATCTAATAATAGGGCAGGTTCATATCCTAGCTCGCAGTCGGCGGCGGTGGCGGATCATATCCTACCTCGCAGTCGGCGGCGGTGGCGGGTCATATCCTACCTCGCAGTCGGCGGCGGTGGCGGGTCATATCCTACCTCGCAGTCGGCGGCGGTGGCGGGTCATATCCTACCTCGCAGTCGGCGGCGGTGGCGGGTCAATTCCTACCTCGCAGTCGGCGGCGGTGGCGGGTCATATCCTACCTCGCAGTCGGCGGCGGTGGCGTGTCATATCCTACCTCGCAGTCGGCGGCGGTGGCGGGTCATATCACACAACCATATGGGCTATCTCTACGTCTCGTTTGAGGCAATATTCAAAAAATTTAAGAGACTTAATACTAAAAAGGGAGGCGGCCCGGATGGTATCCCGCCTGTCTTTGTTAGCAACTGTGCTGAAGGTATTGCGATTCCCTTACACATTATTTTAAATTTTTCACTGTCGGCCGGAGTTTTCCCAACAGCATGGAAGACTACAATCGTGGTAACCATTCCTAAGTGCAGCAACTCAGCTGATATTTCTAATCTCTTTAACGGATCACCTTAATCCTATCTTAATTCCCGAGCAGCACGGGTTCAGAGCCAAAATGTCCACAGAATCAAATCTAGTCAGCTATGTTTCTGAATTGTCTGTAGCTCTCGATAAAGGTCAGCAAAGTGACGCGATTTATACAGACATAAGTAAAGCTTTTGACAGGGTTGACCATCGTTTATTAATTCAAAAACTACACAAAGTGGGAATTCATGGACCTATGCTCGACTGGTTCTTTTCGTATCTCCACGGGCGATTGCAAAAGGTCGTCGTATGTGGTTCAGAGTCTAGTACATTTGTAGTAACGTCTGGAGTCCCATAGGGTTCTCACTTGGGTCCAATTTTATTTTTGATAATCATCAACGACCTAGGTACTGAAATACAACATTCGCATTTTTCCTTGTTTGTCGATGATCTCAAGCTCTATAAGATAATTCAGAACTCGTCGGATTCGGTTCTGTTGCAGGAAGATCTCGACAATATAACTATATGGTCAGTTGATGACAAACTGCCTCTCAACAGCAGTAATGCAAACATATAACATTTTGTAGGAAGAAACATCTCTTTGTCTCATCTTACCATATCAACTGAAAGCAATTAGTGGAGGTGGAGACTATTAGAGACCTCGGTGTCGTTCTTGATTCGAAACTCAATTTCAACAGTCATATCGATGCCATTGTTAGTAAATCTCTAAAACTGTTGGGTTTTGTGTGGCGCAATTGTAAAAAGTTTAAAAGTATTACTCCAATGAAAGTGCTTTACTGTGCCTTAGTTCGTAGTAACTTAGAATACTGTGCAAGTGTGTGGAACCCTCATTATCAGTGTCAAATAGATAGAGTTGAAAGAGTCCAGAAACACTTTCTTTATCTGACGACCCGAATGGCCGAGTCGGCAGTGACCCTACCTACGAACCCAAGGGTCCCGGGTCCGAGTCCCGGTGGGGGCTAATATTGGTTTGATGAGAACGGATGTTTGTACCCTAGTCATGGTTGTTTATCTATATAAGTATAATATTTATCTATATAAGTATGTGTATCGTTGTCTAGTACCCAAGATAGAGGGAATCCTAGTTTGGGGCTAGATCAATGTGTGTAAAATAGTGTCCAAGGTATTATTATTTTTATTATTATTATTATCTTCTAGTTGCACATGTGAAAAGATTTGACCTAACCTTACTTTAATATGTATTCCCTTGAGAGCAGAAGGTGGATTTTTGACCAACTTCTCCTGTTCAAGATCGTTTCTGGACTCATAGATTGTCCAAAATTACTGTCTAGTATTAATTTCACTGTTCCTCGCTGCGGATCTAGACTAAAAAAATATAGACCATTCGCCCTTACTAAAAGTAAGACTAATGTCGGATCTCTTAATGTATTGAAACGCATTTGTAATCAATTTAATATTCTATTTGGTATTGAAGACATTGATTTATTCAACGGTAGTTTTATAGTTTTCGTAAACAGTTATTTAATTAAGATTTAAGACACCTAAAATTGCTTAGATGTTTTTGTTTACTTTAATAATTTTATAAAAAAAAAATACTTAGTTAAAGTTTATTCTAGTAGCATTAATATAGAATTACCTAGTTTAGCGTACACTTTTCATGTAACCTGTGCATGCAATGTTTACCTGTAATTGGATGTACCCATACTTCTTTCAAAACTTTACTTGTCTGTAGACTTCTGTCTAAGGTGTATCATCTGTTGGTAAACATAATAAATAAATAAATAAATAAATAAATATCCTACCTCGCAGTCGGCGGCGGTGGTGGGTCATATCCTACCTCGCAGTCGGCGGCGGTGGCGGGTCATATCCTACCTCGCAGTCGGCGGCGGTGGCGGGTCATATCCTACCTCGCAGTCGGCAGCGGTGGCGGGTCATATCCTACCTCGCAGTCGGCGGCGGTGGCGGGGCGGCGCGGGCCCGGCAGCAGCTCGCTAGCGGCCGCGATCAGCACGAAGCCAGGCAGCAGGCACGCCTCCGCGCCGTCCAACTCTTCCGTCACATTATACCTGAGGACAGAAACACAAGCGATACTCTTTAGAACAGCGCGTGGCAAACATCTCGGTTGACGAACTCTGTGGCGTTGCCCTTCGAAGCACTGCCTTCCCAAGCGTGAGGATTCGAATCCCGAGTGAAGAGAAAAATAATCCCCAGGTCTTGTTTATATGTGTGTGACAGCGCTGTTTGTGGTTCCCACGACCCAGGGTATCCTGTTTGGGACCAGAAGCAATTTATGAGCATATATATATATATATATATTAACTTAGTACATAACAATTTATATATACACAGTCAGGTCATAAGTTCTGTCACACAATAAAAACTTTTGAATTTAGAACGCTGGCCACAAAAAAGTTTATTGAATTAGAATTTCGAATTTTTCATGAAAATAAAAATGTGTACTTTTTAGAATTTTCCTCATTTTTAAATATGGAGTGGACACTTAAAGAAGACCGTGTCGCAGTTATTGCGTTGCATCGTTGCGGTTACGCGCCAATTCAGATTTTCGACTTACTGAAAAATTTGAATAAAACCAAAAGATTCGTTTATCGTACCATACAACGATACAATGAAGACTCTAGTGTAGATGACAGGTTAGGAAGTGGTCGCCCTCGCTCTGTTAGGACTCCAGCAGTGATAAAAGCTGTGAAGGCGCGAATTCAAAGAAATCCCATACGTAAGCAGAAACTGTTGGCCCTTCAGATGGGGTTAAGCAGGACCACGGTGAAAAGGGTGTTAAATGAAGACTTAGGGCTTAGGGCATATCGAAGAAAAACAGGACATCGTTTGGACGCTCGTTTAATGGACCTGAGACTGAAGAGATGCCGCGCTTTGTTGAAGCGGTACGCGGGAAAAAAGCATCGGGAAATTCTTTTTTCGGATGAAAAAATTTTCACCGTGGAAGAGAGCTACAACAAACAAAATGATAAGGTGTACGCACACAGCAGTGAAGAAGCGAGCTACCGTATTCCGCGTCTCCAACGAAGTCATTTTCCATCCTCGCTCATGGTTTGGTTGGGAGTCTCTTATTGGGGCTTAACTGAGGTACATTTTTGTGAGAAAGGCGTAAAAACTAATGCAGTTGTGTATCAAAATACAGTCCTCAAGAACCTTGTGGAACCTGTTTCTCATACCATGTTTAATAACAGGCACTGGGTATTCCAACAAGATTCTGCGCCAGCTCATAGAGCGAAAAGCACACAAGACTGGCTGGCGGCGCGTGAAATCGACTTCATCCGGCACGAAGACTGGCCCTCCTCCAGTCCAGATTTGAGTCCGTTAGATTACAAGATATGGCAACACTTGGAGGAAAAGGCCTGCTCAAAGCCTCATCCTGATTTGGAGTCACTCAAGGCATCCTTGATTAAGGCAGCCGCCGATATTGACATGGACCTTGTTCGTGCTGCGATAGACGACTGGCCGCGCAGAATAAAGGCCTGTATTGAAAATCGCGGGGGTCATTTTGAATAAACTTTATTACCATAAGAATTTATGTTTCATTAAGTTCATTTTGCTATATATATGTTTACATAAATAATAAACATGTCTAAATTATTTCATATTGCACATGTGACAGAACTTATGACCTGACTATGTATATATATATAAATTGTTATGTACTAAGTTAATTTTAAACGGAAATCATTGACTCGTCCAACTTTCGCAGGCCGAGCATGGCCCATTTTACATGCCTGTCCTGTCCTCTATGACATGTCTAGGAAGTCCACTCAGCTAACGAAGAGGCTGCCCAACGGCTGCTCCTGCTGCCGCCTTTGTGACGATGAGACTTTAAACAATTAACTCTGGAGTTCCTCACCTGATGACGAACTTGATCCTCTTGTCGAGCACGGCGCCACCGAGCACCTGCTCTTCAGTCATCTCGGGGATGGGGCCCTCTGTAACGGTATTCAAGTTATTGTATTGTAAACCTAGCAACTACAATACTCACTGAGCCACAAGACTCTGTGGATCACTTAGTAAAAGTAAAACAGTGGTTAAGTTCAAGTTCACGCTTTGCTAAATAAACACTAACACACTCTAGGTGTAACGGACAGCCCCCTGTGCAGAGGCTGTATGAAGGTCGAGGAGACAGCTACCCACGTCCTGTTGGAATGTTCCGGCGTGGCCATCTACCGGGCCACACACCTTGGGACGCCGAAGTCGTCGGCAACATTAAGGGTCTGCTAGGCTTTCTACAGGAGCTGGGTTGGCAGGAGTAGTGCCCCCAACCCACGACACGCAAAATAGGCGCAAATTTAGGACGTCGAGTTGCGGAAAAGTGGCCCGCGATAAACTATAACTATATGGTACGGCCCCCTTCGCGTGCTAGTTTGACCCACGCTTGGATTTTTTTATTTTATTTGATTGATGCCACGGGCGACATTAATTATTTTTGACTGACCAGGCTCGGGTTCCTCCTTGACTTCCTTGGCAGCGGTCTCAGCAGCCTCAGCCGGGGTGGTGTCGGTCTCCATGGGCTCCACTTCTGGCTTACTCTCTGGCTTGTCACCGGTGGCACCATTTTCCTGTGGATAGAGCGTGTAATGATTACTCGTGATTATACAATCATACGATAACTATGTAGGTAAAACACTACTCTGACAATCTATTCATGTCTAACGTTAAATTGTGGACTGGTACATGAAATATCTGGGCGAAGTGGCAGATCAGAAGCTAAAGGTTCCCCTACATCCTTCGTGTTAGGTTGACTTGTACGAACAAAGAAGTCGAAGAAGTGTTTTACATTCCATAACTATAGCCTATATTACGTCCTCACTTGGTTTGCTGGAAGAAATATTTTGATCCGTGTGTAATTATTGTAAACAAGTGTTCCAGGAAGAATTTGTGCAATGGAATCTGAAATAGCTGGACAACGATGGACGCGGGTTGCACAGGACCGAGTTGAATGGCGTGCACATGAGGACTCTACTCTGCCACACCTGATAATGATGATGGAATCTGAGTTTAAGGATATCGTGACCATGCGCAAATTGTCGAATCTAAATTAGACTGCTTTTCATGGAATCAACCATTCTTTGGTCAGAAATGAAGTTAAGCTCAGAAGTTTCTAACAATGGGTTGAATTAGAAGTTTTGCAGGTCCTGGTGTATCGCGGAATATCCGAGAATGTAGCAGAACTTCTACAAAAGAGGGGCATCCAGTTAAGAACCCACCTTAGGCTCTTCGCTCTGAGCTTTCTCTTCTGCCGGCTTCTCGGCGATATCTCCTTCCTTCTTCTCCCCATCTTCCTTGTTCTTCTCCCCATCTTCCTTGTTATTCTCCCCATCTTCCTTGTTATTCTCCCCATCTTCCTTCTGTTTCTCTCCTTCGTTGTTCCTCTCCAACTCGGCTCTGGCCGCGTCGGCTCGCTCTTTCCGTTCGCGGTCTTGCCTCTCTCTCTCCTGTGAAAAAGTATCTTGTTGTAACTAAAATAAAAACAAATGGGGTGCAGTTATTCAACGCAATCTAGAATATTTTCACTGGTTAGTTAATCAAAGATGTATGAACATAACATTACAGAGAGATAATACGTATATCGGATCTGTTCACTTACTGAAGACGACATAGGTCCAAACTACCTCACCTTTACTTCAACCGAGCTAGTTTTACACTGATTAATTTTATGACTTACTTTACTTTATTGCACAAAAACAGAAGATACAGAAAACGTGGGCATTATTCCAATGCCCACGTTTGGCTGCAATGTACATTCAAAAAAGTATGATTGAAAGCATTTGTTGTCTTAAAATTTGCTTACATCAAATTAGTGTTAAAGTTGTTCCGAGCGATTTCAGTAAAAACCCCTTAAGATCTGACTATGCTATGGCATTGTACTTGACGGCTTCTGCCTCCGCTACAGCATACCTCTCTCTTCTTGCGCTGCCTCTCCTCCCGGTCCTGCTTCTCCTTGTCGCGTCTCTCCTGCTCCCTCCTCCTGGCCTCCTCTCTCTGCTTGTCCAGCTCTTCCTGCTTGGCCTTCTTCTCCGCGAGGACCTGCTCGACGGGGATGTCGACGCGGTGACGGACTATCTTGGTCTTGGTGAGAAGGTTGTATCTAAGAGAACAGCGTCATGGTTAGTACAAAACATGTACTGCATAATTAGCTCGCGAGCGAGGTAATCAAGTTGAAACAAAGCTCGCTTTGGATCTTGATCACATCTTTACTTTTTCTATAGTTTGATTATGGATTTCACAGTTAAACAAAGTGGTACAGTTCAAAACCCTCGGTTAAATTTTTAAAACCCTGTAGCATCGGGGTTAGAGACATCTCGTGATCTACTCAGGAATGCTCGGAATGAGTCACCTCTCGTTGCCGAAGTTGACCTTGTAGCAGATGTTCCTGGTGAGCACGTGCGGGAACAGCGCCCTGCCCGCGAGCGCCTCCTTGTCCACTTCGTACGCGACGCCCAGCTCCGCGCCGTTCACAGTGAACGATATCTTGGCAGGCGTCGACTCCAGGTCCTGCGGGGTGAAGAGTCCATTGAAATGACAATGTATCAAGAGCTATTTCAGGACTCGGAATATGATGTCGAAGAATTAGGTTCAACATCAAGAAACTGCCAAAAACATGAGGTCTAAATAATAAAAACACCGATATTTTGCTGATCACTTCTCTACTACAACAGTCTTATTCTTAACATGTACGAATACACACTACATGTGTATGAGCCGCGTGACAACGTGAATACAGAGCTAAACATAAGTCCTCGTTAGTCGTATCGTAGCCGTGATTTACATTCATTGTCATTACTGTCCTCTTCAGTCTATACATTTCTGTACTGTCTAGGTTTGCTGGAAGGAATCTCTCTTTAGAGATAAGCTCGCCTTTGCGCATTAATTGTCCTGTGTTGTTTCCTTTTAATTACTGTGCAATGTGTGCAATAAAGTATATGAATATGCTAGGTCACCAGATAAGCGCCGACCACGTCCTTCTCCTCGAGCTGCCTGCCGTACTCCTTGAACTCGGCGTTGTGCACGGCGCGCGCCGCGCTGTCCAGCGCCCAGCTGCGCGCACCTGAGCCTGGGGGGAACGGGCACATGTGCGGTCAGAGAGCCGCACCAGGGGAACTCAGCCTATTGAATCCCAAGCGGCACAAAATCATTTAAAGAACTATAAGTACCTAAAAATTAACAAGACAAAACAAAAGCGTCACGGTTTTGTCCCAAACGTCGTGGCAGAGGCACAAGAGACGACCTCTGTGGCGCAGCGGTTGTGGCTCTGCCTACCATGCGAGAAGCCCCGGGTTCGATCCCCGGCTGGGGGTGACGAAAAAAAACCCTAGGTCTTGGATGCTTGTGTGTGACTTCGGTGTTCTTGGTTCCCACGAGACGGGGTATCCTGGTATGGCGCCAGAGGCAATGTATGTGCCTGTAGGTAAATGTTTATGTTTAACTATTATGCCAATGTTTAGCCAACTATTCAAAACTCTAGTTCAAATTAAGTTGCGATTAATCGTTCATAAATGTGTCCCAGAGTAGGGCATGTTTTGTCAATAAGACGGCGGCTAATCTAAAGGTTGAAAGTTAGGTCACGAAGGGATGGGGTTAGGTTGGGATGCGTCGCCAGTTGCACTCACCGAGGTGCAGCGGCTCGTCGTCGGTGGACCAGCCCACGCGCAGCCCGCCCGACTGCGTCTCCTCCGTGCTGCTCACAGCGGCGCCCACACGGACCTGCGGGACCCACACCTCATTATCATTAGGCGAGAGCTTACACTGACTGCTGCTTAAATAAAGTGCCGCTTAAATGTCATATTGACGTCCCGAGCGAGAGACAAGGACGGCTTGATGCAAATGTGAGTCGTCCGCTGTGCTTAGGCTGATATTCAGAGACAAATCTGAGTTCGATGTCATACTTCAGTGTCAAAAGTGACCAAAACCCTCACTTTTGTGATAGTGGAGCATAAAATCGAACTCCAGTTGCCCAACTCTGCAGAAAATATTTGGATCCCACCGCCACGCACGTGTTCTCTGGGCAGTACGAACTAGCAACAAAACATCCTCAAGACGTTAATTTCCAGGTTCTTAGGAGTTTTCTCGTATTGCGAGCATTCAGATACACTTAACACAGACAAAATTAACCTCAAGAGACCGTTAACACGCCAATAATTAAGAAAAGGAGAAGAGCTCAGGTTTGTCTGTACTGTCAGGCTAAATATTGTGCCCTAATCTTCCAAGGTCCGGCCGATGTGTTACCTCGAAGCAGACTCGTCCGGCGCTGACGCCGTGCGTGGCTCGCGCTCCCGCCCAGGCGTGAGAGAAGGCGCCTTCGCTGAGCGGCACCACGGAGTTCAGTTCCGGCAGCTCCAAGTACTGGTTGAGGTCGCTGTCGTCTGCAAATTGATTGAACACAGTGATGCTTTAGAGACGGGCCATATACCATCAGCATCTGGCGCGAATACGGCTCGGGCGGCTTTCTACCTAGTGTGGCCATAACTCCTGTCCCAAGATTTAAAATTTGGATAATTTGTAAATACAGTGTGACAATTATTGCTCTTTTGGTACACTGTGACCTAAGTAGGGTTTGGTCTTCTGGAAAACCCTTACTTGACCGCATCAATCCCAGCTGGAGAGATGGAGAGGATCGGTCATGTCGCAATCACCGCGCTTCAGTCGACATTTTCCTTTGGTTAAAGCCTCTTGATATAATATGAAGTACAATCGTGGTCCTATCAAAAGATTCACTAGAAAATCCTCTATTGATGACAGATCCTAAAGGTTCAATGGTATGTCCTCTATCGATGACAGATCCTAAAGGTTCAATGGTATGTCCTCTATCGATGACAGATCCTAAAGGTTCAATGGTATGTCCTCTATCGATGACAGATCCTAAAGGTTCAATGGTATGTCCTCTATCGATGACAGATCCTAAAGGTTCAATGGTATGTCCTCTATCAATGACAGATCCTAAAGGTTCAATGGTATGTCCTCTATCAATGACAGATCCTAAAGGTTCAATGGTATGTCCTCTATCAATGACAGATCCTAAAGGTTCAATGGTATGTCCTCTATCGATGACAGACCCTAAAGGTTCAATGGTATGTCCCACAGATATCGAGAGATAGGTTGAGGGGCGTGGCACGTGCGAAGACCGCAGTGACGAATTCATTTCCGTTGTTTTTCGAAAATGCCGACCTGTGCAATACTCACGTGCAAAAATAGAAGCGAGATTGTGAACTCCAAGAACGCCGGTGTCACATATCACTTGTAAGTCTCATTCCAACTATTATTTCTTCATAAAACACAAGAAATAAACATTATTACGAAAATAAATCATTCGCGGAAAATTCGTCACGAATTGACATTAAAGTGACAATGTCATGTTGTTCTCGCTAAGTTTACTATACATTGCTTGTTTTGTATCTTAATTTCACTACTTATTGCCAAGCTAACACGCAATGAATATTTCACATTTATCTAAGTAAAGCAAAGATGCATCGTGATACGGAGGCGAACTGTTACACGCGCACAGAGACGACATATAGTGATGGGGATACTGATAGGAGAATTATGTTTTTGAATCGATAGATTTTATCATTCCGCAATTACTAATATAGTTAATGTAATAATATATGAATGAATGAATGAATGAATGGTGCTTCTCCAGCCAGGGTTCTAAACCTGTTCCGGTCTTTCGGCCGGCATACCAGAGGGCACAAGTTTTGAGGGGGGGCGGAATGACCTGCTCTGTAGGAAGGGAAGGATAGTGAATTCAATCGACCGACTCTTCAGCCTGAAGCCAATATAGGATATGTGGAATGGGGAGGATGTGGGATTTGGAGAGCAGCTGTTGTTTTCTTCAAGTTCTTGTTTTCCTTCTATTTTCAGTTATTGTTAATAGTTGAGTTTCCTGAGTCGTGTTCGTTTGGGTTATCCGGTAAGTTTCCAGTTTCGCTTTTGCTGTCTGTTTCTGGGATACGGTATATTTGCCTCTAGGCCATCCTGACGTCGTCCCTTTTGTGTGATGATTCTGTCCAGTAACTGTGTTCTTCACCGTAGTATTTGATGTCATGCTTAAGGAAATCTTTCCAGGTGTATATAAGTCGGCCGACTTTCTTCTTCCTTGCTTCGTATTTGAATGGAGCGTGTAGTAAGTGCTGTTGTGGGCGTCGCAGAATATGTATAGTAACATATCCGGTGGTTTTTGATTCGTTTGGTTATCGTTTTGCCCTGTAGTCAGTCATGAATTTTGTGCTATCTTGGATAGCTTCTGGCGTTCTCAAACATGTCTCTGAGGATCAGGCATTCATATACTGACTGTCAACTGTTTGCTTTAGTGAGGGTTGCCGCTTTTTGTCCGTATTTTATAAACAGTGCAATGACCATTTTGTAAATCAGGCGCACTATAATTCAGTCCATGTTGGATTTCTTTATAAAATGCATTAGGGCCTTGGAATTGCATATGGCTTGCCGGCACCTCTTTTTTATTGTGTCCTATGTCCTGCCGTAATATATGTGCCGAGATATTTGATTTCGTTTACGGTTCGTATTGGAACTACGTCCAATTCACTGGTTGTTTATGGGGTCTCTTATAAGAATTTTCGTCTTTCTACTTTTAAGTTGAGCCATGAGCAGTTCTCCGATGATATTTAATTATTCACTTTTAGCTACTCCGCGGCATAGCAGCGCTGCGTATAAACGCTTTTTCAGGTTGCGGGCGGTCCGACTCTGGAACGCACCTCTTTGCACTATAAGAGACAGTCCGACTCTTTTTTCTTTTAAGAAACATATCAAAGAGCTCTACATGTCTCTTTCGTAAAAGTTATTGTATTTATTTTATTATATGTAAGGTTTATGTATATATCGGTAATTATTTCGTATTTGCTATCTGTATTTTACAGATATTTTAATTTATTCCTAGGCATTTTAGTTATAGTAATTATTGTGCACTGCCTACCCTTTTATGATAGCAATTCCTGTAATGCCTTGTTTTTCTGGAAGAAATCTCTTTTTAGAGACAAGCTCGCCCTTGTACATGCATTTTCTTTTGATGTAACTTTTAAAATATTTGTGTGCAATATTTTGAAGGAGGTTTGTTCCTATAATTCCCTTTTTCCTGTATTTCTTTATAGCGTCTTGTCCGATGCGAGCATACAGATACCAGAGATAGTGTTTTGACATATGTATCATGTTTGTTTCCTGTATATAGGCTATGTGTATGTTTCTGTTAGTCAATTCCGCATCAATGTTGAGTCTTTTAGTTATGTGGAGATTTTTTATGTACTCAGTGAAAGCTTCTGCGTTTGGTGCGTCGATCGCAAGTTTGATGCGTGGATAATTGCTGTTAGCTTCCACGTATCTAGCTAAGTCTCTTCTGATGTGGGTATGGTTGAATGTCGCTTCAAACAGATGGTTGATTTGGTCTGCAATTGCATGGAACAGGCAGTTTCCATCTCTGGGCATTAGTAGAGTTTCCATTGTGAGATATTACTACAGGAGAAAGCCTCATGGTATTTTAGCTAATATTAATGTGTGTGTGTGGGTTGTTTCTAAGAGGTGTACGGCCGGTATGATGAGAGACGCTGTTTGGCTTTTTACGATCTATTTTTATTCTAATGTTTCCCGGTATTTCCAAGATGGGCTGACACCATAGAATGGGTGCCAGATGTGTGAAGGAACGTTGTGAGCCTTTTGTGCTTCGAAGCTTTTTCAATTGTTCCTAAATAGCAGTCAATTGTTTTGTCTAGTTTCTGGGAGTTTGGTGAGATGGCCTTTTTATGACATGCACTTGTTTAGTTTTTGTTTACTGTCGGGTTTAGTATATTTGCAGTTTAGCTACATAAAAATAATTCTAGGATTGTTAAGTTTTGGGTTGGCTTATTCACTGAGTTTAAGGGTTTAGTGGATGGTTATTGTTAATGACTGTTTTGAATGGTTTTTCGAAGATGAGGAGAAAATAAATCTCGAGGAGAATTATCTCGAATTTATTTTCAGGCAAAGCAATATAAGTATGTATGTAGCTATAATAATGTTTTATTAGTTGATTTTGATATTGGGTAGGTAGGGAATTGTTATATCCTGCCTATGACGCACCTATAAATGTGATTATGCCTTAGTCAATAGGGGCGACCGCGGCCGCAGTAAGTGGTGGTTTATTATTGTCAGGCGGCGAGTGGTGCTGAGAGAAATAAAGTTAGAGGTAGGTAATCACTATCAATGATGTCCTAATCGGAATGATCTCACCAGGTTGGTGTGTTTAGCGGCGGTGGTGGTGGAGGCAGTAGCGTTGAGGGTGTGTTGCGTAGGCGTCGCTCGCTGCCGGCCTGTCGCTGCGTGGTTCAGACGTGCACCTGGCCTAGAATAAATTCTAGGGCTTGCACAGATGGGATGCCTAAGAGTATCGCGCAGTTCTCTGGGCATTCATTACACTTGACCGCACTAGTATCATCACAATCACTGAAATGCGCGGTATTGCACAGATGGGGTGCCTAGATGGATCGCGCAGATTCCCCAGGTAACCCTTACAATAACACGCGGTATAAGCCAGCCTATAAGCCAGGCTCGTTTTCGGGCCTCCGGAGGCAGAACAAAAGGCGCGCGCCGGGGATGAAAACTATTGTTTGTTTAAATGCGTTTGGGAGATCTCGGGGGGACACGTCCGTTCGGTCCGGCAACACAAACGCCCTAATATAGTTAATGTAATAATATAGTTATTTTATTGCTCATAATACGTAAGTTTATTGTTACTTATTCCGATGATTGCCAAACAGGCAGTTTAGATTTTAAGTTTGTTTAAAACCTCGCCCGACGAAGGATAATGGGGTGTTATAAGTATTGATCGGAAATTTCGATGCTTTCAGTCAGGTCCGAAGAGTTCACAGTAATTCTACCTTCAGAAACCTCTTTGCCTCTCTTTCTAGCTGTAAGGATTCTGTTGAAAAAAAGAATAGAGGCAAAGGGGTCTCGTATGTCATATGTCATATAAATATGTCGTATTTACAAACAATTTACTATTTTATTTATAGAACCCGGCATTGTATACGACTGTCTATACCAGTGTCTATAAATTATAATCGATCGATGATACACGCTGTCCTTGCATTGTCCCAACACTAGCTCGACTAGCTAGCATACCTGCGGTAGTGTGGGTGTGTTCGGACGATAGGTGCATGACATTGCACTGACCAATAAAAGCGGAGGGATTGATGTACGAGTGGTGTAAATGTATGCGTGTTCTTAGATTTCGGCGACACTGGTTCCGATACAAGCTTAGCGCCAAGGGCCTATCTCTCGATATCTGTGGTATGTCCCCTATCGATGACAAATCCTAAAGGTTCAATGGTATATCCTTTATCGATGACAGACCGTAAAGGTTCAATGGTATGTCAGCTATCGATGACTTATGGGTTCATATTGTCGTCTGTAGTTGTGTTACGCGCGTATTCATTATTTAGAGCGTCCATATGTGTTCATATCATCGTCTGTAGCTGTGTTATGCGCGTGTTCATTATTTAGAGCTATCTTATGGGTTCACATCGCCATCTGTATTCGGCGTCCTCGATTATTGATTGTCCAGGCGAGGCTTTGTCTGAAGACGTAAAAAAATGGTAGTAACTTACACCAAGAGAGAGTGCACTTGTTGTCATCAAGCTCCGGTTCCGGAATCTTCTTCTCCACAGCTTGGTTTTTCTGGTTGCCGCCCTTGGGGGCTTCCTCCTACAAATAAAATGTGCACATTAGTATTAGAAAAGAATATACTTTCTTCTTGTTCAAACGCATCCAGAGTTACGTGATTTTTAAATTCAACCAATCATGTGAGCCCCTAAGCATAAAATAAATGGATCAATGACAAGAACTACTAGGGCTTACCACAAAAACAAAAAACCTATTCAACATTTGAAGACAAAAATGTATGGGATTTGACGTTTGTTTTGAGGTTAAACTGTTTTTTTTTTTTGTAGTTACACGGCTAGTAGTAGTAGTTGTCACTTCCTGTTTAGACAAATTGGACGCCGCAAACGGTTACACTGTCTCGTCATCTTTTCAGTGTAGTGTATATTTATACGTCAGTAAGCTGAGTTACCAACCGAATTAGTTCCTTTTCAGTTGCAGGTCTGCAGAGGACGTGTCGCCGCTTCATGTCAGCGAACACGGCATTGTGCGCCCTTGGGAGCATTTGATACACTATTGCTATTCGAGTTTCCATACGCGACTTGAGGCCCAGTAATGGTTGAGGCAAATGCCAGCGAGCCTCTCACACCGGAAGAATATCCTAGCTTGTCCAATATGGTTGAGGGAAATGCCAACAAGCGTCTCACACTGGAGATGTGTCCTAGCTTTCCCAATTCCCAATTACTAATTTCGCAAAAATTTCAAAAACAGCTCAACCCATTTTGATCACTGGTAATGAATGAACAGCAGTGTGCACTCACAGTGGGCGGTGTGAGCACTTCGTTGGTGATGGCGACGGCCTGGTAGAAGTCGCTCCAGCGCTTCTTCTTCTCCTGCTTACGTTTGAGACGGTTCAGCTTCACGGGGTCCTGGGGCAAGTGGGTTCATTACATGACAAAATTAAGATATAAAACTGAGCGTCATGCCTTTCTTCTCAAATGTGGTGGCAGAGGGACAATTTCCAGTTTAAGGCTTGACACCCCGCAGGCGGGACAGGGGCGGGGCAGGAGTCAATGTTGTCAGATGTATGGACAAATAAATGGTCGCCCGGGCCTGCTTCCGAATTTCGAGGGACATGCTACCGACCATGCACCCGCCCCGCTATTGACCTACTCCTGTCCTGCTTGTGGATCTAAAAAATCAATCTGTGGTAGTATCTTCGCATTCCTTTTCCACAGTGGTTTAATGTAGATAAGATGCAAAAAAAGACGTTCACTAAAAAGAAAAAATACTTCGACATTTATGTCGAATTCGTCGCATTCTATGTTTTAACCCTCATTTTGTGACGCCGGTTGAAAAGAGTATATTAGCACCTTGCTGATCTCCTCCAAGCGCAGCCTGTCTTCCTCGGCCAGCTGCTTCTCTCGCTCGATCCTCTGCTGCTCCTTGACCTTGAGGCGCTCGTTCAGCTCCTCCCACTCCTCCTCCTCCGTCAGCGACAGCTTGCGCTGTGGGATTGGTGGTTGGTGAAATTGTTTGTTCAGGGCAGGGTTTATAGGGTTGCATGTTTTGAGTCGTAATAAGTAGATAACGGCCGTTGTACAAATAATTGGCTACTTGACAAGGTAGTCAACAAACAGCAAGTTTATTAAAATTTAAATATTAAACGCTAAAGGGCGTAACGTTAATGCTTGTTGTGCCGGTCGACTATGTTAGTCATATTTTCACGTAATGTTAAGATAAGTTGACGACCGTCACAGATAAGGTATATTTATATTAATCACGCACTATGTCTTATGTACGTCATTAATAACATGTACCAACCTAGTATATAAGCTAGGATTTCCTATAATAAAATTAGTCTAGTATAGTCTCGTATTTGCGCGCATCTCAAGCCTTTTACTTTACTCCCGAAGATGTCGCTCTCCTTATAATTGCCTCTGGCAAAGTGGTGACCCGACTTTTGAACATCAGCAACCTTCGGTAATAGCAGCATGGACCCAGCCGCGAAGAAAACTCGGTGTGCTGCCACCTTAGAAGTGCAAGCAAGAAGCACTTCGTCCAAGATCGCCGAGCCCCGACTTCTGCATACCTATTTCAAACCACGCTGCAGAAATCCATAATCAAGACCCCACCCAAACCAAGACGACATCAAGCAAGCCATGACGGACCAGAAGCCAAAAGATTTCAACTGAAGATTTCCCGCATCGAACTCAAGATACCTCAAGAATAATGAACCGATAGTCAGCCGACTGCTGATTTATCAAAATGGACCTCGCACCAGCAGAAACGAATGCGTCGGCAAATTCATTCACAGCAAGCAGCTTTTTCAAGTTCTCGACATAGGAAGCCGTTCCAGCCCCCAGAAGAGTATTGAAACATCATCGATATACCTAATTCAACGAATATTGAAATCATCCAGGAAGAGCATCGCATGAAGAATAATCAAATCACTGAAGAGAGAAAGAGATATATATTTATATATAAACGATTGGTGTACAAGATGTGCCCTATGTTGCCAAATCCCAAGGTTTTTAGGCACACAAATTTCATCAATCGACAACTTAATATTCACTCAAGAGTGAAGAGCACGCACGTACACATGACGTACGAGATCATTGACTGCCTACAGCCAAGGTTACAGATTTAATGCTGACGCTGATTCAGCACAATCGTCCTTGTGTAGGTACGGTCGCAATTATAAACAAACAGTGATTACAACTTGATGTAAATTGACTCATCGATTCCTGAAAAACATGGGCGGCTGCAGCATCAGACGACTCTCCTGCGGATCTTTTCCAGTTATATGTTAGGTTAGTTTACTAACCGCGAAGCCCCATTTTCCTAGTGTTTTTCTGTTTTCCAGTTTTTAGTTTATTTTATGTAGTGTGCGGCCAGTTTATTTTATGTTGTTCATTGTTATAAGTATATTCATTTATTTTTTTCCCTAAAGGGGGGAGTATCTGTGCCGGTGGACTATGTTAGTCATATTTTCACGTAATGTTAAGATAAGTTGACGACCGTCGCAGATAAGGTATATTTATATTCATCACGCACTATGTCTTATGTACGTCATTAATAACATGTACCAACCTAGAATATAAGCTAGGATTTCCTATAATAAAATTAGTCTAGTATAGTCTCGTATTTGCGCGCATCTCAAGCCTTTTACTTTACTCCCGAAGATGTCGCTCTCCTTATAATTGCCTCTGGCAAACTTGTCACTGTCATGGACATTGTGAAATCATAAATAAGAGCCATGTATTATCAAAACAAAAAATCAAAACCGTTTAAGTAAGAGTAGGACGTCGGACCCGCACACGAAGGGTTACATACCATTGTACGCAGAAAAACATAAAATGACAGTCCTTTTCATGAGTATACCTTTACGGCCTTACTAATATATAATTACTTACATACTAATAGAAGAAGTTATTCACAGTTTAACTAATACAGTGTTTGTCTTGCTTTGACATTTGACATTTACTCGACGTATGAAATGGACAAAACACTGAATAAGTGATTTTTTTAAATTAGTAATACCGTTTAATTTTTAATGCACAAATTAATCCTATACATACAAGCGCGGTTTATTCGCTGTTTTTTGCCACGGGGCTCTTGCGCACGTTGCCTATTTTTTATAAAATGGAGAATGAATGAACCAACACGCGAAAAGATTGCCCTCTAAATCAATCGTTTGATTTTAGCCGATTTCCATCGTATAATCCTTACCTCTCTGTTGGGTTCTCCCGGTTCCTCTTTAACCTCGACAGGCTTTTCGGCATTGTCGAGCGACTGGTTAGGTCTCGCTGCCTCGGTGGCCGCTTGACCTTCCTGGGTGTCCATGGGCTCAGGCTGGTCTGCTGATGAATAGATAAAATGGTATAATTAGATGATTTTGTTTATTATGCCTCTGCCACTTCGTATACTTTTTTTTACTTTCTCCTTTCGGGCCGGCTGTTGATATATGTCCCATACTCCTCAAGGCTGATGGGACATGACGTCCCAGGTAAAGTTTCCACAGGACTAAAGCTTCGTATTGACGTTTTAATTGGGACGTCGCAATAAACGTTTTGAGTTTGAGTTTGCCCAATCGGTTGCAAGGTTGTCGCTTTATATTTCGACATTGGTAGTTTTCGGATGCCAACATTATTTTACATTCTACTGAAAAAAAACAGAGCACGTGTGCGGAATGGTTTCTAGAAAATAATAACTTAAAATTGTTTCTAACATTCTTTTCAGGTGAGTTTCATATTTATTACGTTACATAGCCTAAATTCTGTGTCTGTTTCAGAATGGCATCACTACGAAAAAGACCTGTAAAACGGCTAAGAGATGATGAAATCATCTAGTTTCTGGAGGACGATGAAATTTTGATGAATCTTTTGGAAGCAACGACATTTATCTACCTCGACAGGACTTTGATCGTAGAAGAACTAGTGATTAGCGTACCGTGAAGAGTGGCTTGAGGAACAAGATCCACTGGAAACGGAAGATATTGCAGAAAATGCATCAATACAGAATGACGTAATAGCAATTTATATCAGCAGTCGCACCAATATCGTGCATGCGATATCGCTCCATGAGGAAAGTCGCTAAGAGTTGTATCTTCTGTATGTTTAGGCTATGCCCAATACTTGTTAGTCTATAAGTTTCTTGGTAAGTTTATATGATAACATATTATTATTTACACCAAATATACAACCTAATGATTGTGAAATATATAACCTCTTTGATTGGGCAAAACATCTCAGTTAATTATTCATAGATATTTTAGTTATGTCAAGAAATGTAAAAAGTCCTAAAATATGCAGACCGTTGAAATGATTTTAGCCTCAAAAATAAATCTAGACAGTTTTTACAAGTACCTAGCTAGCATCAGATTTAGTAGAACGACAATAATTTAAACAAATGATTATTTTTTGATCTGCAGTAGTGGCACTGGCCCCCCGTAGACAGTACCGAAAGAAAGAGTTAAATGTAGAATATTAAAGAATTTAAATAATTCTACCTAGCTAGGTACTATCGAACCATCTGAATCATGACCCACCATAAGCTTATTTTGCTAAACCCCTTAAATGCAAGTAGGTCGAAATTCGCTTGAAGGTTTATTTCCTTGGTAACGAACTTTATATCATTTGATTAGACACTGACATAGCGATAGATCTTACAAGTTTGAAAGTTTGGGTCATGATTCAGTTGGTTCGATTGTACATATTTTCAAGTTTCTATTATATATGCTACGGTCAAGATAATGATTCCGTTATTATGCATACTATCCGGCTATTATTCATACTTACCAATATCGATGGGTAAATTAATTAATATAGCAAGATTTATCACATTAACCGGTTAGTATATATAATCACCACACATCCGTGGTGAATATGATTTGCACAGATAATATCAGGGCAAAACACTGAGGAAGGTTAGGTGAAGGGTAAAGGGGGTGGGCGAAGTGAAGCCCCCTTTTATCCTTTGTGTTAGGTTGAACATGTAAGAACAACAAAGAATACTTAAAACATCAACTTAATCTCTTGAATACCACCGGCGGCTAACGCCACTTTTCCGTTATAGGTTTTAAATCTTATTACCATGCCATAAGGTTCAAAATCGCGTCCCGTCCCAACTACCGTCAGTTTTGACAGGTTAAGAACGCATTTTTTTTTCCGCCTTTTAACCTCAAAATAGCAACTTTGCCGCTTGAATTTGGGTTCTTAGGCGGAAAAATTATATTGGTAACTCGTTCGAAAAGGCTTCGGCCTCCGGCTCGTGCTGTAAACTTGTCGGTTCGTAAATATAAGCCTTTGCGAACTCGTAACAAATCTACTAGTACACCCATCTCATAAACATCCTGTGCAATAATATGCATTATAGACAAACACAGAGGTATTTAACAATTTGTTTTATTTTATCTTTAATAAAAAATAATTAAATTAAGAAAATAAGGGTAAGGCTATATATATGACGTTCACCAAAATCAGTGGTTAGTATCTTACCGGTAATTATGTATACCAACCTTATTTATTGAGTTGACCATAACATATATACAAAGTATTGTACATATTTTTGCAGATGCCTATCTATAGGCATAATGGCCAATTTTAAGTGCTTAGTAATTACCTTACTCACAGATAGTTTAGATAATTTTGTCATGCTTGGGTTAGCTAATGTTCAAAACTGTTAGCTAATGCTTAAAATTATTTATCTACACACGTATCATAAACCCTCTTCACAGCGTCCAAAAACCGCACGTTACGACCAGTATACTACTTGGTAAAAACTCATTTCTGATCTTAATATTGATCCATTATGACCATAATGTGTAAATTTTCGACAAATTATGACATTCAAATTTCGAACGCCGACGCCAGCCTGCGTGCTGCCCCTAGTTTGTCTGTGAAGTTGGTACTACTGAACAAGCTAAAGTGCAGAGCAAAAAGCCACCATGCCGGTCGAACATGCGGTTCCTGAATACATCAAAGAGAGCTTATGATATGTGTTTAGATAAACTAGTGTATGTAACTATACATAATTAGGCATTATGTATCAGTCACATAAACTGCTATTATAAGTTACAATCATGCAACAAACACTAAGGCCCACTAGCTATAAAGCGGTTCAGCACTATTCTCCAATTAACTTTGACATCTCCATACAAATTTGTATGGAGTTATCAAAGTTAATCGGAGAATTGTGCTAATCTGCTATATAGCTAGTGGCACTAACAGATATAAGGACAGCTAAATAAATAATTAATTTGAACAAGTAATAAATGACAATAAGCAATTACCTTTATCATCGTCCACAGGAATAGGCGATTGGCTCCTGAAACAAGTTCAACAAATTGTTAATGAAGGAAAGCTTTGCAAACTATGTAATCTAATTGTACAATTACACAACATACAAATCATAGATGGCGGTTATGACCTCGGCACGTTTCTGCCTGGGCGGGCGGATGCGGCACCGACCAGGGACATGTGGACTCAGTGAGCCTTTGCCCTGGTTATTGCATACTGGCTACATAAAAAAAAACGCAAGACATTTTTCAAGCAACTTACCTGGCATCATCAACACACTCAATGTCATCATTATCACCAGTCGGTGCATCAGGGTCATATGGCTCTGGCTCTGGAGCTTTAACTGGTGTGGGAGCCTTCACAGGTTCTGGTGCCTTCACTGGCGATGCTTTCACCGGAGTCACCTTTACTGGCGAAGACTTAACCGGTGATTTTTCTTTAACCGGTGATGATTTGATGGGTGAAGCTTTGACTGGAGACGGTAGTGTCGGCTTGGGTGGCTCTGGTGTGGCATCGCGTGGAGGCTCTGGTGTCGGGTCACGGATTGGTGGTGGAGGGGTCTGTGATTCCACCTCTTCGTCAATTGGCTCTGGTTGTTCTTCAATACGAGGAGTCTGAGGAAAATGGCCATGTGAGTGAGAGGGGTGCCAGATTTTGAAATTTTAGTTCTCAATTTATAAATGAAACAAAATTAGACTATACTTCGGCCTTTTTAGAATGTGATTATGACATTTTCTTAATGCATACATTATAAGCAATATTTTTCATTGCAGATGTCAAAAATTTATGGGTTTTGAGCTGTCAGGATCACATTCTCTCAGGGGCCAGACTTTAAGTCAATTATTCCTGTCCCAGCGTGATAGCCCATGGGGCAATTGTTTCACTCTCGTCTATATTACGAGCCAAAGGAATGTTCAGGTGAGGCCATAAATCATTAGGCCGGCCCGCCCCTTTTACTTCCTGCCTGTAGGGATGGCAACCTTTGGAGATTATCGATGGTGTTAATTATTATAATAATTGGTTATGTTAGTTTTGAACTCATTCTTAGGAAAACATTCACAAATACAGATTTTCATAAAAATATTATACTTAAGTGAAACAAATATAATGATAAGTTGTAACAAAATGTTACTTTTATATAATACATGACATAAGAAGAAATAATATGATAAATATCAAGGAATAAAAACTTATAAACTTAATTTACATCCCCTAGTTGTTGATCTTCTGCATGTTTATACACTTGGCAAAGTTTATGATGATGATAATAAGTTATATATTAAGTACTCATTTAATAGCTCACATCACATAATTAGGTCATTATTTATTTACCCTAAAAGTATTATTCATAGATAAGCAATATCGACTTTAGCTGCATCCTTGTTGAGAGCTCGGTTTATTACCCCATTGAAACATTATAGAAGCCAAGGAATTAGCTTGGCCAGCCCAGCAGTCATAAGATAAAATTCAAAATAAAAAAAACAGAGTTTATTTCCATAAGAAACGCATAGGTTACATTTGGAGAATGTCAAATCTTAAACTAACACATATATAAGATATAGGGAAATATAGAACTCAATTTGAATTCCCTCACCTCAATGTTTTAGATGCTGGAGGCAAAGAGGCAACTAGAAACCTCCAGTTTTATACGTAATTTTTTACAGAATTGGAGCAAACACCTTCTCAAGCTTTCTTGTCTTCTACATAATCTGATATTTTGTAGTAAGCCTTTCTACATGTGATTTTTAAATTTATTTACAGACAATTCTTCTCAACTCAGTTGGGATTTTGTTCTAAAAGTGAATACATTGCCCTTTAAAAGATACATTAACCTTATGGAGCCTAGTAGTAGGTATAGCTAGTTTATTCCTATTTCTAGTGTTGACATTGTGCAATTTATTAATTTTGTGGACATACATTAGGTTTTCATAAATATACCGACAGGGCACTGTCATAATGTTAATTTCCTTAAATTTACAAGGCAGTGACTCTCTGGGATACAAATTAACTTTTTTATTATGTGTGAAAAAATGGTGATTTGAACAGCATTCAATTTGCATTTAGTTTGATTCAATCATTACTAATCAACATAAGAATCAATAAATTAAGGAAACAAAAGGCTTACCTTGGCTGGTGTGCCAACTAGCCTAGATGAAGAGGAGCGTCTCCGAGTCCTGACTGCTGGTCCGGCTTTCCTCGGAGTCGATGGGTCCTCACAGTCCTCTGTGCTGGTGTCCAGGATCGAAGAATCTGGGATTGCTGGGGATAAGAGATTTTATTTGATATTGGAGGATTATAGTGTCTATGCTTGACCCACTCAAGCGCCCTCTAGAGTGACCCTCTTGTCCATATTAGGCTTGCGTAGCTCGCAAGCAACACAGATCTTTTGATAGGGCCCACAATCACTGAGCGACCCAGCTCACTGCCCACTACGCTCACACGCTCGGCAGCTCATTTTAAGATTGATTGATTGTTAGGACCAACCCTGTCGAATGTCGCTCACTAGATGGCAGACTTGGACGGATTGGAAGTAGCCTAGATGTTGTATTGTTGGTGTTGGAGTTTTATTATGCAGGTTTTTTTCAAATAGTAATATAAAATGAATACATTGACTGAATTTAAAGTTTACTAGGTTTACATACTACATAAAATATTCCTTCAAGCTATCTTAAATTCGAATTGTTTTATCATATACTTATTTCATCATTTTAAAATAGCACAGAAAGAAGTCATTTCAATAGAAAATACATACCTACCATCTATGCAAAATTGTAAAGTAAAGAGAGTAACAAGTGCAAGCTTCTCTGGTTCAAGATGACACAGTCTCAGAGACAGAAAGAGCTAAAAGGGAGTAAAGAGCAACCTGGTTCCTTGAGGAGAGGTGAGCTAAATTGACCGAACCTGATCACGAGTGCAAGCTTCTCTGGTTAAAGATGAAACAGGCTCAGAGACAGAAAGAGCTATAAGGGAGTAAAGAGCAACCTGGTTCCTTGAGGAGAGGTGAGCTAAATTGACAGAACCTGATCACGAGTGCAAGCTTCTCTGGTTCAAGATGACACAGGCTCAGAGACAGAAAGAGCTAAAAGGGAGTAAAGAGCAACCTGGTTCCTTGAGGAGAGGTGAGCTAAATTGAAAGAACCTGATCACGAGTGCAAGCTTCTCTGGTTCAAGATGACACAGGTTCAGAGACAGAAAGAGCTATAAGGGAGTAAAGAGCAACCTGGTTCCTTGAGGAGAGGTGAGCTAAATTGACAGAACCTGATCACGAGTGCAAGCTTCTCTGGTTCAAGATGACACAGGCTCAGAGACAGAAAGAGCTAAAAGGGAGTAAAGAGCAACCTGGTTCCTTGAGGAGAAGTGAGCTAAATTGACCGAACCTGATCGCGAGTGCAAGCTTCTCTGGTTCAAGATGACACAGGCTCGGGGACAGAAAGAGCTATAAGGGAGTAAAGAGCAACCTGGTTCCTTGAGGAGAGGTGAGCTAAATTGACCGAACCTGATTGCAAGTGGTTCTGCACAAGCCTAGTCAATATCTAATCCATATGTACCACCATCCAATCCATCCAAACTCCTGCATCAACCTGCTCCTGGAGTTCAAGTCAGGCCCTGGATGTTAAACTTGAACTTTTTACTAGTACAGCAGGACCTCTTTAACCCGTCAAACGTCCTATGCGCTACATAAGCGCATAACTTTTTTGGGCGGCTAGCGTCCTGTGCGCAGCATTAGCGCATAGAAAGTATTGCAAACTTTGACGTTTCATGAATATTCACCAAGTTTCAGAACGTTCCCGGAAGTAGTCTTAGATTATGAGTAGTTTAGTTGGCAAGTGTGATATGATTGGAACTGACATTGAGACAGCCAAATCAGATCAAAATAAATAAAATACAGGCAGACTTACATTTTATGTTTGTCAATATTTATAAGTAATTACTGTGTTTTGTAATAAAATAATACATCTTATCACTGGAGAAATTAATAGTGGTGATGTGAAAAATGGAAAATTGTGTAAGTTTTGTGTTTGGCCCATAAGAATGAAATATAATATCAACTTTATTATCACATGTGAGTACTATACATCACAAGATAGGTAATTTCATAAACTTTATTATGGTACATAACATGTTAGGAAACTAATAAAATAACCTAACAAACTTATCAAATTCCTAACGCAAGTCGATTGAAAGTTTATTTTCGCCAGAACCTTGGACATGTTAGGGTCCACGAGATTCGCTGTACAGGGACATTCCAGAGGTTAATCCAAACACCTTCTAATCCGAACACCTCTGTAATCCAAACGCTCCACTTTTGGATATTCCTTTGCCAGAAAAATGCTTTTACATAAATTGCGCAATAAAGCTTTTTATTTGTCATTAAATACCTCCAGAAAAACTAAAATATTGGATTTCTTCAATTTTTTTTTTAATAAATATACCATGTTACCACAAAAAATATTAAACAGCGTTTAACCTCAAAACAAACATCAAATCCCATATGTTTTTGTTTTTAAACAAGTGTTGAACAGTAGTTTGTTTTTTTGTGGTAAGGCCCATAATGTTTATAGATGAATATACATTTAAAATTTCACAATTCTATTAGTTTTATTTTATGATGATGATTATGAGGTGGGACACCCCTTATCGACACTGACCGGAAGTTGGGATTTTACATGTCTTCAAAGCCACATAAATAGGTACCTACCTAGACACTAACTTATAGTTTCTAAGATTCCAGCATGTAGGAATCCGACACAGCAACATGAACATCCAAGCAAAGTCCCGGTCAGTGTCGATAAGGGGGATATCATTAGACGATTGAGTTAGTCACTTCTGCAAACAAGTTTTGTCTGCGAAAACAGACCGCTTGGTGAATAGGAACTTGCATGGCACGTTTGATTGGATATGCATCTGTCCAAAATTGTTTAGATTGAAAGCTTATCAGGGATCAACCGGCAAAATGAAATTACCAATTAATATAACAACACAATTATTTTGATAACGTACCAACGTTTCTTGACAAGGCACACGTGTTGTTAAACGATGGGCGCGGGAAGCAAACATTTGGAGCCAAGAAACAAAAATTTAGGGGGTTAACTAGATTTACAAAGCCATTGTGGCATGAATGGTGGGAAGTTGGAAATCCACTTACAGTTTCCAGTTTTGTCTTCGAGGGCCTTCTTAAGCCGTTCAACAAGGGCCGGCTTGTTTCCTTTGGTGTCCAATCCGAGGGCGCCAAGCTCGGACCGCAAATCTACAACCTTCATCTTCTGGGGATCCATGTTTCAGTTTGTACACTCTTCCAAATGCACAGTATATATTTGTCACTTCACTGCAGTCACTAGCACATCTGTTACACTAAAATCATCACACACTTGCAGAAAAAATTTCTGTAATCCCCAAGCGCGAAGTCAAATCAATATGGCGGCTTTACCGGAAATAGTTTTTTTTTTCTTAGGAATGACGAATGGCGTCAACCAGTTCTGCCAATATAACTAACTGACCATAGACAATCGGCAGACAGTCAGTGGAGGCCTAATACCAACTTTTAAGAAATCACCCTATTCCGTGCAGTTGAAAAGGGCCTTAAACAGGTGGCCTAATACCAACTCTTATAGCAGGACCTAAACAGCTGTCTGTTTGTTGTTTCTGTGAACTCCATGAAATCATATATGTATATATCGCACCCTCAGTATCAAAGAGGCACAACTCAAAAAATCAAATTGTTGGGAAATCGCAAAAGAAGATTCTAAAACTGAAACTTTTCACTTTGAGACTGATTATTTCACAAAATTTGATGAAAATTTGTATGTTTTATATTTTTTATGGAATTTCTAGTTTTTTGTCTAACCATAGAAGCATTATTTTTTTATAAATTGTCTTTCATTATTTATTATATTTTTTAAAAAAAAGTTCAGACAATATAAGCCTTTATAATTCCAGAGATGTTTTTTTTTTAAAAGGCATTTTTATGTTTAAGCCTTTTATTACTGAATCTATAAAAATATTGTAGCCTATCTCTGATAAAGTCTCTATTATACTACAGGTTTATGATTACTGAGGGACATTATACGATATAATTCTTTTCTATGCTAAATGGTACGTTAAATAAATAAAAAAATAGTTTTAGACAAACCTTTAATAAAGTTTTACATAAACAAACAAATCAAAATCAACTTCCTGAAACCTTACACATTAGTTTAGTCATTAGTCTTTCAAGGTTACACATTAAATAACAGTCTTTTAAGGATATAGCGAATCAGTCACACTCTATAGAGGTAGAAGTTTACATTTACCTAAGTTGCACTTAATTAAATCACAACCAACAAAAATACTCTTATAAACATTATAATTGCAAATTAAGGTGGGTAGGGTGTATTATTGTGCCACTATTGCACAGGTTTTAACAGAAAGGTGTAGTCATATTTTAGTCAGGGGGTTATTAGGGACATGATTCTGAACAACTTTCACTACAAGACCAACTTGATCAGAGCAACTTTATTTTTCTCATCTCAGTACATTTTGGACAGAGCGCTCAGCAGTTTTGTTTGGAGGAGCACAAAATAAAGTTGCTCTGATCAAGTTGATCCCACAGTGAAAGCTGCTCAGAATTATGTCCCAAACATCCCCCTGAAATATGACTACACCTTTCTGTTACAGCCTGTATAGCAGGCACACAATTAAATATACACGCTTTACAGATACAGATTAAGCTTACCCACAAAATGAGAGTAATAATTGAACTTATATCCAGACAAAAATAGTAAAATAATATCAAAATCATTCCAGAGTACGTGGCGATAGATCACAGCGAACAGTGGTTTTAATGTCTGAATATTTTAGATTGTCTTAATGTCCCTCATAGATTCCTGCTTTCTGAAATTTTGGGTGTGCATGGAATACTCAAAAAATGGCTTTTTGTTTCGCTGTGGTGTAAAGTGACTTCTTGCGTTAAAACTGGTTGAATATTTAATTATTACTTAAGGCAGACTCAATAAAGATTTATAAAAAGATGAATAATAATGTGGTATCAAATTATTTTCAACCAGATACCGCAAGTCGTCACGCTTGCTTTTCGATAGGCTTATTGCAGCCTCATACAATTTGGTCAATGTAATGTCGTTTACATCATCCATCTTCTTCCTTTTGTTTCTCATGTTCACTTTGATGAACTCCGGCTCACTGTAACTCAGGATATAGTTGAATTTCAACAAATGTTGCTTATGAAATTTCAAGGCTCTGATGTCTTTTTCTCAAATTCTTTTTGTTTTCGTCTTCATTAAAATTGTATGCCCACTTTTCTTGAAGGTTTTTTATGTCCACGAAAAAGTCGTAAGTTAGTGTATTGACCATGAATGGCTTGCCGCTTTTTATAGAATTTCGTATCAGCATCTCAAATTGAGAAGGAGCGTACACAGGTCCCATTTTCTTATGCTTCAGCACCTCCTTCTCAATAAGGCTATGTACATTATCCGCAACATTTTGGGTATGGCCTTTTATCAGGTATTTATGAGTTATTGATTGTATGTTAGGGAATTTGAATACGGCATACGAGTAAAGCGATGTTATGAATTTATTTTTGTTTTGTCCGCAACAATTATCGGAGTAAAATGTCACATGAATATCCTTGCCCTCGTTTTTATTGTTAACGCCTTTTAGATAATTCAGTATACATGATCCGATCTCATTGGCACCTCTCCGAGCCTGACTTTCGTCCCAAAAATAGCAAAATACGTTACCATACGCAGGCATTTCTTCTTCTTTGTCATTGTTAGTGTCTTCTACTTCCTTCTTTAATAACTCGACTATTGTAAAATTCAGACAGTTTAATTTTGACCTGTAATAGAAGGATGATGTCTCCCCACTTGGGCATTGCATGACAGCTTGTAAGTCGTACAATGCTACTATGTGGGTTTCATCAATTTCTGCCCTGTCTCTCTTTAATTCCTGTCTGGCTGGGCTTTTTTCGGTTAAATGTTTATCATATTTATCTTTCAGTTCCAGTTTTCTTTCTGGTGGAGCAAGCTCGTATGCTGCGCATAGGTCACACCTATCTTTTTAGGGCTCGAAGAAGCCGATATTGAAATCTTTGTTGAATGTTTCATAGTACAGCCAGTATAGACAAGAAGGTTTCCCGGCTTTTTTTTGGACATTATTAAAATCCTTCCATAAGTCTTTGATAGTCTTGTCTCCACCAATAAATTCTCTTGTAGTGGATTGTCTCAGGTAATGCGATTCAATTCTTGGTATTGAGTTGATGTGGTTCTTTATGTCTTCCACAAGCATGGGATCAGTCTTCCTCCCATCATTTCTACCGCGTTCATCTTTCTTCACAAATCCTTGCCCATCAGTTTTACTTTTCACCGTTCTTATAACCTTGTCACATATTGCCAGTGTATTAATGAAATACATTTTGCAAACCCTGACTTTGGTGTTGTCAATTGTAAAATAGTAGGCACCATTTGGGTTTCTGGGCCTCTGTGCATTCGTATATTTGTATCTAGGTGTGATCTCTACTATCGCATTCCGAATATAGACTCGTTGGAGTTCGATGTCACCTAACGCCCAGTAACTGTCAAAGATACTTTTTCTGTCATCTCGTTTTTATTTTCAGAACACTTGAGCCTGCATGAACAAGGGTCCCTCATCTTTCGAGCTGGAATTTTCTTTGATTTAGATGTTGCAACATACACTTTTCCGCTGTTTCTCAGAGCCTTTGAGACATTTTGCTTCCAGGCTTTGGGATTCCTTTGGCGTTTGCGGAATCTTTTTTCAGTGTTGAAGTTCCCAGATGCAGTTGGCTCTATTGCAGGGGTTACTTTTGCCGACTGAGACTCACGTGTTGGTGTGTCCGAGCTTGAGGAAGAGCTGCTGCTGCTGCTGCTGCTACTACTGCTGGTACTCGATGAAGATGATCTCCTGCACCATTCACTGTCGAGAAGTGAACGAGGCCTTTTTCTGAATGTGGGGTCGTTGTCACTCAGATCCGCTTCACTTTCGTCAGTGTTAATGGGAGATATAAAATAACAGTTCAGTGATTGAGTTGCTGTACGACCAGTGGATGTTGAGGGTTCATCAAGCATCAAGATAGGAATGTTTTCCTTGTCATTGGGCTCTATTACAGCTTCAAAATTGGTCGTGGGCAGTCCTGCATTTTCATTTAGAATGTGCTGTTGCGTATTTTCCGGTAAGGTTTTTAGTGGTGACGAAGCCTTTTCCTGGAGCTTCTCTTCGCCTTCTTTCAGAAAATCATCATTTTCAAAATTGGTCGTGGGCAGTCCTGCATTTTCATTTAGAATGTGCTGTTGCGTATTTTCCGGTAAGGTTTTTAGCGGTGACGAAGCCTTTTCCTGGGGCTTCTCTTCGCCTTCTTTCAGAAAATCATAATTTTCAAAATTGGTCGTGGGCAGTCCTGCATTTTCATTTAGAATGTGCTGTTGCGTATTATCCGGTAAGGTTTTTAGCGGTAACGAAGCCTTTTCCTGGGGCTTCTCTTTGCCTTCTTTCAGAAAATCATCATTTTTAAAGAGCCTTTTTCTAGGAATTAAAACCGTTTCTGGCCTTCTAATTTCTCGTCCCCCATTACTTATTTCTTGCATGTAATATGCACGTTTATTTGGTGTATCTTCGATAACCGAAGGGCTTGATGGATGACTTCCTAAGTCCTCCATGCTAATCCTCTGCTCTACTTCAATCTTTTTCTTTTTATGCACCTGTTCCATAATTAAATCGGCTCTTTTCTTCATTTTTACTTATTTCCTAGAACAAAGAATTTAGGGCATACAAAACTGATACCATATTGATTTTCGCAAGAAAACGGACTCATTTCATAATGCATCTGGAATATAATTCTACTTTGGAATTGAAGAGAATTAAATGAAAAAGAAAATTTGGAACCTCGTGGGGTATTAGAATTGAAGTGACACTTTCAAGAATAAGATTTATTACCATCTGATGTTTTAGTCAAAAAGGGACTCTTTTTAAAATACTACTATTTATTTGAATAATTTTTGGTACGAAAAAGGCTCAATTATAAATAAGTCCCACTAACAATACATTCATTTTGTATTATAAAGACCCATTTCAAAAAGCGCCTCTTACTTACTAAAAATAAATTATTGCACTTACCTTCTCTTTGGTATTTGAGGGGCGAATTCCGTTTTACGCCTGTTCAATACTAAACTCGCGACGACCTGTCCGCCTCACTTGTCACACAATACTGATTGCGTCACTTTTGCGCGGAACGGGGGGGAGAAATGTTGCAGTTGAAGAGAGACGGAAGATTCGCATCGCACTTTTCTATCATTAAACTGCCTCTGTTTTATTATTCAATTGATAGAACAGACCTTTTTAAGTCTTTCTGTGATCGTAACTCAATTTCACGTTTTTTTTAATTGTGCCCCTTCAATACTGAAGGTGCGATATATAATCAATGACCAGAAATAACATAAAAATGTAACCAGTACAAGACTTTCTGGAAGCACTTTAGAAAGCGGCCGGTTTCAGATGCTTATGCTGATTTTTCCTATGCATTATAGGTGCATTTTTAGAGACGATATCAAAAAACGCGAAGTGTCGGAAATCATTACTTTTAATTATTTTTTTTCAAAACGCCATTTGATATCATTCGGGACGGTGGGGATGAGGGAGTATTAGGGTGGGGAACGGCGGATTTTACCTATTTTTAGCCACAATAACGTACTCTAGCCAAATTTGGATTTTATTTGCATACACTCCACCCCGCCCTGCTCCACTACGCTCCAGGGTTGCTTTTTCTAAGTTCCAACCTAACCTATAACCCAATTTAAAGGCTTGGTTTTAGAATCGTTTCCCCTTAATTTAATTATAACGAAGTGTGCAATCGCTAGCAAGTAGTCTTTTTTTCTAACAAAGTGCTTTTCTTTAAGTGAGGAAATGCGTAATTTTTTTAAAAATCAAAGCTGAAAATTGGAAAATTTCTGTAAACGAAACGTAAAAATTGGACAACTTCTGTGAACGACATTCATGACACCATTCTGTTTTCTAGTAGTTTCACGAATGTTCACTTTTCTTGTTCTCTCGGTAGTCTCGGAGTAGGTTATTGTGGCTACTTTGAAAACGCTTCGTTCCGCTCCACTCCGATTTAGCTACTTCAACCTAACCTAACCTAATCTAACCTAACCTATAACCCAAATTAAAAGTAGCCACAAACACCTACTCTGGCCAATCGTTTTATATACGCTTCGCTCCGCTCCAAACCGCTCAGGTCCGCTGAATCGTACGAACGTACTGAAAGAAGGTTTGGGATCAAGGTTTTGTGTCTACTGGCTAAAAGTAGTCTATGATTGAAAGCGGTCATGTGTTGTTTGCTAAATAAAATAAATAAAATACTCGGAGACCTCGAAGTCTAGGTAGGCACACACTATATAGGGATACGGAATTGAACAAACTGAACTTGACAGCTCTTAATAAATCAAGTATAGAATCCAGACGCGTTTGCTTTAAAAATCACCTGCAATAAAAAGTGAACCTTATTACCTAAAGAACATGGTCCACCGAACCAGGACGATTGGCAATGACTCGCAAAAATAATTGGCTCTAGACAAAATCGGTGTAATTTCGGTGAAATAACGTTAAATACGTGTTGAAATGTGTTAAAAACATTGAACAATAGTGTAACGATTGTTAATTGTGGCGAAAGAACTTTATGGATCAAGAAATTTAGAGTTTTATTTACGAAAACAGTTTCGTAATTTATTGTGAGTGATTATCGGACAAAAGGACAAGGTGTATCGTGAAATCATAACGTTCGTGTTGCTTATACACAGTAAACAGTGCAGTACATACATTGAAATAGTGAGGCGTGGGTGTTTAAACGTTATTGGATATTTTTCGTGTGTGGCGCGCGAGTAAAAGGTTAAAACCGGTCAAGTGCGAGTCTAAATCGCGCACGAAGGGTTCCGTACCACCGTTCAATGGAAGCGATGGTGTGGAGTGAATAGTTTGGATTTTACACAGCAAAATATTGTTTACAAAGTTATTGGTGCGGTTACTTTCACACTCCATGTACGTAACCAGGTGCATCCATAAGTTTGTATGTGGTATTGAAAGAATTGTTGTATGGGAGCCCCCTTAAATATTTCTTTTATCCTATTTTTTAGTATTTGTTGTTATAGCGGCAACATAAATACATAATCTGTGAAAATTTCAACTCTCTAGCTAGGTTCTTGAGATACAGCCTGGTGACAGACGGACGGACGGACGGACAGCGAAGTCTTAGTAATAGGGTCCCGTTTGGAACCCTTCGGGTACGGAACCCTAAAAAAAGACGTGGCACTTTCCTACAGTGACGTATACTAACCTAATAAAATGTACACTATTCTGTTATTACCAGTGATCGGAGTAGGCAGAGCTATTTAGGATCATTGACCGCAAACATTGATGTGGATATGGATATGGATAATCCATGGGATTGGGACGGATACTCCGGGATTTTAATGAATATAATTGTTTTTATCAACAAATATAAAACATGGTTTATGTAAGGCAATAAACGCATGAGCGACATTGTAAATTTTATATCAGCAACACGTTGCCAAACTTTTTTCGTAACGTTAACGACGTTGCCGCTTTGTTGAAACGCGTCGTGATATCGCCGCATTATGGAAACAAACGAAAACAATAGCGGGGTGTTCCTCAAAACGAAACGAAAACAAGAGTGACGCACCTGTTTTTGTCTCTTTCTGCACCACTAGAATTCAATTGTTCACCGATAGTAACTTGTTGTCAAATGTTGTCTCACTCGATTACCTCGGTTCTTAGAGTGTGGTTGTTTACTTCCTATTGTGTTTTGTTATGTGGTGAATTTCTTTTGACCCTGGCTTGTTTACTGGATTCCGGAACCTCCTTGCTTACTACAACTTCGGCCAGCATTTACGGACTCTGATTTGACCTTACTTGTACGGGACTGTGCGTACTGCTGTTGCTGGGGTTGTAAGAATGAAAAGGCTGCTGTACTGTTGAATCGTGGCCGTCGAGAGTGTCTTGCCGCTGAGAGTTTCTTCCTCTTCGGAGGTTGTAATCGGAATGCCTTGAGCATCATCATCTTAGTCATCTCACGCACCCCTTCTGGGGCGTGGGGAGTCGGGGTCAGGTTGACGGACCTCTTCCCGAAGAATCGCCTCTGTCCACTCCTGTGGACAGGTCATCGGATGGCCCCTGCGGGCGGTGGTCTTCATGTGGCGCTGGTATGCAGTGGGTGATCGCCGGCTAGGCAACCGGGTCGCGTGGCTGGCGGCGGCGGTCGGGCGGGCGCGCGTGGTGCGGCGCCAGTTCGGCGATGTGCGGAAGATGTGATGCATCCGCACGCGCGAACATGCCCTTCGCCAGCCTCTGGACAAACTGGTCCACGGTTTCCCATCTTAGGTCCCTCTGGATTGTCGCGTTCCTCACGTAGCGGGGGGCGCCGACGATGGTACGCAGAGAGAGGTTCTCTTGGGCTCGGAGTCTCCGTTTGTTCGTCTCCGAGCACAGGGCGTACCATGCCGGAGCCGCGTAGGTGAGGCAGGATCTCACATAGGTCTTGTAGATCCCGAGCTTCGCCCTCAGAGGGAGGCTGGAGTCGAAAAGTGGACGCAGCTTGGCGCGTGCCACCTTGACCTGGCTGACGACGTTGTCAACGTGTTGCTTCATGGTGAGCCGGCGATCAATGGTCAGTCCCAGGTACTTCACCTGCGAAGACCACTCGATGTGCTGTCTCTGGAGCTGGAGCGATGGTGGAAGGAGACTCTGGCCTGTGATGAGCGCCTGCGTTTTCCCAACATTGACGGACAGTCGCCATTTGGCGAGCCAGTCGGGCAAGATCTCCAGGGTGCGCTGCAGTTTGATAGCAGCGTGCGGAGCCTGGAACGACGACGCGTAGTAGGCTGCGTCGTCTGCGAAGAGTGCCAGCTGGGCACCCGGCCCGACGGGGATGTCGTCCGTGTATCGGGCGTAGCAGGCGGGAGACAGGCAAGAGCCCTGGGGGACGCCGGCTGCGACGGTATGTTCCTCGGAGACGGCGTCTTCCACCATCACTCGGAAGCGGCGATTCTTCAGGAAGGAGGCGATGATCTGGACCAGTCTTCTTGGGGCTGGAGACGTCGACAATTTGTACAGCAACCCCCCGTGCCATACTCTGTCAAACGCCTTCTCCATGACCAGGAGTACTGCGACAGTGTATTCCTTCTTGTTTAAACAAACCGTCATGTCATTCAGTACTCTGGTGAGCTGAAGCGTCGTAGAATGCTCGGGCCTGAAGCCGAACTGTTCCGGGCGCGGCTAGATGTGGGGCAGTAGCTTCGCCAGCAGGAGTTTCTCAAACACGTTTGAGATGGTACTCAGTAGAGTTATCGGCCGATAGCTCTCAGGCAGCTTGGAGTCCTTGCGCGCAAGATACCGTTAAACAGGCGCGTAACGGCCGCCACAGTACGTGGCGGAAAATGTAGCAGCGCCATGTTAGGTATGCGGTCTGCGCCCGGGGCTTTCCTGGGCTTGGTACGTCTGAATGCACGCATGATCTGGCCGGGCGTGACGACGGTGGGGTCCTCTTCGGGAGCTATCGGCGAGGCAAAGTACTCTCGCAGATCTCTCTCGATTGCTGCGACGTGCTCCACATCATCCGTAGGGTTCGGCTTGAACTGCTTCTCGAGGCATTCGGCGAAGATTTCCGCACGGTCTTGGGCTCGAAATCTTGGTGGGCCGTCGCTGCCCAGGATTGGTCGGACGGGAGTTGGAGTAGTCGACAAATCCCGGCATAGGCGATGCACGGAGGGGACGTGGTCGCCCATGGACTCGACGTGGCGTTCCCAAGATTCTTCGGCGTGGAGATCAAGTCGGCGCTTCAGCTCTGCCGTCATGGTGTTGAGCCTGGTCTTCATCGTTGGGCAGCGGGTTTGCTGCCACTGCTTCCGGAGAGCGCGCTTATCGCAGATGAGTGCGCGTAGCTCAGCAGGAAGAGGAGAGGGCTTCCCCCCGCGAGCTACGGTGTGCGATGATATGTCGAGCGCGTCTTGGATTTGGCTGGTCAGCAGTGATGCCAGGCGGTCAACGTCTTCCGGCTGGTTGACTGGACATGTGGTCGAAGACTGGTCAAGGGCGGCGGTGAAGGCGCCCCACTGGTAGCGTCGGCGTGATGCTGTCGGAGAGACCCGGGTGGGCAGGTCCGCCAGGACGAGAAGTACTGGCCTGTGGTCCGATGGGAGGTCAGGGAGAACCTCCTGGCTCGGCGGAGTCCGGAGACCTCTGACGACTACGACGTCGATGGTGTCCCAACCGGCCCGCGAATCGAAGTGGGTGGGCTCGTCGGGACCGATGGCATCGTAGTTGTGGCTCACGGAGTCGGCAAGGATGGCGCGTCCAGCTGGGCACACCCTGGTGGAGTTCCAGACGGTGTGCTTGGCGTTGAGGTCGCCAGCGACGAGTGTCGGATGCGGCGACTGTAGCAACCCCGGTAGCTCAGAGGTGCGGATTGGGGTACTGGGGGGCTTGTACACGGCGTACAGTCGCAGCACCTGGCCGGCGACCTGGAGGTCGACGCCCAAAGCATACAGGGATGTATACTCCTGGGCGTCAACGAGCTGGTGGACGATCTTCCTGCTGACGATGACTGCCAAGCCTCGAAAGGCCCGGCCGCTGGTGGACTTCTCGTCCTTGCGGTAGACGAAGTAGCCGGGCAGCGACAGCTTGTCGCTTCCGGCTAGGAATGTCTCGCTGATGAGCATCACGTCGACGCGGTAGTCCCTCAGGAACACGTGGAGCAGCCGCTTCTTCCCTGTCAGCGACTGCGCGTTCCAGTGGACGACCCTGAGCGGCTCATGCATTGCGGAGCAGAGCGGTGAGTCTGCCCAGGGCAGTGGGGTCACTGAGGAGGGTGAGCAGGGCTGTGAGGTGCCCCAAGTCCTGCTGCCCTATCGCCGCAGCCGGAGTGGCGGCGCCAGCGGCGGCCGCAGTCTCGCTAGCGGCGAGAGTAGCCGCCGCGGCGCCGGCGGCAGGTGGAGCCGTCGCCTTTTTCTTCTTCCCCCCCCCGCTTCGTCTTATTTTTTTTATTTTTTTATTTTATTTATTCAGAAACAGTCTTCCATATTTGTATACAATACATACTCTTTATAAAACATAGACCTACAGTTTCCTAATTTAGTAAAAACATCTTTTATAATAGTTTAAATATCAAAGAAATAATAATGATGAAGAAGCAACATAAAAAGCATGATACATAAAAAGAAAGTTAAAAATTTCATACATGTTCAGTTTGATTTTCAGAACAATTTGAAAGACACTCCAAAGTTAAACTTTTGAAGCATTTAAGAGATTCACTAAATATATCTATATTTACTAACTTATCATTGTACAACCTGCAAGCACGTCTTATGAAATTATTTCCAGCGTAATTTGTGCGACTACGGGGTATAACAAAGAGAGGCTTGCTTCGACAACTACGCTCACGACGACGAGGCACTCTAAACGACAATAAATGTAATAAGGGGGGGGAATCGATTATATTATTAATTATTTTAAAAATTATTGATACATATATCAATACAGTCACGACGACAACTTAATGAGTACATTTTTGCCTTTTTCAAGGACGTCACATAATCCGAATATGTGTTTCCAGTACGATATTCAAGGGCTCGAATAAATTTTTTCTGCACCTTTTCTATCCCGTCTATATGAATGTTATAAAATGGGTTCCAAACAGCACTGGCGAACTCGAGATGACTGCGAACATAACTATTAAACAGTACCTTGTAAGTTAAGACTTTTTTGAAGGGCTTTCCTACGCGGAGTATAAAACCAAGTTGTTTAAGAGCTTTATTTATAATGTGGTTCACATGAGGTACGAAAGTGAGCTTGGAATCCATTATTGCGCCTAGATCACGAATTTGATCTACGCGGGCTAATTCTCTTTGACAAAGTTCATATTTATAATTAATGGTTTGTATTTTTCTACTGAAACTTATTACAAAGCACTTATCTGGATTTAAAAATAAGTTGTTTGAATTACAGAAAGATTCGAAATTATTAATGTCATTTTGCAGGACATCACAATCTCCCACACTTCGGATAACCCTAAATATTTTTGTATCGTCGGCATATAAGAGTAAACCAGAGCTGTTTGTAATTTCTGTGACGTCGTTTAGGTAAAGAACGAACAACAAAGGTCCTAAATGTGACCCTTGAGGGACACCAGAAGTGATGGGTTTGAGATTTGAAGTGTACCCACCTACTGCTACAGCTTGCGATCGATTTTCGATGTAGGATTTTATCCATCGAAATAGATCCCCGTGTATACCCATCTGCCAAAGTTTCAACAGCAAGCGTTCATGACAAATTTTATCGAATGCTTTAGCAAAATCAGTATACACGGCATCCACTTGATAATTGTTGTCTAAGGCTTCAAGTATAATTTCTGTATAGGATAAGAGATTTGTTTCAACACTTCGACCTTTAAGAAAACCGTGTTGATGAACAGTAACATGACGGCGTACAGCGGCAGACAATTGGTCAGTAACAATCTTCTCCAAAATTTTGCCAAATTGACATAGTTTAGAAATTGGCCGATATTTCTCAATGTCACAGCTGATATCTCCCTTAGGTATCGGTGTAATTAGAGCACGTTTCCAAATAGAGGGAACACAACCTTCGCGAAGTGATTTTTCAAAAAGCAAAGTGATTGGAATTGATAACTCAGACGCACATTTGTTAATAATAACAGGATGAATGCAATCTGGTCCGGCACCTTTATTTACGTTAATAGACTTAAGGTATTTATGATCAAGGCCTTTAGTTAAAAATATTGTATCCATCTCAAAAACTGTATTATGTACCGGCGGAAGATTGTTCAAATCAATCATGTTATTACTTGGTTTTTCAAAAACAGAGTGGAAATGTTCATTAAACATGTCACAAATCTGAGAACCAGTTGAAGCTGAATAGTACATTATTTGTGGTAGACCACTCTTCGCGTAGATTGACTTCATGTAAGACCAGAAAAATTTCGGGTTTGATGTGATTTTATTTTCAGTTGAGTTTATAAAATTTCTATAGCATATAGGTTCCAATTTATCAACTCTTTTCCTTAGACACCTAAAACTGTCACGATCTAAAGGATTTCCGTATGTCTTCCATAGTTTGTGGTACTTTATTTTTTCATTTAATAACCTTCTAAGTGGCTTTTCTGCCTACCAGGCGGGACCTTAGGCGAAGCCGTCGTCCGTTCCTAGCAGATAATCCCCTCCGTGCAGCTCACTCGCGACGGCGAAGTCGCGACGCGCACGGGCGCGTGTTGCGCACGTTCGCTTTCTACGAAGCGGCGTGCGAACTGCGGTGGAACGGCGATCACTATAGGTCCGTGTGCGCGACGGTCGAAACACTCCAAACTCCAGCCTTGAGCCCCGCCTGTCGCTATAATTATATGTTGGCGGGCGCTCGCGGTGAGTGGGGGTGTGGCAAGTCACTCTCGAACGGACCGCTTAGCTTTATTTATTATGCTATCTCTTTCTTACATTGTACTTAACTGTTTACGCTATTTTACACGAAATTAACAATTACTTATAAAACAACAATGAAATTCTATTAAAACTTAATCTATACATCTTATGCTATGACGGAAATATTATTTATTACTTATGCTACGCTCATTCTAAACTTATAACATAAACGATATCTATAACTATACTATATACATCTTTCTTAACCTATTAATAGACGTCCCGCACATTACTGGATTGGATGTTTGGAGTTGTTTTATTGGATACCTACTAATTTGGTAAGTCTGTTTAATAGTAATAATAATAATAATAATAATGTACGCTCACACCCGTAAATCCCCAAAGGGGTGGGCAGAGACACAAATTGTATAGAACACTCAAGCCTGTATTACCCAGTGGGTTAGGCAGAGAACAGAGATACATTGTAAAAAGTATTTTTTTTACTAAAACTTATGTATTAATCGTATTCTACCTTGAAATAATAGTAAAGTCAAATGTATAAGGACTTAGCAAAAACCTTGCCTTAGGCTCGGCTCTACTGCATAGACGGGACGCAAGTTTCTTTGGTCTAAAGGGGACCGCGCTATAGAAATGAGCGAGAAAAGGCGCGTTCTGTCTCACTCATTTGTATAGCGCTGTCCCCTACAGACCTAAGAGACATGCGACCCGACTATGCAGTGGAGCTAAGGCCTTAAATCAAACTAATAATTAACATTTTGAATACAAAAACTAAACCAACAGTGTTATTCGTGCAAAATGCAGCCTTTTCTTATTAGCTAACCTCAATATTTTCTTCACTTTTAATATTATATCACGCACGTGTTAATTAATTAATTTAATTAATACTTAAAGACTTATTAATATGGTGTATTAATTAGCTTTACGATAAAATACAGGAGTCTTACACAGAGGTATTTACAGTTCGTGCATATACGAACTATTTTTGAACTGCAGTGAGTGTACTACTTGCGTGCAATTACCGTACCCTCTCTTAGCGTAAATTGAAAACTTTTAATTGCCTTTACATTTTCAAACTTTGCACTAGGAATAAATATTTTTACTAGTTTTGTATTTCGAACAAATCAGTGTGTTTTTACCACTTAGTGTTGATGTGACTCTACTCACCATTTCTAATTTAACGATATTTTGATTCAGGTGAAGTACTACGACATGGCGTCAAGATCTGTCGAGCCTGAAACAGTGCAAAAGTGGATACGTGACTATCCTGAGCTGATTTTTGACGCTGCTTGCTGTACTATTTACTGCACCAAGTGTGAAAGCCATTTATCAGTAAAAAAAACTAATGTTAATCGACATATTAAAGGTGCCCAACATCGAGGAACATACAAACAGCCTCAAGAAGAATTTTATTTTGACCTCATTCAGTTTTTAATTCTTTGTAACATCCCCTGGTCGCAAATGAAAAATAAAGCCTTCAAAGACTTTTTTTTCAAAAATACATGACGAGTCACAATTACGAAAAGTATATTTGGACAAATTTTATAAAAATAAAATTGCCTCTCTCTATGAAAACCTTAAAGATGAGAAACTTTGGATATCGATTGATGAGACAACTGACTTTTTAGGTCGTTATATTGGGCATTTCTTAGTAAAGCCATTAAATGAAAACTTTTCTGGTCGACTTTATTTAACCGCCTGTAAAATGCTCGACGAGGTCAATGGCCAAACCATTTCAAATTTTAATCGAATATTTAAAAAATATTTGGCAAGACAACTTTGAAAGAAAAGTTCATAATGTTTTAGTATTATGTACTGATAGTGTAGCATACATGTTGTCTGCAGGCCAAAATTTGAAAACTGTTTTACCTCAATTAAAACATGTTACCTGTTTGGCACACGCTCTTCATCGAGTATCAGAACAAATACGGTTAGAGTACCATAATGTAGATATGTTAATATCAAATGTGATTTTTTTTTTTAAAAGCCCCACGCAGAATAAAATTATTGAAAGATACGTATCCAAACTTACCTCTTCCTCCACAACCAGTGATAACTAGATGGGGCACTTGCCTTGAAGCTGCATCATATTATGCAAAATATTATGAAGAAATAATAAATGTTGTTTCTCGATTAAACAGCTCTGAATCAATGGCAATACGAAATGCGAAAAATATTCTAGAAAAAGAAACTCTACGGTATCAATTAGTGTTCGATTCCAAATCGATATTCGATCGATGGTTTCTGAACGGTCATTTTAATTTGACGTTAGCTGTCAATCTGGCAGTTTTGACAACAGACATTCGGAAAAAAACCTCGCAATGAAAACGCGTGTTGATTAGGGTTGAAATTAAATCAAAGGGCATCTGGAATGTATTCGGGATTCCCTCAGGATTATTAATATAGCTGAGTGAGCCGTTGTCTCTCGAACCAGATAAAGTTCGGATTTTCGTGCCCGATTCGTATTTACCACTTAGAAACATAACCTGTGTTGGACCACTGTGCTCATTGACGCTGGCCCGCCAGTCATACCTGGTTGGCTGAAGAACCTGTCTACCAAGAAGAGCCTAGGGCGCGCCCGGGCCTTGCAGAGAGACAGGAGGTTGACGGGACCGAAGCACAGACCAGCGGGCTTATTATCTAAAAATCTGCAATCAGCAACTACTGCGCAGTGATTGCGCAGTCATCGCACAATCGGTTGCAATGTGTCAAACCAAATTCGTATTATCTAAAGCGATCGCTCGCTAACCGTTTGCTTTCTGCTAACTGCAACATCAATGCACTTTTCTTTTTTCTTTCGTTCAATCGTTCACTTTTATGCTAAGAAAGTGGTGCCACTAGCAATGACGGAGCAATCGAGAACTAGTTGGATTGTTTGTTGTTTGTTTGCATTGTTGTGACTTTGATTTGAGGTTATAAAAATTAGCTGTATATTGCAAGGGCATTTTCTTTTTCAGTTTTATTTTAGTGTTCCTTTTACCGCAAAACAAGTTTGTGTCCACCAATTTGAAAATGTAAGTATTTTTTTCAAGAAATTAAGTCGTATGATTTAAATATGCACGTAGCAATTGACTTTTTAACATTGATTTTTGTAGGTCCAACCGCGTCTCCCAGGACCAAATAGATGTGCTGTTAGACTACCTCATTGGGCATTCTAATCTGGCTAAGGGTGTTGGCTTAGGGGCGAGGTCAAAGGAAACTGTAGAACGACAGTGGGACGGTCTCGCCTCTACTCTCAACGCCTTGGGTACAGGTTCCAGTAAAACTGGTGGAAAAAGGTAACAAACTATATTTTATTGTCGCGTCTAGAATGCTCGCTTGCATGGCTTGATGGCAGAAATACTTTGGCTTGTTACAGTACTGGAATGATTTGAAGCACAAGGCCAAGACAAGAGCTGCATTAAGGAGAAGAGACCAAAATGCTACTGGTAGTGGACCTCCCAATCCAATGGGTGACTTGTCAGAGACTGATCAAAAAGTCCTGGCTATTATTGGGTTTCAGGCAATGGTTGGTGATGAGCAGCATCGAGTTCCTTTCTTTGTTAGTAAATAGTCTGATTACTTGATTCTATTACTGTTAATATTATACAAAGCTGTTAATTTATTGTGCCTTCTCTGTAGGATGTTACTTTCTTTTTATTCTTGTGTTTCCATGTATGGCATTACATTAAATTTTTCAGAAGCCACAAACCAATGCAGTCAATCAGGTAGAGAGCCAAGATGCCCAGTTCGCTATTGGAGTTGAAGACTACCAATTTCCTGTCTATGTAAGTAAACAGACTGATTACTTTGATCTTTTACATATAATACTGTTTTTATCATACAATATCACAAAGACATTAGAATAATATTATATCAATACATATAGAAGTGCCTTATTCTAGTCAGATACCTATAACTTAAACTCTTTAAACATTATTTCAGAGCTCGCAAACCGAGACCCTGGAAACCGAGGCCCTGGAAACTGAGATCATGGAAACAGAGATATATGTGGAAGAAGGTAACATTTCATGATTTATTTATAAAATAGTATATATAAAATACTCTATTTAAGAGTATTAATTAAATTATGCTTCTCCTTTTAGATAGTCCAGCTACAGCTGCTGACAACCTGCGTCTGCTGACCTCAAGTAGCCAAACAACTAGAGCTGGTAAGTTTTTCAATTATAAAATGCCAACTACCTAAAGGTTTATTGCGTGCATGCTCCACATTTTTCAAGTTATTTTATATGTGATGCTAAAGGTTTTAAATAATTGTTTCTCCTTTCAGAAACTGCAGTGGCCAATCCTTTTTCTCCTTCCACAAGTGGCCAAACTATAACTAGAGCTGGTAAGTTTTTCTATGATGCCACCAACTGGCAAACATTTATTGTGTGAATGCTACAGGTTTCATAAGCACCAACCATTTAGAATATTTTTTCAAGTGATGGTGATGTTCTAAATAGTGTTTCTACTTTCAGGGACATCAGTGGTCAATCGTTTTTCCCCATCCACAAGTGGCCAAACTGTAACGAGAGCTGGTAAGTTTCAATTTTCTAAAGCTTTTTTCAACTGGCTAAAGATTTATTGCGTCCATGCTCCACATTCCATTTGTAGCAGTATTTGCAAATGCCTTCTGCTATTTATTTTTCATTAATTTACAGGTGATGCAGAGAATCGTGGGAGGCACGATAACCCCGATCCAGGCGCTTGTTTCCTCCTGTACAAAGAAGTGAGTTACTTGTGCCAGTTTTTCAAAATAAATACTTAATGAGATGCATATGTAGGTAGAGATGGAGCAAGTGCCTCACCACATGTACGCCCATGATGTTAATGACGTAATATTTACTTTACAGATAGTCCTGTATCCCATTCCCGTCGTGGAAGAACTAGATGTGTCAATACAAGTGGTATGTTTCGTCTTAATTTCCAATGTGCACATTATTTAGTATTGGAGAATATCAATTTACGCACATTTCCCAGAAAGTATGTGTCGTAGAACTAGAGATTTCAATCGTAGGGAAATCCATAGTAAGCAGATTGTACAGAGATTTTTTTCAGTGTGTTTAAATTTTAATATGTATACAGAATTACAGACTGATAAAGCAGGATGACTTATTGTTACTATTGGTAAAATATATTATTTTTCTGTCCAATACAGGAAATGCAGCGAGGGCTGACTCGGCATGGGTGATTGAGCTTTTTTTTTTTTTTCGGCCGTTGACAGTTGTCAAGTTCACTTCGCGCTCATCCAAAATAATATCCTTTATTGGGGATTCTTGCCGTCATTGTGGAGGTTGTCGCACGTGTTCGAAATAAATAGTAAAATTTAGAGCATTTGCTGACTCTTCCTGTGCCTAGAATTTATCGTTATTGTTGTGATTTGTCCGTATTAGTTTTGTGTTTGTCCCTGTGTGGTGGTAAGTAGGCTTAACTATATGTAAATCATGGAGGCGGACGTTGTCCCTCCGGATATACCTCCTCCCATAAACGACTCGGTCAACAATGTTTCCCTCTCTCCTCCTCTCTTCCTGTCAGCTGAAGCCAACTCCCAATCTCCCCAAAATACCCAAGATACTGTGTCCCGCAAGCGTGCTGCGGATATTTCCATTAACCCAACGCCCAAAAAAACTGTCACCGATGTTTCCTTGTCCCAACCATCCATTCAAACTGTGTTTACAGCAGAGTCTTCTTCACTGAAGAAATACTCAGAAAAAGACAAAGGTCCATTTATTGTACATGTGGTCCGAATTGAAGAGGAGTCTTCCTCAGGTCTCACTATGAGACCAATCAAGTTCGGTCAATTTCTACATCGAAATAATGTTCAAAACATTGCTCAAGATGGAGTTAAGAGTGTAGGTCGCAACCGGGTTGCGATTCAGTTTAAGTCTGCCTCTGACGCCAACTCATTCTTGTCTCACCCAGCATTAGCCACAGCCAACTACAAAGCAACTGTACCGACTTATAATGTGACCCGGATGGGTATAATTAGGGATATCCCTGTGGAGTGGAGTATGGAGGAGGTTGTAGAGGCTATTCAGCTCCCCCCTAATTGTGGTCCTATCATTAAAGCCCGCAGAATTAGTAGAAAAACAAAAAAGGACGATGACACTGTATCATATACCCCGACACAATCAGTTGTTATAACAATCTCAGGACAGGTTCTTCCAGAAAGAATCTACTGCTTTTATAATTCTATTCTGGTGGAGCAGTACCAGTTCCCTACTATTCAGTGTTGGAATTGTTGCCGATTTGGCCATGTCAAAATCCAATGCCGGTCCAAGCCACGCTGTTTCAAGTGCTCCCAACCCCACGATGGTAATACCTGTGAAAAAACACAGGACTCCTGCCTCTATTGTTCTGGCCCACATAGAGCCATTGATAAGTGCTGCCCTGAATTTCACAGGCAAAAAGCCATCAAGATCATCATGTCACAAGAAAGTGTATCATATAAAGAGGCATCAATTCGTCTTCCACCACCTAGAAAATCCTTTGCAGATGCTGCTCGCTCTTTCCAAACAGTGCCCCCAACCCCAACTTCAAGCCAATTGATGGCCCCTTCCCAATACCCAAAGACTGTATCACACCGCAAAACTGTAGTTACAACAAGACAACCCAGATTTGATCATAGACAGGGGTATGACCGGAATGCTCACTTAGAGATCACTAACTCACCCCCTTCTTCTCTCCCTAATGGTCATGCATTCCCTTCTCTACCACCCAATTCGGCCCAGCCTAATGAAAATCTCCTTGAACTTCTTCTCTCTACGATTATCAATCTTCTGACTAAGTTCAGTGATTGCCCATTACCGCCCAACGTGACACAAGGTCTTAACCAGATCTTACAACTTGTTAACTCTTCTCATTCCCAACAAAATGGCCAGCATTCTACAGTGGAATTGCAGGAGCCTGAATCCTAAAAAATCTGATCTTATTTATTTAATAAATAAATATAAACCTTCTGTTATTGCCCTATCTGAGGGTTGGTTGCTGCCTGGTTCTCGCTTTCGAGTTTCAGGTTTTACCAGCCTTCGGGAGGACAGAATAGATGGTTATGGGGGTGCCATTCTTTTCATTAAGAAAGGCATCCCTTTTTCCAGAATAAATCTTCCCCCCCATAGTGTTAACATTGATATAGTTGCCGCAAGATGTTTTGACGCCACTTTTATTTCAGCTTATATTCCTCATCCTGACTCTTCCAATCTCCAGGAACTGGATAGCCTTATTTCTTCCCTTCCCACTCCTCTTATTATTTTAGGCGATCTCAACAGCCACAACCAGTTATGGGGTAGCTATAGGAATGACTCTAATTATTTTATAATTTTAGATATCTTAGATAAATTTGACCTCTGTATTCTAAATGATGGTCGCCCAACACGTAGGGTGTCCCCGACTCAGGATCCCAGAAGTGCAGTTGATCTTTCCCTCTGTTCCTCAAATTTAGCTTCTGGCCTCTCTTGGGATGTTCTTTCTTCCACTTTTGGGAGTGATCATTTCCCAATTTTAGTCCACTTCCCTAATAAGTATCCCCCAATAAAGAAATTCGATCCCCTACTCAAATATAGACTGTCTGGCGCAGACTGGGAAAGGTTTGCCAGAGAATGTGACTATAGGATTAAGTTACTCGACCCTGTTTCTCCCCAAAATTCCCTCAATGTTTATGCAAAATTCCTAGAAGCAATTGTTACCAGTGCTAACTCCTCAATCCCATTAAAGAGACCTCCCCCTGATAAGATCCGTTCACCCCCGTGGTGGGATCCTGAGTGCACTGAAGCAGTAAATAAAAGAAAAGAGGCCGAGATGATGTATGCTTCCAGCATGACTACAGAGAATTTTATCAACTTTAAAAGAATCTCTGCCATGGCTAGAAAATTGCTAAGTAAAAAGAAGCAATTAGGTTGGTCAAAATTTTGCGAGAACCTATGTCCTCGTTCCCCAGCTTCTCTTATCTGGAAAAATATTAAAATATTTAGGAGTTCTTTTTCCGCCCCTAACTCGTCCTATAGCGACCCCAAAGTCTGGTTGGAGACCTTTGCTAGTAAATTAGCCCCCCCTTCTGCTCCTTATGTTGATTGTCTGCCGCCTATACTCTCCCTCCAATCTCCTTCTCATAGATTGGATGAAGTATTTTCGGAATCCGAGTTCAATCTGGCAGTAGATAGTCTAATGGACTCTTCTCCTGGTTTAGATGGCATCCCGTATTCTTTTATTAGAAACTCTGGGTCCGAAACTAAAAAATACTTTTTACAATTAATTAATACTTTTTTCTCATATGGGTCCCCTCCGGAAACATGGAGGTCACAAATCATCATCCCTATATTAAAACCTGGTAAGGATTCTACTGACGCTGCCTCTTATAGGCCAATAGCTTTGTCATCTACTCTCTCTAAAATTTCGGAGCATCTTGTTAAAAATCGTTTGGAATGGTTTGTAGAGAGTCAAAACATTTTACCTGAATCCCAGTTCGGCTTTAGGAAAAATAAATCCACAATGGATAGCCTAGCCATACTGACCACGGATATTAGAATAGCTTTTTCTAAAAATAAATCGGTCGTGGGAGCATTCTTAGACATATGCTCCGCCTACGACAATGTACTTCTTCCTGTACTCAGGCAAAAAATGCTCCATCTGAGTATTCCAGAGAGGTTAGTCAATTTCATCACGAGCTTATTCTCGGACAGATCTGTGTTGATTCGCAACCAAGACCATTATCTGTCTCCGCGGTCAGTGTGGAAAGGTCTTCCTCAAGGTTCAGTCCTGAGTCCTCTACTCTATAGCATCTACACTTATGACCTTGATAGAGTAGTTACCTCATTCTGTAGCATACTGCAGTATGCGGATGACTTAGCCCTTTACTCTTCTTTGGCCTCGATTGAGGAGGCTGCCACCAGAGTAAATTCTGCCATTATTTATCTCGAGGATTGGCTGACGGAGCATGGTTTGTCATTATAGGCCTCAAAGAGCAAAGTTGTTATTTTCTCCAGAAAAGTCCGTATCCCGAATGTGCACATACGTATTAATGGCCATGTTGTTCCAATTTATAATTCCGTAAAATTTTTAGGCGTCATTTTAGATTCTAAAATGAATGGTTCTGCACATCTTAACTATGTAATTAAAAAATGCGAAAAGGGTATCAACGTCATGCGATGTCTTTCCGGTACGTGGTGGGGATCACATCCATATTGTCAAAAACTGATCTATAATGCCATAGTGCGCAGTCATTTTGACTATGGAACTTTTCTCCTTGAACCTTGTAGTAAGGCTGCTCTTGAAAGCCTTCAGAGAGTGCAATTTAAATGTCTACGCATCATTATTGGTGCCATGAAATCATCTCCCACGAATGCCTTACAGGTCGAATGTGGCGATCCTCCTCTAAATTTACGTAGACAGTACCTTTCGGACAGATTCTTTTATAAGGTCATCCCACTTCAAAACCACCCTCTTTCACCTAAAGTCAAACTGTTAAGTCGGCTTGTTTCGAGTTGTAGATATTGGTCCCATAAGGACCCTCCGTGCCTTGTCAAAAGTCTCCGGAAACTTGTAAATATAAATCAACCTTTATATCAATGTAACATGAATCCTCTCTTCAGCACGAACTTTGATGCTCTAAGTCATTCTCCTAACATTGTGTTATCCCTTGGAATTACAAAATCATCTCCTGACGCCAACTCCTCGTTTAATGAAATAGTAGCTTCTTCTTGGGCAGACTGGAATCGTTTTTACCGATGCCTCTAAACTTTCAGAGTCCGGTTGTGTTGGTGCTGCGGTCTGGATACCAAGGTACAAAATCATTCTGCATTATAAATGTCCCCCTCTGTCATCTGTATTTACTGGCGAGTCGGTTGCTATTCTGGAAGCTATCCTATATGTCTTATCCCATAAATTAAATAAATCCATTATCTTTTCAGACTCCCTTAGTTGTCTTCAAGCCATCTTGTCAAACCAGTTCAGATCAAAAATTAAATTCCCAATTATATTAAAAATTAAAGAATTGTTGTATGACTGTCAACGTCAGGGATTGGAAATTGTGTTGGCTTGGATCCCTGGTCATGCGGGTGTTACGGGAAACGAGGAGGCCGATTCCTGCGCGAAAAATGCTATTGCCTTGGGTGGCTCTGAACATTTCCGTAATTTCAGTTCAGATATATGTTCCATCTCTAAAACTCACCTATATAAATCATGGAACGAGGCTTGGCAGGCTAGCCGTCAGATCAAAGGCAAATTCTATGGAGAAATCCAGGATACGATTCCTTTGAAACCCTGGTACTTCAAATTCCGCGACTCGAATAAACGCACCACATCTACAATTTGTCGTCTTCGTTTGGGTCATTCCTGTACTCCGGTGCACCTGGCTAAAATTAGGGTCAGGGATAACTCTCTTTGTGAGTGTGGTCTTGCAGAGGGCTCTGTTGATCACATCTTTTTTGAATGCCCTAATCTTAACGTTTCCTTGTACAATCTTCTTCCTCCTTTCATCCCCAGACCTTCCAATTTCAAATCTCTATTATCATATGTAAACTCCCCATTTATCCAAACCCTGGGTAATTTCATTAATGTTAATAACATCAAACTCTAACTGTAGTTGTGTACCTGTTGTAGACTAATTTAATTAAACTAACAGTATTATATATTTATGTATCTATTGTTTTGTCCTTTTTTTCTAGGTTCCGGAAATCCTCAGATTTTCACCGGAGAATCCTCAGTATCATTCCGTGCCATCGCCGATACTTTGACACTGGCAGACAGTGTTGCCGTTTTAGCGACTTTGCCGCTAGATCTAGCGGATTTTAGATGTGTTTAGCGACTTTTTATTTCGATCTAGGGACTAAAATAAATTTAGCGATTTATAGCGACTTTTTGTTTGCAAAGATGTCCTGACCAAAATCACAAAAACTGTTAAAAAACCAAGTACTTCTACAGTGGAACCATCAACTTCTGCTGCTTCAGCGGCATTAGAAGTTGTCGAAGTCGAACATGACGCAATGGATAACGAAATTTTTGCTTATTTAAACCTATAGAGATTTGATTATTATGATTAAATACTTGATTATATAAGCTTTTATTTACACCATATTTTGTTACCATGGAATATTTTGAAATATTTAGCGACTTCTAGCGGATTTTTTATTCGTTTTTTTTTTCAAAATCTAGGGACTATTGCATCGAGGTCTAGGGATTTTTTTTTTCCTAAACGGTAACACTGCTGGCAGAATCATCAAAACGATGAAAGCCATTAATTAGGAGAAAAAAAAATAATCCTTTATTGGTTAAATCACACCCTATCAGTGAGAAAACGTGACCAAACGGGAAAGTGACCTCCAGATTACGTGTGGTAGTGTTATCTCGCAGTGCTCTAACGATTTGAAGACAATAACAATATCACCTAGAATTAATCATAACCTCAAAATTCCATTCTGACACCGCGTTCAAAAATCTGGTCCTACATGGTGGACGCCATGGCTGTCGTCACTTAGCCTGGTGTTGCCATATAAAAAGATTCTGTTTTCGCCAACAAAATGCCTGAAGTTGGCCTACAAACGAACACACCTGGCTCTTCACCTGCCAATAATAATAATAATAATAATAATACCTTGGACACTATTTACACACATTGATCTAGCCCCAAACTAGGATTCCCTGTATCTTGGGTGCTAGACAACGATACACGTACTTATATAGATAATTATTATACTTAGATAGATAAACAACCATGACTAGGGTACAAACATCCGTTCTCATCAAACAAATATTTGCCCCCACCGGGACTCGAACCCGGGACCCTTGGTGTATGACTCATTGTGATAATGTCAACAAGGAAGCCAAGAAATTAACGCAACAAATATTCCACCCAGGCTTATTTCTCAAAAAGGATGCTCCGAATCCAGGAAACCCTGTGACTCCCACCGCGTCACACAACAGCCAAATCCCATGGCAAAGAGTGCCACAAGGACGGAACTATCAAAATGGTCGCAATGATAAAAGATTGCTCTCACCAAACAATGAAAACCCAACTCATAAGATCCCTAAAGTGACCATGGGAGGCACTATTGGCTTCACCTCAAACAGTTTTGAAGGACTTGACATAGATCCCACTGATGATCAGATCCAAAATCAAACCAATGATGATCAGATACAAAATCAACCCAAGCCCCCGAAGCAATCCAAACCACCGCCCATCATACTCTATGGAATTGATGACATGAAGAAACTCTCCGATCACCTACAAGAAGTCACACCCAAGGACAGCTATAGCTACAAAGTGATATCAAAAAACCAGCTGAGAATCTCAAGTGGCTCCATAGAAACATACAAAATACTTATTGAGCATGTAAGAAATACAGGTCTCATCGGACATACATTCACAAGAAAAGAGGACCGTTGTCACAGAATTGTGATCAAAAACCTTCATCACTCCACTCCAAAGGAAGCTATCATTGAAAGCATAGAGTCAACGGGGAACAAAATAAGAGGAGAGATTGTGTGTGCCCTAACTAGAACCACAAAAAAGCCCTTAGACACCTTTTTTGTAAATATTGAACCATCAATAAATAACAAAAAACTGAAGGAACTAGAGTTCATATACAACCAAAAGGTCGTCATAGAAGATCCCAAGAAGAAGACAGGCATAGTCCAGTGTACCAGGTGTCAACAATATGGTCATACCAAAAACAACTGCATGAGACCACACCGCTGTGTTAAGTGTGCTGGAAGCCATAATACATCGAACTGCACTAAAAAGGATAGAGATAGCCCAGCCACATGTGCCCTTTGCCTTGGAAGTCACCCGGCAAACTACAAAGGCTGTCAAGTATATCAAGAAATATTAGCCAGGAAAACACAGCCAAGAACAGCACAGAGGACCTTTAATAAACCTCAAAGCAAAAAAACAATTGAAAACAAGCCAACCGAGACTACCCCCTCACAAGAAAAATTTGAAAACAATGCCCAACCGACTGGAACATCTAAAACATTTTCAGAAGCAGTCAAGAGTACCAATAGCCCACAAATAACCAATCAACTTGAACAGCTGATCCTCAAACAGTCAGAGAAAATTGACTTACTAATACAACAAATAGGCAACCTACTTAGCCTTATAACAGTGCTAGTTAGCAAAATTCAAGGATAGAAACCTTAGACTAGCTACGTGGAACATCAATGGCCTAGAAGGCAAGAAACTCGAGGTGGAAACTATTTTAATAAGTAACAAGCTTGACATCCTGCTTCTTTCTGAAACTCACCTAACAGATAGCAAAACTTTTAAAATTAGAGGGTTCTCATGCTACTTCTGCAATCACCCAGATATGACTTCCCATGGTGGAACGGCAATAATAATCAAGGAAGGCATTCGTCATCACCAACTACCAGAATTCAAGAGGGACTACTTACAGGCTACCTCTGTGTCAGTAGCCGATTGGAGTGGGCCCCTAACATTATCGTCAGTGTACTGCCCGCCTCAACGTGGCAAGGTAAGGCACGGCCCGTCCAAGAACAACATCAAGGACCACATGTTCACAGAGTTCTTTAACCAGCTCGGCTACAGATTTATAGCAGGAGGAGACTGGAATGCAAAGCACCTACATTGGGGATCAAGAATGACATTGACAAGAGGCAGAGAACTAAAAAAATCTATCGATTGCAACAAGCTTCAGAGTGTGTCGACTGGAGAACCAACATACTGGCCAACTGACCCTAAGAAAAAACCGGATCTTCTAGACTTTTATATTACAAAAGGAGTCTCAACCTTGTATCACCACGTGGAGTCATGCCTGGACGGTTCATCGGACCACACTGCTATTTTAATGACTTTAAGCACTACTGTTATATTAAGTGAAAAACCATGTACTCTCTATAACAAAAACACGGACTGGGAATTATTTTAACACCATGTGGACAGAAATATCAATCTCAGATTACCACTAAAGTCTTCAAATGATGTAGAGGAAGCAGCACTACACATAACTAAGGTCCTCCAAGAATCTGCCTGGAAGGCAACCCCAGTTACTCCAGAAAAGACTCAAAAATATAACTACCCGCTGGAAGTTAGGAGAAGAGTTGAAGAAAAACGTAGTCTGTGACGGAAATGGCAACTAAGCAGACATCCTGATGACAAATCCAAATTCAATAGAGCTAAACACCAGCTGAAACAATTCATTGAAGAAATAAAGAATAAAACTTTGCAAGACCGACTGGAAAAATGTCACCCAAATAAGAATGACCATCACTCACTGTGGAAACTTACAAAAACTCACAATCAACCACAACAAGCAATACCCTCTCTGAGACGTAATGATGGCAAATGGGCTAGGAGCAGCGATGAGAAAGCGGAATTATTTGCTGAATTCCTTGAAAGTGCATTCCAGCCAAATAAACCTTCTGAGTCGAGCAAAGATCCAATGATAGACAGGGTGTTAAAAGGCGACCTACAAATGTCTCCACCGTTACAAATAGCCAACCCCAGAGAAATCACAAACCAAATTCGACACCTGGCTAAGAAGAAGGCACCAGGATATGACCTAGTGACGACAGAGGTACTCGAACGGCTACCCCGGAAGGGAATTGTATTCCTAACAGTTCTCTTTAATGCAATTATGAGAATACAATATTTCCCATCTATATGGAAGATATCACAAATAATACTAATTCACAAGAATGGTAAACCTACAAATGAAGTCTCATCATACCGACCAATAAGCCTTCTACCAGTCGTATCGAAGCTATTTGAGAGAATATTTCTGCGACGACTAAAACCAATGCTGGTGGTAGAAAAGATTGTCCCAGATCACCAATTCGGGTTTCGGGCGAAACATGCAACCGTAGAACAGGTTCACCGTGTTGTCAGAAAGGTGAGACAAACACTGGAAAAGAAGGAGTACTGCTCTGCCGTCTTTCTGGACATCCAGCAGGCGTTCGACCGTGTGTGGCACAAAGGACTACTATACAAAATCAAAAGCTGGCTTCCACACACGGTTTATACACTTATGAAATCCTATCTGGAATGTAGACTGTTCCAGGTGAAGTACGGCGAAAGCTTCTCCTGTTTTAGAGAATGCCAAGCAGGAGTCCCTCAGGGATCAGTACTGGGGCCGGTATTATACACCATCTTCGCTGACGACACAGCCTGCCTGTCTAGTAGCAAGGATCCAGCTGAAGCATCCAGACTGCTGCAATGTCAAGTCAACAAACTGGAACACTGGCTAGACAAATGGCGGATAAAAGCAAGTCCCACAAAGTCCGTACACATAACCTTTACCTTGAGGAAAGGTGATTGTCCAGCAATCACATTGAAAGGCGAGACTTTACCACACAAAACATGTGTGAAGTACCTCGGTTGCCATCTCGACAGAGGTCTCTACTGGAAGACTCACATCCTGACGAAAAAGGAAGAACTCACACTGAAATACAGAGACCTCCAGTGGCTCCTCGGTGGACCATCTAAACTCTCCCTCGAGAACAAGCTACTATACAAGACCGTTCTCAAGCCTATCTGGATGTATGCCATAGAACTCTGGGGTTCTGCCAGCAGCTCGAATGTTGAGATTCTACAACGGTTCCAGAACAAGGTGCTCCGCAACATTACCTCCGCACCCTGGTTTACGAGAAACACCGAAATTCACGAGTACTTGGAGATGCCTACTGTGAAGCAGGAGATTGAGAACAGGCTGAGACATTACAAGCGACGCCTCCAACAGCACTCTAACCCACTGGTACAAGACCTGCTTAACACGAAAGGAGAGGTGCTGCGGTTGAAACGACCTAACACGCTGATGCTCACACATCTATCATAAATCCCTGAACGAGGCTGCATCAATGGATGGGGCCTCCACACGACACGCAAGACAGGCAATCTGATAAAGGCTACAAAGAGCTGCTGGCAGATGGAGAACAAAATGGAGAAAAAAAAAATATATATATATTCTGTCCAATACAGGAAATGCAGCGAGGGCTGACTCGGCATGGGTGATTGAGCTTTAGCGGAAGAGAGTGGAAGCAGAGGAAAAGTTGGCCAACGTCACTCTTATTATGGCTGAGGCTGCGCGTGTTCAGGCTGAGGCCTCACGTGTTCAGGCGGACGCTCGCAGGTGGAAGTTGTTCGAATGCTGGCAGACTCAGTGGCCACATTGGTCAAATTTATTGAAAATAAAAAATGAAACAAATGATTTATTTATGGTTTAATTTTGTTGTCGAACCCTCCACAGCCGCTGTACAATTAAATTGCGTTGACGACGTCCTAGCTCTAACCCCTGGGCTTCATTCTCTGGTTGCACCATCTGGTTGGGCTCCTGACGGACAAGATCTTCTTGCACATCTGCAACTGGCAAATCGGGCACTGGAATCCTGTGTCGATTTGCTATGTTTTGCAACACACAACAGGCATTTATAATTTGAGCTACCATGTGATGCTCATAATGAAGAACCCTGTGGGCTAATAAACAGCGCCAACGTGCTTTCAACACTCCGATGCAACGCTCCACAGAGTTCCTTACTAAGCAATGTGTATTTGTGTAGCATTCTTCAGGACTATTTGGTGCTGCATTCACTATTGGTGTCATCAACCATGGTCTTAATGGATATCCTGAGTCTCCTGTAAGAGAATTGCCACATTAAATTTCATTAAATAGGCCTAAAATTATAATTATTCAGAATAATAATAGCAACATTTGCCCCCACCGGGACTTGAACCCGGTGGGGGCAAATGTTTGTTTGATGAGAACGGATGTTTGTACCCTAGTCATGGTTGTTTATCTATCTAAGTATAATATTTCTCTATATAAGTATATATATCGTTGTCTAGTACCCAAGATACAGGGAATCCTAGTTTGGGGCTAGATCAATGTGTGTAAAAGGTGTCCAAGGTATTATTATTATTATTATTATTATAATTCCTTACCTAATAACCATAAGGATTCACCTCTTCGCTATAACTCTTGCATATGGTTGTTAACATCTGACAGACGCCATATATAGGAATCATGTGAGGCACCACCAAAACTTGCATCCACATTTAAAATATTTAGGTCAGCATCACAAATCTGCAAAATACAAAAAGATACTGCAGACAACCAATTACAAATTATAACATTAGCATTTAAATCTGCATGTGAGTTACTTACTATCTGGACATTACGGGAATGGTAATGTTTCCTGTTAAAGAAACGTTCCTCATGTTCCGTAGGTGTGACCAATGCCACATGGGTACCATCAACGCATCCAAGTATGCCGGGCATACCAAATTTATCAGAAAATCTGGAATTTTTAACAGGAATTAATAACATAGTTTATATTCTAGTTGGTTACTTGTGTAGGTATAGGGGCACTATACAAAAAAGACTTAAAAAACTTGCCCCCTTATCAACACTTCTGACCAATTATCTACAATTTTATTTACACCATATAAAAAAACATACAGACCCTTGAACGACAGATAGTCTTTCCTCATGTGTCTGTGGAAATTTGATGTGCCTCAATAATATATTTGTGTTATTTAATGCCATAGTCACTTCCCGTACACAATTTGAAACACTGGGCTGACTCAGAGCATGCATGAAGCTCATGCCAATGGGTTTTTGGTAGGAGCCAGTAGCAAAAAATGACAGGGCTGTCAGCACCTGCAACAATGTGATTTGTGATGTAAATCCAAATAACTACCAGTCAAGAAGAAAATCCAAATTAGGTTACTGGTGTGTTATCTTACCTTGCATTCAACGCTCACTTTTGTGCTTCGCCTCTGTGTAGTCATGTATGGCCTTAATTCATCACACAATGCAATAGACACAGATTTGGTAAGTCTGTAATGTGCCTGAAATTCAGTGTCCGAAATATTTTCAATTCCAGAGCGATCGCGAAGATTTCGTCGGAGTTGCGCAGAAACTGCTACACGATGCCTTCTCTCTTCGTCTTCTAGGGCATCTAAAATCAACAGCGCGCGTGCCATTGCTCGTAAAATAAATGGAAATCCTTTTAAAAACTGAAACAAACGAACAGCAATTCAATTCAATTTCTTATAAGGTGGCTTCCATCGGTTTGATGATTCTGCCAATGTCAAGTTTCAGAAATTATAATACCTTAATAATAATAATACCTTGGACACCATTTACACACATTGATCTAGCCCCAAACTAGGATTCCCTGTATCTTGGGTACTAGACAACGATACACATACTTAAATAGATAAATATTATACTAGATAGATAAACAACCATGACTAGGATACAAACATTCGTTCTCATCAAACAAATATTTGCCCGCACCGGGACTCGAACCCGGGACCCTTGGTTTCGTTCGTAGGCAGCGTCACTGCCGACTCGGCCATTCGGGTCGTCATTTACATGTCAATTACACGTTATTAATTTATAACACGTTATAACAGCAATTCGTCATGCGATCAGTGTTTGGGCTGTCGCTGTTTGACGTTTCTCATTGCGTTTGCACAGCCATCGCTTGCTGTCAAATAAGACTTACGTAATAAGAAACTTTGGTTGGATTCCGCTTTCGCGTCTGTTGTTCATCACACGTGTCAGAGGGATTTTTTCCAAACTTTTGCCTAATCATTGGCTCCCCTTGAGTGGAGATTGTGTTTATCTGGTGGTGGTTGTTTTGTTTAACTAGGTAAGTAGTTTTTGTGTGTCTAGATCCCTCCATGTCTTCGGACATGGAGGGTGAGGGATTTTCTCCCCCGGCGGACCCTGGCGGGACGGATGAGGCCAGGGATCCTATGGGGGATAACGAGCGCATGGAGTTGACCTTATTCCCGGATAACTCCCCCCAGATCCTAAATCAGAACGGTAAAAGGTCCTATCCAGGGGTCGATAAAGAAAATGACTCTTCAGCTAAAAAAACTGTGACGGCTCCGGGATTGCAACCGGCATCCGTGGTCACCACCTATACTCATCCCAGCCTGACGGGGGATCTCGTTAGGTCATATAGTGAGGGGGACATTGGCCCATATGTAGTATTAGTGGAAAGAGAGGCTGATAACTCTGCAACTTCATTCAATCCACTAGACTTGGGTAACTCGAGAGTAAGATATAATATGACACACATATCGCTTGACGTCCATTATAACCTAGTTATATCCCAGCGATATGAATCATATCTTACTCCCCAAACAAATCTCGCTCTCTCTGCCCAGGCTACACTAAACACAATTGTGTTAGAACAAACCAACAAAACCAGACGTCTTCCAGTTTTAAAATGTCACTATTAGTCAAACAGCAACCTTATCACCTTAATATTTGGTCTACATTTGGTCCACATTTTGTTGGCAAATACACAATTGACCAAACCAACCACACGTATGTCAGTCTTAAATGTCACTTTTAGGCGAATAGCAACCTTATCACCTTAATCCTTGGTCCAAATTTGAGCCGGATATCTAGTAGTAGCGATAGCGAAGGCGAACACACACTAACCGCACCGAACGGGTCGACGGCGCCGAAGGAATCGACCACGCTGCTCTCGCGCGTTGCTCTGTCGCACTCGCATGCCACGCATGACCGGATAAGCATGGATAAGTGTGCGTTCACCTGTACACCAGAGCGAGATTCGCGGAAACGAACACGTGGGTTTTTTCGGCTATCATCGGTTGGATTAAGATGAGCGAGAAAGAGTATGTGTTTGTCATACTATAATAGGCATAATGTTTCCAAAAGTTTGCTTATTGATTTGAATCTTATCGCATTGCAATAAGCTCGAAAAGCAATAAAAAATCTATGGGATATAACGTTCATAATAATGTATGAAGAAGCTATGAAGGCCTCAGTTCGCTGCCAAGGCAAAAGTGATCAACGGATCGAAGCGGGCAATAAAAAGTGGTCTCTAGGTAAGTTGGTTAAGGCATAGTTCAAATGGTGAAATTAAAATGCAACTGTTGCAATTAGTTTGTTTATATATTTTGTATTGAGTAGGTTATTTTTAGAGACTCTTCCAACTCATCAACTCATTAAACAAATATAAGAGCCTTGTGAGATAAAAGAGTAAGAAATAAGTGGGAGTTGGAGCGTTATGAGAAGCTATAGATTTGAATGAGTGAGATATGATAGAGATATAATGTGTCACCGAAAGGATGGAATTAAAAAAACCGGTAGAAATAAAATGTCTGTGACATTCTCAAACTATTGTGAGGCAAATAAATTCCTAATAAACCCGCTACTTAAAAAAAAAATATACAAGGCCTATATCCCTACATATGCAGTATCCCGAATGGGCTTTGTAAGGGGTGTCCCCGTGGACATGCCGATGGATGAGTTTGTGGAGTCAGTGGATCTTCCAACAGGATGTGGCGAGATCCTGAAAGCACGCAGATTGAATCGCAAGCAGTGGCTGGATCATGTTGCTTCTTGGGTTCCTACTCAGTCTGTCGTGTTAACTTTTAGAGGCCAAGTCTTACCTGAAAGAATTTTCTCCTACCACACGTCCCTGCTAGTTGAATCATACCAATTGCCCACAATTCAATGTCATCAATGCCTTCGCTTTGGCTATGTCAAGGCTCAATGCCGCTCTAAACCCCGTTGCTTCCGATGCTGTCAGCCCCACCTAGGTGAAGATTGTACAGAACTGACTACCGACCCAACATGCATTTTATGTTCAGGCAACCATGTTGCCACAGACAAAAACTGCCCTGAACAGGGCAGACAAAAATCAATAAAGCTCATGATGACCCAAGAGAACATCTCATATGGAGAAGCCTCTATCAAGATCCCTTCATCTGGAAGATCCTATGCAGACATGCTCAAAGCCCCATTGGTCTCAACTCCAGCCCCTACCTCAACATCTTATAAAAAAACAGTTTATTCCCAAAGGTCCAGACCTCCTCCACTTAAAGGTTATGACAGATCAACCCATAATATGATTATTGCAGATCCAACATCCTCAGTTCCTAATGGGTTCTGCCTATCTCAATCATCTCAATCTATATCCCCAAACGACAACCTCATCGAAACCCTTTTGTCCCTCATTGTAAATATAATATCTAAATTTAGTGATTCAGTACCGCCCAACGTTGCACAACAATTAATACAAATTTCTAATATCCTTAACAATGTTCCCCCAAATACTTCAGTGGAACAGTCAAAGCATTAAGATTAAAAAACCAGAACTTCTTAATCTGATTGATCAATATAAACCTGCCGTCGCTGCCGTCTCGGAGACGTGGTTGGTCCCTGGCTCCCGTTTTCGGGTTCCTGGTTACTCATGCCTTCGGGAGGACAGAGACGACGGGTATGCAGGGACCGCTTTACTAGTAAAACGTTCCCTTACTTTTACCCAAATTCCCCTCCCTCCCCATGGTCAGGAGATCAATGCCATAGCTCTTAGAGCTCTTGGTGTGTCTTTTCTGTCCTTGTACATAGCTAACCCAACAGCCTCACTTATTCCCTCTCTACAAGCTATAATTTCCTCACTTACTCCCCCTGTTATAGTCATGGAAGACTTCAACTCCCACCATATCTCATGGGGTTCCTATAAGTGTGACCCCTTCTCTCATCTTCTTCTTGATCTTTTGGATAACTTAAATCTCTGTATAATTAATTATGGTTCCCCTACTCGTAGAGTCCTTCCCCATCAGAACCCCAAGTCTGCTGTCGATCTTACTATTACTTCCCCCTCTCTTTCTTCTTCATGTCTCTGGAAAAGGCTTTCTAGTACTTTTGGGAGTGACCACTTCCCTATCCTTATTTCTCTTCATTCTCAGTCTTATATCGCCATTGACCCTTGCCCCCTTGTTAGATACAGGTTGTCTAAAACTAACTGGGATGACTTCTCTTCCTCACTAGATGTTAAAATGGATTCAATTCCTCAATGCACTTCTAATAACTTCCTGTCAATATATGATAACTTTGTTGATGCCATCTTGTCATCTGCCAATTCACACATTCCTATTAAGAAGCCAAGGAATCATAGAGTCTCACCTCCTTGGTGGGATTCCGAATGTACGTTGGTGATCGGGGAGAGAAACGATGCTGAAACACTATACATTTCTGACATGTCGATGGATAACTTCATTAAATATAAGCACGCCGCTGCTCGAGCGAAAAGAACAATCCATCGGAAAAAAAGAGCAGGTTGGAACTTTTTTTGTGAAGGTCTCTCTCCTCGCACGCGTCCTTCAGAAGTCTGGAGAAACATTCGTAGATTTAGATGCTCTATGAACATAGAGAATGTGACCTCTAATGATCCGGCAGTTTGGCTGGACGCTTTTGCTGACAGACTTTCTCCTCCATTCTCTCCTAATTCTTATGATCTCCCCTCTCCCCCGTCCTTTATTTCTGCATGTGGGAATATGGACGCCCCTTTCTCTATCCGCGAATTAGAATGCGCACTGGAAGGCCTTGTCGACTCTTCCCCTGGAGTCGATGGGATTCCTTACTCTTTCTTAACTAAATCCAACTCAAAATGTAAATTTAAATATTTGGAATTAATAAATTTCTTCTTTGACTTTGGTTCCTCCCCAACTACATGGAGCAAACAAATTATAATCCCAATCCTCAAACCCGGAAAGAATCCCTCTGACCCTAAGTCCCGTAGACCTATTGCCCTTTCATCCGTCCTATGTAAAATTATGGAACATCTATTGAAAACCAGACTTGAGTGGTTCCTTGAGCATAATAACATCCTAGCTAAATCCCAGTTTGGTTTTCGTAAGGGTATGAGCACTATGGATAGTCTAAGCATTATTGTCACTGATATCCACCTGGCATTTAAGAAGAAACGAGAATAATTTCAGGAACAATGAAATCATCCCCAACGAATGCTCTCCAGGTTGAATGTGTCGATCCTCCACTTCATCTCCGCAATCAGTATTTATGTGATCGATTTTTCTTTAAGCTTGTTCAGGTTTCTTCTCACCCCTTACTCTCTAAACTCCAAAGACTCTTCCAGATCACTACGGCTCAAGGTTACAGATCCCTGAGGGATCTTCCTTGTTTACTTCGAAGTTTCATCAACTTTTTCCGTATCCGTCACCCCATATTCCATTATGAAACTTTTCCCCTCTTTTCGTTCCCATATCATTGTCTTATTTTTAAACCTCAAATCTTATTAGATTTTGGCATTCAAAAAGATTCACGTCAACCCAATAGGCAATTTAATAGAATAATTACAGAAAAGTGGTCAGAGTGGCTGCCCATATTCACGGATGCATCCAAGCTTTCCTCTAGCGGGAATGTTGGAGCAGCCGTGTGGATCCCTAAATTCCGAATTATCTTAAACTTCTAACTACCTCCGGGTTCCTCCGTTTTTTCCGGGGAGGCGACGGCAATTCTTGAAGCCATCTTGTATGCGGAATCCCATTCGTTGGATAAAACTTTAATTTTCTCGGACTCCTTAAGCTCTCTTTACGCAATTTCTGCTAACCCATTTAAATCAAAACTTAAGTCCCCTCTTGAACTAAAGATTCGCCATGCTCTGTTCAGATGCCTCTCTCGGGGTATCAACATTATACTGGCTTGGATTCCAGCTCACAGTGGTATTTCGGGTAATGAAATAGTTGACTCTTGTGAATCTGGTGACTTATCACACTTCAAAATTCATACCCAAGACTTAGTATCTTCGGCTAAGACTCGTCTGGAAAAATCATGGGAATCTTCATGGCAGTCATCTAGAACTTTAAAGGGTAGGCATTATGGCCAAATTCAACCGTTAATACCTAAAAAACCTTGGTTTTTCAAGTACAGGGAAATGCGTAAGACTGTTACATCAACTATCTGTCGGCTTCGACTGGGACACTCCTGCACGCCAGTACATCTCGCTAAAATTAGGATAAGGGATAGCTCTCTTTGTGAATGCGGCCTGGCTGACGGTACTCCCGATCATTTGTTTTTTGAATGCACTAAACTTCAAACCTCATTGTATGACATCCTCCCCGGTAAGATCCCCCGTCCCGTCAATCTTAAATTCTTATTGACTCTTTCGGACCCTTCCTTTATTCACATCCTTTCTAAATTTATAACCTCTAACAAGATTAAACTGTAGTTAGATGTAGAATTATTATTTTATTTATGTATGTCTTCTTTTTATGTCTAACACCCTTAATATGTAATCACTTAACATTTAAATTATATGTTAATTTGTGCTGTCCTAATTGTTGTTTGTCCGGTCCTTTTGTTATAGAGAGATCTCAACTCAAAGGAAGTTTCACCGATAACTGTACAACGTGATCCCCTTCGTGTCATCTTCAATACGTGATATTGGCGGAATTACTGTAGGGATCCACAGTAGAAGCCATCAAACCTAAAAATTGAATTGAATTGAATTGAAACTTTGGTTCCACCTACAGACAGAATGCACTTTTTAGTTTTATGATTGCTCGCTAGAGGCAGCACCTTTGACCGATTGCTATGCTCCGCTATTGCTTCTTGCATAATAAGAAAGTGACTTTTGACAGCAGAAATTGCGCAATTTTTGTCGATTGCTTACTGTTTGCAAGATACGTAATAACCCTGCGGGTTAGATCTACCCCACATAACTTTAGCTCGGTGAATCGCCGACGTTCATCACTTCTTGGCACCTGATCGTCACGCTACCTCGTAGCTGATTAGCCCCTACGAGGTCATTAGGTGCTGAGAAGCCTGAACACTTTGGTAGCTAGAGCGTGGTTTCCTGAGATTTGCAGCCGTCAAGGGCTTCAGGAAAGCACGACTTGAGACTATCAATCTGTAGGTATCTAGGCGGTTAGGTAACTTGTTTGTCCCTATATCCACATAGATTGGTAGTATTTGTAAGCTATAAGTCTATTGCTGGTAGTAGGCAGACAGATATTACAGTTTTCCCTAAATGACCAGTTGTACTGAGATGTGACTCAGCAAGTGTATAGCAATTTATAACTTGAACTAATATTGACTATTATCTGTGTGTGTTATAATAATAAAGGGAAACTAACTTGTTATTTACAGGATTACAATATTAGAAGTGTAACATAATTTATATAGATATAAAACTCGGTTCCTATTGTTTAAGGAAAACAACATTATTTAAGTTATAGTTTAGGGTTTCCTCGTTTGGGTTATAAACTGAAGGGTCCAATAAAATTGAGTTACTGCAAATTGTGAGTAAATATCGTTCCGATTATGTCGTTATCTGAAATCCAGAAGGGTGTTTCTAAGGAACTCAGATGGTTTTCCTCCGCACACGGTCTGATAGACCGTTTAGATAGGCATGATGTGGTATTGGAGCGGTCTATGGACGTTAAGGAACGTTACAATAGGGTGCCCGAATTGTCCGCGCAGGCGGAATCAGTTGATGGTTGTGCACCTGACAGGCTGTCACGGTTGATAGGGGATGTCGACCAATGTATGGAGATGGCAGCTGCTATCACGCAGAAGGCTGCGGACATACGTAGACAGCGCGAGTCCAGCCATGGTGGTGACATTGAAGCACCTCTGCCGCATCAGGGATCGGGGACCAGGTTACCCGCGATAACTATGCCTACCTTTGACGGCGTGTCCGGTGAATGGATGAGCTTCATCAATCTGTTCGACAGTTTGGTGCACTTGCGATCGGACATTACCAAGTCTGTCAAGATGGCTCAGCTGGTGGCAGCATTGAGGGGTGAGCCTAGGGAGCTGTTCGCTCATTTGACAGTTACGGAGGGCAATTATGAGACGTCCAGGCAATTGTTGGTCAGACGTTACCACAACAAACGGAGGTTGGCCGATGCCCAACTGAACCGTTTGTTTAGCATCCCGGTTGTGAACAAGGTCGGGGCCATACAGACGGAGGTTTTGAACCCATTGTTGTCCGTCACCAAGGCTCTAGAGAATCTTGTACTTCCGGTTGGTGAATGGTCGTACTTACTGTTGTACATTGTACTTTCCCGCCTACCCGCTGATGTGCAGACTCGTTTCGAACAGTCTCACGGGAGGTCGGCCGAGGACCTGCCCGCCTTCTCCGACTTGGTCGGATTTTTGGAAGAGGAGTCTCGACGGGCAGAGAATTTGGGGTTGACGGTCACCCATCCTTCGGAGCCACAGAGAGCTGTCGGGAGCGCTGTGAGTAGGGGCCCTCCGACGAGGAAGGACCGCACCAACCGGCAGTCATATGGGACTGTGAGTGCATTGACCCCACATAGTGAGACCTGCCCATGTTGTAGGCAGATTGGCCATGCTGTGGCCAATTGCAATAAGTTCGGGGAACTTAGGGTTCAGGGACGGCGCCAGATGTCCAAGCAGCGGGGCTGGTGTTTCCTGTGCCTCGGGCCACACATGGCTAGGGACTGCACGCGCACACAAATGTGCGGATATTGTGGTGGGGCCCACAACAATCTGTTGTGCATGAACCGGTCCGGCCAACAGCCACAGGGCCGTACCCAGGGTGACACGGCAAGGGGCCCTGAGAATTCGTTTGCGACTCGGAGCGCAACTCAGGGGCCAACGTCCCCACGTGCACAGGACAGTACTAGGGTGCAGGGCCGCACTCAGGGTCATCACATGGGGGGCCCTGAGTTTTCGGTTGCGACTCAGCATCCGACTCAGCGGGCAATGGGGCCACAAGCACGCGGCCACCCAGGGGTGCAGGGCCGCACTCAGGGTTATCACATGGGGGGCCTTGAGTTTTCGGTTGCGACTCAGCATCTGACTCAGCGGGACATTGGGTTTGTTGAGCAGGCCGTAACGGGCGGGTGGCATGGGACACCTTCGAGCTATGCGGGTGCGGTTCGGACGCCGCCTCAGTTGTCGCCCCGCTTGTCGCCTCGTCCTCGTGTGATGTCCCCCCCGCTCATGGAGCGGCCACGGTTGAATTCACGCCCACCCCCCTTCGGGGGGCGTCGTAGGGTGGCAATGGAACCGGCGCGTGGGCCATTTGTACAATGGGACCCTCTGGCGTATAGCTGCCTACCTGATCGGTTACAGGCAGATTGGGGCCCCGGGGGCCCTCGCTAGGAATTTGCGGCCCAACAATTTGTTGCCCCCCAACCGGAGACGGTGGTGTTACCGATCGCCTCTGTGCTTGTTTGGGATTTGGCGGGCAACCCAACATACGTTCGCGCCCTATTAGATTCTGGAGCTCAGGGCTGCATTGTATCGAATGATTTAGCAAAATGGTTGGGCCTGAAGGTAAATAGGTATAATAAATCAATACGGGGCGTGGGGAATGTTACGGTTACGAATGTAGTTGGTCAATCGGTGATCACGTTCTCTCCACGTTATGAAATTTTGACAAAAACATCCGTGCAAGCTTTAGTATTGACGCATGTCATGGGCAGACACCCCTTGGTGAAGTTGAATCCGGCCGTTCGATTCCTGACATCAGGACTCAAGTTGGCGGATCCCGATTTTGACACTCCAGGCCCGGTCGACCTGCTACTGGGAGCAGACGTTCTGGGTAGGTTTCTGTTGTCGGATCGGCGAGTTCTTCAGCCGGACGGGTTGATTACTGTGGATACTAAGTTTGGTCACGTGATCATGGGTCCGGCATTGCCAATGGTTAGGCCTGCCGAGTCAGATGGCATACTTATTGGCTCAGCGTTGTCAGACGCTATCCAACGTTTCTGGGAGATAGAGGAACCTCCCACCGTTCGTCGAGTCGACGCAGACGAAGAAGAGTGCGAGTTGTTTTACCAGAATAGTACTGGTCGCCTTCGTTCTGGTCGTTTTGTAACTCGACTGCCTTTCAGGGCCGTTCGACCGCCACTAGGAGAATCTAGGAAGATGGCTGAGACGAGATTGATGTCGATGGAGCGTAGGATGTCAAGGGACGCCGTATTTAAACAAAAATACGTCGATTTCATGAGGGAGTATGAGTCGTTAGGACACATGTCGGTATCGGGTGTGGACTGGAGATCTGAGGATCATTGTTTCCTTCCACACCATGCCGTCCTGGGAACCCCTACCGGCAAGATTCGAGTTGTTTTTGATGGGTCAGCACCTACCTCGAACGGGATGTCCCTGAATCAGTGTCTACATTTGGGACCCAAGTTGAGTCGTGATATTTCGGATATTCTCACGAGCTTTCGGAGACACCAGATTGTATTTGTCGCAGACATTCGGATGATGTTTAGGCAAACGGTAATTCATCCGGCTGACAGAAGGTATCAGTTGATACTTTGGCGTGAGTCCTCGGCCGAGCCAGTCAAGGTCTATGAGTTAAACACGAACACGTATGGGTTACGGTCTAGCCCGTATTTGGCGATGGGGACCCTGCGGGAGTTGGCGTCGCGTGACCGTGTGAGCTATCCTGGAGCCGCCGCTATCCTGGAGCAAGATTTGTACGTCGATGACGTCTGCACAGGGGCAGCCAGTGTAGAGGAAGCTCTGGACCGACGTGACGAGCTCATTCAATTGCTGGAACGAGGCGGCTATGAACTACGCAAGTGTATGTCCAACTCCCCTGAGTTGATGGCTGGTCTCCCAGATGAGTTTCAACAAGACCCGCACGTTTTTGAGAATCCTGACAACCCTAACATGTTGTCAGTGCTTGGAATTCAGTACCGGCCCGTCCATGATGAGTTTACCTATCGGGTGGTTTTAGAAACACCGAAGGCCTGGACGAAGCGGTCAGTACTGTCAACGATTGCGAGAACGTTCGACCCGAATGGATGGATTTCTCCAGTCACCTTTGCTCTCAAATGTTTTATGCAAAGGCTATGGGCGGCTCAGTTGACCTGGGACACCCACCTCTCAGGTGATTTGTTGACTGATTGGACGCGAATGTTCACCTCGCTATCGGACATAAATAATGTATCGCTGCCGAGGAAATTGGTCCCTGCTGGGGATTACAGGGCAACCCTTCACGGGTTTTGTGATGCCTCTGAACGAGGGTTTGCGGCAGCGGTTTATTTGCGAACCGTCACCTCCACCGGGGAGGTCGACGTGCGTTTGGTTTTGGCAAAAAGCAAGGTAGCGCCTATTCGGACAAGGATGACGATTCCAAAACTGGAACTGTCCGGGGCTGCTCTTTTGACCAAACTTTTGAATCACACTCTAACAGTGTTGCGTGGGTCAGTGGTTTTGGAGGATACGGTGTACGCTTGGACGGACAGCCAGATTGTTTTGTGCTGGCTGAAGGCTTCGGTCCATAACTTAGAGGTTTTTGTTGCGAACCGTGTCTCCCAGATTGTGTCGTCTGAGGTCCCACTGACCTGGAGACATGTACCAGGAGAATTGAACCCGTCTGATTGTGCATCCAGGGGATGTCAGGCTCCTGAACTCGTTAGACACCATTTGTGGTGGGGACCACCCTGGCTTGCCAAGAGAGAATCGGACTGGCCCCACAGCCATGTAGTAGTATCTTCGGATCATGGCCCCAGAGCGGCCGTGCATGTTACCCAGAAGGCTGAGGACCCTGACGCCAGGTTTCTGCTGGACCGGTATAGCTCACTTGACAAGTTGATAAACGTGTCCACTTGGATTAGGAGATTCGCTCGAAATTGTCGTACTCCTCGCGATCAGCGAACGTTGAACCCTATTCTGACTCCGGCAGAGCGAAACGAGTCGCTGTTGAATTTGGTCCGGTTGGTACAGTCCTCGAAGTTTGGGGCAGAATTGGAGATTATACGAAGTGGACGTTCGAAATTGAAGGGAGCCGTCGCGCGTCTCAACCCCTTTGTTGATTCGACCGGGTTACTTCGGGTAGGAGGAAGATTGCGCAATGCGAATCTGTCGTATTCGGCTCGTCACCCACTTCTGCTCCCCAAGGGGGGACAGTTAGTTGAATTGCTGGTGACTGATCGTCATATTAAAAACGCGCATGCCGGCTGTAACGCGTTGTTGGCCACGCTCCAGCGGGAGTTTTGGATCTTATCTGCCCGCCGTGCCATACGGAACATCGTGTTTCGGTGCATGCCTTGTTATCGACTTAAGGCTGCCACGATGCAACCTCTCATGGGGGACTTGCCCCCTGATCGTGTGAATGAGGTCAGACCGTTTTCAGGTGTTGGTACGGATTTTGCAGGACCGTTTATGGTGAAGAGTTCACGATTGCGTACCGCTAAGCAATACAAGGCGTACCTATGTGTGTTTGTTTGTTTATCCACCAAGGCGGTACATCTCGAGCTCGTTGCTGATCTCTCGACAGAGGCTTTCATTGCTTGTTTGGATAGGTTTGTTTCTCGAAGGGGACTTCCAACTTTGATCCGCTCTGATAACGGCACTAACTACATAGGTGCGGAACGATACTTACGAGAGATAGTCAACTTTTTGAATGTAAATAAAGTGGATATTGGAACGGCCCTCTCCCGTCGGGGTATACAGTGGACCTTCAGCCCACCGATTTGCCCCTATGGTAATGTATGGGTGTTGGGTTGTGTACTACGCCCGTAGGTCGTCAAATAATAATGCACAAGACTTACAGTTCAGCGGTGTATTATCCGAGTACACAGAAAATCCATACATGTAAGCAATCAAAAGGCACAGAAGGGTAGAAGGCACAAGCACTATTAATAGGTCAAAGTTATAAAGCAGGAGAACAGTTCGGAAGATAGAAATAGGAAAGCAAACAAGCATAAAAAGCAAGCACAGGTTTCGCGTCTTTGTCAGTTGCGATAAAGAGGGACATGCGTTCCGCGTCGTAGCTAGGCAATGACTGTGGAATGTTCTCTGGTGCGCAGACGCCTCGCCTAGCGGTGACGAGTTGTCCGCTAGTGAGAGGTCGAGGTCGATAAGACGTGTCGATATACTGCCGTATCGACATCGACGAGTTGGTTGGCATATGTATGTGTTTATATTAGTATTACATTATATATATATATATATAACTAATATCATTATCTTAGTGTGTATTTAAGTGTAAGTATATATGTATAGTATAGTTTGTAAATATATGAATGTTTTAGCATACGATTACGTAAATGTATAAGTGTAATATGTAAATTGTGTATGAGTAGGCTACACCACCCCCCACCAGAGTCCCTCAGGGACGATAATAATTAGGGAACTTAATAACACGCCCTGAACGAGTCGTTTTAAGTTGACTATTCTGAGGAGGGTTGTCTGGCACGAGAGTGTCATTGACGTTTTCCAGTGTAAAAGCTGGTTTGAGCCGGTCAATGGACACTGTCACCTCTTTATTATTGAGGAGAATTTTAAAAACTTTATCTCCTCTGACTTGCACTTTGTGCGGCCCAGAGTAAGCTGGAGTAAGGGAACCTCTGGTAGTGTCGTCGCGAAGGAATACATGGCTACAGTTTTCCAGTTCCTTGTGCACAAACACTTTTGGCTTACAATGGCGCGAAGCAGGGACGGGCCGTAACTTCTCTATGAAGCCTTTGAGTCTGGCGGAAAAATCGGAGATATCCGAAGTAATGCCAGTACTTGGCTCCCAGAACTCACCGGGGAGTCTTAACGGCTCTCCGTAGACTAGCTCGGCCGAAGACCCTTTCAAATCTTCTTTAAAGGCGGTGCGTATTCCCAGCAGGACCCACGGCAACGACTCAGTCCATCTGTCATTTGCATGACAGGCAATAGCCGCTTTTAGTTGGCGGTGAAACCTTTCAACTAAACCGTTGCAAGCCGGGTGGTATGCTGTTGTCCTCTTATGCTCGAACCCGGCTATCCTAGACAAGCATTGAAATAGACTCGACTCAAACTGACGACCACGGTCGGTTGTAATGCTTGTAGGACAGCCGAACCGAGCAATCCAAGTACACAGCAGTGCTTTAGCAACGGTTTCTGCCGTGATATTTTCTATCGGTACTGCCTCAGGCCAGCGAGTAAATCGATCTACTGCGGTGAGACAATACCGATAGCCTTGGGAAAGTGGAAGGGGGCCTACCAGATCTATATGGATCTGTTTAAAACGGGCGCGTGGTAAGTTGAATGTGCCCAACGAGGAGGTCACGTGACGGTTGACTTTGGCTCGTTGGCACGGCAAACAAGAACGCGCCCAATCTCTGCAATCCTTTTTTATCCCTGGCCATACAAATCGCTCGGAAACTAGATTAGCCGAAGCGTTACAGCCGGGGTGACTTAAAGAATGCAGGCTATCGAAAACATGTTTACGCAGAAACTTGGGTACGTAAGGCCTGGTAGTCGGTGTACTGACGTCGCCGTACAAAGGAACTTGACTTCCAGGAACATGTAGTTTCTGCAGCTGCAGGGAAGAACCGTTGTCCAAGAGCTGTTGAAGTTCAGGGTCAGAGGCTTGGTGTTGGGCTATCGTTTCGAGGCTGACAGGTACTTCCAACTCTTCAATTCGCGACAAAGCATCCGCCACCACGTTATCCTTGCCACTGATGTGGCGGATATCTGTCGTGAATTGAGATATGAAGTCAAGATGTCTATACTGACGGGGCGAACAGTTGTTTTTCCTTTCATGGAATGCGAAACTGATCGGTTTGTGGTCAGTATAGACAATGAAATGGCGAGCCTCGAGCATATGCCGGAAATATTTCACCGCTTCATAAATAGCCAATAATTCCCTATCGTAAGGTGAGTATTTGGTCTGAGGGGGGGTAAGCTTCCTTGAGAAGAAGGCCAGTGGTTCCCAAGCATCATTTTTAAATTGCTGGAGCACTGCGCCGATAGCCTTGTCTGACGCATCCGTGACCACTGCTAATTTTGCAGAGCAATCTGGATGAGCCAGCATGGCAGCATTCGACAAGCTCTCCTTAGAGGCCTGGAAAGCTTCCAAGGTGTCCCCAGTGAGGTGAATTGGCTGAGATCCCTTTACAGAGTCTGTCAACAGGGCATGCAGTGGGGCTTGAATTTGGGCTGCTCCTGGAAGAAACCTCCTATAAAAATTTATCATGCCTAAGAAGCCACGTAGTTGCTTGACGTTGCTTGGAGGTGGGAAGTCGATGATTGCCTGAACCTTTGACTCCAGGGGTCTGCAACCATCGGATGAAATCCGGTACCCTAGAAATGTTACCTCTGGAGCCCCTAAGACACACTTTGCTGTGTTTACCAGCATGCCATACTGCTTTAGTCTCGTAAAGACTATTCGCAGGTGCTCCTCGTGCTCTGCTTCGCTCCTAGAATAAATCAAAAAATCGTCCAGGTACGTATACACAAAGTCGAGTCCTCTGGTAAGCTCGTCGACGAACCTTTGAAAAGTTTGACCCGCATTTCGCAGACCAAACGCCATAAAAGGGAACTCGAATAATCCGAAGGGGGTCGTGATGGCGGTCTTGGGGATATCGTCGGGACTGACAGGTATCTGATTATAGGCCTTTTCCAAGTCGAGAGTACTAAATACCTTACAACCGGCAATATTGTATGAGAAATCTTGAATGTGCTTAATTGGGTACCTGTCAGGCACGGTGCGAGCATTCAGGCTGCGGTAATCCCCACAAGGGCGCCATCCGTTGCCCTTCTTCGGGGCCAGGTGCAGAGGCGAGGACCAGGGACTCTCCGACGGCCTGGCAGTGCCACTAGCCAGCATGATCCGGAACTCCTCTTGGGCGATTTTTAGTTTATCTGGAGCTAAACGACGGGGTGGCAAAGAGACTGGCGGGCCAGGTGTTGTGTGTATGTGGTGGACGGTGTTGTGTGGTATAGACGTATTATGCCTACCAGCTGGTCGAGTAATTTCGGGGAAATCCTCAAGAATTTTGTGATACCGAGACTCGCCAGTTACGACTTTAACGGAAGACACGTCTTTACAATTGGCTGCAGTGGCAGTGGAAGCAATAGAAGTTAAATTGTCAATTAAGCGTCTATTACGACAATCTACAATGAGGCTGTAATAATTTAAAAAATCAACTCCAATGATTGGTTTGGTAACATCGGCAACTACGAAACGCCATACAAGCGTCCTACGTAAACCAAAATCTAAATTTAAATTTACAAAGCCATATGTAGCAATATTAGAACCATTTGCCGCACACAAACTATACCCAGTCCTAGAACGACGATCACATAGCGCCGACCGTGGATACACGCAGAGGTCGCTTCCCGTGTCGACTAAAAACTGCGTCTTTGTAACGCGGTCGGTGACGAACAGGCGACCCGTAGATGTCGATGGGCAATCATTCGTCGCCATTATAGACTGCCCTTCGCGTTTTCCGCCGACTTGAAATCACAAGGCCGCATGCACTTGCTGGCCCTGTCTCCGAACTTCCCGTGGTACCAGCAAAGAGGATATTTGCGGTAATTCGACTGGGACCGTTGTCTCGAAGTCTCGGTTCGCTTGCCTTGAGGTAAACGCGTTCTAGATCTGCCACTCCTTCCAGATGTAGTCGCCTGGAACTGCTGGAACTGTTTCCGTAGTTCTGCGATTTCTCTGGTAAGATCGCTAAGGATTGAACCCGGAGCTCTACTAGTCACTGCGGCGACGTTAGGCGAAGAACAGGCCAAATCGTTGACACGATCGGCTAGGTCGCAGAGATCTTCACGCGAAGTTGAAGCTGGTTGTCCCGCGAGCACCATCTGTATGCCATGAGGAAGGCGTGTGGTCCAAATAGACTTGATGAACTCGTCCGGTACTGCGGGGCCCGCTAGGTCCTTGAGATGTCGGAAGAAGTGCGACGGCTTGCGGTCGCCCAGTTCTTCGTGCATCAGCAGCTGTTTGGTCTTCTTCTCGTTGGAGATGCCCAGTCTTTTGATTAATTCGGACTTCAGTTTCGCATATTTCATGGTTGCCGGGGGATTAATAATAATATCTTTCACCTCGCGAGAATATTGGTTGTCGAGTTGTGCAATCACATAATTAAATTTTGTCGAGTCATTGGTAATGCCGGAAATGGTAAATTGTCCCTCGACTTGGGCGAACCAGATCTCCGGTTCATCTGCCCAGAAAGGTGGCACTCTCACGCCAACCTTAAAAACGTTGCTCGATTTTATCGACATCGTCCCAGCACTATTTTCCGATGACGTGCCGGCTTGGGGCTCAAGTGCATCACTAAATTCCTTGTCTTGGCTCATATTGTGGGTCACCAGTATGGTAATGTATGGGTGTTGGGTTGTGTACTACGCCCGTAGGTCGTCAAATAATAATGCACAAGACTTACAGTTCAGCGGTGTATTATCCGAGTACACAGAAAATCCATACATGTAAGCAATCAAAAGGCACAGAAGGGTAGAAGGCACAAGCACTATTAATAGGTCAAAGTTATAAAGCAGGAGAACAGTTCGGAAGATAGAAATAGGAAAGCAAACAAGCATAAAAAGCAAGCACAGGTTTCGCGTCTTTGTCAGTTGCGATAAAGAGGGACATGCGTTCCGCGTCGTAGCTAGGCAATGACTGTGGAATGTTCTCTGGTGCGCAGACGCCTCGCCTAGCGGTGACGAGTTGTCCGCTAGTGAGAGGTCGAGGTCGATAAGACGTGTCGATATACTGCCGTATCGACATCGACGAGTTGGTTGGCATATGTATGTGTTTATATTAGTATTACATTATATATATATATATATAACTAATATCATTATCTTAGTGTGTATTTAAGTGTAAGTATATATGTATAGTATAGTTTGTAAATATATGAATGTTTTAGCATACGATTACGTAAATGTATAAGTGTAATATGTAAATTGTGTATGAGTAGGCTACACCCCCACTGGGGTGGGATTTTTGAGGCCGTAGTTAAGTCAGCTAAGACGCACTTAGGGCGTATAGTAGGTCAGACCGCGCTGACTTTTGAGGAGCTCGCGACATTGTTTTGTAAGATCGAGGCCGTTCTCAATTCGCGACCGTTGTGTCCGCTCAGCTCGGATCCAAATGACCTGGAGGCTCTGACCCCAGGCCATTTCTTGATAGGACAGCCACTTAACGCGTTGCCCGAGCACCCCTTCGAGGGAGTGAAATTGTATCGGTTGTCAAGGTATCAGATGTTGCAGCAGTTTACTCAGAATTTCTGGAAGCGTTGGTCGCTCGAGTATCTGCATATCTTACAACAGCGCCTTAAGTGGACTGACAAAACTAGCCCCCCTAGTGTTGGTGACCTCGTTCTGGTTAAGGATGCTAACCTACCGCCACTACGTTGGCGCAGGGGGCGCATTGTTAACTTGTTCCCTGGCAAGGACGGGACCCCCCGGTCTGCAGAGGTTCTAGTAGGAGGCTCGGTTCTAAAACGAGCGGTAGCAACGTTGTCTGGGCTGCCCGTAGATTAGGGGACAGGTGGGTGCCTGTCCGGGCGGGTGATTGTTCGATTCCAAATCGATATTCGATCGATGGTTTCTGAACGGTCATTTTAATTTGACGTTAGCTGTCAATCTGGCAGTTTTGACAACAGACATTCGGAAAAAACCTCGCAATGAAACGCGTGTTGATTAGGGTTGAAATTAAATCAAAGGGCATCTGGAATGTATTCGGGATTCCCTCAGGATTATTAATATAGCTGAGTATGCCGTTGTCTCTCGAACCAGATAAAGTTCGGATTTTCGTGCCCGATTCGTATTTACCACGTAGAAACATAACCTGTGTTGGACCACTGTGCTCATTGACGCTGGCCCGCCAGTCATACCTGGTTGGCTGAAGAACCTGTCTACCAAGAAGAGCCTAGGGCGCGCCCGGGCCTTGCAGAGAGACAGGAGGTTGACGGGACCGAAGCACAGACCAGGTTAGATCTACCCCACATAACTTTAGCTCGGTGAATCGCCGACGTTCATCACTTCTTGGCACCTGATCGTCACGCTACCTCGTAGCTGATGGGCCCCTACGAGGTCATTAGGTGCTGAGAAGCCTGAACAATTAGTATACACAAAATCATTATACGATTATTTTATTTTCATTCAAAGAGTTGCAGAAACAAAATTTAGCATTAAGCGACTCATTTTTGGCTTTTGAACAAGTCAGAGCTGCTTTAAATTAAAGTGATTCTGATAGAATAAAAATAAAAATTGAAAAAGTTTTGGATAGGAATCCTGACATTGATATCCTCAGAGAATATTTTTATTATTTTTCATACTTTTGACTAGCGACATAAATATTAACTCAAAATAAGAATTCAATTCAATTCTAATCCAATAAAATAATGTTTTTATAGAATTATTTATGATTATGTATTTTTTTGTTTTCCAAGCGGAAAATACTATTATCTAATTTTCTCTAATGTTAATCTAATTTACTTAATCTAATTTAATTCTATTGATAATTATGCCGCCATTGGTAAAATTACATTAGCACATTATATTATATTACTTAAGATCTGTAACAAATACTGTAATTTATCGCAATAAAATGAAATGAAATGAAATGAATATGAAGTATATTGACGAAAAATTAAGCAAATGACGAAATTTTGTCACATAAATTTGCTCCACTAACATCCATAGTTCGATCGTTGGGAATGGTGGAACCTGCAAACAAAGGCTACAAACCTGTTAAAACTAAGATGTTTCATGTCACGGCACCAAAAGAATTGAAGTGCATATTTTGCAACGAAGATCATTATATCTATCAGTGTAAACAGTTTTCCAAGCTATCCATAGAAGACAGGTTCAGCTTCGTTCACAAAAATAATCTCTGTTTTAATTGCCTGATACCGAACCACACTGTATTTAAGTGTTAACAAAGAACAACTTGCCAGATTTGTAAAAAGAAGCATCATTCGTTATTACACCGAGATAAGAAACAAGCAAGTGAAGAAACGCACATGTTTGAAGAAATCAATAACAACAAAAAAGATAAAATACAAACATTAGTAGCGGCGCACACGTCGAGTGTCCCACAAGTATTACAACCTGGTCAAGATATCTCGTTGGCGACAGCACTGGTGCAGGTCACATCAGAGTCAGGACAGTCCCACGTGCTTCGTGCTCTCCTGGACCAGGGTTCAGAGGCTTCCTCCGTGACCGCAAGAGCGGTCGAGTTGTTGGGTTTGAGAAAAACTAAAGTCAGCGGAGTAGTCTCTGGTGTTGGTGAGGATAATCAGATGTGCATAAAGCATTTGGTAAATTTACATATTGAGCCAAGGTACGAAACTTCCTTCTCTATTCATGTTAATGCTTATGTATTGAAGTCGTTAACCCGTCGGCTGCAAGCTAGGGAAATAAGAGGTTTTGTTTGGCCAGAGGTTAACGAAATAGATTTGGCTGACCCCACTTTTAGGATTCCAGGAAGGATTGATATACTCCTCGAAGCGGACATTTTCGGCGAAATCATAGACGCAGGTTTAATGAGAGGACCAGGCAACATTGTTGCACGAAAAACACACCTGGGTTGGATTTTGTCGGGAGGTACTAATCAGTCATTTACTGCTGCACAGCACATCACTAGTCTGCATGTTACCAGACAAATAGAAGAGGACAATAATCTCCAGAAGAGGTTCTGGGAAGTGGAAACAGAACTATACACCAAGCAGAGCATGTGGACCAAGGAAGAAACAAAATGCGAAGAAATATATCAGCAAACAACAATGAGGGACAAAGACGGCAGGTATGTGGTACAGCTTCCCTTAAAGACAAATATAGCAGATACCGTGAAGTCATGTGGAAACACAAAGCATCAAGCGGTAACTAGACTGAAGCAACTGGAAAGGAGGTTCGCCAGAAATGAGCAGTTAAAAACTGAATACACAAGAGTTTTAGATGAGTACTTACAGCTAGGACACATGAAGAAGGTTGAAACAGAGGATGAAAGTAATGCCCTGTACCTTGCTCATCACCCAGTAGTCCGACAGGATAAGGGTCTCCTTATCTTCCTTATATTCTTACCCTGGACGTCTGTGCAGGGTAAGAATTTTATACGATGCCTCTTCTCAGGGCTCAAACGGATGCTCCTTAAACGACAGTATGATGGTGGGACCCACCATTCAACCAGATCTGCGAAGTCTGATATTTAGATGGAGATCTCACAAAATCTGTGTTGTTGGCGATATAATAAAATTAGAGAATGAACGACAAACACACAGATTTGCACCGCATAGTATGGCGTGATGATACATCAAAAAGAATTGAGAGATATAAGCTGCTTACCGTAAATTTCGGGACATCAGCTGCACCTCATCTTGCTGTACGAACTCTTCAACGCTTGGCTGATAGTGAACAAGAAAACTACTCTCGTGGGGCGGTGGTAGTTAGAATCTCTTTTTATATGGATGACCTCATGACAGGACATGAGGATCTCAATGAAATGAAGGCTATCGGTAAAGAAATTGACAATCTGTTGAAGGCTGGGGGTTTCCAGATGAATTCCAGATAAAGAATAATGCACTTACAAAGCAGCAGCTAATGGGCCAGTTACCCAGTTCGAGGGTCACTCAGCGTCGCGCCTTCTACCATAGTGGAGTTGATTTTGCTGGCCCGGTGTATTGACATCGAAGGGTAGAGGTCACAAATCCACAAAGGGCTATATCTGTCTGTTTGTCTGCATGTGCACTCGGGCAATCCACCTGGAAGCAGTGACTGATCTTACCGCTCAAGCATTCATAGCGGCATTTAGAAGGTTTGTCGCGAGAAGAGGACATTGCGCACAAATTTGGAGCGACAACGGTACAAATTTCGTCGAAGGAGATAAAGAATTAAGACAAATGTGGTCCAACAGCACTAATAGCGTAGCAAAAGAGATAGCCGAGCTGTTAGCCAATGTTGGTACGAAATGACATTTTGTACCAACAAAATCACCCAACTATGGAGGCCTATGGGAGAGCGGCGTCCGCTCTGCAGAACGCCATCTAGTGAGAGTCAACAGTACTACAAAGTTGACATATGAGGAAATGTCAACGTTGCTGGCACAAGTTGAGGCATACCTAAATTCACGTCCTCTCTACCAATTAGATGAAACTTTGGATACACTAAACCCGTTTACGCCTGGACATTTTCTTGTTGTCGAATCCTTGATCAACGTTCCTGACGTAAATAACGAGACCAAAAATATAAATTTGCTAACTCGCTGGAAACTGATAAATACTACACAGCGTGTGCTCCGGAGTACGTTTATTAGTAGACTAAAAGCATGCGGCCGGGCCGCCCGCGTACCCTCATAATATATAACACCTCCACCCTTAATTGATACCCTTAATCTATTTTAAATACTAAGTAGTTAATTTAAACATTTAAAAAAAGATCATCGATCCCGTATCGTCGTGGCGGTCGACGGTCCCTAACCGGTCTACGCTGGTCCCCTGGGGACCTTGACTCTGGTGACACTTGTGGCCCCGATAAGGCCTCCGCTCTCGGAGAGCCAGCCGACACTCCCGCCGTTGCGGGCAACTGCGCTTCCCCTGCATCCGCCACTCTTTCCTCCCTCGACGCCGCCATTGGCGACGTCGTGGTGGAACCTGTCGCCGTCGTCATCAGTACCCCCTCTGAAACGGGTGTTTCTAAGCTGGGCAAAGCTAACCAAGTGCGAGATTCCTCTTGCGGGACAAAGTCAGTTTCAGATACCCTGAACCGTAACTGATCGATATGTCTATGTATTATTAATATGTATTATTTTTACTTCATAATCTGTCGTACCTAACCTTTGGGTAATCTTACCAGGAAGCCATTTATCGCGTGAACGGTAATCGCGGAACCAAACCGCGTCGCCTGGTGCGAGCTGCCGTCGCGTGCCGCCCGCGCGCTGCTCACTCTGCTCCTGCCTCTCCTTCACTCGCGCTTCCCGTGACGGTTTCAACTCATCTAAGCGCATGCGCAGGTTGCGACCTTGCAGAATCTTTGTCGGGCTATCCCCGGTAGTATAGTGCTCTGTGTTTCTGTATGTAAGCAAGAACCTACTTAAAGCAATTTCTGGGTCTAGTTTTTGTATGTAGGCCTTTTTTATTACTCTTTTACATAATTTTACTGCGTTTTCTGCTGCTCCATTTGACGCTGGATGGTAGGGGGCGGAGAATATATGCTCAATTTTATTACGTTTTAAAAATATTTCGAATTCGTTACTTGTATGAGGTGGGCCGTTGTCACTAACAATTTGTTTGGGCAGACCGAATCTTGCAAACATGTCCCGTAGCTCCGATATTACCGATGCTGCATTTGTCGTTCTCATCTTAATGGCCTCTATCCACTTGGAACAAGCATCCACAACAATCAGGTACGTATGACCACCTATAGGCCCTAGAAAATCAATATGTAACCTAGACCAGGGTCGATTCGGCCAGGGCCAGGCTTGCGGCGCGCTCGCCACCGCTGCACACACACCGCACTTGCTGCACATGCTTTCAATTTGCTCGTCTACCCCCGGCCACCAAACATAGCTTCTTGCCAGTGACTTAGTTTTTACTATGCCCATATGACTGTCATGCAATTCAGTTAGAACTCGATTCCTAGATGCTGGTGGAATAACCACTCGGTGACCCCACATAATGCAGCCCAATTCACTATACAGTTCTTTTTTTCTGTTTAGATAAGGTTTTAGTTCCCTAATCTCCGTATCTTGTGGCCATCCTTCTCCTATATAAGCTAGTACCCTGGATAGGATAGGGTCAGATGATGTTTGCTTTTTAATCTGAGAATAATCTAAAAGAAGGGCATCCGTGGCGAAATGTAGGTACGTTTGTTCTGGTAAAACATCTTCCCCTACCTCCCTGTGTGAGTGTATTAACCGCGATAGGGCGTCGGCCGTATTATGATCCGTTCTCACATATTCTATCTCGAAATCAAAGGCGGATAATTTAATTGCCCATCTCTGTAGCCTACTCGCAGCGGTAACTGGGATACCAGTATTCGGCCCGAATATACTGACAAGGGGTTTGTGGTCGGTCCTCAGTGTAAACTTCCGGCCATACAGATACTGATGAAATTTATCGATCGCAAAAATAATCGCCAGCGCCTCTTTATGTATCTGACTGTAATGTTTTTCCGCGGGCGTGAGCGCGCGTGACGCGTAGGCCACTGCTCGTTCCGAGCCGTCCGGCGCGCGCATGGCTAGCACGGCCCCTACGCCCAGCGGGCCTGCGTCGCACGTCACCACCGACTCCATTCCTATATCAAAATGCACTAGTACTTCCGCACCACACAACAACGTCTTAACCCTATTGAAGGCAAGGCTACAGTCATTAGTCCATCTGAAATGTTGTCCTTTTTTTAGTAACTCATATAATGGGGCTAGTTGGGTGCTGAGATTTTGTACGAATTTACCATAAAAATTGACCATACCCAAAAATGATTTCAGTTCCGACACATTTTTAGGGAATGCCATATCCACGATTGCTTTTACCTTATCTGGGTCGACTCTTACTCCGTTTTTGTCTATCACATACCCCAAGTACTTTACCTCACTTGCTAAAAAACTACATTTACTTTTCTTTATTTTTAACCCACTTGATTCTAAGATTTTAAATACCCTTTCAAATGTTTGTAAATGACTTTCAATATCTTTACTTTTTATTAATATGTCGTCAAAAAAAGTAATCACATCTGGCACGCCGCTGAAAAGTGTTGCCATGAATTTCTGGAATATTCCCGGACTTGATGATAGACCGTAAACTAACCGGTTATATTTAAATAGTCCTCGGTGCGTGTTAATCACTGTGTACGCCCTAGAAGCCTCGTCAAGTTCCAGCTGATTGTAAGCCTGTGATAAGTCGATTTTAGTAAAGTACCTGTTTCCACTCAAATCGCTAAACAACTCCTCTATTCTCGGAACCGGATACCTATCCATCATCAAAACACGGTTCAGCGTTACCTTATAGTCCGCGCAAAGACGAATCCCTCCGCCGGCCTTATTTGCTATAACTAGCGGAGTGGCCCAGTCAGAGTGGGTAACGGGTTCGATGACGCCGGCGCGCAGCATGCCGTCGAGCTCGGCGTCTACCCTCGCGCGCATGGCGAAGGGCAGCGGCCGCGCACGGAAGAATATCGGCTGGGTTCCCTCGCGCACACTCAGCGTCACAGAGCCACCATTGTACCGCCCCAGGGTACCATCGAACAATTGTTTATGCCTGAAAAGTATTGCATCTATTGACTTATCCAAAACACATTTATCGGTATCTAGCTGCGTACTATGTAAGTTTACATCATAGATTTTGCAAGTAGGTATTTTGATTGCTAGCTCTGCTAGCCACTGCCTTCCTAATAAATTAGTACATCCATTATTCACAACATACAAATCCAGTATTTTGCTCACGCCACCATGTGTGACTTTTACTTCTTAATAACTTGTAGCCATGGTAGTCGAGCCATCATAGAATTTTAGTCTTAATTGGCAAGATTTTAATGGCAATCGGCTAAAGTATTTCACATAAGTTTCTTGGTTGATACAAGACAACGCCGATCCCGTGTCTATTTCAATGGCTAAAATTACATCATCTACTAATATTTGCATACACACCGGTCTATAATTTGCTAATGACATCTGATATACGGGCTCCTCGTCACTGTTATCGTCCTCTTCTTGACCTTGGCCCCTGGCCCGATGTAAACAGTGAGCCGACGGGCCCGCGCCCGCGTCCCGCGGGGCGCCGCTGCAGCTGGCCGTTCCCGCCGCTGCGCCTGCGCTGTCATCCTGCACCCAGTGGGTGCTGCTGCCGGCAGCCATCGCCTGCGAGGGGCGCCACCACCCGCGCCCGCGCCCTCCGCGACCGCGCCGTCCGCGCGTTCCTCTGCCGCCGCCATATGACCGCCCGCTGTCATCGCGTGGCATTCTACCCTCCGATGCCGGACACACTCGACGAAGATGTCCTATCTTTCTGCACACGCTACATTCATATTTTTTATAACGACACTCTCCTGAACCGTGATTGTCACCGCACACTTTGCAACTCGATTTTAACGTATTCACTTCCTCGATGCTTGGCCGCTCCATGGCTCCGGCGTCTCTTTCCGCTGCCTCGAAAGTAATGGCCACTGACACTGCTTTACTGTACTTGAGATCGTCCATCGCAAACAATCTTTGCCGTATCAAGTCACTCTTCAGGCCACACACAAACTGATCGCGCAGATTATCCTCTAAAGCCAAGCTAAATTCACAATGACGCGACAATTTCTTGAGTTCGGCCATGTACTCAGCTATAGATTCATTTGGTAGCTGTCTTCTTTGACGAAAACGATATCTTTCGGCCAAGATAGACGGTTTAGGTTGCAGATGATTTTGCAACAACGTCACCGCTTCCGCTAAGGTCAATCTTTGGACTTGCCAATGTGGATAGCAACTCGTACGCCTCTTCTCCGATGACCGCAATGAGTGTAGGTAGCTTCACTTTTTCGTCAATGGCGTTGGCCAAGAAATACATTTCTAGGCGTTCGATGTAGGCTGCCCAGTTGCCGGTTTTCACGTCAAATGCTTCGATCTTCCCAATCATTTTGTCCTGTGTACACGCGTATCTACTGCTTTTTATTTTCCCGTTCGCCAGTGATAAATACTACACAGCGTGTGCTCCGGAGTACGTTTATTAGTAGACTAAAAGCATGCGGCCGGGCCGCCCGCGTACCCTCATAATATATAACAGAAACTTGTACAATCGCAAAAGATTTTTGGTGGAAATGGCATTCCGAATATTTGAATATTACGTAGTACCTTCACCCTGTATAGGAGATATTGTTATTGTAAAAGAAGAGGACTTACCACCAGCTAAATGGCTGCTAGGAAAAATCACGGCGCTGCATCCCAGACCTGATAGTTTAGTACGTGTCGTAACAGTCCAATGTAAGGGTAATCACGGTTTAAAAAGACTATTGTCGAAATTAATATTACTGCCTAAAACGGCGGATTAATAAATGTCATCCGTGGTGTAAATACTGAGCTATGGTGAGCGGTAAAATCTGTTTTGTCTTTTGGACATACATTTTAGTGTAAAAGGTGATGCTGGCCTACTGTAGTTGTTACACATATATTCAATACATAAGTACAATGTTATTGCGATGACACCTTTTATTTTTTAACTTAATATAGCTGATAAGCACTCGGTTCTTAACTTAATTGAAAATAATGTATATGAGGAATGTTCATACTTACCTACTGTATTCTATGTAAGTAACCATTGGATTAAAATTTCTTAGAAAATGTTATACATGTTTAAACATATGTTAATTACGCTATACTAAAAGCATTACAGCTACATAGGAACGTAGCTGTAATGCTTTTTTACCCACAAGTTTTAGTCTTAATAAATCAAGTATAGAATCCAGACGCGTTTACTTTAAAAATCACCTGCAATCAAAAGTGAACCTTATTACCTAAAGAAAAACAGGTTATGTTCAGCCAGTACACAACCTTTTTACCGAACCTTCTTTCAGTGCTTGCGTATCTACCTCTACCATCTGAGATCATGGAATCTCTTTACATAACATAAAATTTACTCTATGACCAAAAAACAGGCCGTCTACAGCGCCAACTGTTGGATTTTGAAAAAAAACCTGCTCTGAAAGAATCCCATTGAAATTTAGCCACAATAACCTACTCTAGCCAAAGTAGGTTTTAGAGCAACTCAAACGAGAGAAGAGAGGAATTTATCTTCACTGACGCGAATGCAATCAATGAAGGCCTAAAAGGACGAGATTCCAGGGCCGTAAAACATAATTAAAAAAGAAAAAAACAAGCAATGAATAAATGAATTTGGCTTTCTGCACTCCGTTACTAAAAACTGAATCTCAGTAAATCTAGAAGAACACATTGAAATAAGCACAAGTCAAAAAACACAAAGAAACAAGTTGGTAACTTTGTGAAAATTACCATATAATTCGGTTTAATGCACACATTCATTTATGTATTCTCATCTTACAATAAGCGTACAACGAACCGTAATACATTTTGATGTTATTATTGAGTGTTGTATTATTGTGTGTATGTGTCATACAAAAAGCAAAATTTTATAGATTTTCAAAAATTCATATCTGAAAAACTATTGAAGTCCGACACCTGAAACTTATAGACCGTGTTTAAAGTGACCCAAATGGTCTAAGAAAAAATCACGAGAGCCTTAGCGAACCGCCCGTTTTCTAAAGTCTAGCCGTTTCTTGTTATATCTGCTTGGCGTATTCACAGGGAAGGAAATGTCTGGTCTGGTACACTGGGCCACGTAGAGAAGAGAGCCTAGCTTGATGATAAGGTTCGATGACTTCTTCTACGGAGTCCGCCAGACCTACAATCTGACCTGTTGAACTAAGTATCTCCTTTCTATACTTTTCTTGATCAAGCATTATCTTGCCTTCAATTTTGGTAATGTTAAGACCTATGTATTTTCTTGCCTCTCCTAGGTCTATCATTTCCAGATATGCATCAGCCTCTCCTTGATTGTCTGTTTTATGCTTGCTTGAGAGGTGAACAGTATCAGGTCATCAACCCAGGTAGCATCAAATGTCAGCTTCTCAGCATCATGGCATACACACGGATCCATCTTTGATTGGTTTAGGCCAATATCCTGCAGGAGTCCATTTAGTTTTTGATTCCATAGCCTGCTGGCTTGCTTTAGTCCATACAAAGATTTCTGTAAGTGGCAAACTTGTGTTCCATCTCTATACAGTTCCAGTTGTTACTTGTACGACATCAGGGAACCTCATGTTAGCAACATAACTGCCGCGAACAAAGAAAGTTTGTCTGTCAAAGGAGTTGGAAGTTTTGATCTTTGTCTCTCAGATTCTCCGGCAACAGAACCAATACTCCAACAGGTACTCCCTTGCATCTTAAACTGTTAATACCAGACACCGTCTTCGGCGCCTCTTTTTGCAGAGAGTGATGGTGGGAGGGTAACTTAATAGGATGGGGAGAGGAGATTTGGGTAACCGATGTCGATGGTGGGTGGGATGAAGAGACTCTGAAAGATGGTTCTGCTGAAGCCGCAATCAGGTGCAATATCAGCAATTTACAAATTTTATAAATATTTCACCATTTTTTAAGTACCTAAGGCATGTTTAAAAACATATATCATCAGAAATACTGGAAATGATCAATATCAATTATAAGTATAAAAAGTCTCATAAATAAATTGATGACAGCTTTACATTATTTCCATTTTAATTCCATATAAATTAAAATTCCTTTAAAATTGGGATGGAGTTATGACGTCATATTTTTTTTGTATGGGATTGTTTTATTTATTTTTCTGACACCTATCCCCCCGTGAGGTGTATCAAATTAAAGGGCTTCATGAGCCGGTTCTAAAAATATACTACACCATTACCTTACGGCCGCAAGCCGCTTATTTCTAAAAATCCCAGAAATATTTTCAAAACATACCAAATTTGGACTCCTCGTAATAGGAGACGGATTAGTAATAATAATAATATTAGGTCCTAATATGAAATTGGCGTTTTGCATGGGAGGAAAATAAAGTCATTCTTTTTTAAATATAATATATTTATTTAATCAAAGCATACATTGCCATTGCCATCTATACACTTTTGCCATCTCATAGGTAGTTGTTCGATCCCTTTACTAAAAAAAACATTCGGACGGGAATCAATAAAATCTTTGAAGGCGGTTTGGACTGCCCCATCGGAGTTGAATTTTTTCCCTTTCAAGAAGTTATCCAAATTTCGAAAAAATGCTAACCTGTTGGAGTAAGGTCCGGCGAGTACGGTGGATGTCTTAGACATTTCAATTGAAGCTCCTCTAATATGGTAGCCGTCTGTTGTGCAGTGTGTGGTCTAGCGTTATCATGAAGCAGCAGTGGCCTAGAGCGATTGACCAGCCTCGGTTGTTTAGCAGCTAGCTTTTCCATCATGATTTGCAGTTGCTGACAATAGACATCTGCCGTAATCGTCTGGCCAGATTTAAGAAAGCTGTAGTGAACGACACCAGCATTAGTCCACCAAACGCTCACAAGTAACTTTTTTGGAGTCAATTTTCGCTTGGGGCATGGTTTGGCTGGTTCGGCAGGGTTCAGCCATTGCGATGAGCGCTTCCGATTATCGTACAGGATCCACTTTTCATCACAGGTAATGATTCTATTTAAAATCCTTTCATTATTGTGCCGGGTGAGTAATGCAACGCAGCAGTCAACGCACGTTTGTTGATTTGCTTCACTCAGTTCGTGAGGTACCCAGCTTTCAAGCTTTTTCACCTTCCCAATTTGCTTCAAGTGGATTAAAACAGTATTATCACTAACACCGCAGCCTGCAGCTAACTCGGACCTGGTTTGCGATGGATCCGCTTCCGCAATAGCCTTAAATTCTTCATTATCAACTTTGGTCTCCGGCCGTCCACGGGGCTTGTTCTGCAGGTCGAAATTTCCAGAACGAAAACGTTGGAATCAAAAACGCACTGTGTTTTCTACTGCGGCACTGTCGCCATACACATCATTAATCCTTAAAGCCATTTCTGCAGCACTGGTGCCACGGTAGAACTCATACTCGTACATAACGCGATATTTCAAGTTTTCCAAATTGTCAGCTGAGTGACGCAAGAAAAAAAACATTTGAGGAAAAAACAAATGAATTATAATTTTAGAAACACAAATTCATGAGTAAATAGCTGTATAAATTTGAATTTGGAATTCCTAACCATAGAGGAGATATTTGAGATCAAAGTGGCCAGTACGGCGGAACGCCAATTTCATATGTAAGGACCTAATATAATAATAATAAAAACCTTGGACACTATTCACACAAATTTATCTAGCCACAAAATAAATAGGTACAGAAGTCAACCACATGTACGTACTTTACTTTTCATAGCTACGCTCGGCGATCGCTCTAGGGTTGTCAACTACGGCTTATGCACGAAAAACTATCGTGGTATCGTGGAGCGCCAGGTCCTATCTAGTTGTATGATTTATTATGAAGAATGAAACGAGAAGAATGAAAACATTACACTACTATTACAATACAAATGGTTTACAGATCAGGAAAATACCTACACAATTTTACGTTTGTCAATTTTCACTATCAAAAATCCCTGATAACTTCTAAACGGACTACCCGAGTTACAAAATTACTATTGATCTTTCCGTTTTTGACCTACACCAAATGTCAAATGACACAATGTCTACACAAACAAAAAAACATGTTTTCAACTTACGTAAATAAGGTGGCGTGAATTTACCTAACAATTTTTTTGTTAATACTCATTTTATTATGTTAAGATATGTGACCTACTTTGTCCAGTTTTGAATAGAAGCTCTTTGGTTAGGCTTTACGTCAAGCTAATGTCAGATGTCGTTTGCGTTCTAAGTGACATGTGTAAGAATTATAGAAAGGGGGCCATCCATATATCTGATAACTTATGTATTTACGCGTGTTGTATACAGGAATGAAATAGGTATGTATTTGTGTACATAGGTAAAGGTTTATTACCATTGATTTACAATCTCTCTTATATCGACTCGACTAACGTACAAATTCCGTCAAAGCGTAATATCTGTATTAAGTTATTAATAAAAGAAAACTTACATTTATTCTCCTCAAACCAACTTACAACAATTTCTCAATTTTTATTTTTCTCTCCTCAATGACTGACTCCGTAGGTACCTCCCCGCTTCCCACATTTTTACGGCTCGGTAGTCCCTTCACCCCTTCAAATATATGCGCGGCTCGCTAGTTCAGTCCATCAGTTCACACATTATTTATTCAGTTGCTAACAGACGGCCGTCCTGCAAAAGGGGATGTCCTCATTCCCAGTCGGCCATTCGGTAAGTTGTATGACTCTATACAATTTTAATTATTCGTGTGGCCTTACTTCTATCGGAATGGCGTCGTGCCTACTCTATATAATCCAGACAACAACTAGAAATTATCTTATTACCAAATAGTATTAACATTATTGTTTTTATATATTTTTTATTTATTTTATAAATCAACTTTACGCTTAAAATCAGTAACTACAAGTAGTAACACCAACTACAGAAAAACTAAATAAACCAGTCAACAGATGCATGTCCTACAGGTCCAATTTGAATCGCCCTATTGCGCTGAATCATTCGCTGCCGGAGGCGGTTGTCTACGTTGCATCATCTGAAAAAGTTAAAGTACTTTAGTAAATACTGCTGTTTACTGTTTACTCCTGCTGTTTACGCAAAAATAATGATTATTAGAGTATGAAAATAATGTGCCGTTTTATGCAGAGGTATAATATTTATTTTTTCCATCTAATTTCTAACATTATAAACTGTTTCATTGCAACGCCGGGACCTTACAGAAGGATTCAGTAGTTTTCGTCACAGCTTACGCCCATATAATGTATACTATCACCTATAATTATTAGTGAAGTTAAGATAAAAGAGTGAAGTAATATTATATGTTATGTTAGGAATTGATTTGTAATTTAAATACATACAGTTTGTTCTGTACATTAAGTAGGTTACTGACTGTGACACGGCGCGGTACCCGCTAACCGTTTGCACCTCAGGCCTGATCAATGGTTGAGACAATGGCTGTGACACGGCGCGTTAAATCGCTAACCGTTTGCACCCCAGGCTCGGATAATGGTTGAGACACTGGCTGTGACACGGCGCGTTAAACCGCTAACCGTTTGCACCCCAGGCTCTGTATTTATTAAGAAGCCGCTGTGTAGTAAGGTACTCTGGCAATCTTATTGCCCGCCATTCGCTACCAGCACTTGCTTCTGCAATCATAAAAAATAATTATTAATCAATGAAATTGTATGCATCAAGACTTACATTATCTTACTGTATATTTTGTTCGTTCTCAAAGTGACCGTGCTCCATACCCCGTGTCACCTGTGTGTTGCTTCTGTCAGCGGGTGGATTACGAAATATATTATGTATAAAATAGTATTACGGTGTTTGTGCTTGTGTGAGGTCCAGAAATATCATATTAATAGAATTCCATAACATGTTCTTTAGATACATATTTAAGATAAATATTAAGTTCTTTTTTTTAATAATATTCAATGCTAGTCACTGCCTTCGTGGTTGTCGTCGTCTGAACCATGTTCTAGTCGGTCATAAGCGTCGTCTTCATCGTCAGTATACCTGCTGGGTGCAAATGTTATCCATGGTTTTAGGTGATCTGCTGGAAATATGCTTTTGTACCTTCTTTTAGATAGGCCCTGGATGCTTGATATCTCGTAACGATCGTTTTCTAAAAAGGCAGTCACCTTAAAAGGTCCTCTGAATTTTCTGCATAACTTTTTGCTCTTACCATCGGCGGGATTTTGATGATTAGGAATCATTACTAGGTCATTCTTTTTGTATATTTTTGTAGCTGCTCTTTTGCTATCAAATCGTTTTTTTCATATAATTCTGACTCTTCTCTGTGTTTGCTTCGGCTGCCTGACGTATTTCATCTCTGTCAAGAATCTTGTGGGATGTTTCTGGTAAATCGGAGATAGCATTCGGTATTGGGCCTTCTTCCGGGCTAACTGTTCGTAGACCAAATACTATCTCGGATGGTGATTTCCCAGTCGACTTATTTACGGTATTGTTAAGGCTCCATTGTAGTTTTCCTGTTCTAATATCCCAGTCTCTCTCGTCTTTATTGTAATTTGTTGCCGCTAATGATTCTAGTATAGTTCTATTGTATCGTTCGATTTGGCCGTTGGCTCGTGGCGTTGCCACGGCGTTTAAAACGTGTTTAGTCCCTATTTCCTTTACGAACGTTTTAGAGGCAGATGATGTGAAACTTGTACCTCGGTCGGTGATCATTACTTTGGGGCTACCAACTATGTTAAATATTTTTTCGAGAGTTTGGATGGTGGTCCTTGTTTTCACATCTTTGGCCGGTTTTACAAATAGGAACTTGCTAAACACATCTATTATGCCTAAAATATCGGTGTTCCCTTTTCTGCTTCTGATAAACGGGCCTAAGTGGTCCATGTGGAGTGTGTGAAAAGGTACGTTACCTTAAGGTATGGGGTGCAATAGTCCGCATGGCTTGCTTGTAGATGCTTTGTTGTAGGCACAGTTTATACACGCCGCTACATATTTTTTTACAAAGCGTTTCATTCTCGGAAACCAATAATCCTATCTCATTTTATCGAGGGTTTCATCGAATGCAAAATGGCCGGATTCATCATGGCATAATTGGCATATACGCCACCTTGCGCCTGTAGGGACAACCCATTTGATCTGATCTTTGACCTTTCTGTATACTTTGTCGTCTCGGATAACAAAATTGTTTGCAATATCTTTAACCTCCTTCTTGTTACTTTGTAGCATGCATTTAATATGTTTTAATTTTGGATCGGACAATTGTACAGTTTGTAAGCAGTCTGTAGTTGATATTTTCATAATTTCGTATTCCCGTGTATTGCACAGATTATGCGCAGTATCGTCCTCAATGGGGTTCCTGCTCAACGCGTCGGCGTGCTTCATATTATCTCCGGGCCTATATTCTATGCTGAAGTCGTACTCCTGTAGTAAGAGCCACCACCTAGCTATACGAGGAAGTAGGTCTCTTTTCGTGAGGGTAGTACGGAGCGCGTTGCAATCAGTGTAAACCTTGAAAGGTATACCTATCAAATAAATACGGAATTTCTTTAATGATAAAACTACGGCGAGGGTTTCCAGCTCGAATGAGTGCATAAATTCTTCGTCCTTGCTAGTTTGTTTACTGAAGTATGCCACGGCTCTTGGTTGAGATTTCTCGTCGGGCTTCTGTAGTAGAATTCCACCTACCCCCAATTTACTGGCGTCACAATGTACTTCCGTTAAATACGTATGATCATACAAGGCTAATATCGGGCTTTCTACAAGCTTTTTTCTTATAATATTGAATGCATGTTCCTGCGGAGCTCCCCATGTCCATGTAACGTCGCCCCTCGTCATCCTGCTTTCTGTAAGCATGCGAAGACTTTTCTCAGCTTGACTAAGCCATCATCAATGGTTGTAGAAGGTGTCAGCAGGTCATCCATGTATGGTAATGCCAACTCATACCTATCGTGACCTAAGGCTTTATTAATCATATGTTGAAAGACAGCCGGTGCATTCACAAGACCGAATGACATACGTGAGTATTCGAAATGGCCATCTGGAGTCACGAATGCCGTTAAATGTCTAGAGTCGTCCGCCATTGGTATTTGATAATAGCCCGATTTTAGATCTAATCTTGTAAAGATTCTCATCCCATTTAATCTATCTAGCTGATCGTCAATAACTGGCATCGGATAATTTTTTTTTTTTTTTTTGTGAAAAAAGACAAAAATTTCGACTCGTCATCCAGCGACTTAGAAAAATTTCGTGAAAATATTTTTTTTTTACTGTTTCTTTTTACCTCGGAATAGTGTAGTGCTGCTCTTTGCCATCATTTTTGGTCATAGACATTTTCCTCGTGCACCTCACCGATTTTGAGATATGCGTCATAACGATGTTTGTCATATCGATATCTCTATAATTAATGGTCCTAGGGAAAACATGCGTATGACATAAAATTATGTCCGTAAGGCACCCTACACGATGCGCGAGTATCAACATGCATAGTTTGTATGGAGAATGTTGCATATTTTTCGCGCGGACATTAACCAAACCTTGTTTTTCTAATGCAGAGTAACGAAAAAAGTTATATAGTGTATAGCACTAGAAAAACAAGGTATGGTTGATAGCCGCGCGAAAAAAAAGCACCATCTTTTTATAATTAACATTTATGTATTTCTTCAAACAACATGTAACAAGAAATACCAAAATCACAATAAAACCCGTCCACAACGTGTGACGCGACGTATACTATAGTAGAATGTTTTCGTCTGTTTTCGTTAGCGATAAATCAGACATTATTGTACATAATGGTAATTCCACCTTTTTAAATACGCCAAAGTCACGACAGTGGGAAAAATATTTATTATTAAATCTAAACATACCTGTCATAATTTTGACCGTCCTAAGCCGGTAAGTATGAAGGGAAAGGTGGAATGCATTGTTTGAAGAAATACATCAATGTTAATTATAAAAAAGTGGTGCTTTTTTTTCGTGTAGGGTGCCTTACGGCCATCATTTTATGTCATACGCATGTTTTCTCTAGGACCATTATTTATAGAGATATCGATATGACAAACATCGTTATGACGCATATCTCAAAATCGGTGAGGTGCACGAGGAAAATGTATATGACCAAAAATGATGGCAAAAAGCAGCACTACACGATTCCGAGGTAAAAAGAAACAGTAAAAAAAAATATTTTCACGAAATTTTTCAGTCGCTGAAAGCGGTGGTATTGTAGGTAAGGGGGCAAAACACTTAAAAATTTTTTGACTAAATTTATTTTTTTTGAATTTTGATATTTTCACTTGCGCATCGTTTAGGGTGCTTTACGGCCATCATTTTATGTCATATGTATGTTTTCACTAGGACCTTTATTTATAGAGATATCGATATGACGAACATCGTTGTGACGCATATCTCGAAATCGGTGAGGTGCACGAGGAAAATGTATATGACCAAAAATGATGGCAAAGAGCAGCACTACACGATTCCGAGGTAAAAAGAAACAGTAAAAAAAAATATTTTCACGAAATTTTTTTTAAGTCGCTGAAAGCGGTGGTATTGTAGATAAGGGGGCAAAACACTTGGAAATTTTTTGACTCGAAATTATTATTTTTTTGAATTTTGATATTTTCATTTGCGCATCTTTTAGGGTGCCTTACGGCCATCATTTTATGTCATACGCATGTTTTCCATAGGACCATTATTTATAGAGATATCGATATGGCAAACATCGTTATGACGTATATATCAAAATCGGTGAGGTGCACGAGGAAAATGTATATGACCAAAAATGATGGCAAAGAGCAGCACTACACGATTCCGAAATAAAAAGAAACAGTAAAAAAAATATTTCCACAAAAATTTTTTAAGTCGCTGGATGACGAGTTCGAAATTTTTCGAAGTCTTTTTTTAAAAAAAAAAAAATTTTTTTTTTCGGCGCTCTTTTTTTTTGCCCCCTTATCTACACATTGACCCTTGATGGAATTTGTATGTCTCTGTGGTCCCAATGTCGCCAAACATTTGCATGGAGGTAACGTAAGCTGACACGAACGGACTTATAACTTATTGTGAGCAATCCCACTTCTGAATTGTAAGAATTATAGAAAGGGGGCCATCCATATGATATCTGATAACTTATGTATTTACGCGTGTTGTATACAGGAATGAAATAGGTATGTATTTGTGTACATAGGTAAAGGTTTATTATCATTGATTTACAATATCTCTTATATCGACTCGACCAACGTACAAATTCCGTCAAAGCGTAATATCTATATTAAGTTATTAATTAAAGAAAACTTACATTTATTCTCCTCAAACCAACTTACAACAATTTCTCAATTTTTATTTTGCTCTCCTCAATGACTGACTCCGTAGGTACCTCCCCGCTTCCCACTTTTTTACGGCTCGGTAGTCCCTTCACCGCTTCAAATATATGCGCGGCTCGCTAGTTCAGTCCATCAGTTCACACATTATTTATTTAGTTGCTAACACATGTAATTGTCAATAAAGAATTCACAATATTTTAGCGAAAAGTGAACAGCGTATTTCCGTCAAGTACTCTTTATTTTACTCCTTCGGATCCAAGATCCTCACGGCAGACCTCTGAATATCATTTATTAACATGGTAGGCATCGCTTGTGGTATCCAGGAATAATCAGAAAGAATTTTGGACCGAAAGTACAAAATGGAGAAGGCCATGCTGGATGCAACCAAGATTCAGGTTTGATAGCTTCATACAACGAACTGGGCTACGTGGAAATTTAAAGTACTAATCGCACTGCGAGGATTATGACTTCTAGATGTGGTTGAGGGTAAGCTGATGTCCCCAGAATTAGTAGAAAAATTAGACCCTGTGCAACAGAGAAAGTATGAAGAAGATGTTCAAAAATATTTGTCAGCAGATAGCGCAGCCTTATTGCTTATTACTACGAATTTGTCACAAGAGAACTGTGAGAAAGTTCTAAGATATACTACAGCTAGGGAAGTATGGCAAGAGTCACACCGCCTGTACGATGGTACATCCGAAAGTAAAAACTACGACCTATTGTAATGGTACACGAGATTCGGTACATTTGATACTTCATTCTGCGTGGTAGAGAGCTAGCCCAACGCCGCGCTGTTTTGAATACGAGAATCGGTTCAGATAACGTTTGGGGGTTTTGCGTAGCTTACTGGCAAAGTTTGCAAAAAAAAAAACAGAGCCGACGCGTGGGTTCATTCGTGGAAGTTCAGTTCAGGCCAAGTTTTTTTGTCGCATTCCTGCGAGATGTGTAGAGATCAGAGCCGATTTGGCTGCGCGTTGAATAAAACTATGAATAACTAAATAATGAAAGGTTATTATGGAACGGAGAAAGCTATTATGTTGATTGCAAATACACAATTGCGATTGAGGTATGATATGGAGGGTCTGACACCGCTAGTTTGGATAGCATTCTGGTGGTCTTAGCTACGCGCCCTAGCGGTCGGGAATGCTTAATTAATCGCAACAAGCTTTTATTGGTCAGCGATCAACAGATTCTGTGTATCGGCAGTACCAAATGATTTGAGTGATCACCTACGGTTGATCATAGTGAATATGCGTACACACAATTTGTAGAACGGCGGATCTGCATGGCATGGTTGAAATTAGACCCTGTGTAGTTAGTGATAAGAAGCTTCGCTTGGGCAGAGCGTGTTCGCAAAGGACGCATATAAATACCAGAGCATGAGAGGGGAGGGCATTCAGTCTCAGCGTCTAGCTACTGTGACAGTCGTCTTTCACGATTTCTAAACAGTTTTTGTCTGCCGTGTTACGCGTCAGAACTATACGAATTTGTGATTGCGAAGTTTCAGTGGGTTTTCGTGAGTGTCTGAAGCGCCGAGATATACCTCGGTTCCTACCTTTATATCAACCTACCCCAAATTCCAAAACTATCCTTGGGTCGTTAGAAAAGAACTTTTAAGTCAATTTATCTGAGTCTGAGTCTGGGCTTGGAGCGACCCTAAATTCCTTTTTCCTTCACCATAGGGTTCCTGGATTGGCTCTTAGGATATTCGCGGGCTAATCCTCTCCTCATTCCTTTCGAGTAGCGAGTTTTGTAATTCCCACACACACAGTCGTTAAACATTCAAGCACATTCAAATCAAACTCAACCATTTTCGAGTGGTGTCGATAATGGACGTGGTATAACACTAGGTTTTTAGACTAGGCTAGACAGGAGTTTAGTTGCGGCTAAACCTAGGTTGGCAGGGCATAGGGAGACTGTTTGATCGATGAGGTTCCGCGGATGGAAATAACAAATTTAGAACAAAGTTAAACCGGTGTCAACACAGATAACATATCCTGTTGATATTTTGACATTTGAGTGTTGTCGGGGACGCGCGAAGAGATCAATTTACAGTCTAAAGTTCATTGTTTAGGACCGGGTAGGTGTTTTGCATTGCCTTGGGTCAGATTGGATTCAAGTTGCATTTTTAAATTAAATGTAAATTTCGCTGGAGGTCTAATGTGTAAGCTGAGTCGGTATATATGATTTGGCTCAGCCCAGGACGTGCTGAGGCTAGTGGAATTCATAGTTCGGTATTTATCGAACTATGCACTTCGCTATGGTGTGGGTTAGATCTCCTAAAACAATAATGCTTACGTTTCGATAACATCCAGCTCAAATTGCGCAGAGTTGAAGGTTTCAAAACGTTACGGACCTTTTGAGGTAACCGCTAGTTCAGAACCCATTTCGGAAAATCAAATCGCAATTGTGTAAACCGGTCTTTTCGGATCGTTACTGCCGTGAACCAAATATATAATTGGAACCACCACAAGCCGCTACTAGCGAGCACATGAAATATCATCGAGTACTCACGTCGTAAAACTACGACGGATATCTATACGATATCACAAACAAATATTATAAACCGTGGTCGACCACTAAAACAAAAGAAGTTCCAATGCGCTCATATATACAAAAACCAGATGGTGCCATCACATAAAATATAACAACGATCGTTCTGGCGCAATACACCGCTGACTGATGTGAATTACCGGCTCTCGGACATATATGCTTTCTCTGTCTAACTAAAACTTGAAACTGTAACTTCCTGAACCAAACTTCGTTCGACTATTGTACGCCTAACGAATTTCTCAACGAACGAGGAATTCAGACTTATCATTCTTAACTTACAAATCTTACAGCTGAATCGGGTCCTCTCATTTTGGGATATATAGAATAGACGATCATAGCTACTGATAGCGGCGGCTCGACCTTGGCCTGGTGCCGTTACAGATTTTTGGTGCCGTGACCAGGAGGATATCCTAGATAGTCTGATACCTAGATATTCTAAAAGAATCAAGGTCTAACGCGTTACTTTTAAAAATAACACAACGTAGAAACGATTTTAAACAGTTCAGTTTTGTAAATAAGAAATAAGCAAAAAAGGGGCATTGTTTTCAGACGAGCTACGGCGGTTTTTGTTTAGGAATAATGTCCGGCCGGCTTAGAAAAAACGATAGTAGGGTAGCACGTTTCACTTTCACACACAAGTGAAATGGCGTCAGGGCAGGTGACGCAATTGTTATCTGAAATAGTGAATAGATTAGACAGTTTGGAAAGGGGTTCCAGCACGAGCAATGCTAGTAGGACTTCGGACAGACAGACTGACAGGCAGGAACTAGAGACGTTTGAACAATCAGTAGAAAAACGTCAATCATGCATTGTGAAAATGACACAGAAGTTGCCGACATTCGATGGGCGGAGTTCGGAAAATCCGATGATTTTCTTAAGAGATTTAAAGGCTTATATTAAAGTCTCGGGAGATAGTTCTAGGGCTTTGATATGGGCAACGGATAGTTTGGTAGGAATTGCAAAAGTTCGAATGAGCATATACAGAGACTCATGGCGAACCTATTCGGATTTTGAAAAAGATTTCAGAGAGGTATTCTGGGGTGATAATGAACAGGAATTAATTAAGCAAAGATTCCTAACTGCGAAGTTTGATTCTAAGAAAGGTCAAAGTATGGAAGAATTCTTTGCCTCGCAATTGAATAGCATATATGAGCTTACGATACCGTTTACTGATACGGAGAAAATCAACACGATTTTCAGACAGTTGCCGCGTGATATTCAAGTAGCGTTTTTTGCTAGAAAGGAGCCAATGACTATACGTGATGCGGTCGAATTCCTTCGGCATTTAGAACGGAATGTCGATGGGGAATTAAGTGCGATACATGGTTCTGAGACAATGGATACGAATAATGTAAGGCGGAATAGCTACATGCGTGGGCAATATCGAGCTATGCGGGTAAATACGTTACGTTATAACGCGATGAGTCGTAGGAATAATTATAACGCGGTAACGAAGGCGCGAAACGAATTTGGGACGCGTGGTCGCGGTTATTTTCGCGGTAGAGGCAGACAGCCTCAGCCTAGCTTCAAGGCAATAGGGTTCCAGAGGGGCAATGATAGTTCAGGAGATACAGAGGCAGGGCAAAGTTCAAGTGACAGGAATAATGCGATAAGTCAGAATTCAAAAAACTAGTGGACTCGCGCGGGTCGTTCGCGCTCAGATATTTATTACGGTTCGGGTGGACAGCCGATCAAATTGGGAAAAAAACATAGACTGTATGATTTGTGTAATTTGGATTCGAACGTGGGTGTGAATGAATTTATTCAATTACTAGCGCATAAAGCGCACGGATATGCCGTGTGTTTAGAGGAAAAATCTAGATTGAATTGTATAGGCCGCAATGACAGACGTTTACATACGATATTCAGAGACGACGATTCGACTGAGTGTGGGCGCGAGTTATGTAGTACATTGACATTACCTGAGATAGATGTGCGTATTGGGAATATTGTTGTAAGGAGTTTGATTGATTCGGGGAGCGAAATCAGCGTAATAAGTCGGAGAGTGTACGAAGAAGTGTGCAGACAATTGGGAAAACCGACGGAAATACCGATTCCAAGTTTGAGAATCACAGGTGCATTCGGAGTCAGTAAGGAAAAGGTTGATAAATTAGTAGCGTTACCATTAACAATAGGTGAATGCGTTATCGTAATCCAATGCTAGTATTAACAAGGGTGCCTAAAGATTTAATTTTGGGGTTTGATTTTATACAACAGACGCGAGCCAGTTTAATGTGTGAGGGTAATAAGAGGCTAATTATACGAAGCGCCGGGCCGATGTGTGAAATACCATTAGGTACTGGCCCTAATCAGGATTTTTGCTGTTGTACAATGGAAGTACAGAACCAAGATACCAGTAGAAATATGATAGAGGAATATGTGAATAATTCATCAATACCTGTTGAACACAAAACAAAGTTATTGCCGGTGTTAAATAAACATGCAGAGTTGTTTAGCGATAGGGTAGGTCGGACAAATAAATATATACATGAGATAAAAATGAGAGATGAAACGCCTTTCGTAAAACGAAGCTATCCCATACCGTTCGCATATCGCGATAAAGTAACAAAACGTTTGGAAGAAATGGAATTGATAGGTATTATTAGCAGGCAATCTACGGATTTCAGCAGTCCATTGACTTGTACATTAAAGAAATCAGGAGAGGTCCGTATTCTGCTAGATGCACGACAATTAAACACGGGAATGGTTGGGGAGGTTGAAACCACACCTTTAATGAGTGAGATATTGCAATCCGGGCGCCGAATAAATTACATAGGGGTTATTGATATCAAAGATGCGTATTTTCTATACCATTATCAGACGAATCAAAACGATACACGGGTTTTGTATATCAAGGCAGAAGTTATGTTTACAACGTTTTACCTCAGGGGTTGAAAACCAGTGTGGGTTCATTTTCGAGGGCGATGGACTTAATTCTAGGGCCAGAGGTTAGGTCATATTGTTTAAATTTTGTTGACGATTTGGCAATTTTAACTGAGGGTGACTTCGAACAGCATTTGTCTCAAGTGGACACGGTTCTGAGTAAATTGAAAGACGCGGGCTTCACATGCAAACTAAAAAAATGCGAGTTTGCACAAAAAAGGTCAAGTTATTGGGGCATATTTTGTCTACACAAGGTTTGCAGATGGACCCGGACAAAATTGAAACACTTAAATTATATCCGTCACCCAGAACTGTCAGGCAATTGAGGGCGTTTTTGGGGTTCATAAATTACTTTAGGAGGTTTATAAAAAATTTTGGAACGTTAACACAGCCCTTGTACAATTTATTACGGTCTGGAGTCAAGTTCGTCTGGAATGCGCAGATGCAAAGTGCTTTTGACGAGATAAAAAAACAATTCTCAGAAAGTATAATATTGAGTCAGCCATTGGCGGGAAAAACATATTATGTTCAATGTGACGCCAGCGCTATAGGAATTGGGGGCTATGTTTATCAATTAGATGATTCGGGCCAGGAACGAATTATAGGGTTCTGTTCGCAGGCATTTAAGGGGGCTCAGACTAGATGGGCTATCAGTGAACAGGAAATGTATGCAGTTATATACACTTTAAAGCGATTTGAGATATATTTGCGGGGAGAAAAGGTTATTATTAGAACTGATCATAAAAGTTTGACGTTCATTAAGTCGTGGACTTTATTAGGGGCACGCGTAACGAGGTGGATTATGTTTTTAGAGCAATTCGATTACGACATAGAATTTGTGCGAGGGACTGATAATCAAATTGCCGACACGCTAAGCAGGCAAATAGCGGGACCTGGAGGTATGATTGACAGTACAAATGTTCAGCCGGGGATATTCTGGTTTCAGGCATCGAATACCGCAAGTGTTGTTTCGAGTTTACGGGACATTGCGAGATTACAAAGCGAAGATGAGCGGTTAAATCGAATTAGCGGTTGTATCAGACGTAGTGTCGTAGATACGGGGACAAGAGGTTTTGATAATTATAAGCTAGTAGGTGATACGTTATATTTTCACGTGCCGAAGCGGAACGTACAGTTGCTAGTAATTCCGAAATCACTACAGGAGGAACTAATTTTACACATACATGAAGAAATAGGTCACTACGGCAGATATAAAATATTAGCACTGATGAAGGACAGATATTATTTTCTTCATATGAGTAGGGTGATTAGCGCGGTGATAAGAAGTTGTGACATATGTCAAAAGGTCAAACCAAGTACTAACAATACCGTTGGTTCTTGTACACCGGTGTTGGCGGAAAAGTTGGGTGAGAAAGTTTTCTCGGACCTTTATGGGCCATTGCCCGTAGGTAAATTCGGATATCAATATATATATGTGATTCAAGACGTGTACAGTAAAGTAATAAAATTATATCCAATGCGAAAAGCGACAGGTAGGAGCGTGCTCGCTTGTACAAAGAGATTTCATAGGGAAATACCTATCGAAACTATAATTACGGACTCAGGACCACAGTTCATATCGAAAGTTTGGGAATTTGGACTCAAACAGCTAGGGATTCGAGTCACTCATACGTCGGTGTATTGTCCAAATTCTAATAGCGTAGAAAGAGTGAATCGCGAGCTAGGTCGACTGATTAGAACTTATTGCGGCGGAAGTAATCGTAGTTGGGTCGACGTGTTACCGGACATTCAGAATTGCTATAATAATATCGAACACACAAGCACAGGCTTTGCGCCTAATGAGTTAGCGTTTGGTAGGCGGGAACCGTTAACTATTGACAAGGAATTAGGCGATGAATGGTTATTAGGCCATAGTTTGCGGGATACGGAACAGGTGCGAAATGTAGCGATAGAAAACTCTAAAAGTTCTAGTGAACGACGTAAGCGACAGGCGGACAAACGGCGTAAGTTAGAGGTCTATCGTATAGGTGATTATGTGAAACTTAAGACTTTTGTGCGTTCAAATAAAGAACATAAAATCATGCGGAAATTTTCGTTGTTGTATAAAGGGCCTTATGTTATTTCGGCAGTGGTATATCCTAACTGTTATACGTTAGTAGATCCGGGTTCAAATGAGATATTGGGTAACTTCAATACTATAAATATAGCCAGGTATTATGTGAGGACGAATAAGGGCGTAGATAAATAAGATAGTGTATAAAAGTTATATAATTAAGCTGTAAGCTGTAAATTTGAGTAACTACTTTGTAGATTTAAGGATCTTGCATGGTTTGGAAACAAAAACAAAAAAAAAAAAAAAACAAAAAAAAAAACCAATTTGTATATATATATAGTAATACGAATTAGGATAAATTGCGGGTAAGCGAGGTTGTATAGTTAGATAGATAAATAAGATAAGACAGGAGAGAACTCAATCGAGTTGTGTAAATATTATATACATGATTGACAGATTCATCGGTCTGTGTACATGATTTGAGATGTCCGTACATATAGAGTAGATATGTACAAAGCATGGGTAGCATAGTGGTAATGAGATCCTTGCGCCATGTTAACTGAGATAAACAGTGTCTCAAGGTCTGGGAGGGGGCTGTAATGGTACACGAGATTCGGTACATTTGATACTTCATTCTGCGTGGTAGAGAGCTAGCCCAACGCCGCGCTGTTTTGAATACGAGAATCGGTTCAGATAACGTTTGGGGGTTTTGCGTAGCTTACTGGCAAAGTTAGCAAAAAAAAAACAGAGCCGACGCGTGGGTTCATTCGTGGAAGTTCAGTTCAGGCCAAGTTTTTTTGTCGCATTCCTGCGAGATGTGTAGAGATCAGAGCCGATTTGGCTGCGCGTTGAATAAAATTATGAATAACTAAATAATGAAAGGTTATTATGGAACGGAGAAAGCTATTATGTTGATTGCAAATACACAATTGCGATTGAGGTATGATATGGAGGGTCTGACACCGCTAGTTTGGATAGCATTCTGGTGGTCTTAGCTACGCGCCCTAGCGGTCGGGAATGCTTAATTAATCGCAACAAGCTTTTATTGGTCAGCGATCAACAGATTCTGTGTATCGGCAGTACCAAATGATTTGAGTGATCACCTACGGTTGATCATAGTGAATATGCGTACACACAATTTGTAGAACGGCGGATCTGCATGGCATGGTTGAAATTAGACCCTGTGTAGTTAGTGATAAGAAGCTTCGCTTGGGCAGAGCGTGTTCGCAAAGGACGCATATAAATACCAGAGCATGAGAGGGGAGGGCATTCAGTCTCAGCGTCTAGCTACTGTGACAGTCGTCTTTCACGAGTTCTAAACAGTTTTTGTCTGCCGTGTTACGCGTCAGAACTATACGAATTTGTGATTGCGAAGTTTCAGTGGGTTTTCGTGAGTGTCTGAAGCGCCGAGATATACCTCGGTTCCTACCTTTATATCAACCTACCCCAAATTCCAAAACTATCCTTGGGTCGTTAGAAAAGAACTTTTAAGTCAATTTATCTGAGTCTGAGTCTGGGCTTGGAGCGACCCTAAATTCCTTTTTCCTTCACCATAGGGTTCCTGGATTGGCTCTTAGGATATTCGCGGGCTAATCCTCTCCTCATTCCTTTCGAGTAGCGAGTTTTGTAATTCCCACACACACAGTCGTTAAACATTCAAGCACATTCAAATCAAACTCAACCATTTTCGAGTGGTGTCGATAATGGACGTGGTATAACACTAGGTTTTTAGACTAGGCTAGACAGGAGTTTAGTTGCGGCTAAACCTAGGTTGGCAGGGCATAGGGAGACTGTTTGATCGATGAGGTTCCGCGGATGGAAATAACAAATTCAGAACAAAGTTAAACCGGTGTCAACACAGATAACATATCCTGTTGATATTTTGACATTTGAGTGTTGTCGGGGACGCGCGAAGAGATCAATTTACAGTCTAAAGTTCATTGTTTAGGACCGGGTAGGTGTTTTGCATTGCCTTGGGTCAGATTGGATTCAAGTTGCATTTTTAAATTAAATGTAAATTTCGCTGGAGGTCTAATGTGTAAGCTGAGTCGGTATATATGATTTGGCTCAGCCCAGGACGTGCTGAGGCTAGTGGAATTCATAGTTCGGTATTTATCGAACTATGCACTTCGCTATGGTGTGGGTTAGATCTCCTAAAACAATAATGCTTACGTTTCGATAACATCCAGCTCAAATTGCGCAGAGTTGAAGGTTTCAAAACGTTACGGACCTTTTGAGGTAACCCAATTCAGAACCCATTTCGGAAAATCAAATCGCAATTGTGTAAACCGGTCTTTTCGGATCGTTACTGCCGTGAACCAAATATATAATTGGAACCACCACAAGCCGCTACTAGCGAGCACATGAAATATCATCGAGTACTCACGTCGTAAAACTACGACGGATATCTATACGATATCACAAACAAATATTATAAACCGTGGTCGACCACTAAAACAAAAGAAGTTCCAATGCGCTCATATATACAAAAACCAGATGGTGCCATCACATAAAATATAACAACGATCGTTCTGGCGCAATACACCGCTGACTGATGTGAATTACCGGCTCGCGGACATATATGCTTTCTCTGTCTAACTTGAAACTGTAACTTCCTGAACCAAACTTCGTTCGACTATTGTACGCCTAACGAATTTCTCAACGAACGAGGAATTCAGACTTATCATTCTTAACTTACAAATCTTACAGCTGAATCGGGTCCTCTCATTTTGGGATATATAGAATAGACGATCATAGCTACTGATAGCGGCGGCTCGACCTTGGCCTGGTGCCGTTACACTATGTATGAAGTTCTTCAGCTACAGCATGCAATCCGGAGATGAAGAGTCAACTCACGTCTCCAAATTGAAAAACATCTGGACAGAACTAACCAGGGAGCTTAAGAAAGAACACCTGAAGGAAAATTTGCCAGACCTGTTCCTTATTTGCAAGATCCTTGATATTTTACCGGAAGAATATTTTTCTTTCAAATCGAGCTGGATGATGATGTCAAAGGAAGACAGAACTGTAGAGAATCTAACAACTCAACTGTGTAATCATGAACGAGCTTTATCACTATCATGCAAGAATGAAGAGAAGATAGAAGCCCTAGTCATGAGAGGCAATAGAGTAACAAAGACAAATCAAAAGAGCAAAGCAAAGGTGAATGCGAGCACGGACAAATGTCATTATTGTGGCGTAATCGGACACAGAGTAAAAGGTTGCTCTAAATGGATAACCGACGGACGACCACCAAAATTAAAGCCTACATCGAAATCAAGAGAAGACCCTAGTACAAGTGTGAATAACGTGGAACTGATGATAGTGAATCCAAATGCTACTGCAGATAGAGACCATTGGTTTGTTGATAATGGGGCTACAAGTCACGTCACAAACAGAAAGGATCTATACCAGACGTTTGAGGAATTCAACACTTCACACACAGTAACAACAGCAACTGGAGATACGATCAAGGCAGTTGGGAAAGGAACTGTAATCGTAGAGGCTGATGTATAGGGACGGAATATAAAGAACTCATTGTACGATGTATGGTACGTGCCTTTGATACAGAAGAACCTATTTTCAGTACTGTCAGCGCAAGACAAGTTAGACAACAGCCTTTTCTTGTCAACAACTACAGAGTGTAAGCTGTGGCAACATGTGAAAGTGTTGATCATTGGCGAAAGACAAAAAGAGGGAGGTCTTTTCAAACTGAATGTGAAAAGCATCAGACCTAAGTCACCAATAGAGATAAATTACATTTCACAAGAGGACCAGCTGCAACTTTATCACGAGAGGTTGGCGGAAGGACTTTAGCGGATGACCTACTTTTGTTGACCCTGAGGGGGGGAGGGGGGGATGGGGGAGGGGGGTAGATGTCCCCCCTACTACTCCCCCAACGCGGAAATGCCTAGTTTCTGAGATATGATTATTTAAAGTTTTGAGGTTATGTTGTTAAAATATAACAAAATTTAGACTGACCTTGATCTTTAAGTGGGGGGAGGGGGAAGGGGTTTATGCCCCCCCCCCACTACTGAACCCCGCACGGAAATGCCTAGTAGCTTTCTTCGAAAGGGTCATTTTTCTGCCTCGACACCTTTCTCCTCCACAAATACTCCATAATATTATCATCAAATTTTACATGAAAAGTAGCCACAATAACCTACTCTAGCCAATCGTTTTTCTTTGCAAACACTGCGCTCCGCTCCGCTCCGGTTTAGCTTCTTCAACGTTCTAACATAACCTATAACACGATTGAAAAGTAGCCACAATAACCTACTCTAGCCAATCGTTTTTGTTTGCATACGCTCCGCTCCGGTTTAGCTTCTTCAACGTTCTAACAAAACCTATAACCCGATTAAAAAATAGCCACAATAACCTACTCTAGCCAATCGTTTTTGTTTGCATACGCTGCGCTCCGCTCCGCTCCGGTTTAGCTTCTTCAACGTTCAAACATAACCTATGACCCGATTGAAAAGTAGCCACAATAACCTACTCTAGCCAGTTGTTTTTGCTTGTAAATATCGAGAGAACAAGAAAATAGAACATTCGCGAAACTACTAGAAAAGGGACTACTACAGCCCAACCAAAAACGCGGCAAAACGCCCCAACAAAATGCGTTCCGTTTTAAACAAAAATTACAACTTTTTTATTATCAAAAGTGATATTTTACGAAAGAAATACTAAATTAACTTTGATTGACGTAAAATAAATAAACAAACATAAATTGCAAGTTAAATGAACATTTTTATTAAAATAGGTATTATTAAAAAACGATTCCACATTTCATCCTCTTTTTAGAGAATTCTCATCTTTTCAAATATGCGTACAACGAAATGTAGGTAATGTATTTTGACCACAGACAAGATTAAAAACCTGTTATTTGCGTTGCGTTACATCATTTTACAAAGTATTTTCAGATTTTCAAAAAATCATATCTTAAAAAATATTGAATTCCGCACCCTGAAACTTTCAGGAAGATGATAAAATGACCCCAACATGATGCTAAAAAAGTTTGGACGCCCCAGTGAGTAGGTCATCCGCTAAAGGTGAGCCGAGAAATATGTGAGGGTTGTATGTACGGGAAAGCACACAAGTTGAAATTTGGAACAAGAGAGAGAGCTAAGGAACCAGGAGAGTTAATAATTGTGGAAGCAATGAGAACTATGATGTATACAAATGACTTACCACAGAGTCTTTGGGCTGAGCTGGTGGACACCGCAGTCTACATATTGAATAGGACAGGTCCAACTACGCTAGATAAGTCACCGTACGAGATCTGGTACAGCAAGAAACCCAGGATTAAGCATCTGAGAATTATAGGAAGTACATGTTATGCACATATTCCAAAGATCACAAGAAAGAAACTCGATAAAAAGTCAGTCAAAGGGGTACTGGTTGGATATGATAATGACGAAGGTTATAGAGTTTGGGTTAGAGAGAAGAGCAAGATAATTCGCTCTAGGGATGTTATTTTTGAAGAAAATACCGTGAAGATGTTGCTTTAAAAGAAGAAACAGAACAACCCACAAAACCAAACAACAAGATAATCATTCCAGAACCTATAATAGAATTGCTGAATCGAGATAAAGTGATGAAAGTGACAGAAGAAAATGACACTGTCATAGAAACAGAAAACGATATAGTAATAGAAAATGATATAGAATTAGAAGTAAGTGACCCAGAAGACAGTGAAGACGAAATGTACAAAGATTGTTCTTCTGAGAATCACACAGAACAAGAAGTACAGACAGAATCTAATCAAGAGATAGAGTCGAATGTACAAGAGCAAGAAATAGAGATAGAATCTCGTGGAGAGATAGAGTCGATTATAGAACAAGGAGGAATGAGACTAAGAGATCGTTCAACATTGAAAAAACCTGCGAGATTCGACGACTTCGTGATGTCAATGGTTGCAGAGTTGAATGTTGAGATAGTAGAACCTCAAACATTCAAAGAAGCTATGGAATCCAAAGAGAAAAAGAAATGGATTATAGCTATGAAAGAAGAAATGAAATCATTGAATAAAAATGAGACTTTTAAAACGGTACCTTTACCGAAAGGAAGAAAGGCTATTTCATGCAAATGGATTTATAAAATTAAGAGAAATCCAGACGGAAGTGTAGAGCGGTATAAAGCACGACTGAAAAAAGGTGTGGATTACCACGAAACTTTCAGCCCTGTTGCTAAGATGAGCACGATCAGAACTATCCTGAGTATCGCAGCTAGAGACAACATGCACTTGTCACAGTTCGACGTATCCACCGCATTCCTCTATGGAAGCATAGATGAGGAAATTTTTATGAAACCACCAGAAGGGTATAACGACAATACGGGCCTAGTATGCAAATTAACGAGGAGCCTTTACGGACTCAAACAAGGACCGAGATGCTGGAATAACTGCTTTTAAGGATTTTTACAGAATGTTGGTTTTAAACAGAGTGAAGCAGATCCATGCCTCTTCGTAAGGAAAGATAAAAGAAGATGATAATATTGGCTCTTTACGTAGATGATGGACTGATAGCTTGCAGTGATGAAAAAGAAGCACAGAGCTTTCTGACAGAACTGAAAGAAAGATTCAAAATTAAATCCAAATCTGCTAACTATCTTGGTTTAGAAATATCAAGAGAAGATGATGGAACAGTGAAAATAAATCAGACCGCTTATACCAAAAAGGTGTTAGAGAGGTTCGGCATGAGCGAATGCAAGCCTGTAGGAACACCGATTATCAAAGACGGAAAGCTAGAAAAAGGAGAAGATAAAGATTCTAAGACAGAAAAGTTTCCGTATAGACAAGTGGTTGGCGCTCTGGCTTATCTTATGGTTGGAACAAGACCTGACATTGCTTACGCAGTTGGGGTTGCTTCCAGAAAACTAGATAACCCTTCAAGTGAGGATATTATCAAAGTGAAACGAATTTTGAGATATCTAAGAGGAACTTTAGATTGTGGTTTGATCTACAAAAGAAAGTCTGATGCTAAGCTAAGATGCTACAGCGATTCGGATCACGGTGGAGATTTGGAAACAGGAACATCTACATCAGGAATGATCTGTACGTATGCTGGAGGGATTATTTCTTGGAAGAGCAATAGGCAGGCTTCTGTAGCCATATCGAGCACTGAAGCAGAAGTTGTTGCAGCTAGTAAGACTGCACGAGAGATAATCTGGCTTAGAAGACTTTTTGAGAGTATCGAGCATACGAAATAAAAGCCTGTGTTGTATGTTGATAACGAGTCTGCTATAAAGTTGGCAAGAAACCCGCCATATGAATACCATAGCAGAACCAAGCACATAAGGATCCACGAGTTCTTCATCAGAGAAGCAGTGACGGACGGTGTGCTGGACGTGGCGAAAGTTTCGTCAGAATTTCAATTGGCTGACATGATGACAAAGCCGCTGTACAGGCCCAGGCTGACGATGCTTTGCAAGAGAATTGGTATGTTTGGAACAGAAGACACTATCACTGGCTGAACTTGACAAAGAGAGAAGATGTAAAGATATGTGACCTGCTTGGTCCAGTTTTGAATAGAAGCTCTTTGGTTAGGCTTTACGTCAAGCTAGTGTCAGATGACGTTTGAGTTCTAAGTGACATGTAATTGTCAATAAAGACTTCACAATATTTTAGCGAAAAGTAAACAGCGTATTTCCAACAAGAACTCTTTATTTTACTCCTTCGGATCCAAGATCCTCACGGCAGACCTCTGAACATCATCTATTAACATATTATACTGATTGAAAAATAGGCAACTGTTATTTATTTAAATCGATCTTAGATATATTATTCTGGGACCTTACCTACCTATCTAACTGTTCTATGCATATAACGTTAAAACGAACCATCGAAATACAGGCAGATAGCTACTTTCCGAAACCACTGGTAGCTTAAAAAACGCCAATTCATAGTTGAATGTTGAATTTAAACAACCGTCCACTGAACAGTTATAATCATTTTTTTCCCGTTGCTCCATTGTTGCATTATTTGCATCAACAGACGCGCGTGTCAAGCGGATTGCACTCACGCTCGCACTGGTTTGAACTGCTCTGAGATATCGTGGCCGTGAGCAGTATCTATGTGTGCGTTGCTCGAGCGCGCTTGTATGTAGATTGATTTCTGAAGGTACCTATTTATTTTGTGATCTAGCCCCAAACTAGGATTCCCTGTATCTTGGGTACTAGACAACGATACACATTATATAGATTAATATTATACTTAGATAGATAAACAACCATGACTAGGGTACAAACATCCGTTCTCGTCAAACAAATATATGCCCTCACCGGGACTCGAACCCGGGACCCTTGGTTTCGTAGGCAGGGTCACTGCCGGCTCGGCCATTCGGGTCGTAGTCGTAGTAAAGAGGATCTGTACAGACCATGAGAGTAAGTGAAATAGACTATTACTATTTTCGTGAAAAGTCAATAGATTGTATTTTAAATCGCAAAATGTAGTTTACAAAGTTATTTGTGCGGCTACTTTACTACTTGATTTTGATTGAATCTAAAACACTTACCTATAAATTGGTTCACAGTCCCCCCTGTTAGCGAGGTCTACTGCTCCCAGGGCCACTAGTATAAATACTACAACAATCACGAAAGAGAGAGGAAGTGCTCTTTTACCCGGTTTTGAAACAGAAAAAAGTGGGACTGTTTCTTATAGTACAAGGAAGTGTGTTCCACAGTAAGACCGCCTGCAACCTGAAGGAGTGCTCATATGCGGAGGTGTTATGCCTTGGAGTGGCTAAGAGTGACACTGGTTGAGATCTCCGGTGCCAATCTCCTGAAAAGAGATACTCAAAGCGGTCTCGAAGGTAGCTGGGGTAGCGCGGATTTTTCAATATATTGAAAAGATAAGAAAGAATATGAGAGTCTCGGCGACGACGAATTGGAAACCACCCCAACTCTTTGCGATATTGAGAAACATGTTCGAATTTGCGCACCCCGAAGATAAATAGAATCCAGAGATTCTGAAGTCGTTCGAGTTTGTTCCTTTTTTTTTTTTTTTTTTTTTTTCTTTTTTTTTTTTTTTTTTTTTTTTTCAAAAAAGAGGGTAGCCTAGCCATCATCATTAATTTGTGTCCTGCTATTTTTATTAAATTAAAATTAAATTCAGTGCATTAATGTTATAAATTTTTATTTTAAACAAGGCCTGGACCCTTTACCTACTCTGGGTATTAATATTTCTAACACACCTCGAGATTACAATTTAAGCACTACTCACAATGGATCTTTGCACAAAAATCAGTACCAACATGGAGCAGATGGCAAACGACTTCAACACCAGGATGTCTCGGTATGAGAAGGAGCTCCGTGAGTGCGCCACTATGTCCACATCTAGCAGCCCACTCAATGTCAACTCCCTGGCCAGCGAGTTTCTCGAGTTCAAGGCGTTCACGTGGAACTGCCTTAACTTGCTGCGCAGCCAGGTTGACTTGTTGCTTGCTGGACAGGACAGGCTGGAGACTGCTTCACGTAGAAAGGTGCTCCTTCTCCATGGAGTCCCCGAAGATGAGAAAGAACAGGTGAATGATGTGGCTCAAAGGATACTATCCGACCAAATAAAAGTGTCCCCTGAGTGCATCGCAAGCGCTTCAATTGTTCATCGTCTTGGACCCAAGAAGCCAGCCAAAACGCGCCCAATTCTGGTGAGATTCTCCACACTCGGTGCACGTATGGAGGTGTGGAATGGTAAAACCGCATTGAAGGGCACTGCAACCACCGTTTCAGAGTTCTTGACCAAGTGCAGACACGATGTGTTTCTTACTGCCCGGAAACACTTTGGTGTGCAGAACTGCTGGACTTCTGGAGGTAAGGTTGTCCTATTGCTTCCTGACAAAAGCAGACAGAAGGTGGAGCGTATGGCGGAGCTTCAGGTATACACCAGCAAGTTCCCTCCCTCTGCTCTGCAATCCGGGCAAAAGGTCGCCGCCTCGACTCCAAAACCGGCTGAGCTAGTGCCTGTGGCTGCGCTGGCAGGTTGTGCGGCACCCGCGGCAAGCAAGCAGCGAGAAATCAGCGCTAGGCGTGCCGCCGCCGGCCAGACGAAGGCAGGAACTAAGAAGAAGTAGTGGATTGTTATTGTGTTGTTGTACTCGTGTGCAGTGCAATCTATGTCGCGTGTTTTGGTCGGGTTATTTCCTGTAACTTATTTTTATTTTACGTAAAGGGTAGTTAGGATTCACTTTTTAGCTCGCCAAGTCATTTTCGTATGTCATGTCAAGATTGTCAAGTCAAGCATAGTGACATTACGATTTGTGTTCTGTGATCTTATTTTTTTTTTTTTTTATTGTACGGACGGACAAACAGCCGGATGGAACGGACGGGCAACCGGACGGTACGAACTGTAATCATTTTAGTAGAGGCTTTGAATGCTGACCTCGACAACATCAGGAAATGGGCTCTTTCGTATGGGCTATTAGTCAACCCGGATAAGTCTCAGGCGATGATACTGGGTACACGGCACTTACTTAATTTGTTGCAGCATAGGTCAGTTGCTCCCGTGCTTTATGACGGTACCATTGTCAAGTACAGCGAGAAAGCCAAAAATCTTGGGGTTGTTTTTGATACTCTTTTATCCTGGTCGCCCCACGTTTGTGAGGTCAGCAGACGAGTCTTTGCATCCTTTCATTCCCTTCGGCGTTTGCAGAACTTCTTGCCTAGGCAGACTAAAATCATGCTAGTTCAGACCCTTCTTCTGCCTTTAATTGACTACGCCGATGTTTGCTGGGCCAGCGCGAACGAAGATCTACTGAACAAACTCGAGCGACTTCAAAATCTCGGGATTCGGTTTATCTTCGGTCTCCGCAAGTACGATCACGTGTCCCAATATCGCAGGGAATTAGGCTGGCTCCCGATCCGACTTCGTCGTGATATGCACATTCTCACCTTCCTCTTCAATATTTTGAGAAATCCGCGCTATCCCGCATATCTTCGTGAACATTTTGAGTTTCTTTTCTCTGGGGATAGACTTCGGAGATCTCACACGGTGTCACTTTTGTCAATTCCTCAGCACAACACTGTTGCTTACGAGCACTCGTTTAGGTTAAGGGCAATACGTTTGTGGAATGCACTTCCTTGCGCTATTAGGGATTGCACATCCTTGTTCTCTTTTAAGAAAAAGTTGAAACTGCATCTCCTCTCTTCCGCATAGTGGGTATCTTATAGTATGTATGTGTATCTATGTATTTATTGTATTCTATTAATTTATTTTATAGTATGTGTAGGATGTATTGTGATTTATCTGATAGTATATTGACTTTATTTCTTTCTTTTAAATCTTAATTGTACACTAGGACTACCTCTCTATAAATATTTTTCCTTTCCTCACAGGTTAGCTGTAAGAAATTTCTTTTTAGAAATAAGCTCACCTTTGCATATTGTTCGTTATATTTTTTCCATTGTGTTTTCTGTGCAATAAAGAATTATTATTATTATTATTATTATTCAGTAGATCTTCGTTCGCGCTCGCCCAACAGACATCCGCCTAATCGATTAGTGGCAGGAGAAGGGACAGAGCAAGGGTGATTTTGATCTGCCGCGGCAAGAAGTACTGCATACGCCTGAGGGAGTGAAAAGACGCAAAGACCCGTCTGCTGACCTCGCTGACATGTGGAGACCAAAACAGCTGGTTGTCAAAAATAACCCCAAGGTTTTTCGCCTTGTCTGTGTTCTCTATTGTGATGCCTTTATAATGATAGTAGAACAATGGGTTTTTGTAACAAGGAAAGCGTGCCTGGTTCCTAAAATCATGGCTTGTGATTCGGTCGGGTTTACCAACAGCCCGTATGATGAGGCCCAGTCTTTCACATTCTCGAGGTCAGCATTCAGTGCCCCTACGGATAAAACTACATTGCAGGGGGAAAAGTGGCGATAAATTTGTAGATCATCTGTGTAAAGATGAAGAGAGAACTTCGAAGATGGAGTTGATAAAAACTGAAAAAAGAAGAGGAGAGGGAATATGTCGTTGAGGCACTCCTGAGGAAACATCACACCATTGAGTTTCTATCACTTCAGATTGACTGCATTGCTGACGACCTCTAAGGTAAGAGTCAACCCAGCCAGCAGCGTGGGAGGAGACATTCAGCAAGCGCAATAAAGCGACAAGAATGTCAAAATCGACGCAGTTAAAGGCATTGCTGAAGTCAAGCAGGGCCATCACCGTGACCGACCTCTGATCTTTGGCTAGCTGCATGTCATCGCTGACTTTTAGGAGAGCTGTGGTAATACGATGCCCTGGTCTGAACCCAGATTGGAAAGGATCGAGAAGTTTGTTTGATGAAAGTTAGGAGGAGAGTTGAAAGTAGACAATGGATTCAAGGACTTTGGAGAGAATAGGTAAGATAGATATGGGCCTATAATATTTGAAGGAGGAGGGATTGGACTTTTTGGGTAGCGGGATGACAAGTGCTTTCTTCCACAGACTAGGCAAAGATCTATCCGTTAGAGAGAAGTTGATAATGTGGGTGATTAGAGGGAGCAACTCTCCAAGGACGCTGTGGGTCATCTGATGGCTGACGTTGTCGCCACCAGCAGCTTTGGATCTGATAGCTAGCATTGTCTTTCTAACGACGCCGATTCCAACAAGACTAAAGTTAAATGGTGTGGTACAGACTACAGCCTTCAACCGCAGACGACGGAGGGTGGCCTCCTTTATGGCAGGGTCCATCACGAGGGGGCAGAAGAAAAGAACTAGGTTAGACCGTGGAGCTCAACATCACCTGAAGAAGATAGTTAGATTGCCGTATTTTATTACATTAACGGTTTTGTACAATACGAAATTACGTTAAGTTTGAATGAATGAATAATGAATTATTAAACATACAATTAGCTTAATGGAAATATTGTAAAGCTGTTATCAATTTTTTATGACACTTTTTATACTTATAATTGATATTGATCATTTGCAATATTTCTGATGATACATGTTTTTGAACGTGCCTTAGGGTACATAAAAATGGTGGCAAAATTGCAAATTCAGCTTTATAAAATTGCAGAAAATGCAGCTGATTGTAGCTTCAGCAGAGCCATCTTTCAGAGTCCCTTCATCCTATCCACCATCGACATCGGTTGCCCAAATCTCCTCTCCCCACCCTGCCCCACCACCACTCTTTGCAAAACACAACAATCATCGGAATCTCAAACTCCAAGGAACAGGCGAAATACACCATTAAAGGAGGCGTCGAAGACGGTGTCTGGTATTGACAGCTGCAGATGCAAGGGAGTAGCTGTTGGAGTATTGAATCTGTTGCCTGAGAGACCAAGGTCAATATTTCCAACCTTTTTGACAGACAAACTCTTTGTTCGCGGCAGTTATGTTGCTTACATGAGGTTCATAACCTGCACCGCCACACACAAAAACGACAAAGTCCGTGAAAGGTCGCGGTTCAGCCGGGCTGAACTGAAACCTGCCACGTGGACAACCCAGACAGGCGCGGCGCAGCCCTACGGCGGTACTGCGTCAACAAGCACACAGGCCAAGCATGCGGAGCAAACTATGGCCCAAAAGCCAGCGCAGGAGACGGTGTCTTCAACCTCCACACCCACCCAGCTTTACGCAGGGTGGACATTTGTAAGATACAACCGGAGTAAGGGGCAAACTGCAAAGGGAGCTCCTGAAATGGACAAGCTTGAACCTGCCCAAGAGGGTCAAGCGCAAACGCAAGGGCAGGCTGCAGCGACAAAGGAAGGAGGCAGCGTGTACCGCCCAGAGAACAACAGCCGACGTACTCAAATGACCTTGGAGTCGAGCAGGAAAGCAGGGCAGGCAGGCTGGTAACTCACCAACGTTATTGGTCAACCTTGGATACCTGCAAACAAGCCAGACAGGCCCTCCCGATGATCAGGCCCGGATTATCGCGTAAGCTTCTGAAGCTCAACAGGCCACCGCTTCGCTTGGTAACTGGAGCGATAACTGGACATGCTTTGCTAAACAAACACTTACACACTGAGTGTGTAAGTGTTTGTTTAGCTGTCCGTGACACCTAGAGTGTGTCACACTCTAGGTGTCACGGACAGCCCCCTCTGCATAGCCTGCATAGAGGTTGAGGAGACAGCCACCCACGTCCTGTTGGAATGTTCCGGCGTGGCCATCTACCGGGCAACACACCTAGGGAAGCCGATTTAGTGAATTCGTGAATATACTTGTACAACATGGGATGAATTTACACACAAAGTTACACCGAGCAAGAACTCCTTGTTTTGTCTTCACGTCAACATTAGATCAATGATAAACAATTTCTCACAATAAGAATATATTGTGGGAACTAGCCCAAAAATGGTACACATAATTGTGGTCACAGAGGCAAACATTAACGAGACATGCAAAAGTCTCTTTAGCATCCAAAACTACCAGATGCATACCAACCTCAGAAACACAAGAAAAGGTGGTGGAATAATTGTTTACGTGCATAAAAGTGTTTGTTTTCACCGAGCTATCGACTTGCGGACTTTTAATTTTGAGTGTTTATCTGGTAATATTGTGACAAGTGATGGATACAATCTATATTTATGTGCCATCTACAGACCTCCTAAACTTCCAAATCAAAGTGATTCTCGTGCTCGCTTCACCGGTGAGCTATCGCGAATGATCTCACGATATGCACCTAAACAAAACCTAATCATTATAGGGGATATGAACCTAGACTTAAAAAAACCTGATAGCATTGTTAACCAATATCTAGACTACCTATGTGAACAGGGACTTGAATGTGGAATTAGTCAGTATACTCGAGTGGAAAAGAAAGGTAATATCATTACTAAATCGTGTATTGACCACATCTTTGTGCGAGACGGCGGTGGCGCCTATCCAGAATGTAAACAACAATCTATATATACAGCAGCAATAACTAACTCACTGGCTGATCACTACATAACTGGTTTGGCAATCGGCGCCGGCTCGCAGGAGGATGTCCATAGCAATAGTACACATACAATTATAACTAAGTTAGATAATGATATGGTCCGTTCTGAATTGATGAACGTTGACTGGAGCGACGCATTAAGCTGCAGTAACCCAAATGATGTTCTAACTTTCATAACTGATAAATTTTCTGCTATATACGATAAATGTAAAGTAAATGTTAAAATAAATACTGGGAAAAGACACACCTGTAAATGGGCGACTAAAACCATAAAATCTATGTGTAAAAAAAGAGTTGAATTATTCACCATATGGAAAAAAGATGAAAAAAACATACAAAAGAGAATATTATATAATACATATAGAAACAAGACGAATAAATATACTAATAATGTAAAGAATAACTATATTAAAAAACAACTTAACTTAAATAAAAAAGACCCCAAAAAAATTTGGGAAATTATAAATAGACTGAGTGGCAAAGTCATCCAGTCAATTGATGATATAATAACTAAGTCGTTTAAGCTAGACCCAATTACCATAGCAAATAACTTTGCTAACGAATTCCGTGACAACGTTAAAAATATCTCCTCGTACTGTGATTTGGATTGTCTTACACCTGAAAATTACGAAAGATCACCTGACACCACAATTAGAATGAAGAAGGCCACAGAAACGATAGTTTTTTCTTTTATTAAACACCTAAATGACAAAAAAAGTCCGGGTTATGACGGGCTTCGGGCAAAGGATATCAAATGCATAAACTCAAACATTACTCCAGTAATTACCCACTTAATTAACGCATGTATAGCACATCTTTATATCCAGACCAACTCAAAATAGGTACCATAAGACCAATTTATAAAAAAGGTAAACACACAGATATACATAACTATAGGCCTATTACAATACTGTCATGTGTAGTTAAAATAGTGGAGAGATATTTCGGAAACTTAATTAACAGTTTTTTGCAGGTAAATAATGTAATTAACACTAAACAATTTGGATTTCAAAAAAACCGGAATACTTCCCAACTATTGTCTCAATTTACTAATGACGTTAATGGGTACATGAACGACCATAAACATGTCCTCGTGATCTTCATTGATTTTAGTAAGGCTTTTGACACCCTGAGGTTTGAAACATTATACTCTAAATTACAGCAAAATGGTATACAGGGCCCATTTCTGGAATGGATAAAAAACTACCACACCAATAGGGCTACTCGCGTAAATATCGGTGGAGTGATGAGCAACAGCACCATAACGGAAGAGGGCACCGCGCAGGGTTCGATTCTCGGACCGACTGAATACCTACTGTATGTCAATGACATGTGTAACATCTTCCAGGAGGGTTCTGTGTACCAATTTGCTGACGATACATGTTTATTGGTAGCAGATAGGGATATAACTATGGCAGAAAAAACTATTCAAAATAACTTTGACATTATGTGTAAATGGGCCCATGATGTCGGGTTGGTTATTAACTCACAAAAAACAAAGTTAATGCACATCCACTCTCCCTACCCAAAGTTTAATACTAGCCCGACTATTGTTGCCCACGCACACACATGCCTGCACCAAACTATGAATGGAACATGTCATTGTGAACACCTTGAATTAGTAACACACCACATGTATTTGGGTCTGATTATAGATAGCAGCCTTAACTGGAAACCTCATATAAACTATATCTGTGGGAAACTTAGAATAATCATGTCAAAACTATCCATCCTAAAGCATAAGTTACCATACAATATCATCAGAATGATATTTATGTCTTTGGCAGATTCTATTATTACTTACAGCATAAGCAGCTACGGCCGCACGCACAAAACAAATCTGGAGGCTATTTATGGATTACAAGTTAGATTACTGAAACTCATTGTACCAAGCAACATAAGGAACCAATTCAGAAATAATGAAACCGAACTTTTTATATACTGTGGTACCCTAAGTATATTTAATAAGGTAAAAATTGCTGTAATATGTGAGGAGTTTCATAACCTATCTTCGCTTTTCATTCGAACCAGATTAGAAGGCTTACGTGACCTATCCTATCTTCCTATGTATACTTTGCCTAAATATAATAACTACTATGGCCAACGTAAATGGGAATACATGCTTCCTATGCTTTTAAACGAACTGCCTCCAGATATTGTGAAGAGCCTAGAGTGCGACAAAAAAAGAAAATATGTTTTGCAAAAGCATTACAAGACTCAGCAGTGAGCAAATTGTTTTTCTTTCATATTAGTTAGGTAGATAAAAGTATAAATAATTGAGTAAGTTTGTAAAGACGCATCAATAGCGATCTCACTTTCCGCATATAAACCGCATAAGGTTTCCGCGGAGAGCTCATATGTGGAAAAATTAGTAATAAGTTTTGTTTTAGATAAATAAATAAAAAAATAATATACTAACTTACCAAGACAAGTCGTAGCTGTTGTGTTCATTAGCGTTTAGATTATTTACGAGTTAGATTTTGACATTTTAAACAGAAATGCCATTTCTGTTCAAATTGTCAAAGGAAATTAGTTAAAGTGGTTTGGTTTGTAATAAAAAAATATATTCGATTTTCTGGGGTTTTCCTAAAATCAGAAGTGGGATAGGATTTATCGTTCTATTCGCTTCCGCTTTATGATTTATAAGTTTTTTTACTAGTTCCCCAAGTATTGTTTTACGTTTTCAAATTTTAAGTAAACCATGTCCGATCATCACAAAAGTCGTTGAACACGTGGTAGAACTTGGGGTGGGGAAAAACATAGTAGGAATCGAGATAGAACGCCCGATAATGAACTCAGGCGGCAGCAACAATAGTTGGGTTTGTTAACCCAACTATTGTTGTGTTAACAAACCCAACAATGTTGACATGTTTGTCAATTCGTTAGAATAACCAGGTGTACCCATTCAACATCATAGAGTTGACACATCCCGAGCATGTTCCAGCGTTGAGACGGCTGCTGGGCGATCAGGGCCTTATGCAGGTACACCGCGGCCAGAGACGCCGCTTCCAAGGACGCCTCCGCTGCCACCCCCAAGTGACGCGCAATCGTCGGCGGTCACAACTGACACGACTGATCAATTACACGGTGAGATCCAACCATTTTTATATCTCCAACTTTGACCCAACCTTGCTCGATATAGATGTTTGGTGCGAGGAAGTAGACCGAGCAAAAAAACTGAATGGTTAGTCAGACAGTGAGTGTCTTTCATGAATAAGAAACTGTTTAGAAGGCGATGCTCGAAACTGGCTAAATGAGTGGGTTACCCAAGACCGTAATTGGAGTAATTTTAAAAGGGAGTTCATTCCTTTGTGCCCAAGACGATTAGACGTGCAAAGATTCTGTTCGACGTCATGACCAAGAATTCCAATAACTACCCTACGTAGTGGATAGTCCATCCACGACGATCATTACTATAATATAACCGACCCACAGCTTCGAGAATCAGTCACGAACGTTAAATTGATGCCGAACGAGTTAGTCGATTACTTTTCGATCTATGTAAAATCAAAGGCTCCAAATTCAAATCTACCCGCAATCACGCCGCGTAACTGGTCCAGTTCATAACCACGATAATCAAAAACGCAAATTTAGTGACGGTAAAAGCTTTTCTTGCGAAAGCTGGGTGATACCCAGACTTTTTGCAATAAAAGACGTAAGGTTAATCAACCAAGTTGTGCCGCGTCAAGCTCAAACGCGAACGTGAGACCACAGGGTAAGCCCTTAACAGAACCTTGCTCGTTTCGCAAAAAGCCAGGGCATAAGGTTGAAATGTGTTTCGCGAAACAAAAGGCTGACTCCCGTAGCAACCACACAGTAAATTTTTGCCGCGAATTAGAGAAAGGTCATTCTGATCTTAGCGTAACGTTGACTCAGGGGATACCTAAGAATGTTTTGATTGACACGGGGGTGGACGGCATTTCTTTAATTTCCTCTGAGGTGATAAAGCATTTCAAGTGTGTTCGCAAACCAGCTTTTCAAGTGATTCGAGGCATATGTAGTCAGTAAATTCAATCGACATCGTTTGTAATATTAGTCAAGTTTGATAAATTCTCCCTCGAGGTTGGTCTAATCGTAGTTGAGGCTAAAATATTTGACAACACCGGTGATTACTAGGACCGATATACTTGATAGAATGGGAGTAACGTTTATTCGTATAATTGACGGAAGTAAACACCTCGACGTGAGGATAACCAAAGTTCTCTTGTTGGTGAGAAATTAAATCAAATAAATGAAGATTTCACAGAAATGTTCATATCTGGGACCGCAACATCAACGGCTAACACTGGAAATATGGTTATCAAGCTTGTTAGTGACGAACCTATTAAATACAGGCAGTACAGACTTTCGTACCCCAAACTTTACGCGTGTGGAAAATTTTTAAGGATTTATTTTTATTTTTTATTTTATTATTTTCAGGTTTGCCAACAGACAATACATGTTTTCTTAATAAAGTTCTTAAAATTTTACATTTCAGATTTTTGTCTACTTAAAGGCGAACACAGCCCGCTTATAACATTAAGTAATTACATAATAACAGATAATTAGTAATAAACAATTACAAGACAAATACCGCATGGCAAATTAACTAGGTATACATTTATTTGAATTAGATAAATTATAATTATAATTAAAATTTAAAAGGGGTTATTTTTTAGGAATTTATTTGAATTGGTTCGATTCGATAAATTAATTGATTAGTTGGTTAGTTAGTTAGGTGTAGTTCGAGCTTTGGACAGAATGAAGAAAGTTTATCATGAAACACGACGAAGGATGTTGTTTGACATTTGTGCAGAGTGTTATACATTCGTATCATTCTCGTAGTGAGGGAGTTAATGCCGAGGTTTGTCTCCCAAAGTTTATCTCTGAACAGTTTATGAGTGCCTGGTCGTGGGAGTCTGCTTGGAACCGAGATGGTGAATGAATCCAAGAGCTGCGGACAGTCCACCTGACCGTTTAGCACTTAATGCGTAAATTTCAAGTCGTGAACTTTTCTTCTGACTGTAAGAGGCATCATGTGAAAGTGACCGAGCCTTTCGGCGTATGACCGAAATTGGAGGTTGCCAAGAGTGGTGTTAGCGAGGTAGCACCGAAATCTCTTTTGGGCACTTTCCAATGTGTCTTTATGGACCTGATAAATGGGTTCCACACTTGTGAGCAATACTCCAAGTTTGTTCTGACTAACGTGTTAAAGAGCAGTGTTTTAGTACTAACCTTTCTAAAAGGCTTGGCGGCTATAACGAGAAACCCCAACATTTTGGATGCTTTCTTACTGATGTTTTCAATGTGAGGGATGAAGCTAAGTTTGCTGTCTATAAGGACTCCAAGATCACGTATTATGTTAACTCGTTGAAGGTTCGCACCATTGATAGTATAACTCGTGGAAAAATACTTGATATACTGTAGTAGCACTTATTTGAATTTAGCTCCATTTTGTGGAATTCACACCATTGAGAAAGTCTGTCGATGTCTAGTTGCAAATTAAGTGCAGTTCCCTCTTTAGAAATGGGAAGGATTATTTTTAGGTCATCCGCAAACATACATGCCTTGGCGTATTTGAAGCAGTCAACAATGTCGTTTATGTATACCACAAACAGCAGAGGACCAAGATGGGAGCCTTGCGGGACGCCTGAGGTTGCATTGAAAGGAGCGGACTGCTGACCGTTGACTACTACGTAGGACTTACGATCGATTAAGTAACATCGAATCCACCCCAACAGAGGATTGAGAACGCCGTGTCGTTTGAGTTTCTTTACAAGAGTGTCAAAGTCCACCTTATCAAAAGCTTCGCTAAAGTCCGTATATACTGCATCCACTTGTACCCGCCTATCCACAAAACTAATGAGGTGATCGGTGTATGCTATGAGGTTAGAATTCGAAGATCTGCCTTGGAGGAAGCCGTGCTGTCTGTCAGACAGTTGGTGAGATACTTGATTCAGCAGGTGTGGATATACAAGAGTCTCGAACACTTTTTGTCTGTACTTCTTGATGTCGTTTGTGATACCCTCCTTGGGTATGGGAACTATCTTAGCCATTTTTCACTTATCGGGAAAGACCCCTGAGCTTAGTGAGTGATTGTATATTAAAGTGAGAGGCCAGGATAAAATATCTGCGCAGTGCTTTACAAAAGAAGATGGCAGATCATCAGAGCCAGGTCCCTTGGTAGGGTCAAGTTTTCGTAACTTGTCTACAAGCTAACAACTACAAGCTCATTGACAATCATAGACGACAATGAGGTGCACCCCATGGAATCAATGTCGTCATTTTGTGCCGAGTCTAGACTATGATATACTGAGCTATTAGAGTATATGGAGGTGAAGTTCTCAGCAAAGAGATCGCTTATGTCCTTGCTATTATTTCCTGTTTCGGCGTCTAATGTCATGATGGAGGGAAATTCGCTCTTGTTATTCCTCCTCTGTTTTATATATGACCAGAAATATTTTGGATTATCTTTGATGCTTTGTTCGACTTTTTTAACATAAGAATTATAACAGTTAGTAGAGAGCCACAAAGTTATCTGTAGAACGGCGAAAGGGGAAACTACGGTCGCCATTTTGAAAATATCACTTCGCTGTCATTTGTTGTTGTGTTGTGTTGTTCAGTTGAGAGGCCATCCGTTTTTCCTATATCACAAGTATTTTGTTTGATAATCATGCCGAAAGCAATCAAAAGTGGTGTACGAGAAATTATTCTCAAAATGAAATTATTCTTTGATGCAAAAAAGCTGAAAAAAGCTCCAATAATACCGTTAAAAAAGAATACAAACGCATTGCAGCCGCTTCAGGCTAGTGTTACCAGATTATTATTAAATAAATTGTCGACTTGGTTTTTAATACGTTATTAACTAAAACAGCTGTAGGTATTTATTAGTTCCAATTTAATTTAGATTATATATAACCTGGTGCTCGCGACATCGGCCACCTAGAATTCGGTTAAATTTTCTCAAATTTCATTACTTTAATGATGAGTTTATTTTTCTTTTAGGTATTGGTATATCAAGAATTTATAAAATTGTTGCAGAAGGTAAAACCGCTGCAGAAATGGGTACGAAAATAACCACACCAGGAAAATCGAGAAAAAGGACACGTGGCAATATAAAGTTGACAGTTTCGATCTAGGTTTGATCAAGCGAAAAGTGCATGAATTTTATGCGATTAAAAGGGAATTACCAACGATTAATAAACTGCTTACTGTTCTAAAAGACGACATAAATTTCCAAGGTAGCAGAGAAACACTTCGTAAATTGTTACGAACAATTGGCTTTCGTTTCCAAAAAAACACAAAGCAATCGCAAGGTTTTAACCGAGCGCAATGATATTTCTGCTTGGAGAGCTAAATATTTGCAAGAATTAAATAAAAACGCTTTAATCGATAATCGTCAACCCGTTGTATACTTAGACGAGACTTACATACATTCCTCATATACCACTAAAAATGCTGACAAAGTCAAGAAAAAGATGGTGTTTTAGAACTTGTATCTAAAGGGTAACGTTTTATTATTGTTCATGCCGGAGGAGAAACGGGGTTTGTCCAAAACGCAGACCTTGTATTTAAATCAAATACCAAAAGTGGGGACTACCACGACGAAATGAATAACACAAACTTCAAAATGTGGTTAACCGAAAAATTACTACCCAATCTTGAAGAACCATCTTTGGTAGTAAAGGACAACGCTCCATACCATAGCATTCGGGTTAATAAGGCTCCAAGTACAAACACAAACAAACCCGAAATTAAAAAGTGGTTAAATGAGAATCGTTTTGAATTCTCATCAGAAATGACTAAACCACAGTTGCTGGAGATTGTCAAACAATACAAACCTGACCCTGCATATGAAGATGATAATTTATTAGCACAACATGGTTACAAATGTTTACGGCTGCCACCTTATCACTGTGACCTAAATCCTATTGAGATGGTATGGAGTTCAATGAAAAGGAGAGTAGCAGAACTAAATATAGAGCACAAAAAGGAAAATATGCCGAAACTAGTAACCGAAGCGTTCAGTTCTATTGATGCCTTAGAATGGCAAAAATATTGTGCACACGTGCATACAATTGAAGAGGATTATCGACAAAACGACGGATATTTAGATAAGCCCTTTATAGTCAATTTCAGTGGCAGTTGACAGTGGCTCTGATACCGATAGTGACAGTGGCTCAGATTTCGAGGAAATTAGTGGAGTTTATCCACTCGACCATACATATGGCATTAATGCACATACTTCGGCTTCATTAGATCATAATTACTGTGTGAAAAGTTTTCAATAAAACGAAAATTTGAAATGCAATGTGTCAGCCATTATATTTTTATAAGCAATATTTATACTTAATCATTTGTCGATCGTACGGTCTGGTCGAGTAGACCTCTTATAAAATACGTATTTAGATGTTAAAAGTTGTGATAAGTGCCACATGGCACTTATCACAACTTTTCTTAACTAAAATTAACAACTTAACTTAACTAAATAACACAACTTAACTAAAATCCACAATATAAAGCACATGCTTTATATTGTGGATTTTAGTTATTAATAGATGTTATGTACATATATATTTTTTTTATTTGGCTAACAAAACGGCTATATTTATTTATCAATCCTAAATTAATAAATCGCTAAAAACAATCGAGTGTTACTTCCACTATTTGCACCGATTGCAGCAATTTATGTAATATGTGGCAACCCTTTTCGATGGTGGCGTCATCCCTTCATTCTACAGATAAGTTTGTCAATCTGTAATAACCAGATCGCGATCTTTTTCTTAGCATTTCAAATGTTAGTTTGTCTAAAGGGTTGTGGATATTTTTACGGTCAGCCTTATTTTATTATTTTCTTTCAATAAGCTTATTATACTTGGCGTGAACCAAGGCGGATAGTTAGAAGTTCGACTTTTCGTGAGGGGCACATATTTCTTTATGACGATGTTTAACTTTTCATAAAGTTTTTCTAACATTTCATTTACACTCTTCAATGCTCACCCAGCAATCTTCAATGTTCACCCAGTTGACCGTTCTCAAATCGTCTATAATTTTAGTATAGTCTGCCTTATGGAAATTAAGCCGAGGTGTCGTGTCTGCCGGTAAATTAGTATCGATTAATAACCCTAATGTAAACTCTAATGGTGGGTGGTGAGGATCCACCACACTGAGATCTTCCGGGTAGTGTGAAACTTTTATTTTATTGAGGTTAGAGAGTATCAGATCCAGAATTACGCCATTCGTGTTTTTTACTACATTAAGCTGGTCAAGGCTATGCAAGGACATGAATTCTGAAAGTGTGTTGAATTGGACACCATTTCCCACCGGAGACTGGCGGTGGGAAATGGTGTCTTATCTGAAGTAGGTTGCCATTCTACTTCCTTTAGATTGAAGTCGCCCAGTATCACTACTTCTGAGAGGTCCATTCTTTGTTTGAGAACATAGTTAGCATGCTCAATAAACTCTTCAAAGTCACTTCGTTTTAATGGCGATGGGATATATGCTGCACAAATGTCTACATTTTTTATTTATTTTTTAAATCTGTATTCGAACGAGATCCAAAGGGCTTCAAAGTTACTGCTGTTATGATACAAAATTATGTCTGACTTACTATTATTTATTATCGCAATCAATACACCACCTCCGTCAACTTTGCACCAGGACGGTTAAGGTTCCTGTCGCATCTGTAGAGCATATATCTATCATCAAAAAGTTCACGATCGTAAACATTATTTTGAATCCAGGTTTCGGTTATTACAATAATATCAAAGTTGTTCTTTAAAACATTACTAACAAACTCGTGTATTTTCGTATTTAAACCACTAACATTCTGATAGATGCAACTAAATTCAAGCTCTTTTAATTAAAAATATGGAGTTCACAGATTATATTACACAGGCATCACCACGTTACAGCATTAATTTTTCAATAGAGTCTTTTTCCTTAATCACAGTATTTTCGAAGTAGTTGTCTTTCTCACCATGACGCGACCCCTACTGATCCAGACAAACTTGTAGTCAGATGCTTTAGCTTTCAGTCTGCCCAAAATGTGTAGTTCGCGGTTTGTAGGGGAAAGATGCTCTGAGACATACACACCATTTTTGTCTCCTGCTATGCCAAGATGGTGGGAGCTAAGTTTATCGTTCGGGTTCGCTTTATTGAAGGTCTTTACAGCAGCTAGCAGTGTGTCGCGCAGAAGGGGAGTGTTGAGCTTTGCAACGATGGATCGCGGGCGTAAGCTGTCTTGCTTTGATTTCGCAGTCCTTGTGCATAGATGTATTTCATTGGCCTTGATTTCCCATGACACAACTTTTGCTAGTTATAATACAACATAATTCATTATGTTTACCGGGTTTTTTGCCTTGTGTTCTGGGACACACTGTACCTCAATGTTCGCTGCCCTAGCGTGCTGTTCCATCTCTATCACTCAAAAATGCAGGTCTTTGGTGGTAGATCGTAGGGATTCGTTCTCTTTTTATAGAGGGTTCATCAATGCCGTCTTCATTTTGGAATCTTCTTGCAATTCCTCGAATTGTCGGTTGGAAAAATCCATTGCTTCTTTTATTGATGTAACTTCATCCTTCAATTCTTTAAACCCCTTCCGAAAGTTGAAGAATTCTCTGTTCACGTTGACTAACTCCTTCTCGATAAATTTTGCGTTATTCGGTTTGTACCGTTTCTTTTATATCCTGAAGAGGTTTTTGATCTTGAAACTCGACAGAAGGACCTTTTGATCCTCTGGGACCGTTGTTGACCCATGAGTCTTGGTGGCGTACAGGAGTCTGGCCTTTATTATTTATCCGGATTCCTTTGTTACATTCTGGGCAGATCCATGCTCAGTAGCTTTGTGAACTCAGTTTGGCTCATGGACAAGCACTTGCGATGGTAGGTAGCAGTGCACTTGGAGCAGCTCAGACCAACATCGTCGTCTCCCGCGAAGGACTGCTCGCAGGCTGTGCACACAGTCATGATTGGTACTGATGGATTATTATTGCGTGGTCCGGAACGTAAATGCTGCAGTTCCACACCACGAGCCAAACTCAGTATGTGATAAGCGCTATTAGATGCATTTACGAAAGGCAACAAATATAATGATCACCAAAATATTTTTTTCCTACCCAAAATCGATAAATGAACACCAAAAGTTGCAAAAAATATCAGGGCAAAATACTGCGGTAGCTTAGGTGAAGGGTAAAGGGGGTGAGCGAAGCGAAGCCCCCTTTATCCTTCGTGTTAGGTTGAACATGTAAGAACAGCAAAAAATACATAAAACATAAATTTAAGTACACAAAACATAAAAAGAAGTTTGGTGATCATTTCCAAACACAATTTGGTGGATATTTATCCATTCTGGCACTCATTTCGAATTTATTGGTAGTAAAATAGGTGCGTTTTTGGTAATCGTTTAAACATAAGCCTTTACGATACGCAGTTTTAACACCCTTACTACACCTCGAGCCAGGCTGTTGGTAGTGATGAGTCACTATTGTCGGTATTCAGAGCATAGTTTGGGTCACAAATCACAGAAAATACATACATAAGTTGAAAACTAATAACACGTCAACCGAGTAAAAAGTATAGCCACGAGTTATAGCGAAAATTTTGATAGTATAGACCGCTGAAAGCAATTTTTATGTTGAAATTACTTAGCGACAAAATGTAAACAAGTCTTTTCTTATCCAACGTTACGTTCCGATCCGATTTAATGGACAAGGGCGTTGTTCAGAAATCCGACTCGGAGTACGAAAGCCTGGTATTTCTCGTGAAGAAAAAGAATGGACAGGACCGAATGTGAGTGGAATAAATATCAATGAAGACACGGTAAAGGATCAGTTCCCGTTGCCACGTATAAATGATCATAAAGACAAGTTCATAAGTTAGGTCATTCTAAACTTTTCACAAGCCTTGACATGGCAAAAAGGTTCCACCAGAAAGCAATGGAGAATACAATTCCTTTGACTGCGTTTCTAAAGATGCCCTATGGTTTAGCAAACACACCAGTTGTTTATCAACGAATTATATCAAAAACATTGCGTGAAATCATTGGGCCTGGGGACGCACTAGTATATATATCGACGAAGTGCTTCTCCTAAGTGACACAATCGCGAAGGGTTTCGTCCTTGAGACTATGCAAATTTCAGGGTTTTCGATAAATCTTTCAAAGTGTTCTTTTCTGTGCACTAAGATTGAGTATTTAGGGCGTACAATTAGTCAGGGGCAGGTTCAGCTGAGAGCACAAAAATAGAGGCTCTTGTTGATTCTCCCAAACCCAAATCCGTCAAACTGATCGGTCCGTCAGCTAATCGGTTTGCCTAGTTACTTTCGCCGTTATATACCCGGTTTTGCAGCCAAAACAGCCTGCATGACAAATTTGATGACTAATGGGTAAAGAAGCTTTTGAGTGGGGTGACGAACAGGACCGCGAAATGATATTGTTGAGTACTTCACAAATGAACCAGTGTTGGCTATCTACGACCCAAAACTAGAGACTGAAGTCCATACTGATGCCAGTTCAATTGGTTATAGAGTAGTTTTGATACAGGTACACGAAACGGCATAGCGTGTGGTGGCTTATTTCAGTCGTAGAACACAGGTTGCAGAGAGCATATACCACTCTTATTATATGGAGACGCTGGCGGTTGTGAGAGTTTTACAGAATTTTAGGCATTACTTGATGGGTTTGGAATTCACAGACTGCAACGACTTAAAGCTCACACAACACAAAAAAAATGTTACCGCGCACAAGTAGGTGGTGGACATATCTGCAAGATTTTGATTTCGTGTTTGGCTCATGCCGCATCTACTTGAGCCGCAATCCAGTAAATATGTTCACTGTCAAAAAACCGCAAAACTGGGCTCAAGTCGCACAAGCTGCTGATGAAGAAACGCAGCCACTGATAAAAAAAACTGACAGACGGACAACTAGACCCCAACCTGATGACAAAAAAATGACATACTGTACTTCAGATATACCCCTATAGGAGAGACGCCGAGGCTCCTTTGTGTTTTACCTAATGGACATCGGCTGTCTCCTAAGAGTTTTACGAACATAACCCAAGTACAGACAAAAGTAAAGATTGCGCGCCTTTGCTCAAAAAACACTCACAACAACCCATTAATTCTTGGGAAAAACCAGATTCCCCGTTTGAAACCATATATGTCGATGCATTAATTGCTCTACTCGAGTCAAATGGCTACCGATGTGTACTATAGTGGTGGACGCATTTTCCAAATATTTTCTTCTTTACCCGATGTACAAACAAGAAACTAGCGAGTATAAGAGAGTGTTCACGAATGTTGTTTCTTTGTTTGGAACCCCCAAATTATTTGTCGACGATCGTGGGAGGATGTTCCAAAGTAGAGACTTCTTAGTCTGGGTAGCCGATATGGTAGTGAGGTACATTTCATCACACCTGAAATGCATCGATCAAAAGGCCAAGTTGAAAGATATTGCCGAACGCTTATGATCAAGATTCAGTTAAATTACCGTAACTTCGATTGGTCCAGTGTCATTTGGAAGCTGCGATTGAAGCTAAATATTACGAAGCAGAAGACTACGCAATATTCCCCGCTTAACCTGTTAGTTGTCAACGATGGGGCTACGCCAGTGATACGTAGCCTGGTTAGAGATATATCACTTGAAGGGTCACGACCGCATCTATAGGCTTTACGCAAGATGAGCCGACAACTTGCCTCAGAGCGATTAGGTCGGAACCAGGCGACTCAGGATGACATCGTAAATACATGTCAAACGCCACCTAAGAATTTTAAAATTAACTCGCTTGTGTTTGAAGTGAAGAAGGCGCAGATGACCGGAAAACTTGATTCTCGTAACTTGGCTCTACCTCATGGCCGGTACGAGCTTAAGTTGGTGACCGGGTTCTACGGGAAGACCACTCAGGCTGCCGCCGAATATATGACTACGAGTGGAGCTCTGGGAATACGAGTGGACTCCTGAAGTGTGTGCTGCATACTTTGATTGTTTTAGTGTTAAAGTTGTTAAGGATAGTCACGTAGTGCTTTCTCCTTGAGCTTTCGTTTATGGATAGCTTCACGCAGTGCTTCTTCCTTGTATTTAAGTTACCAAGGATAACTTTACGCAGTGCTTCCTCCTTGTGTTAAAGTTGTTAAGGATATTTTCACGCAGTGTTTTCTCCTTGTGTTAATGTTTTAAGGATAGCTTCACGTAGCGCTTCTTCCTTGTGTTAATGTTTTAAGCATAGCTTCACCTAGTGCTTCCTCCTTGTGCTAATGTCTTAAGGACAGCTTCACGCAGTGCTTCCTCCTTGTGTTGTAGTCTAGACCAGCTGATTAAAAATAGTTAAACTGCGGTAGCTTACTCATGTGCGGCACAATTTTGGTCTTCACAAACGCAGACGATGATAAAATCGAGGAGTCTACTTGTCCAGAGTTGCCAATCGCGGATTCCGTCGAGCCCCAACCAAGCACATCAAGGAAGGACGAGGACGTCCTTCGATCAGGACCGGCCATGCTGGGGAATTGAATTTGCGTGAGACAAGTTGTGGCCACACTTACTACGTCTCTCGCCTACAGGTCGCATTTTCCAACCGACTTTGACGAAAATTGACACACAAGTCCCTTGATTTAATTAAAAAAATAAGGCGATCACAATGTTTGATTGTGGGGTAACTACGGGGCAATAGGGGGGAAGTTTGCTGTAGCGTTATTTATCGACGAATTTCAATAAAATTTAAGAGGCACTCTAAGGACCTCGTTCTACACAATATTCCATAAGGGGGGAAGTAGAGAGAGGAAAAGGGGGGGAAGGAAGCTGCAGCGATATATATGGACGGATTTATTTTTCTTTTTTTAAGCGTGTTCTACTGTTCTCCCAGAACCACCAGTATCGAGACCATTTTATAGACTAGTTTTCTCAAAGCAAAAACGGGTCTCGTCTCGTCATTGAAAAAAACGACGACTAGTAATGGTAGATCGCCTTCAGTTTTAGTAAAAAAAAAGATTACATTTTAAATATCACGGCTTTTACCAGGCTACAATTTTAGTATAGAAACAAACAAACATCTTATCCCCTCCCTCCATAACTTTAACCCCCCCCCACACACACACACACACACACACATTTGGACGGATTCCCCCCAATCTGGGTCACTGCCTACCCTACAACATGCATGTAATCTTTTTTTTTAAATGCTAGGAGAACGTTCACGGAGCTCAATGTGATATTCGCATTTATCTCTAAATCCCGTAGGATCACAAATTTTATATTTCGGGCACATTTTTTCTCACGGAGCACTAATTAAGTGTCCATTCAGAATTTGGAAACCACGACCTTTTTTTCTGGGAGTACACAGCGCACTTCTTTTCATAACTTTTTAAAATTCAAGATTCAAAAAGAGTTTATTTCCATAAGAAACACATAGGTAACATTTGGAGAATGTCAAATCTTAAACTAACACATGTATAAGGTACAGGGAAATATAGAACTCAATTTGAATTCCGTCACCTCAATGTTTTAGATGCTGGAGGCAAAGAGGCGACTAGAAACCTCCTGCTTTATACGTTATTTTTTACAGAATTGGAGCAAACACCTTCCCAAGCTTTCTTGTCTTCTACATAATCTGATATTTTGTAGTAACCTTTTTTACATAAGTGATTTTTAACTACATTTTTAAAATTTACAGACAATTCTTGTAACTCAGTCGGTATTTTGTTGTAAAAGCGAATACGTTGCCCTTTAAAAGATACATTAACCTTATGGAGCCTAGTAGTAGGTATAGCTAGTTTATTCCTATTTCTAGTGTTGACATTGTGCCTGTCCTATTCTTAGGTATCAATATTTTTGTGGACGTACATTAGGTTTTCATAAATATACTGACACGGCACTGTCATAATGTTAATTTCCTTAAATTTACAACGCAGTGACTCTCTGGGACCCACATTGTAGATTGCACGAACAGCGCTCTTTTGCAGCACAAATATTATGTTAATGTCTGCACTGCAGCGTTCCCCCACAGCAGTATGCCGTAAGACATAATGCTATGGAAGTAGCTGAAGTAAACTAGTCTAGCTGTTTCCACGTCCGTAAAAAGACGGATTTTTTTAACTGCATAAACTGCGGTACTGAGTTTTTTTGATAGCTTATCTATGTGTGGGCCCCACTGAAGCTTATTATCTAAGGTGATTCCTAGGAATACCGTGCTATCTACAATTTCTAAATTTTCACCTTTAACATTAACATTAGCCGAGACTTGTTTAAAGAAATTGACATAGTAATTCACGGTTATTTTGATCGACGATCAGAGTCGTTCGATACATAGATAGATCGAACCGCTTCGTCCAATCTATCTAACGACACTGATCGTCGATAGATCGGACGAAGCCGTTCGATTTCCCCACTCACTGGTATAAAACTGAGGCGCTCTGTTGATATACCACCAAACACTTTTTGTTTACTTAGGTGTCATCTATCCGTATTTACAACATCTAACATGCGCTTTAGCTAAAAATGGAAGGGGTGTCTACAGAGCCATCTGTTGGATTTTGAAAAACCGCTGCTTTGAAAGAATCCTATTGTATATTACCTACTATCTTATATTTACTATCTACTTTCTATCAATCTACTATCTTATTTTTACTACTTATCGTATCGGGGGTGTTAAGTTGGCACCTGGATTCTATAAGATTAGTCGGTTTCGAGTGACAGGCAGTGGAATTGTGTGCCACGACCATACCAAAACACAGTTAAACTTTGTACGCACAGTTTATTCATCAGAATAAATGTCTACAACAGTAAATGTCACTTGGTTAATTAAATACTTATAAAATACACGAAAATAGGGACAAAATATAATCGACATTACGAGAGGCTTACAGGAAGTAAGATTGGCCATAGACGACACACATCATAGTTTTAAAAAAAATATATTTAAGGCATAGATACATGCGTTCTATTCAATACTTCCCCTTATGCCTTCAATATTTGGTCCAATATGTATAACACATACATACCGGGTGACTTTAAAACCCCTAGCTATAATAAAATTTTGGAATCAGAATCACTAGTAGAAAACAAAAATGCATTTTTTTCGTTTTTTTTTTTTCATATTTGATTAATAGGAAATAGCTCCCATATTCGAATTTAAAGACAACCTACGCGCTCAGGGCGGCGTTGTGTGACTGTCTAATCCGCCCACCGCACCCCGCACCCGCCCGGCTCACCCCCGCAATGCCTTTACGTGCGCCGCCGCCGCCAGCCAGACTGCCCGACGCCAGTCTAGTCGCCTGCGCAACCTTATCGCGGTTTGACGTGCGCACGCTACAAATTCCCCTCGCCGCGCGGGTACTTTTATCTTTGAGTCCGTGTCCGTCTGATGCGCTCATACAAGATGTACTCTAATCGTGAATATTACGAGATGGTGCGTGTGTACATCCAAAGTGGAGAAAAACGGTAATAGCTGTAACTAAAAGTTTTCACTTCACACACTCTCGGTGTTTGTTTGTGCGTTTACTTTACTTTGTGAAGCGGATTCACACACTCGCCACCCCCGCTCTTCTCTCTTCGGCTCTTCTCCCCGCCCGTCGTGTGCTCACTGCGCCCGCAGTGACGTCATCGCATCGCGGCTGCCTACGTGCTTCTAAAGCTAGAAGCGCAGGACACGTCGCGGTGCCACCACCACCACCCACGGACCGACCCCAAACGGAGCGGAGGAAGGAGAAGAAGGAGAAGAACACGCCCGTCTCCGGAGTTGACCCTACGCAGCACCTGTGGTGTTGATCGACTGCTCGCCGGCACTTCACTGGGCCTCCTCGGATTTATTCGAGGTCTCACCCGGTGGAGGAAGACCGCGTTAAGTCGGCACCACAGAGCCTGCATAACTCCGGAGAAGTAAGAGGAAGACCCCGTTTTTTTAAAAAACGAGATGAAGAGAAGCCGCAAGCCGGAGGACCCTCCCCCCCGCCCCCCGACGAGCCGGATCCGCCTGATGTGCGGATCCAAATCGACCGACGACGGCGCCGGGTCATCCAGGTCGTTAAGCGCGACATCTTCACCGGCGAGACCTTCGACCTCGCCGGCAACCTGCTGCAGAGGCGACAACCCGGCGCTGCCTCCAGCCTTATCCTGGGTACCCCGACCCACGAGGGGGGTGGAAGAGTTCTTCCGCCCCCCCCCCCCCGACTCACCAACTGAATTCCCGGCCGAGGTGCCGGCAAATGAAGACGCAGCCCGCAGAGCCGCGGCAACCGCCCTGCTCGCCTCCTTATCGCCGCCACCACCGCCGGCGATGAAGAAAAGCCCGGTGCGGCCGACGCTGCCGACGAAGTTCCCCAACCTCAACCTGGGGAACGCACCGGGGGCCGTCCCGAGGCCCCCTAACCCGCTCATACGGGTGCTACAGGGGTCTGCGCAGACAGAGTCGCGCGACCCCAGCATTAGCAGTGAGTGGGCGGAGCCAGCGTTGGCCACGCCCCCCGTCGCACCAACCACCATCGAGCCCGAGGAAACCGACGACGCGTCGACCAATCCGGACGCGATGGAAACGGCGGCTGTAACAGAAGCCGAAATGGAAGTGCCGCAGACCACGCCCCCAAGTGGGGTTTCTTACGCCGCGGCATTACTACAGCCGCCGAAGCCCCAAGCGCCGCGACCCACCACACCGCAAGCGACCGCCACCACAGAGCCCAAGCAGAAGAGGAACCACCCGCCAATCGTCGTGGAGAACCTGCCGGCCTGGGCTACACACTTTGCCCGGCTGAAGGAAGCCCTAGGCCATGCCCCCAACGCGCGACCCTTTGGAAAGGGTGTCCGCTTTACGCCGCAGAGCCCGGAAGAATACCGGCAAATCGTCCGGTATCTGGACGAGGCGGCCCGCGCCGACAAGACCATCTCATGGTTTTGTTACTCTCTGGACGCGGACCGCCCCTTCAAGATTGCTATCCGACGGCTCCCGGCAACCACCCTGCCCGAAGAGGTCGCCGCAGCGCTGGCCAGCGTAGGCTTCCCGACGCAGCATGTCCGACAGATTCCCGGCCGGATGGGCCGCGCCGGCTGCCTGTTCTTCGCCCTGCTGGCGGAGAAGCAGACCCCCGGCAGCATCGAGAGGCTCTACAGGGTGAAGGAGCTGCTCTGCATGCCGGGCATCACCATCGAGGGATGGCGCGGCCCAAAGGGGCCCTCACAGTGCCATCGGCGCCAGTCATTCGGCCACTCATCGACCAACTGTCGCCGCCCTGTACGCTGCGTGCGATGTGGAGAAGGGCACGCAGCTACTGACTGCCAGCGGTCAAAGTCAGAGGCCGCCACCTGCGCAAACTGCGGCCAAGGCCACCCGGCCAACAGCCGCCGATGCAAGGCGCTGAAGGAGGAGGCGCGCAAGCGCGGCATCACTATCGCGCCGCCACTGCCGCCCCAACAACAGCGCCCCAAGAAGACCGCGCGCCCCACGACCCGCCCGGCTGCCCAACCCGCGACCCGCTCGGCTGCCCAACCCACGGCCCGCACGGCTGCCCAACCCGCGGCCCGCACGGCCCCTCAACATGCGACCCAGGTCGCTACTCAACCCGAGGCCCGCCTCGGCCCCTCTACACACCCAGATGTGGAGTCGCTGGGGTCACCAATGTCGCCGCCGATAAAGCGCCCCCGCCTTGCCCAGCCGGGCGAGACCAAGGGCACCACAATCAGAACGCCAGCCAACCCGCCCACCACCCGAGGCGAAGAGGCGAAGCCCCGAGGGAAGCGGGGCAAGAAGCGCCGGAAAAAGAAGAAGGCGCCGGAAGAGCCCGCCGCCGAGCCGCCACTTGAGCCCGCCCAACCTGCGAGCCGCCCCCCACTGCCAGCCCGCCCCCGCCCACGGGAGCCGGCAGCACCCGCAGCCCTATCCACGGAGCGCCAGGAGGCTCCACTCATGGCCGCGCTGCTCGACGCCATCGACCTTATCAGCGCGGCCATACAGGCGATCGTGGATAGACGCGATCCGTTGCTGCCCCTGCTGCGTGGGTTGTCCACACTGAAGGCCACAATCTCGTCTGGACACAATGCCTAAAGACCTAAGGCTTGTGTACTGGAACCCGGACGGGATCACCAACAAGACGACAGATCTGAGGCTACTCGTGCAGGAGCATGATGTGCATGTCGTGCTTCTGTGCACGACATGCACATAGCTGCACCCCAGCCGAGAACTCCGACTGCCCAACTTCTTCGTGTACCGCCGCGACGAGTTATCTCCGAGGGACGTGCCGTACAGAGGCACGGCGGTTCTCGTGAGACGGGACCTCGTCCACGAAGAGTTGGAGCTGCCCGCCTTCAAGACGACGCGGTCCATAGGCGTCCGTCTGAAGACGGCCGACACGGAGCTCAAAGTCTTCGCAGCCTACAAGCCTCCCGGCGACGTCCACCATTTCTACCTGGAAGACATCCGAGCGATGATGGAAGGAGCGACCCCCACACTGGTCGCAGGCGATCTCAACGCCAAGCACCACCAGTGGGGGTCCCACAGCATCAACTCCGCCGGAAGGGCCCTACAGGAAGATGCTGAGAACTCCAACTACGAAGTACTCAGCCCGGGGGCCCCGACACACTACCCGACGAACCCCATGCATCGCCCGGATGTACTAGACGTCGCCCTGGTCAAGAACGTACAGTTCCCCATCGCCATCGGGGAGCTGTACGACATCGACACCCCCCACCTGCCTATCTTGCTGGTCCTCGGGGTGGAGGCCGATCTCACGTCGGCACCGCGTCCAAGAACGAAGACGGACTGGCACAAATACCAGCTGGAGTTGAACACAACGCAGCTCCCCGGCGGTGTTTCTACCAAGGAAGAGGTAGAAGCCGCGGCAGTGGCCATCACCACAGCCATCACCACCGCTCAAGCCGCAGCCACCACCACCAAGCCACCGCCGGTCTTGCGGAAGGAGAGGCTCCCTCCACACCTCCGCAAGAAGTTGGACCTCAAGCGCCGTCTTCGTCGAACCTGGCACCACACGCGCTGCCCCGTGATCAAGGCGGAGATCAACCGGCTCGGAGAAGAACTGCGCGCGGGCATCATCGAGCTGAGGGGACAGTCCTGGGAACGCACCATTGACCAGGCCTCCCAAGATTCCTCACGCAACTCTGAGGCCATTGCTTCATCGTACGACGCCGGTACCTCAATCAAGGCATGCTGTGTTAGCATAGAATAATCATAATCTCCATACCTTTTTGGAGCTCTTACAGTACGAGCAGGACGTCCTGACGGTCTCATGGTGACAGCTTCCCTATCAGAAGGTATTTCACTCGAAACCTGGCCAGATGACACCGTCTCGCTGCAGTTAACGGCGGCAGATTCGTCAGCAGACTGTGAGCCATTCTCACTTCCAGTACAATATTCCTCATCTTCATTTAGATCTCGGATTTCTCCTTCATCAAATATCCGAAGGTCTTCCTGCTGTGATCGTCGGTGAATGTCACAAGATATCTCGCCCCTCCCCAGCTGGGCTCCTGCATTGGTCCACAGACGTCGGAGTGGATCAGCTGCAGTGGTTCATTAGCGCGCTTTCCTTGTCTCACGGGATAAGATGCGGCCGACATCTTCCCCTCAAGACATGGAGCGCAGTCTTTCAATTCTCCATCCTGAAATGATATACCACATGCACCATTCCGCAAACACTTCATACCTTTTATGTTCAGATGACCTAGACGTCTATGCCATAGCTCTGCAGCTGCTACTGTGGCTCTCGATGATTCCTGGCTAGCTTCCAGAAAGAAGGAAAGCTTCTTTGGCGATGGCTTGTTAGTATTTTCACACACACGCACATTCAGTTTGTACAATCCATTCACACATGCAGCACATGCAATTGGGTTGCAATTGGTTTGACCCTTATAAAATATAGAACAGCCCCTCTGGTCAAAAATAACTGAATAACCACTTTCAGTCAATTTTGAAACTGAAATCAAATTACATGATAGCCGCGGTACATACAATACATTGGATAAAGATAATGGACTCACCTGAAAGGATATTGACCCTATTTCTTTACATTGTAATTTGTCGTTATTGGCTACAGTAACAATTGAATCAAATTTCTTCACATTTCCCAGTAGGCTTCCATCGTTAACCATTTGGCTGGTGGCTCCGCTATCAATGTAAAAATCTTGTGTATATGATTGAGTCAAGAATGCAGACAACATATTTGTCTTTTCAATACTAGTTGCCGCTGCCGTTTTAGAATTCTTTTTGAATCGTTTCAACTTGAAGCATCTTGCTTTTGTATGTCCTTGTTTATGACAGTAGTCACTATCAATGTAAAAATCTTGTGTATTTGATTGAGTCAAGAATGCAGACAACATATTTGTCTTTTCAATACTAGTTGCCGCTGCCGTTTTAGAATTATTTTTGAATCGTTTCAACTTGAAGCATCTTGCTTTTGTATGTCCTTGTTTATGACAGTAGTCACACACTAAAGAATTAGTCTTGTTTATATAGGCTGTACTACTAACAACTATAGATTTTCTCGAATATTCTTGAAGCAGTCTACTTTTGACGAGTTCGCTTGATATGACGTTCGTAACAGATACTGTAGATAGATTGGACACAAGGGGATCATATTCTGCTGGCAAGCCACTAAGCAATATTTCGGCGACTTCGGCATCCTCAATCACCTTGCCAATATTATGCAATTGATGTACTAATGTCGATATCTTCTCGATGTAGTTAAAAATCAAAATCAAAAATCATTTATTTCCATAGGATGTTGTTATATCACTTAGATCCGTCATTACATTTTTTTGGGTGAGTTCACTAACACAATGGCGGAATCTGTGGAGAAGAGCTCACCGAAGAAACTCCACAGTCGTCGCATCTTTTGCGTTTCCTTTTTTAAATAAAATATTGTCAAATAACAAAATGAATGCTAATTATATATCGAAACAGCCTGTTACTCAAACAATCTATTCCCATGGACATCTGTCCTCTAAGTAATCAGATATCCTATAGTAACCTTTTTCATACAATTTCTGTTTTATTATTATTTTAAACTTGTCTAAAGGTAAGTTTTTAATATCAGTAGGGACCTTATTGTAATAGCGTATACAATTGCCTTTAAAAGAATTACTAATTTTATGTAGTCGGCTTACATAAGCAACCAACTTGTCTTTATTTCTAGTATTAAAATTGTGTATATCACTGTACTTCTGAAAATTAGTTATATTTCTTTTTACATACACAAGATTGTCATAGATATATTGAGACAAAAATGTCAGAATATTGATTTCTTTAAACTTTTCCCTCAGTGACACTCTAGGCCCTAATCTATAAATTGCACGAACAGCCCGTTTCTGCAGAATAAATATACTATTAGCATTCGCAGCGTGACCCTACAATAAAATACCATAGGTCATTAGACTATGAAAGTAACTAAAGTAGACTAGTCTAGCGGTGTCTACGTCGGTAAGAGCTCTAATTTTTTTAACTGCGAACGCTTCTGAACTCAGTCTGTTCGACAATTTATTTATATGAGGATCCCATTGTAGTTTGGCGTCTAAAGTAATGCCCAAAAAGACAGTCGACTGCACAAGGTCCAATCTCTGTCCTTTTATAAATATGTCTGTAGTTACCGGGTTCACATTGGGTAACACGAATTTAATACATTTAGTTTTCTTTTCATTAAGTAATAAATTGTTAACAGTAAACCAGTTCACTATACTAGAGATAGCATTGTTTACCTCGTCATAATTTGATTGCTGTCTTTTAACTTTAAATATCAAAGAAGTGTCATCGGAAAACAATACTAACCCATGTTTTGCTTTAACAAGGTAAGGTAAATCATTAATATATACTAAAAACAAGAAAGGACCAAGAATTGAACCTTGCGGTACGCCCATACTTATTGAAGACCCAGGTAATCTTTTCCCATTAACATCGACCATCTGAACCCTATCTGTTAGATATGACTCCAGAAGGCCAAGGGCCTGATCTTTTACACCATAATGGCGTAACTTCCTGACAAGAGTGTCATGATGGACGCAATCAAAAGCCTTGGATAGATCGCAGAAGACACCTATTGCATCCATTGCGTCTTCCCAGGCATCAAAAATATTGTCGATTAGTTCAACACCAGCATCGGCTGTTGAACGACCCTTTGTGAAACCAAACTGAGCAATATGAATTAAATTATTGAGATAAAAATGACTTTGCAATTGATTAAGTATGAGTTTTTCAAATATTTTGCTAAGCGTTGGTAGTATCGATATGGGTCTAAAATTGGTGGGGTCTGATGTACTACCAGCTTTGAATAAAGGTATAACTTTAATTAGTTTCATCAAGTCAGGAAACACACCATTATCTATACATTGATTAAATATACAACAAAGGTGAGGTGCAATACAATCTACAATGGAACTAATCTATTTCCAGGGATTTAAACGCTTTTACAATGTCTTCATTATTTACGTGCCTAAATTTAAAATCTGTTTTACATTCCTCAAAGTTTTGTTTAAGTATAGATTCAGCAGCAGCGGGAGATGAATTTAAAGACATGGTTGTTGAAACTGGAATGTCCGTAATGAAATTTTCGAAAGCTTTTGCTACTTCTAGGTCTGTACTTAGCAATTGATTATCTATCTTAAGCTTGAAATTATTATGTGTTGCTTTGGCCTTTCCAGTCTCTCTGTTTATAATTTGCCAAGTCGTTTTCATTACATTGCTACTAGATTCAATTTTGTTTTTAATGAAATTAGATTTAGCTACGGCACAAACGCGTTTAAACATTTTTGAATAACTACGAACATAATCTAGAAAGGCCGTATTTTTGTTATATGATTTCTCTTCATAGAGTTCATATAATCTTCGTCTGCTCCTATGAATTCCAACTGTCGCCCAATCACTAAACAAAGCTTTGTTATTAACTTTTATAGTTTTTGATTTAAATACCGTATCATATTCATTTTTGACAAGGTTAAATACTGAGTTGTACAACAAATTTGGATCGTCACTGTATGGTATTTCCCATAGTTTATCTAAAATATTATTCCTGTAGTGTTCAAGCCGAGTGTCACTAACGGGCACACATGTAATATCCTCTTTTTGGTCCTTTTTTATTTTAATATTGAATATACCTATCTGACCAGAGTGATCAGAGGTTAATTTATTGATGACCGATTTGAAAATGGGCGTAATGTTAGTAAATATATTGTCAATGCAGGTAGCAGATGTTGCAGTAATTCTAGTAGGCTCCAAAAACAGATAGTTCATGTTGTGACATAAAAATAAAGATTTTAATCTAGTACAAATATTATTATCCTCTAACAGATTAACATTAAAATCACCACAAATTATAAAAAAAATGTTTTTATCGCTGATTTTAATCAACACTTCATCCATTTTCTTTTCGAATAAATCAAAGGATGAATCTGGTGGTCTGTATACGCTCATTACAATAAGTTGTTCAAGTTCAATACAGGCTATTTCCATGGTACGCTCAACAGACAGGCTCACTATGTCAACTCGTTCCTTATATTTAAAACTATTTGTTCCCTCGATAGCTCTGTCCCTGTTGCTGATACCCCAGGTGTGATGATGTGGAATGAGAACGCCGTGGTTTTCTCAATATTTGACTTTTAATTATAACTTTACAAGGTAAGGTGCGTATCCTCGTATGGTTCGAATGCGTATATTCGAGCTACGTAGCTAAACCAGATGCTATTAGTCCATTGCGTGATGACGTGATCAGCGACCAATCAACGATGCGCCTGATGACGAGATGCGAAGCTAACTACAGCATACGACGTCACAACATGCCCCCGGCCTTGGAAGGAGCAGCTTCCAACGGGAATAAAGGACATATCCTGGAGAAGGCACGTCGAATCACCCCCTTGCTCGTGCGTATGTCCGCCACCCTGGCGATACCGTCTCTCCCTGGCAGCACAGAGACGACTCGTCCGAGATGCCATCGTAGCGGGGGGGCGTTGTCCTCTTTTATGATGACCAGCGTGTCTGGCTGCAAATCCTGGCTGTTGATCTTCCACTTAGGTCTGCGCTGCATCTCCGAGATGTACTCGCTGCTCCAGCGTGTCCAGAAGTGATGACGGAGCTGTTCCACACGCTGGTACCGCGGGAGCTGGCTTGTGTTGGCATTGGCGATCTGGGAGTCAGCGTATACTGGAGCAGTCAACGGACGGCCAACCAGGAAGTGACCAGGACTTAGTGGTAGGAAATCGTTTGAATCTGAGGACATTGGAGACAATGGGCGGGAATTTAGGATCGCCTCAATTTGTGCAAGAACGGTACCAAACTCTTCGTATGTCAAATTCGCAGTGCCCATCATGCGAAGCAAATGATGTTTGCAGGATTTAACCCCAGCCTCCCACAAACCACCGAAATGTGCTGCATAGGGGGGAATAAAGCTGAATTCTATCCTATTCTCAGTTGCGTAATCTATGATGTCTGAAGAACAGTTACTTAAAAACCTTTCAAATTCATTCCTGGCGCCTACAAGGTTTTTTCCATTATCCGAAAATATTTTCGAAGGTTTCCCACGCCGCGAGATAAAACGTTTGAGTGCAAGTAGGTAGGCTTCTGAAGAAAGATCAGTGACGAGCTCCAAATGTATCGCGCGAGTACAAAAACATATGAAGAGACAGATGTAAGCCTTAATCGTTTTTGCTCCCCTCCCCTTGCGATTCAGTATTATCACTGGGCCCGCGTAGTCTACACCACAATGATAGAAAGGAAAGTTAGCAGCAACTCTCTCCTCAGGAAGATTACCCATCAATGGAGACACTGATTTTCCTCGAAGCCGTGTGCATTTCACACATTCATGCACTATCTTACGCGTCAGCTCCCTGCCTCTTATCGGCCACCAACGCTCACGCAAACTATACAACATGGCCTGAGGGCCCGCGTGCTCCAGCTGTGTATGTTCATATCTCGCTAACAACAATGTAAAATGAGCCTTGTGACTCAGTAGAATAGGGTGTTTTTTATCGTGTGAAAACCTACTAGAATTACATATGCGACCGCCTATTCGGATAATATTATTTTCGTCAATAAATAAATTAAATTGAGATAAAGAATGAATTTTACCTAGAACACCGTTAGCGCTTAATATTTTGTGTTCTGTAGGAAATGACTCTAATTGACTCAATCTAGCCAAAACCAGTTCTGACTCCAACAATTCACTCACATGTAGTGCGCCACTACGACGACCGATTTTATTGCGCGTATTGTAAACAAATCGAAGTAGGTACGCACAGGCGCGAATCATGCGATTGTATTGAGAGTATTTGTGAAAAGGATAAAGCGAGTTTTCTTTGTTTACATTAACTTTCGCGTTCTGCTTGACAACAAATGAATGAATCTTTGCAGGTTTTATCTCAGGCAAATCATCGTGCGCGATTTCCAACTGTGAATTGGTGACATTGTAATTAGGGTCACGTAGGTATTCTGGTCCCTCCCACCATAGTTCGCACGAAGTTAGCGAATCTAGCCCAGCGCCACGCGAAACTAAATCGGCTGGGTTGTCTTTCCCTCTCACGTGATTCCATGGTAGGCCCCCAGTTAGTTGTTGTACTTCAACCACACGATTTTGCACAAAAGTTTGCAGCCTGTAAGGTTCCATGCGCAGCCACCCTAGCACAATGGTTGAGTCGGACCAGAAGGCTACTGACTGAAACTCGCAATGCATAGATTCCTTAATTTTACTGTACAATTTAGCACCTAACAGAGCGCCGCATAGTTCTAAGCGTGGTATACTGACAGATTTGAGAGGCGCGACCTTGCCCTTAGCGCATAGCAACCTGACTGATACTGTCGTTGTGTTATTATTAATACCTACAGATCTGATATAAGCACATGCACCGTAAGCAGTTTGAGACGCGTCTGTAAAAATGTGGAGTTGAAGTAGCCCTGTCTCACATCCAATCACGTGTCTCGGCACGCGCAGCGAATTAAGGTGCTTAAGGTTATCTACAAAGCGAACCCATATCTTGACAACGTCTCGCGGAACTTGATCATCCCAATCTACTTTAGCGAGCCATAGTTTTTGTAGCAAAACCTTTGCTATCATGATAGTAGGACTTAACAACCCTAGTGGATCGAAAATCTGTGAGACGGAAGATAAAATCGAGCGCTTTGTGATCTTATCACTATCGCCGCTTGCTAATTCCGTATCATAATAAAGGTTGTCGCTCAAATTGTACCAATTGATACCTAACGTTTTATTGTGACTGCTTTCTGAAAGCGCAAGCGATTTAGAAAAATCTAACGGTACCTGAGCCATGTCGCAATCAAAATTGAATAACCATTTGCGTAAAGGAAAACAGCCGTCCATTAAAACCGATGACACTTTTTTACATAATGCTAACAGCTGATCCTTGTCATCGTGGCCAGTAATGTAATCGTCGACGTACATGTCCTCCATGATGGACCGCCGCACCTGTACGTCTGCGCAGTCGGCGGCGAGCTGCTTGATGCAGCGCACGCTCAAGAATGGCGCTGACGCGGTGCCGTACGTGACGGTGTTCAGCTGATACACGCCGAGCGGCTGCGTATGCTCCTCGCGCCACAGGATCAGTTGGAACTGCCGTTGGTCATGGTTTACGAGTACCTGCCTGTACATTTTTTCTACGTCGGCACAAGCAATATACTTATATAACCTAAATCGCAATAAAATTGAAAGCAGATCACCCTGTATTGGCGCACCCACAAGCTGAAGATCGTTCAACGACTTTCCAGACGTGGAGTCTACGGCATAATTAGCGCTGACCGCGGCATCTATGTGTGACTCACCTGTGCCTACATTTTCATGCAGCACGGAATTATGTTTTTGAATACATAATCTGCATGGTCCAAATCGACAATCTCCGATCGAGTGCCTGATCGCAAACAATTCTCGCACAACTTATTATCGCGTATGAAATCCCGTTTGTAATTAATCGACGCGTCAAGGAATTTTTTACATGAGTATAGTGGATGATTTGCCTTACACATGTAACACTGCCTACTTCGCGGCGTACGACGACGCTCGTCCTTATCCACAGTCACGTTACAAAGAACCTTGCTGTTATTGTGAGAAGGAATAAGTTTACTCGAGCTAGGCACCGACTTACAGTGCGTTACTGTTATCGTATCTAACATATCCGCTCGCGATTTTAGAAAACTGAGCAAATCGTCCGTCCGGCACTTGTAATTAGGGTTACATTGTGATTTTAAGGTAGTGGTTTTGTGCTGCTCCCACTCTCGCTCGGTTATTTCGTCGAGTTTGGAAACAACAATAAAGATAATCAGAGTATCCCAGTGCTCGGTGGGTTCCCCTAATGACTTTAGTGCGCGTATGTTTTTTAATATCGTGTCAATAAGTTTCCTAAGCAAAACTGGGGACTCTTTACCTAACCTTTGAATTGAAAATAAGGCCTTCACGTGATTATGAATTAGCAGGTTATTGTTATTATAGCGATTTAGAAGCAATTCAAGAGCAATGTTGTAGTTACTTGCAGAAAATTCTAGCTGGTCAATAACCAAAGCAGCACTACCTTTAAGCGATGATTTTAGATAGTGGAATCTCTGTATGTCGGATAGCTGCCTATTGTCATGAATCAGAGAAAGATATGTGTCTCTAAATTCGAGCCAGTGATCACACGAGCCGTCAAAGCTAGGAAGCGTTATGGCGGGAAGCTTTACCGAATCGACCTTTGACCCTACCGAACTGTCACCGATCTTGGCCTCTTTAGCACCCAACAAACACTCGGCCTGAGCTACAAAGCTATAGAAATTATTCTCCATCTGCTCGCGATGATTTAACTGATCTTCGATATCTCTTTCAGGCACTTTCTCTTCTATCAATGTTTGAATCGAATTATATTCTTTGAACAAGCTGTGAGCATTTTGAATGCGTAAGTTAAGATCTGCCTTAGCTACTTGTGATAAGGGAATCGTAGTATCTAACGTATTAAGGTGGTTAGAAAATTTAGTAAAACGTCCCTTAATTATGCCTCGTTTTTTAACAAGATCGCGACACATCGTTTGAGCGCCTGGTTCATTGCCCTCGACAGACGCACTTGATGGAGACCTCGACCTAGAGGGCTTATCGTCATCCCCTAATAAGACCATTTCGGTGTGTTTGATGGGTAAGAACTAGGTTTACTTACGATTGGTTTTGTGACACTCAGGAGGCACTTGCACACGGTACACTGATGGGCACTGCGCAGACAAACCTGCCGACTTCGGCTCAGCGATGCAATGATGCGGCAAATCACTGAAAATATTATAACACACGTTCTTACACAGATGAAGCGAATAGGTTGGGATAGGCGAACAAGATGGCTGACCGTACCGAAGAATAATGCGTCGATGCGATCTTTGCGTTGTTCGCTGCCAATTCAACTGCTGACGATGATCGCCGATTTCCTTGCACGAGTTCAGGAACGAAGCGACGTCTTCCAATGAGATGGATTCCGATCCTTAGCGTAGATCCTTTGTGGGTTAAACTGCATACGCGCCACATCCACAGGTCGAAGCTTCGCGGTATTCGGCTTAGAAGGTCCAGATGTTCCCTCGATAGCTCTGTCCCTGTTGCTGATACCCCAGGTGTGATGATGTGGAATGAGAACGCCGTGGTTTTCTCAATATTTGACTTTTAATTATAACTTTACAAGGTAAGGTGCGTATCCTCGTATGGTTCGAATGCGTATATTCGAGCTACGTAGCTAAACCCGATGCTATTAGTCCATTGCGTGATGACGTGATCAGCGACCAATCAACGATGCGCCTGATGACGAGATGCGAAGCTAATTACAGCATACGACGTCACAACACTATTATTTACAAGTATTAAGGAGCCACCGCGATCAGCTGTTTTTCTATTGAACGAACTAGCAACGTGGTGGTTATTAAAGTTGAACATGAACTGATAACTCTTTAAAAAAAGCTCTGTTATACATAAAATATCAATATTATTACAGTTCATGAATAACTCAATTTCCAGTTCTTTACTTAACATGCCCTGTATATTTTGATGAACCACGTTTAAAATATTCTTACTTTTACATTTTTCATTACTAGTAACTTGATTTAATGGGCAAGATGAAGGTATATTTATACAAATATTAATATTACTGCCAGAGTTACTCTCTGTTGTCCTATGGGTTAATTTAAAGAGCTTGGAACAGATTCCAAGGAGTACATGTCATTATTATTACACTGCTCAATAGAAGCAGGCGTTTCATTAGTCAAAAACTTGACTGAGTTCAAAATAAAATAAGATAGTGACTGTGCTATCTGTTTTGTATAAAACCTAGATAGGTAATACCTATCCTTAGTCAAATAAAAATATTTTCCAATACAAATATTGGTGTCTATGAAATGAAATTTTTCAGTATGACGACATGTCAATGTGTGTATAAATGTATTATAATCATGTCTTATATGATTTTCATGTTGTGACAAAGATTGGCTGAAGGGAAACGTAAACAAGATTATTCTATCTACATTTTGTAAAGAATTTAATTTGGAAAAGTATTTAGTAATTAGTTTTTTAGATACATTTTCCCTTCTACCAATTAAACTAAGTAGGGTGGTTGGTTCTAAAAACTGCGATGACAACACTTTGTTTAATATTTGTGAATATGTGGCGCCAGGCATACAGTTATTTAATATTGCCTGGCCCACGCGCTGACTAAGTTGTAAACCCATATTTTTTCCAAGTTCATCGCTGTACATTATATACCTATCCTTTGTCCGAGAGAAGGAGGCGTTATTGATAACACTATTAGTACTCAAGTCGACTGACGGCGGCGCCTGGGTCAGTATCAGCTGTTCGGCCGGCTGCTCGGCGGGACACACGGTCGGCACGGAACAGTCCGCTGGAGCTTGTTTACAATCACAGATGTGATTGTCGGTCAAAGATATGAAAGTGTCATAATTATACTTACACGTCTCCAACAAACTATTCATAGCCGACACATGTTACTTAATTTCGTATTGTGTTGACTCATATTTACGTGTAATACTTTGTAATGATGAGTTTAAAATATGCATATCTGACTGGAGTCGCCGTGTCACATTCGTACTTTTCTGTAGTTTTTTCCAAACATAATCTACAATCATCGATTTCGTTAATTAATTCGACAAGTTCCTTGCTAAAATTTACATTTTTACAAAATATTTTATTTCTATGAGCTAGTTTTTGTGTTTTTTTATATAATTATTCAGTTTAACATATTTCTTTAATTTATTTTTACTACAGCTCATAGTGGTTACTGATTGCGATCTATTAGGACTATCACACGTGAGATCAATTGTCACAGTTGAATTTTGATCTATGGGTGAGATGACAGAAGCTACAGGTGGAGTGATCAGCTCCTCAAAGAGTGACTGGCTCTGCCCCGACCTGAGGCTATCGTTTGCAGTTTGTAGTGCAGAAATTTCGTTACGTGCTCCTTCTCCAGGACAGCAATACGCCTCAGGGCATCTTCGAACGCACTGCCACTCCGGTCGAAGCCATCTACCAGGTGCTGAAGCCGATCCCTATCTCCCGTCACATCAAGGAACTTGTTGTGCAACTCTGCCATCTCACTTTTTAATTTTAAGTTCTTATTAACAATAAGCAACACCTCCTTCTCACTTTCATCCCTTTCAGTAAGCAACTGCTCATTGGTTACCACCTTACACTGTTTTAATTCATATAAAGCTAATTTTAAGTTATCTTCTAGTTGACGGGCTGCCTCACTTCTGGTTGTTGGCATTTTAAACAAAATAAAACAACAGTAAAAAGCAAGATTGAAGCACGGCTGTAGCACAGCTGATAAGCAGTCACTTAAATTGAGGTTATGATTAACGAAATGTGCAAAAAAAATAAGCTATTCAACAAAAAACAAAGTAATTCCAAATCAATTTACGTGCCTAAGTAATTAGTTATATTGAAAATATCGTTAATTATAGCCCAGTAGCAAATTATTTCAAATAAAATACTCAACCGTCAACGTTACGTTTTTTAAATACACAAAATAGGATAACTATTAGAATTTTATACACTTATGCACCAGTTAACACAAAATACACTTAATTAATACGTATAACAAATGCGAACTTGGAAAATTGTATTAAAGTATTTTTAAATCAATAAAATGTATCTAATCTTTTGTTTACAACCTATTCGCCAGTGTTGCCAGCGCAATCCAAGTTGGACATGCAATTGAAATCTGTGTATTGAATTTTGTGCAATCGTCGCAGAAGCAAAACTCGGCGATACAATCCTTTATCTTCAAAAATATCAGAAAGGCTTTTCCAAGCGTCAGCGGCGGTTTTAGCGTTACGCACGTATTGAAATAAGCTAGTGTTAATAGAAAGGCAAATGCGCGCCAGAGCACGTTGATCACGCACGTGGTCTTTGTCACGCCCTTCGACCGCATTCCACAGGTTTTCCAATATCATTAGATTTTTCATAGAAAACTTCCACGTGTGAAAGTTGGCGGCTCCTTCTAACGTCTCAATGTTGTTCACACTCACATGAGGCGCAGACGCAGTCGCGGGGGCTCCTGCCACGTGTTCCGTACGGGGGGCCTCACCCGACATCGGCGACGATGATGACGACCTCGGAGTGGACATTGTGATGTCTTGTGGAAATAAACTTCAGTAGCCCGATTCTCAGATGTATTCCACACAGTATATAATCAAATCGCGAGGCACAACTGCACTGAGGACATAACCTATAAGATTAGTCGGTTTCGAGTGACAGGCAGTGGAATTGTGTGCCACGACCATACCAAAACACAGTTAAACTTTGTACGCACAGTTTATTCATCAGAATAAATGTCTACAACAGTAAATGTCACTTGGTTAATTAAATACTTATAAAATACACGAAAATAGGGACAAAATATAATCGACATTACGAGAGGCTTACAGGAAGTAAGATTGGCCATAGACGACACACATCATAGTTTTAAAAAAAATATATTTAAGGCATAGATAGACACGTCGCGGTGCCGCCACCACCACCCACGGACCGACCCCAAACGGAGAGGAGGAAGGAGAAGAAGGAGAAGAACACGCCCGTCTCCGGAGTTGACCCTACGCAGCACCTGTGGTGTTGATCGACTGCTCGCCGGCACTTCACTGGGCCTCCTCGGATTTATTCGAGGTCTCACCCGGTGGAGGAAGACCGCGTTAAGTCGGCACCACAGAGCCTGCATAACTCCGGAGAAGTAAGAGGAAGACCCCGTTTTTTTAAAAAACGAGATGAAGAGAAGCCGCAAGCCGGAGGACCCTCCCCCCCGCCCCCTGACGAGCCGGATCCGCCTGATGTGCGGATCCAAATCGACCGACGACGGCGCCGGGTCATCCAGGTCGTTAAGCGCGACATCTTCACCGGCGAGACCTTCGACCTCGCCGGCAACCTGCTGCAGAGGCGACAACCCGGCGCTGCCTCCAGCCTTATCCTGGGTACCCCGACCCACGAGGGGGGTATGGAAGAGTTCTTCCGCCTATATTAAATTCATTAAGACGTAAAAATATTGTATTATGTGGAGATTGGAACATAGATGTGATGACAGAGAGCAGGTTTTCAAAGGAACTGTTAAGTATATTGAGCAATCATAGCATGATTAACCGCATTGACGTGCCCACTAGGAGGAAGTCGTGTATAGATCTTATTGTCACTAACGCTACAATCGAAGTCGAAGCTAAAGTTCATTGCCTGGCCTTGTCGGACCACGAAACGGGCCAGAGTATAAGTTTCCAAAAGGAGTATAGCAACAATGTTCCAAAACTTCCTGCCTTCTGGTTTGAGTATAGGAGAGACGTTTCGGATGACAATCTAAGAAAGTTTACTGTGGTCATGTCATGCCTCTCATTTGATGAAGTAATTTCAGAAACTAGTGTAGAGCGAGCGTTCAACTTATTCCACGATGTAATAGTATTGTTCTTTGAAATGTGTTTTCCGATTGAAAAAAAAAAAACTATTAACAAACCAATAAAGAATAGATGGCTCTCAAAAGGAATAAAACGCTGTTGCATTACTAAGAGAAGTCTGTACATGAAATATATTATGTCACATTCATCAACTAAAAAAGACTATAAAATTACATATAAAAATTATGCCACAATATTAAAAAAATGTATCCATAACTGTCAAAAAATTCAAAATACAAACTATATAAAAAACTCGAAAAATACATGTAAAGCTTCCTGGGATATAATTAAAAATAATATTGCTAAAATTGAAGACAAAAAAGGTATTACTAGTATAAAAATAAAGGACACACTTCATACAAATGCAAGTGATATAAGTGAGCTGTTTAATAACTTCTTTATAGACTTAACAAACACATCAGACAGTAAAGATAAACATAATCAAGTACTGACTCCGTTAATAAGCCATAGAGCTGAATCAATATACCTGTCGCCAGTTGACGAAAAAGACATATTTAATATAATAATGACATTGAAAAATACCGCCTCCACTGGCTATGATAAAATAAACACGAAAATCCTAAAACTCTGTGCTCGGTACATTGCAAAACCTTTGACACATATAATAAACCTATCATTTACAGAAGGAAAATTCCCGTCACGTCTTAAGCAATCAGTTGTTAAACCTCTCTATAAAAAGGGCGAAAGGAACGATATGAACAATTATAGGCCTGTGACCCTAATACCCGTTCTTTCCAAAATAATAGAAAAAGCTATGTACAACAAAATATACAGTTTTGTCACACAGTTTAAAATACTTAAGGAGCAGCAGTTTGGTTTCAGAAAAAATCGTTCAACAACATTAGCTTGCTTTTCTCTTATTAATAACATTATACAAAGCTTAGATTCTAAAATGGCCGTTGCATCTATCTTCTTAGATATGAGTAAAGCCTTTGATTTCGTGTCACATCCAACTCTACTTGAAAAACTGTACAGGTATGGGATTAGAGGAAACTGTTGGGAATGGATAAATAGCTATTTAAGTCACCGGACTCAGTGTGTAGAAATAGAAATGATAAATAATAAACATAAAAAGTCATTTCACTCAAAATATCGCTCTAATGATTTTGGAGTACCGCAAGGCAGTGTACTGGGCCCCCTTTTATTCCTGCTGTATATTAATGATTTACCTGACATGACTAAGAATGAGTGCGTACTGTTTGCAGATGACACAACTTTAATAGTTAAATGTAAAAATAGAAATGAATTGCAAACAGAGATAGGTGAAACATTAGAAAGCGTTAGTAAATGGTTAGAATGTAATAATTTAAAAGTAAATATAGAGAAAACACAATTAATTCAATTTCAGACTCATGATAATGCTAATCACAATCAACTAATAATTAATCATAATAATACAATTCTAGCCGAATCTGACTCTACAATATTTTTAGGTGTGACAATAGATAAGTTTTGCAACTGGAAAGCTCATGTTGACAAAGTATGTCTTAAGTTAAACAGATTCGTGTACGCACTGAGGCGGATGAGAGACGTAGCCACACGAGAGGCTACTCTGTCAGCATACCACGGGTACGTTGCACCGGTACTTCGTTATGGTCTGATATTGTGGGGCAACTCGGTAGACGTTAAGCGGGCATTTATAACACAAAAGAAATGTATAAGGGCTTTGTGTGGCGCTGGATATATTGATAGTTGTAAGCCTCTGTTCAAAAAATTGGGCATACTGCCATTACCTTGTATGTACATATTTGAAGTCTGTATTTTCGTCAAAAAGTATCCAGACCTATTTAGGAAAAACTGTGAGGTATTCAATTGTAGAGGCCGAAGTAAAAACAAACTTTATTTACCACCACAAAGGCTCAAACTGTTTTCCAATAGCCCACTATGCATGTCAATTAAAATATTTAATACTATTCCGGAAGAGCTAAAAGACCTCAAAATTAATCTATTCAAAATCAAGTTATTTAATTTCTTATTGGAAAATATGTTTTATAATGTTAGTGACTTTTTAAAAAAATAATGTTTATAAATGTGTTCTTGCATTTATTTATTGTAATTATTATTGTTATTGATAATGTTATGATTGCTGTGATTAATTTAATTGAACCAATTTTGACATTCTATTTCCATTACTTGTATTATAATATTTGCACACCATTCTAAATGGTTAATATGCTAGGACATTAGCTATTTAAGAACTCCTTGTACGCATATTATAAGCAAATAAATGATTTATGATTATGATTATGATTATGAAAAATCTCGTCTGGACACAATGCCTAAAGACCTAAGGCTTGTGTACTGGAACCCGGACGGGATCACCAACAAGACGACAGATCTGAGGCTACTCGTGCAGGAGCATGATGTGCATGTCGTGCTTCTGTGCACGACATGCACATAGCTGCACCCCAGCCGAGAACTCCGACTGCCCAACTTCTTCGTGTACCGCCGCGACGAGTTATCTCCGAGGGACGTGCCGTACAGAGGCACGGCGGTTCTCGTGAGACGGGACCTCATCCACGAAGAGTTGGAGCTGCCCGCCTTCAAGACGACGCGGTCCATAGGCGTCCGTCTGAAGACGGCCGACACGGAGCTCAGTCTTCGCAGCCTACAAGCCTCCCGGCGACGTCCACCATTTCTACCCGGAAGACATCCGAGCGATGATGGAAGGAGCGACCCCCACACTGGTCGCAGGCGATCTCAACGCCAAGCACCACCAGTGGGGGTCCCACAGCATCAACTCCGCCGGAAGGGCCCTACAGGAAGATGCTGAGAACTCCAACTACGAAGTACTCAGCCCGGGGGCCCCGACACACTACCCGACGAACCCCATGCATCGCCCGGATGTACTAGACGTCGCCCTGGTCAAGAACGTACAGTTCCCCATCGCCATCGGGGAGCTGTACGACATCGACACCCCCCACCTGCCTATCTTGCTGGTCCTCGGGGTGGAGGCCGATCTCACGTCGGCACCGCGTCCAAGAACGAAGACGGACTGGCACAAATACCAGCTGGAGTTGAACACAACGCAGCTCCCCGGCGGTGTTTCTACCAAGGAAGAGGTAGAAGCCGCGGCAGTGGCCATCACCACAGCCATCACCACCGCTCAAGCCGCAGCCACCACCACCAAGCCACCGCCGGTCTTGCGGAAGGAGAGGCTCCCTCCACACCTCCGCAAGAAGTTGGACCTCAAGCGCCGTCTTCGTCGAACCTGGCACCACACGCGCTGCCCCGTGATCAAGGCGGAGATCAACCGGCTCGGAGAAGAACTGCGCGCGGGCATCATCGAGCTGAGGGGACAGTCCTGGGAACGCACCATTGACCAGGCCTCCCAAGATGACACCGCCCTTCACCGCCTGAACCGCAGCCTGACGTCAACTCCCGAGCCGGTCTGCCCCATGTTTGATCACACGGGCAGGCGCCGCTACGCCGCACGAGATCGAGCCGCCATCCTGGCAGACCACTTCGCTGGGCAGTTCCAGCCCAACCCCATCGCCAACTACGAGCACAACGCCGCTGTTGTGGAGCGCGTAGAGCGCTTCCTGGCGGTCCCCGCGCCTCCCCTCGCCGGCGACTACTTCATGTCGCCCCGCGAAGTCCGGAAGGTGGCCCTGAAGCTGAACCAGCGGAAGGCCCCGGGCCCGGACGGAGTCGTCGCGGGGGCCCTAGTACAGCTGCCAAGGAAAGCCGTCGTCTCGCTGAAGCGGCTGTTCAACGGCATCCTGCGCACCGGTCACTTCCCCGCCCTCTGGAAGGAGGGCAAGGTGATCGTCATCCCCAAGCCAGGGAAGGACAGAAGACACCCGGGAGGCTACCGCCCGATCACCCTGCTGCCTCATATCGCCAAGCTGTTTGAGCGCCTGCTGTTACGGAGAATCCTGCCCCACATCCAGCTGAGGGCAGAGCAACATGGCTTCCGTGGCAGCCACAGCACGACGCTCCAGTTGGCGAGAGTCCTACACTACCTGGCGTCGGAGCTGAACCGATACACCGTCGGGGTCTTTCTGGACATCGAGAAGGCCTTTGACCGAGTGTGGCACGAGGGGCTCCTCTTCAAGCTCCTGGACGCAGGTGTGCCCCCAATGATTGGGCAGATCGTGGCCTCCTTCCTGGAAGACCGGCGGTTCTTCGTCTCGGTCGAGAATGCACACTCCCAGACGAAGGCCATCAGCGCAGGAGTCCCGCAAGGCAGCTGCCTTTCGCCGGTGCTCTACGCGCTTTACACCAACGACATCCCCACACTCGAGGGCCATCTCGAGGAGGGGGTGGAAGACGTTGTGCTCGCCCTCTCCGCAGACGACAGCGCCTACTTCGCGTCGTCGCGCAAAATTGAGCTCGCCTGCAGGAAGATGCAGCGACTCCTAGACCTGCTGCCGCCCTGGCTGGACAAGCGGCGGACCGCGGTGAACGTCGGGAAGACAACAGCCCTGTTGACCACCCGCTCCCGCCGTCCGACCCCGCTACAGCTGAGGGGCCGGGACATCGAGTGGCAATCGACGGTAAAATACCTCGGTTGCAACATCGACTGCTCGCTGCGCATGGTCCCGATGGTGCAACACTGCATCAACCGGGCCAAAGCCGCGCGGGCAATGCTCCGGCCTGTCCTGTCGTCCAGCCTGCCTCTGAGAGCCAAGCTGCGGGTGTACAAGGCCTATGTGCCCTCGCGGCTCACCTACGCGGCTCCAGCATGGTACGCCCTGCTGTCGAAGACCCAGAAGGTACGGCTGCAGCGGTTCCAGAACATCTCCCTGCGGGTGATCACAGGAGCCGGGCGGTACGTGCGCAACACCACCATCATGAGGGATACCCGGATGCCCACCGTGGAGAAATTCGTCGCGCGGCTGGCACGGCGCATGTACGACTGCGCCGACAACAGCCGCCACGCACATCTCCACGACATTGCTCCGCATCACGCACGTCCACCTGAAGGCAGACCACTCCCAAGAGAGTTGCTGCTCATCCCACTGTCGCCAGTGTAAGCCCGCAGAAGAGGGCGAAAGCACGGTACAGTGAAGAAGAAGAAGCTTCCGCACCGTTGTCGCCAGTGTATGCCAATAGACGGCGAAAGCACAGCACAACGAAGACCACGCGAGGCCCCTGGCAAGTAGGGGCCACCCAAGACCGGGGGGGACGTTACCCCCCGAGTTGACGCCGCGGGCATGAGGCAACCATAAGTCCTCGACCCCGCACCCGCCCGGCTCACCCCCGCAATGCCATTACGTGCGCCGCCGCCGCCAGCCAGACTGCCCGACGCCAGTCTAGTCGCCTGCGCAACCTTATCGCAGTTTGACGTGCGCACGCTACAAATTCCCCTCGCCGCGCGGGTACTTTAATCTTTGAGTCCGTGTCCGTCTGATGCGCTCATACAAGATGTACTCTAATCGTGAATATTACGAGATGGTGCGTGTGTACATCCAAAGTGGAGAAAACCTGTACGAAGCCAGAAGATTGTACGAGACGCAGAGCATCCCTCGGCTCCAAGCACAAGGACTACCTAACGCCACTGTCCCCCACCGTCAAACCATCTTAGCGGCAAACCAACGGCTTCTGGATTATGGCCAGTTCACAGTGCCAAGCCATGCTTATGGTGGAGGCGCGCCGCGTTTGGCTGTGAAGGTAGAAGACGCTATCTTGGAGTACTTCCCTCGAAACAGTACGCGAGACGCAGCTAATCGTTTCGGAATCAGCCAGTATTCTGTGTGGAAGTTGCTGAACTCTACTGGACAGCATCCATACCACTTTCAAAAAGTGCAGCAATTAAATGAAGATGATGCGCCACGTCGTCGCAATTTTTGCGGATGGCTGGTACAAAATCAGAACAAGCACATCCTATGGACAGACGAGGCGATGTTCACTCGTGTAGGGCTCTACAACCAGCACAATCAACATTGGTGGTCATACAGTAACCCAAAATGTATACGAGAACATCATCACCAAGTGCGCTTCAGTGTGAATGTGTGGGCCGGCATCGTGGAAGATAAAGTCATTGGGCCGTACTTCATCGAAGGCCGCCTGACCGGGGGCACGTATCTAGATATGCTGCGAGGCGTAATAGCAAACTTCTTAGAGGACGCGCCGCTCGCATATCTACAAGATTTTTTCTTCCAACAAGACGGAGCACCACCTCATTTCGCGCGACCTGTTCAAAACTACCTGGACGATGAGTACAGTGGTCGGTGGATAGGACGCGGAGGGCCTGTGCCTTGGCCTGCCAGATCACCGGACCTCACACCCTGTGATTTCTTTTTGTGGGGCGAAATAAAACGGCGTGTCTACTGGGACGAGGTTCAGAACCGGCAAGAACTTAAAGACCGCATCACAAGTGCATTTGACGCTGTAAAAAGTGATGTGGTAGTCTTAAGAAAAGTGCGTCGTAATGCAGTGAAACGTGCAAGACTGTGTTTAGAAAGGAACGGATTGCATTTTGAACAGTTGTTGAAGTACAGCTAAGTTTGAGGTACGTATTCAATATCATTGTTTTTAATAATTTCTTCAGTTCGCAGCACATCAAGTTGATCCTAAACTACAAACTACGTACAGTATTTACCTAAACTCGTGCTCATCTCATGAAAATAAGTATACCTACACCAGAACTCAGTAGCTAGGGTAGGTAGGTAGGTACCTAACTAAATAATAATTGCGGCCCACCGGTGGTTAGTAGCTTCTTGACTGATCCACCCTAACTTACTGACCCCCACTCAAAAAACTAGTTAAACTGACCTATCTAATGGTGAACGCACACTTAACGGCATAGTCCGCACCGAAATACCGCACCGCATACGAAACCTCGCTCACCCATCCGCGTCGGAATCCGGAGAAATCCTGATGACGTCATCAGATTTGGCGCGGAGTATGCGGACGAAGCATTCTGCCTTCTCTTTTGTGCGACATAGCAACACACGAGTCGCAGGGAAGATTCCTTAGACAAGGCCTATCCGCTCCGTGCGGATGATGCGTGCCAATGCCGATAAGTGTACGTTCACCTCAAGAGCGGTCGTTTGCGGGTCGAAAATCCATTTGTTTTGTTTGAAATGTTGACTAGGTAGGTAGGTAGGTAGGTAGTTAGGTAGGTAGGTAGTTAGGTAGTTAGGTAGATAGGTTGTAAGGTAGCTAGTAGTTTGAAGGTTTGTTACAAGTAAATCAACGTATTCTTTAGTAGCTAGGCAGGAATCATTTTAACTAAAAATTTCCGGGCCGCCGCTGCGATCGTCTCGCCATTACCTACGTAATGCCGAGACGATCGCAGCGGCGGCGGCGGCGGCGGCGCTACACAAAGTGAAAGCGCGGCGCTACACAAAGCGAAACCGCGGTGCGATGTTATCAACACTGGGCGGGCGGTAAATATGGCAACAACACTATTCGGGACTAGTAGGAATACTTTGACGGTTGATTACTTAATATTTTACTATGAAAGCAGACGAAAGTAACAAAACATGCATTTTGTACTTTTATCAAGGAGTACGCTCTTTTGATATAGCTAGAGGTTTTACAGTCACCCTGTATAAATGTCAAACATTACATGAGAAATAAGATAAACAAGTTACATAAAGTAACATATCAATCTCTAGCTTGGTAGAGTTACAGTGTCTCGCGTATACTCATACTATTAATGAAGTCAGAGTGCTTTTGCCGACATAATGGCTTTGTCAATACATCTGCAATCATCTTTTCAGTACAGAGATAATTAACTGAAATAGAATTATTATTAACAAGTTCTTTTACAAAATGATATCTTATATCTATGTGCTTTGTTCTCTTATGACATAATTCTTTACATTGTAAATGTCTTTGTGCACTCTGGTTGTCATTATAAACTGTACATGGAATATCCTTAGTCAAAATTTCTGAAAGCAAATTTTTGATAAAACATATATCTTTACATACGTCACTTATTGCTAGATATTCCGCTTCTGTACTAGACAATGCTACACATCGTTGTTTACGAGATTCCCAGTTTATGGTGTTACTAACTAGCTTTATGACAAACCCCGTGTATGATTTTCGGTCTGTTTTGTCATTGCCCCAGTCAGCATCGGTATATGCCTCTTTATAATTAACATAACATAACACTCTTTATAATTTTATACCGTACAATGAATTACTGTTTATATTAATAAACAGTAATTAATTGTACCGGCTAAGTACCTAAGAATTATTTTAGCTGCAATCCAATGAGACATGTTGAAGCTGTTATTGAACTGGCTTAATTGGCTACATGCATAAGAAATATCCGGTCTAGTACATATAGACAAATACATAAGACTACCCATAAGTTGTCTGTAGTCACAATTTTCATCTAGAATAAGAGAATAAGGTTCTTTACAATAAGATAAATTAAAATTTATAGCCATAGGTGTGCTTGCAGATTTACAGTTTTCCATATTAAATAGTTTTAACAATTTTCTTATATACTCTGTCTGATCTAAACACAAAATGTTTTTAGATTTATCTCTAGTCACTCTCATACCAAGAAAATTCTTTAATGGACCTAAATTCTTAATATTGAATTCCTTATTTAAAACATTCAATAATTCATTCTTAATGATGCTATTTTTAGAATAAAATACATAAAAATCGTCTACATACAGTGAGATGATTACATAATCATTTTGAACTCTTTTAGTATATATGTCACCGGAAAATAATACGATCCGCAAGTTTATAAATTTCCTAATATTTTTTCCGCAAGTTTATAAATATACTAACCTAACCTAACCTAACCTAACATAACCTTTTTTTTTTTTTTTGATGCCCGGGGGAAAATCCCTGACGGATACCGCCGAGGCGCGGGGGCGCCAGGGCGGTTATGTGGGGCTTGCACCCACTAAAAACCCCCGGGGTGGCCGTCATGGTGCATGGTGAGGGCAGCTCCGGGACCGCTGGTGACACGCGCCGGAACTGTCCCCAGCACCCAGGGAGGAAGCATCTCAACTTCCTCCCACTTCACGACGGGAACGGCCACAACCAATCCCGTCGTAAACTCCTCGCGGCGCACTGTTGCGATCAAGGGCCCCCGCCCCGACCGCTTGCGACCGCCAGCGACCGCCCTGGGAGAGCTTCAGGTGCCCTCCCAGTCGTCGTCTTGGAGTCATAGGCGTTCAGAGTTGGAAGTCTGAACGCCCATAACTCCGGTTCCCTTTTAGGGGCCTCTTACGCCAAGCAGGGATTACTGTAGATGTATTCTTTCTCCCGACCTACAGGGATTTCTCCCGAGCTACAGGGAGAATACAGGGAGAAACATAACCTAACCTAACCTAGCCTAATATAATCTAGAAGGAAGTTTATAAATTTCCTAGGAAATTTATAAACTTGCGGATCGTATTATTTTCCGGTGACATATACACATGGTTCACAACGATTGTTTGAAACCATTGTCAACTAGAACAGAATTTACTTTTTCATTCCACATTTTACTCGCCTGTTTCAAACCATTATACTTTTCTGCAATAGACAAACTTTATTTACATCATTATTTGAAAAACCTTCTGGTTGTTCCATGTGTATGATCTCATTTAAGTTTCCGTTAAAAAATGCAGTTTCTACATCAATATGATCAATTTCTAAGTCCATATCATTAGCCAAAGAAAATAAGATTCGCATTGACGAATGGCGAACTACAACTAATCTATTCCCTGTTTTTGGGTGAAACCCTTTGCTATAAAAATTTAAAGCACGACTAGTTAGTCGTGCTTTAAATTTATCGAATTTCCCATCAGCATCATGCTTAACTTTGAAAACCCATTTACATTTTATAACATTTTTATTAGCAGGTCTATCTACTAACCTCCAAACTTTATTCTGGATTAAGGAAGCATGCTCACTCTGCATGGCGGCGAGCCATTCCTCACGCAACTCTGAGGCCATTGCTTCATCGTACGACGCCGGTACCTCAATCAAGGCATGCTGTGTTAGCATAGAATAATCATAATCTCCATACCTTTTTGGAGCTCTTACAGTACGAGCAGGACGTCCTGACGGTCTCATGGTGACAGCTTCCCTATCAGAAGGTATTTCACTCGAAACCTGGCCAGATGACACCGTCTCGCTGCAGTTAACGGCGGCAGATTCGTCAGCAGACTGTGAGCCATTCTCACTTCCAGTACAATATTCCTCATCTTCATTTAGATCTCGGATTTCTCCTTCATCAAATATCCGAAGGTCTTCCTGCTGTGATCGTCGGTGAATGTCACAAGATATCTCGCCCCTCCCCAGCTGGGCTCCTGCATTGGTCCACAGACGTCGGAGTGGATCAGCTGCAGTGGTTCATCAGCGCGCTTTCCTTGTCTCACGGGATAAGATGCGGCCGACATCTTCCCCTCAAGACATGGAGCGCAGTCTTTCAATTCTCCATCCTGAAATGATATACCACATGCACCATTCCGCAAACACTTCATACCTTTTATGTTCAGATGACCTAGATGTCTATGCCATAGCTCTGCAGCTGCTACTGTGGCTCTCGATGATTCCTGGCTAGCTTCCAGAAAGAAGGAAAGCTTCTTTGGCGATGGCTTGTTAGTATTTTCACACACACGCACATTCAGTTTGTACAATCCATTCACACATGCAGCACATGCAATTGGGTTGCAATTGGTTTGACCCTTATAAAATATAGAACAGCCCCTCTGGTCAAAAATAACTGAATAACCACTTTCAGTCAATTTTGAAACTGAAATCAAATTACATGATAGCCGCGGTACATACAATACATTGGATAAAGATAATGGACTTACCTGAAAGGATATTGACCCTATTTCTTTACATTGTAATTTGTCGTTATTGGCTACAGTAACAATTGAATTAAATTTCTTCACATTTCCCAGTAGGCTTCCATCGTTAACCATTTGGCTGGTGGCTCCGCTATCAATGTAAAAATCTTGTGTATTTGATTGAGTCAAGAATGCAGACAACATATTTGTCTTTTCAATACTAGTTGCCGCTGCCGTTTTAGAATTCTTTTTGAATCGTTTCAACTTGAAGCATCTTGCTTTTGTATGTCCTTGTTTATGACAGTAGTCACTATCAATGTAAAAATCTTGTGTATTTGATTGAGTCAAGAATGCAGACAACATATTTGTCTTTTCAATACTAGTTGCCGCTGCCGTTTTAGAATTCTTTTTGAATCGTTTCAACTTGAAGCATCTTGTTTTTGTATGTCCTTGTTTATGACAGTAGTCACACACTAAAGAATTAGTCTTGGTTATATAGGCTGTACTACTAACAACTATAGATTTTCTCGAATATTCTTGAAGCAGTCGACTTTTGACGAGTTCGCTTGATATGACGTTCGTAACAGATACTGTAGATAGATTGGACACAAGGGGATCATATTCTGCTGGCAAGCCACTAAGCAATATTTCGGCGACTTCGGCATCCTCAATCACCTTGCCAATATTATGCAATTGATGTACTAATGTCGATATCTTCTCGATGTAGTTAAAAATCAAAATCAAAATCAAAAATCATTTATTTCCATAGGATGTTGTTATATCACTTAGATCCGTCATTACATTTTTTTGGGTGAGTTCACTAACACAATGGCGGAATCTGTGGAGAAGAGCTCACCGAAGAAACTCCACAGTCGTCGCATCTTTTGCGTTTCCTTTTTTAAATAAAATATTGTCAAATTACAAAATGAATGCTAATTATATATCGAAACAGCCTGTTACTCAAACAATCTATTCCCATGGACATCTGTCCTCTAAGTAATCAGATATCCTATAGTAACCTTTTTTATACAATTTCTGTTTTATTATTATTTTAAACTTGTCTAAAGGTAAGTTTTTAATATCAGTAGGGACCTTATTGTAATAGCGTATACAATTGCCTTTAAAAGAATTACTAATTTTATGTAGTCGGCTTACATAAGCAACCAACTTGTCTTTATTTCTAGTATTAAAATTGTGTATATCACTGTACTTCTGAAAATTAGTTATATTTCTTTTTACATACACAAGATTGTCATAGATATATTGAGACACAAATGTCAGAATATTGATTTCTTTAAACTTTTCCCTCAGTGACACTCTAGGCCCTAATCTATAAATTGCACGAACAGCCCGTTTCTGCAGAATAAATATACTATTAGCATTCGCAGCGTGACCCCACAATAAAATACCATAGGTCATTAGACTATGAAAGTAACTAAAGTAGACTAGTCTAGCGGTGTCTACGTCGGTAAGAGCTCTAATTTTTTTAACTGCGAACGCTTCTGAACTCAGTCTGTTCGACAATTTATTTATATGAGGATCCCATTGTAGTTTGGCGTCTAAAGTAATGCCCAAAAAGACAGTCGACTGCACAAGGTCCAATCTCTGTCCTTTTATAAATATGTCTGTAGTTACCGGGTTCACATTGGGTAACACGAATTTAATACATTTAGTTGTCTTTTCATTAAGTAATAAATTGTTAACAGTAAACCAGTTCACTATACTAGAGATAGCATTGTTTACCTCGTCATAATTTGATTGCTGTCTTTTAACTTTAAATATCAAATAAGTGTCATCGGCAAACAATACTAACCCATGTTTTGCTTTAACAAGGTAAGGTAAATCATTAATATATACTAAAAACAAGAAAGGACCAAGAATTGAACCTTGCGGTACGCCCATACTTATTGAAGACCAAGGTGATCTTTTCCCATTAACATCGACCATCTGAACCCTATCTGTTAGATATGACTCCAGAAGGCCAAGGGCCTGATCTTTTACACCATAATGGCGTAACTTCCTGACAAGAGTGTCATGATGGACGCAATCAAAAGCCTTGGATAGATCGCAGAAGACACCTATTGCATCCATTGCGTCTTCCCAGGCATCAAAAATATTGACGATTAGTTCAACACCAGCATCGGCTGTTGAACGACCCTTTGTGAAACCAAACTGAGCAATATGAATTAAATTATTGAGATAAAAATGACTTTGCAATTGATTAAGTATGAGTTTTTCAAATATTTTGCTAAGCGTTGGTAGTATCGATATGGGTCTAAAATTGGTGGGGTCTGATGTACTACCAGCTTTGAATAAAGGTATAACTTTAATTAGTTTCATCAAGTCAGGAAACACACCATTATCTATACATTGATTAAATATACAACAAAGGTGCGGTGCAATACAATCTACAATGGAACTAATCTATTTCCAGGGATTTAAACGCTTTTACAATGTCTTCATTATTTACGTGCCTAAATTTAAAATCTGTTTTACATTCCTCAAAGTTTTGTTTAAGTATAGATTCAGCAGCAGCGGGAGATGAATTTAAAGACTTGGTTGTTGAAACTGGAATGTCCGTAATGAAATTTTCGAAAGCTTTTGCTACTTCTAGGTCTGTACTTAGCAATTGATTATCTATCTTAAGCTTGAAATTATTATGTGTAGCTTTGGCCTTTCCAGTCTCTCTGTTTATAATTTGCCAAGTCGTTTTCATTACATTGCTACTAGATTCAATTTTGTTTTTAATGAAATTAGATTTAGCTACGGCACAAAAGCGTTTAAACATTTTTGAATAACTACGAACATAATCTAGAAAGGCCGTATTTTTGTTATATGATTTCTCTTCATAGAGTTCATATAATCTTCGTCTGCTCCTATGAATTCCAACTGTCGCCCAATCACTAAACAAAGCTTTGTTATTAACTTTTATAGTTTTTGATTTAAATACCGTATCATATTCATTTTTGACAAGGTTAAATACTGAGTTGTACAACAAATTTGGATCGTCACTGTATGGTATTTCCCATAGTTTATCTAAAATATTATTCCTGTAGTGTTCAAGCCGAGTGTCACTAACGGGCACACATGTAATATCCTCTTTTTGGTCCTTTTTTATTTTAATATTGAATATACCTATCTGACCAGAGTGATCAGAGGTTAATTTATTGATGACCGATTTGAAAATGGGCGTAATGTTAGTAAATATATTGTCAATGCAGGTAGCAGATGTTGCAGTAATTCTAGTAGGCTCCAAAAACAGATAGTTCATGTTGTGACATAAAAATAAAGATTTTAATCTAGTACAAATATTATTATCCTCTAACAGATTAACATTAAAATCACCACAAATTATAAAAAAAAAAAAATATCGCTGATTTTAATCAACACTTCATCCATTTTCTTTTCGAATAAATCAAAGGATGAATCTGGTGGTCTGTATACGCTCATTACAATAAGTTGTTCAAGTTCAATACAGGCTATTTCCATGGTACGCTCAACAGACAGGCTCACTATGTCAACTCGTTCCTTATATTTAAAACTATTTGTTCCCTCGATAGCTCTGTCCCTGTTGCTGATACCCCAGGTGTGATGATGTGGAATGAGAACGCCGTGGTTTTCTCAATATTTGACTTTTAATTATAACTTTACAAGGTAAGGTGCGTATCCTCGTATGGTTCGAATGCGTATATTCGAGCTACGTAGCTAAACCAGATGCTATTAGTCCATTGCGTGATGACGTGATCAGCGACCATTCAACGATGCGCCTGATGACGAGATGCGAAGCTAATTACAGCATACGACGTCACAACATGCCCCCGGCCTTGGAAGGAGCAGCTTCCAACGGGAATAAAGGACATATCCTGGAGAAGGCACGTCGAATCACCCCCTTGCTCGTGCGTATGTCCGCCACCCTGGCGATACCGTCTCTCCCTGGCAGCACAGAGACGACTCGTCCGAGATGCCATCGTAGCGGGGGGGCGTTGTCCTCTTTTATGATGACCAGCGTGTCTGGCTGCAAATCCTGGCTGTTGATCTTCCACTTAGGTCTGCGCTGCATCTCCGAGATGTACTCGCTGCTCCAGCGTGTCCAGAAGTGATGACGGAGCTGTTCCACACGCTGGTACCGCGGGAGCTGGCTTGTGTTGGCATTGGCGATCTGGGAGTCAGCGTATACTGGAGCAGTCAACGGACGGCCAACCAGGAAGTGACCAGGACTTAGTGGTAGGAAATCGTTTGAATCTGAGGACATTGGAGACAATGGGCGGGAATTTAGGATCGCCTCAATTTGTGCAAGAACGGTACCAAACTCTTCGTATGTCAAATTCGCAGTGCCCATCATGCGAAGCAAATGATGTTTGCAGGATTTAATCCCAGCCTCCCACAAACCACCGAAATGTGCTGCATAGGGGGGAATAAAGCTGAATTCTATCCTATTCTCAGTTGCGTAATCTATGATGTCTGAAGAACAGTTACTTAAAAACCTTTCAAATTCATTCCTGGCGCCTACAAGGTTTTTTCCATTATCCGAAAATATTTTCGAAGGTTTCCCACGCCGCCGCGAGATAAAACGTTTGAGTGCAAGTAGGTAGGCTTCTGAAGAAAGATCAGTGACGAGCTCCAAATGTATCGCGCGAGTACAAAAACATATGAAGAGACAGATGTAAGCCTTAATCGTTTTTGCTCCCCTCCCCTTGCGATTCAGTATTATCACTGGGCCCGCGTAGTCTACACCACAATGATAGAAAGGAAAGTTAGCAGCAACTCTCTCCTCAGGAAGATTACCCATCAATGGAGACACTGATTTTCCTCGAAGCCGTGTGCATTTCACACATTCATGCACTATCTTACGCGTCAGCTCCCTGCCTCTTATCGGCCACCAACGCTCACGCAAACTATACAACATGGCCTGAGGGCCCGCGTGCTCCAGCTGTGTATGTTCATATCTCGCTAACAACAATGTAAAATGAGCCTTGTGACTCAGTAGAATAGGGTGTTTTTTATCGTGTGAAAACCTACTAGAATTACATACGCGACCGCCTATTCGGATAATATTATTTTCGTCAATAAATAAATTAAATTGAGATAAAGAATGAATTTTACCTAGAACACCGTTAGCGCTTAATATTTTGTGTTCTGTAGGAAATGACTCTAATTGACTCAATCTAGCCAAAACCAGTTCTGACTCCAACAATTCACTCACATGTAGTGCGCCACTACGACGACCGATTTTATTGCGCGTATTGTAAACAAATCGAAGTAGGTACGCACAGGCGCGAATCATGCGATTGTATTGAGAGTATCTGTGAAAAGGATAAAGCGAGTTTTCTTTGTTTACATTAACTTTCGCGTTCTGCTTGACAACAAATGAATGAATCTTTTCAGGTTTTATCTCAGGCAAATCATCGTGCGCGATTTCCAACTGTGAATTGGTGACATTGTAATTAGGGTCACGTAGGTATTCTGGTCCCTCCCACCATAGTTCGCACGAAGTTAGCGAATCTAGCCCAGCGCCACGCGAAACTAAATCGGCTGGGTTGTCTTTCCCTCTCACGTGATTCCATGGTAGGCCCCCAGTTAGTTGTTGTACTTCAACCACACGATTTTGCACAAAAGTTTGCAGCCTGTAAGGTTCCATGCGCAGCCACCCTAGCACAATGGTTGAGTCGGACCAGAAGGCTACTGACTGAAACTCGCAATGCATAGATTCCTTAATTTTACTGTACAATTTAGCACCTAACAGAGCGCCGCATAGTTCTAAGCGTGGTATACTGACAGATTTGAGAGGCGCGACCTTGCCCTTAGCGCATAGCAACCTGACTGATACTGTCGTTGTGTTATTATTAATACCTACAGATCTGATATAAGCACATGCACCGTAAGCAGTTTGAGACGCGTCTGTAAAAATGTGGAGTTGAAGTAGCCCTGTCTCACATCCAATCACGTGTCTCGGCACGCGCAGCGAATTAAGGTGCTTAAGGTTATCTACAAAGCGAACCCATATCTTGACAACGTCTCGCGGAACTTGATCATCCCAATCTACTTTAGCGAGCCATAGTTTTTGTAGCAAAACCTTTGCTATCATGATAGTAGGACTTAACAACCCTAGTGGATCGAAAATCTGTGAGACGGAAGATAAAATCGAGCGCTTTGTGATCTTATCACTATCGCCGCTTGCTAATTCCGTATCATAATAAAGGTTGTCGCTCGAATTGTACCAATTGATACCTAACGTTTTATTGTGACTGCTTTCTGAAAGCGCAAGCGATTTAGAAAAATCTAACGGTACCTGAGCCATGTCGCAATCAAAATTGAATAACCATTTGCGTAAAGGAAAACAGCCGTCCATTAAAACCGATGACACTTTTTTACATAATGCTAACAGCTGATCCTTGTCATCGTGGCCAGTAATGTACCTGTACGTCTGCGCAGTCGGCGGCGAGCTGCTTGATGCAGCGCACGCTCAAGAATGGCGCTGACGCGGTGCCGTACGTGACGGTGTTCAGCTGACACACGCCGAGCGGCTGCGTATGCTCCTCGCGCCACAGGATCAGCTGGAACTGCCGTTGGTCATGGTTTACGAGTACCTGCCTGTACATTTTTTCTACGTCGGCACAAGCAATATACTTATATAACCTAAATCGCAATAAAATTGAAAGCAGATCACCCTGTATTGGCGGACCCACAAGCTGAAGATCGTTCAACGACTTTCCAGACGTGGAAGCAGCACTCGCGTCGAATACTACACGGAGTTTGGTGGTCGTGCTTTGTTCTCTAAATACCCCATGATGGGGCATGAAATAGTGTGGGGTTAGGTACGAGTCTATACGGCACATGTGACCTAAGTCAATGTATTCACGCATGAACTCCGTGTATCGTTTTTTGAACGTTTCATCGCGGTCTAAACGTTTTTCAAAAGCGAGGAATCGGCGTTCGGCCTGGACATGCGTATCACCTAAAGCTTCTAGAGGTAATTTAAAAGGTATAGTTACGATGAACCTGCCGTCGTCGTTACGCTTTGTTTGTTCGACGAAGCGGGATTCGCACTCCTTCTCGGCCTCACTGCGCGTATCATGAAGCTTAGGGAGTTCCTCTAGTTCCCAGAACTGCCGTAATTGTGCCTCTATAGTTTGAACAAAGTTACACTGGATAATGCCATCTTTGTACGCTTTATGATAGATTGGTCCCGAAACTATCCAACCTAACCTGGTTTCTTGTAGGTAGGGCCCGTTATGCAACCGAATCCTACCTATCTTCAATAGATCCCAGAACGAATCGGCGCCTAATAGAATATCTATGGGATTCGTTTCAAAGAATGAAGGATCTGCTAATGTGCATTCCTTAGGAATGTCAAATTGCGCGCGTTGTATAGGTACAGTTGGTAGCGATGATGTAATGACGGGCAAAACAATGCATTGAAGGCGCTGTCTAAATATATCGTAAAGTGACCGTATTACGATGTCACATTTAAGCGCTGACTGTGTGACATTATCACCAACTCCCTTTATTTCTTGTGTGGACTGTACTAAAGGTAATTGCAATGATTCGCATAAAGATCGTGTTATAAAACAGCGTTGGCTTCCACTATCGAGAAGTGCGCTGTGGATAACAGGATCGACTGTGAAGATATGGTATTATTATTTGTGTGAGCGTTGTTTACGACTACGGAGTCTACGGCATAATTAGCGCTGACCGCGGCATCTATGTGTGACTCACCTGTGCCTACATTTTCATGCAGCACGGAATTATGTTTTTGAATACATAATCTGCATGGTCCAAATCGACAATCTCCGATCGAGTGTCCTGATCGCAAACAATTCTCGCACAACTTATTATCGCGTATGAAATCCCGTTTGTAATTAATCGACGCGTCAAGGAATTTTTTACATGAGTATAGTGGATGATTTGCCTTACACATGTAACACTGCCTACTTCGCGGCGTACGACGACGCTCGTCCTTATCCACAGTCACGTTACAAAGAACCTTGCTGTTATTGTGAGAAGGAATAAGTTTACTCGAGCTAGGCACCGACTTACAGTGCGTTACTGTTATCGTATCTAACATATCCGCTCGCGATTTTAGAAAACTGAGCAAATCGTCCGTCCGGCACTTGTAATTAGGGTTACATTGTGATTTTAAGGTAGTGGTTTTGTGCTGCTCCCACTCTCGCTCGGTTATTTCGTCGAGTTTGGAAACAACAATAAAGATAATCAGAGTATCCCAGTGCTCGGTGGGTTCCCCTAATGACTTTAGTGCGCGTATGTTTTTTAATATCGTGTCAATAAGTTTCCTAAGCAAAACTGGGGACTCTTTACCTAACCTTTGAATTGAAAATAAGGCCTTCACGTGATTATGAATTAGCAGGTTATTGTTATTATAGCGATTTAGAAGCAATTCAAGAGCAATGTTGTAGTTACTTGCAGAAAATTCTAGCTGGTCAATAACCAAAGCAGCACTACCTTTAAGCGATGATTTTAGATAGTGGAATCTCTGTATGTCGGATAGCTGCCTATTGTCATGAATCAGAGAAAGATATGTGTCTCTAAATTCGAGCCAGTGATCACACGAGCCGTCAAAGCTAGGAAGCGTTATGGCGGGAAGCTTTACCGAATCGACCTTTGACCCTACCGAACTGTCACCGATCTTGGCCTCTTTAGCACCCAACAAACACTCGGCCTGAGCTACAAAGCTATAGAAATTATTCTCCATCTGCTCGCGATTATTTAACTGATCTTCGATATCTCTTTCAGGCACTTTCTCTTCTATCAATGTTTGAATCGAATTATATTCTTTGAACAAGCTGTGAGCATTTTGAATGCGTAAGTTAAGATCTGCCTTAGCTACTTGTGATAAGGGAATCGTAGTATCTAAAGTATTAAGGTGGTTAGAAAATTTAGTAAAACGTCCCTTAATTATGCCTCGTTTTTTAACAAGATCGCGACACATCGTTTGAGCGCCTGGTTCATTGCCCTCGACAGACGCACTTGATGGAGACCTCGACCTAGAGGGCTTATCGTCATCCCCTAATAAGACCATTTCGGTGTGTTTGATGGGTAAGAACTAGGTTTACTTACGATTGGTTTTGTGACACTCAGGAGGCAATTGCACACGGTACACTGATGGGCACTGCGCAGACAAACCTGCCGACTTCGGCTCAGCGATGCAATGATGCGGCAAATCACTGAAAATATTATAACACACGTTCTTACACAGATGAAGCGAATAGGTTGGGATAGGCGAACAAGATGGCTGACCGTACCGAAGAATAATGCGTCGATGCGATCTTTGCGTTGTTCGCTGCCAATTCAACTGCTGACGATGATCGCCGATTTCCTTGCACGAGTTCAGGAACGATGCGACGTCTTCCAATGAGATGGATTCCGATCCTTAGCGTAGATCCTTTGTGGGTTAAACTGCATACGCGCCACATCCACAGGTCGAAGCTTCGCGGTATTCGGCTTAGAAGGTCCAGATGTTCCCTCGATAGCTCTGTCCCTGTTGCTGATACCTCAGGTGTGATGATGTGGAATGAGAACGCCGTGGTTTTCTCAATATTTGACTTTTAATTATAACTTTACAAGGTAAGGTGCGTATCCTCGTATGGTTCGAATGCGTATATTCGAGCTACGTAGCTAAACCCGATGCTATTAGTCCATTGCGTGATGACGTGATCAGCGACCAATCAACGATGCGCCTGATGACGAGATGCGAAGCTAATTATAGCATACGACGTCACAACACTATTATTTACAAGTATTAAGGAGCCACCGCGATCAGCTGTTTTTCTGTTGAACGAACTAGCAACGTGGTGGTTATTAAAGTTGAACATGAACTGATAACTCTTTAAAAAGTGCTCTGTTATACATAAAATATCAATATTATTACAGTTCATGAATAACTCAATTTCCAGTTCTTTACTTAACATGCCCTGTATATTTTGATGAACCACGTTTAAAATATTCTTACTTTTACATTTTTCATTACTAGTAACTTGATTTAATGGGCAAGATGAAGGTATATTTATACAAATATTAATATTACTGCCAGAGTTACTCTCTGTTGTCCTATGGGTTAATTTAAAGAGCTTGGAACAGATTCCAAGGAGTACATGTCATTATTATTACACTGCTCAATAGAAGCAGGCGTTTCATTAGTCAAAAACTTGACTGAGTTCAAATCAAAATAAAATAAGATAGTGACTGTGCTATCTGTTTTGTATAAAACCTAGATAGGTAATACCTATCCTTAGTCAAATAAAAATATTTTCCAATACAAATATTGGTGTCTATGAAATGAAATTTTTCAGTATGACGACATGTCAATGTGTGTATAAATGTATTATAATCATGTCTTATATGATTTTCATGTTGTGACAAAGATTGGCTGAAGGGAAACGCAAACAAGATTATTCTATCTACATTTTGTAAAGAATTTAATTTGGAAAAGTATTTAGTAATTAGTTTTTTAGATACATTTTCCCTTCTACCAATTAAAATAAGTAGGGTGGTTGGTGCTAAAAACTGCGATGACAACACTTTGTTTAATATTTGTGAATATGTGGCGCCAGGCATACAGTTATTTAATATTGCCTGGCCCACGCGCTGACTAAGTTGTAAACCCATATTTTTTCCAAGTTCATCGCTGTAAATTATATACCTATCCTTTGTCCGAGAGAAGGAGGCGTTATTGATAACACTATTAGTACTCAAGTCGACTGACGGCGGCGCCTGGGTCAGTATCAGCTGTTCGGCCGGCTGCTCGGCGGGACACACGGTCGGCACGGAACAGTCCGCTGGAGCTTGTTTACAATCACAGATGTGATTGTCGGTCAAAGATATGAAAGTGTCATAATTATACTTACACGTCTCCAACAAACTATTCATAGCCGACACATGTTACTTAATTTCGTATTGTGTTGACTCATATTTACGTGTAATACTTTGTAATGATGAGTTTAAAATATGCATATCTGACTGGAGTCGCCGTGTCACATTCGTACTTTTCTGTAGTTTTTTCCAAACATAATCTACAATCATCGATTTCGTTAATTAATTCGACAAGTTCCTTGCTAAAATTTACATTTTTACAAAATATTTTATTTCTATGAGCTAGTTTTTGTGTTTTTTTATATAATTATTCAGTTTAACATATTTCTTTAATTTATTTTTACTACAGCTCATAGTGGTTACTGATTGCGATCTATTAGGACTATCACACGTGAGATCAATTGTCACAGTTGAATTTTGATCTATGGGTGAGATGACAGAAGCTACAGGTGGAGTTATCAGCTCCTCAAAGAGTGACTGGCTCTGCCCCGACCTGAGGCTATCGTTTGCAGTTTGTAGTGCAGAAATTTCGTTACGTGCTCCTTCTCCAGGACAGCAATACGCCTCAGGGCATCTTCGAACGCACTGCCACTCCGGTCGAAGCCATCTACCAGGTGCTGAAGCCGATCCCTATCTCCCGTCACATCAAGGAACTTGTTGTGCAACTCTGCCACCTCACTTTTTAATTTTAAGTTCTTATTAACAATAAGCAACACCTCCTTCTCACTTTCATCCCTTTCAGTAAGCAACTGCTCATTGGTTACCACCTTACACTGTTTTAATTCATATAAAGCTAATTTTAAGTTATCTTCTAGTTGACGGGCTGCCTCACTTCTGGTTATTGGCATTTTAAACAAAATAAAACAACAGTAAAAAGCAAGATTGAAGCACGGCTGTAGCACAGCTGATAAGCAGTCACTTAAATTGAGGTTATGATTAACGAAATGTGCAAAAAAAATAAGCTATTCAACAAAAAACAAAGTAATTCCAAATCAATTTACGTGCCTAAGTAATTAGTTATATTGAAAATATCGTTAATTATAGCCCAGTAGCAAATTATTTCAAATAAAATACTCAACCGTCAACGTTACGTTTTTTAAATACACAAAATAGGATAACTATTAGAATTTTATACACTTATGCACCAGTTAACACAAAATACACTTAATTAATACGTATAACAAATGCGATAAACTTGGAAAATTGTATTAAAGTATTTTTAAATCAATAAAATGTATCTAATCTTTTGTTTACAACCTATTCGCCAGTGTTGCCAGCGCAATCCAAGTTGGACATGCAATTGAAATCTGTGTATTGAATTTTGTGCAATCGTCGCAGAAGCAAAACTCGGCGATGCAATCCTTTATCTTCAAAAATATCAGAAAGGCTTTTCCAAGCGTCAGCGGCGGTTTTAGCGTTACGCACGTATTGAAATAAGCTAGTGTTAATAGAAAGGCAAATGCGCGCCAGAGCACGTTGATCACGCACGTGGTCTTTGTCACGCCCTTCGACCGCATTCCACAGGTTTTCCAATATCATTAGATTTTTCATAGAAAACTTCCACGTGTGAAAGTTGGCGGCTCCTTCTAACGTCTCAATGTTGTTCACACTCACATGAGGCGCAGACGCAGTCGCGGGGGCTCCTGCCACGTGTTCCGTACGGGGGGCCTCACCCGACATCGGCGACGATGATGACGACCTCGGAGTGGACATTGTGATGTCTTGTGGAAATAAACTTCAGTAGCCCGATTCTCAGATGTATTCCACACAGTATATAATCAAATCGCGAGGCACAACTGCACTGAGGACATAACCTATAAGATTAGTCGGTTTCGAGTGACAGGCAGTGGAATTGTGTGCCACGACCATACCAAAACACAGTTAAACTTTGTACGCACAGTTTATTCATCAGAATAAATGTCGACAACAGTAAATGTCACTTGGTTAATTAAAACTTGGTTAAATAAAAATACTTATAAAATACACGAAAATAGGGACAAAATATAATCGCCATTACGAGAGGCTTACAGGAAGTAAGATTGGCCATAGACGACACACATCATAGTTTTTTTTTTTATATTTAAGGCATATACATATACATGCGTTCTATTCAATAGATTCAACGTCATTACGGCGGTCATAATCCTACGGCAATGTGGCAGGTGCCAACTTAATTCGCCCGGGCAGTATGTGGGGAACTGAGTACAATAATACAATGAGGAATTACTGCGCGTCCAGCCGCCATCGTTCGCGTCGAAGCTCCAACCACTGACATATAATAAGATTCTAGCTCCGACTGACTGAAGAGTTATAATATAACACCGGAAGTCAGTTTGATTTTGATTGACGATGCGTCCGAAATCCGTGGTTGGCCCCTCCTTTAACAATTTCGTCATATGATTTCACACTCACGGTCCGACGGTCTGACGTTCGATAGGTTTTCATACGATCAAACTAATCGCGAATGCCCAACTTTACTACCACCTCAATTGGCGGTGGCGCCATCTAGCAGAAAAAAAGCAAACATCTTGTACTACCAACAAAAATCTCGCAGAAAGTTTCTTCGTTACCAAGGATACGAACACTATGTTTACGTTTGTTATTTAGTTATGTAAATATTCAAAATTTTCTAAATTATCGACTGATATTATCCCGAATCTCAATTATTCAACCCAATGGCAAGAAGGGAGGAACCCAAAAGTAATTTTACTTCTGTTCGTAGACAACCTTTTCATTTATCATTTTATGATCAAAAATATGATTGTTTCAGTTCAACCGAACAATGATTTGGAGAAGAGAATCATGGAATCATTCGAAGTGTTCGACCACTCTGGCAAACAAGTCGTCGATGTCAGAGAAATAGGTACCATCTTGCGATCTCTTGGTGAGTTAATGAGTTTACCTAAGTTTCCATAGGTGGAATAAATAAATTACGTAAGGTAAGAGGGGTAAGAGTAGAATGTTCTCTTCTTGGAGAGAGAAGTAGCAGGAGGAAAGAGGTGGGGTGAGACGTTATTTCTCTGTTTATAAGTATACCGGATGTAACAGATAGGTGTAGTCATATTTTATAAGTATACCGGATGTAACAGATAGGTGTAGTCATATTTTATAAGTATACCGGATGTAACAGATAGGTGTAGTCATATTTTATTAGTATACCGGATGTAACAGATAGGTGTAGTCATATTTTAGGGAGTTGTTAGGGACGTTATTCTGAACAACTTTTACTGTGAAACCGATTTGATCAGAGCAACTTTATTTATCTCTACTCCATATATTTTGGGCCAGGCGGTCAACTATTTTGTATGATGAACTGAGGATGATGTTCCTCACAACCACCTAAAATATGACAGCACCTTTCTGTGACTTCCTGGCGGGCGTTGAACTCGCTTACGAAGGGTTCCATACCACCGTAAAATGGTAGGAACGGTGTGGAGTGAATAAAACTTTTGTTTACAAAGTTATTAGTGCGGCTACTTTCACACTCTATATACGTAACCAGGTGCATTCATAAGTTTGTATGTGGTATTGAAAGAACTGTTGTATGGGAGCCCCCTTAAATATTTATTTTATTCTGTTGTTGTTATGTCTATTTGTTGTTAAAGTGCCAACAGAAATACATTATCTGTGAAAATTTCAACTGTCTAACTATCAGGGTTCATGAGATACAGCCTGGTGACAGACGGACGGACGGACGGCCAGCGGAGGCTTAGTAATAGGTTCCCGTTTGGCACCCTTCGGGTACAGAACGCTAAAAAGCATCGTTCTGTCACGTTCGCTTTTGTGACATCTGTAGACACAGACCGATACTTCAGTATTTCATTAGAGAAATTCCCCATTCAGTAATCGGATGACAGAATATTCCATTCCCAGTAAGCATTGTGCCAGCACTTACTTTTAAGGTTCAACTCTGCGGTCCGAAATGATGAAAATGTTTTAGTGCAAAGGGACCTTACTTAATTCTTCTTCTTTTTTATATGGTGTGCTAACTTTTTGGTATCTTTTGAGGTAAATTTCGCCAGTAACAAGTGTATTAAGATTAGAATTTGGTCAGGCTCTCTCGCGAGAACCTGGAATTAACATCTTGAGAATGTTTAGGCTGGTTCAGGGATTTTGACACAGAAACAACGAGTTCACACACTAGATGTTTAATGAGAGTTATCACAAATGGCTTATGAACTCTTATGGCGTATGGTATTAATAATCAGCACAAACTTGTCTATAAATAATTAAAAATATTAGTTACAGTAACGTGCCGGTAGGCGTCGGTCACACTCTACCGGAAGAGTTCCCCGACTCGGGTCCGGCCGAGCTACATCATTGGTCGCAGCTGATGACGTTGGCTCTGCTTGCCTCTCATTGGTCGGTCTTCGTGTCGTCCCGTTTCTCATAGCCAAATATTTTCTTGATTTCGACACCTACAACTTTCTAAGATCTGGCAAGCAAGACAATACACATATTTAGTTACTGTGCCAATAAACTTAGCAATTCTCCTAAGCTTTCTTTACCAACATGATTCTAAATAATCAAAATATTCTGCTGAATTTGTCACTGCTATCAATAGTATGGAACATTGCATCAAACAAGACCAGTAACGAGACCATTTTATAGACTTGTTTTCCTATAGCAAAAACGGGTCTCGTCTCGTCATTGAAAAAAGCGACGACTACCCATTCCTAGAGCGCACCCCGCGCACCGCGTTCCGCGAATCATGGGAGTTCCGAGTTTACAGCGGTAACACTGAAGTTATACCATATTATAGTAAGCATATCGTAGAATTTACTATATCATGAAATATCCAACCATAGTTGAATTATAACTTTCATTGAATGAAAAATTATTTTAGGTCAAAACACTGTGGTAGCTTAGGTGAAGACTGAAGGGGTCGAGCGCAGCGAACAATGCAACAAACAACGCGAACAAAGCGAACAAAACAACAAACAACGAATACCTATAAGCAATATATATAATACCCTGGGGCGTTCAGGCAATATATGAAATATTATTAATATTAATGCCCGTTACATACTCTACCTAGGTATATACAGTGCCCAGGGATTATATAGAATACCTACTTGGCCACCAGCAATGTCTAAAATAAATAGATTTTGGTAGAATATCAGGGCAAAACACTGCGGTAGCTTAGGTGAAGGGTAAAGGCCTCCTTTATCATTCGTGTTAGGTTGAACATGTAAGAACAACAAAAAATACTTAAAACTAAGTATTTTTCGTGTTAGGTTGAACATGTAAGGACAACACCAATGATAAACGAGGCTTCGCTTCGCTCACCCCCTTTACCCTTCACCTAAGCTACCGCAGTGTTTTACGCTTTTACATACATTACCGGCGGCGCATTGGGTATTATATATAATACCTAGGAAAAGTATAAAATAAATAATATTTCATACATTACCTGCACGTTTTAGGCATTATATATGTCGCAGAAGGGTCAGGCAGGACCGATGGCTGAGGGCGTCCCGAGGATGGGTGTGATGGGTACTCGAGCATTGGAGGCAACAGTTTTGTTATAACACAGTTTATTAACTTTAGGGCACGAATCATGTACTAGACACAGAATAATGACACTTGACACTGGGAGCACTAGTTACAGTCACACTAAACACGGGGAGTACTAGATACATAATAACCACACTAGACACGGAGACTGGCTAGTCCAATAATGTGGGAGGAGGTGCGCTCCATACGACTGCCCGATACAGACTAACCCGCTGACTGGCGCGCACGCCCTTTTTATAGCATGCACACCTAACCTTCCCATTATTGGCCCAACCTAAGCGAATGCACATATCGCTTGTGTCACCGTACTTATCTCTACTGCCTTAAGCTCAATTCGTACACTACGATATATATATATATAATACCGGATAATACAGATTGCCGGTAACATATATACGTAAATGTTATCGTGTAACAATAAATAAATATAAAAATTACAAAGTTTTAAGAAAATCTTTATGAATCATTTTAATAGATCCAACAACCAGGAAAATACGAGCTGTCAGACAACGTCACGTCGGTGTCTTCTTCTAATGCCTCTAGTCAGCTCAGTATTTATTTTCCTTCATTCTCAAGCCTATGGTTATAAAATTGTCCATCATTAATTATAATGATGGATCATTATGTCCATCATTAATTATAATGATGGACAATTTTAAGTCAAAGTCTATTATTAAATAGACTTACTCCATGATACACTTGAAATTAATAAGACTATATCACTCAGTCGCGGAAACCTTGACTTTCAATCGTGTACCTATTTAATTAGCTTACCTATACCTCCTCCCATATTTTCCTAGGCTGCTGCCCCACGGAAGCGGAGATCCAGGAAGTTATCCTGGCGACAGAAAACAAGGAGGCGACAGGGAACGTGCCTTTGATCAACTTCCTGCCCTTTATGTGCAAGGTGATGATAGAACATAGGTGGGTGGGTGAAATATGATGCGGAGCATACTCACTATATACTCTTCGTAAAGCGCGTTAGCAGCAGCCGAAACCACCTGCTGTCGGCAGTTTTAAGCCTGCCTTCTAATCTCTTTCTCTCTTCGTTTGCCGTCTGTCCGTGAAGGAAAGAATCCGAAAACCGTAAATTTCTAGTTCCGTCACAAAAAATGAGATATATGCGGAACCCTCGGTGCTCGAGGACGACTCGCACTTGGCCGGTTTATTTTTTCATTCGCTTTCCACCAGATTCTACCCAGCCAGTGCGGAGCTGTTGTTGGCTGCGTTCCGCTACTTCGACAAGGAAGGTCGCGGGTTCCTCACCAAGGAGAGATTCACTCAACTCATGATGGAGGAAGGCGAGCCGTTCACGCAGGTATGGGGTTTCCTCGATAGCGAGGCTGAGCGATGTTGTTCTTATTCCAGTGCCTCTCTACTACTTCAGGTGGGCAGCCAGCACCGAACATCACTCTCGGCCGTTCGCCAGGCGGAACAGGTCTTCGACGCGGGCTGTAAGTAGGTATTTGTCCACTTTCGTATATTAGAGAGCCACAATGTCCTCCCGACGCTCCGTTTCCCTTCAAATTTTCCCATCATGACCACTCGAAGCAGTTGATGTCGAGCTTGACTGACCACATGTCCAGATGTGCAACTTTTCTTCTTTTAATGTCGGTCATGAGTTCTCGGGTTTGCCAGCATATCTCAGAGCGAGGGCGATGTTGGGCAGAACTAATCACGCGGATCACGCCTATTAGTCTGATCAACATAGCTCATATCTCATGAGTATGATACGGGGTGATGGAAAACAACGTAAGGAAACTTGATTACAGCGGCGATGGGATAGCCACCTGTCACCCAAAATGGAGTTGAGTTTGTATTGAATTCTCGGTAAACTCAAGCGCAACTGCGCCTTTGGCACCCCGTATAGAAATGTTTCTGATCGAGTAACATTGCCCGTTTTAGCTCCGATCCAGTCCCACACACCCCCTTGATCAAGTTGCTTGGCGGGATTTAATTTCGAGTATTGCTAAAGTGACCGTGATCCTAGTAAGAAAGCAAGATTTAGACAGATTCTGCTTATGCACATATTTAGTGTGTGGTTAGATATAAATGTGACCGAAATTTCAGAATTTGTTGGTACACGGTGGCTGAAATATTTCACAAAAACACTTCCTGCTAGAATCACAAAGGCATGACGCTTTGTTATGTTGTATGTAAATAAATACTTAGCTACGAATGAATGAATGAATGAATGAATGGTGCTTCTCCAGCCAGGGTTCTAAACCTGTTCCGGTCTTTCGGCCGGCATACCAGAGAGCACGAGTTTTGAGGGGGGGGCGGAATGACCTGCTCGATAGGAGTGGAAGGAGCGTGAATTCAATCGACCGACTCTTCAGCCTGAAGCCAATATAGGATATGTGGAATGGGGAGGATATAGGATTTGGAGAGCAGCTGTTGTTTTCTTCAAGTTCATGTTTTCCTTCTATTTTCAGGTATTGTTATAGGTTGAGTTTCCTGTCCTGTCGTGTTCGTTTGGGTTATCCGGTAAGGTCTCCGTTTCGCTTTCGCTGTCTGTTTCTGGAATATGGTATATTTGGCTCGATGCCTTTCTGACTTCGTCCCTGTTGTGTGCTGATTCTGTCCAGTAACTGTGTTCTTTACCGTAGTATTTGATGTCATGCTTAAGGGAATCTTTCCAGGTGTAAATGGGTCGGCTAACTTTCTTCTTCTTTGCTTCGTATTCCAATGCAGCGTGGAGTAGGTGTTTTTGTGGGCGTCGTAGAATATGTGTATAGTAACACATCCGATGGTTTTTGATTTGTTTGGTTATTGTTTTGAACTGTAGTAAGTCATGAATTTTGTGGTGTCTTGGATAGCTTCTGGCGTTCTCAAACATGTCTCTGAGGATCAGGCGTTCATATTTTCTTAGTCTAGAACGGTTTGCTTTGGTGAGGGTTGCCGCTTTAAGTCCGTAAGTTATACACGGTGCAATAACCATTTTGTAAATCAGGCGTACTATTTTCCAGTCCATGTTGGATTTCTTTATAAAATGCATTAGGGCCTTGGAATTGCCTATGGCTTGCCGTCATCTCTTCTTTATTGTGTCTCTCCTACTATGTCCTGCCGTTATATATGTGCCGAGATATTTTATTTCGTCTACGGGTCGTATTGGAACTCCGTCCAATACGATCACTTGTGGGCGCTGGGTGTTTATGGGGTCTCTTATACGAATTTTCGTCTTTGTTTCGTTAGTATCGAGCCCTACTGTTTTTAATAGTGCTTTCAAGTGCGTGACTATTTGTTACGTTATGTTGTAAATCTTGACAAACGATGATGAGGTCATCCGCGAAGGAGAGAATAAGTGGTAAGACTATTTCTTCATCTTGGTCCAGTTTTATGTTGGGAAATTTCTTCTTCCAGTGTTTTGAGGACATCATCCATTAATATTGTAAATAGTCTTGGTGACAGTGGACAGCCTTGTTTTACTCCTTTTCCTTTGTTGATCAAGTTACTTTGCTGTCGGAACCATTTGATGCAGGTCCGTTCATGCATGCAGGCTTTTATTATCCTATTGGTTAAAATCTTATTGGTCCTTGAAAGGAGAATATCCTTGAGCACGTTTAGGTCTAAAGTATCAAATGCTTTGGCGATATCTAGCGCCAGTACATATGTTCTGTTACCCGCGCGCCATTCTTCGTCTAATACTCTGCGTAGTGTGAAGATGTGGTCATCGGTGGATCTATTGCGGAGAAATGCTGCTTGGTAGTTCCCGAGTTCTTTTGTTATCTCGTCTAGTTTGATGAGCAGGTATGTCGCGTATATGCGATATCCTGTATTACACATTGCTATACGGCGATAGTCATTGGTGTCTTGAGGGTTTCTGATTTTGGGGATAGGTACTTGGACCGTTTCATTCCAGGACTCCGGTATTATATTTTCTGTCCATGCTCTGTGCATTGTTTTGGTAATAACCTTTAACAGTTGTGGCGGTATTCCTTTGTACAGTTCCGGGACTAGCTGATCTGTACCCGGCGCTGTTCCGTTACGCATGCGGCTGATTATCGTTTTTATGTCGGCTATTGTTGGACCATTTTCTAGATAGTCAGGGTTTAATGAAGTTTCGTTAGGGATAATCATATTTTTAGGGCCTTCTGATTTCCTTAATTCCTGTTCCCAGCGAGACATTGCGATAAATCGTTGTTTTTTTTCCACCGTCTCGATTGAAGCTGGTGTCGTCTGTAATAGTGGTACACGATTTGCATGCGTTTGCTTGGGTGTTTTTTTCCTAGGCCTTCAAAAAATGCTCTGCATTCTCGTTTTTCTTCATTATCAATAATTTCCTCAAGACGTCGTCGGCATTCTTTGAGTTGTTTATTGATTGTTTGGTCGGTTGGTCGACGTCTTTTAAGGAATTTGGCCTTTTGTAAATTTGCCAGAGCAATTCGGTGTTCTCGCGATCTAGCGGGTTTTACGGAAAGTGTTTTTTGGGCTACTGACTTCATAACCCCTGTAATAGATTCCCACGGAATGTCGGGCGTATATTCGTCGTCATTGTTTATAAATTTATAGTTGTTCGCCGTAAGTTCTTCCATAATCCCGTTATGGTATTCTACACACATCAACACTGTCTAGGGATATTTTGTATTTCTTAATTTTTTTGATAAACTATAAATATTTTGTTCAGAGAAGTATATATGGAATTAAACCTCAGTTAATGCTCAACTTAATTATATAAATAAAAAACATTTTAGATCTTCAAATATATTTTTTTAAATAAAATAACAAAGAGACTAAAAATGGTGCTAAGTCTACGAATGAAATTAATGAATAAAATGGATAATTTTATTTCAAAAAACAACTTAAAGTGAGACATTTTAACTCTTAATAATCAGTGTTGCCACCCCTCACGTTAATAACAGTTTGGCATCGGTTATTCATACTGTGAATTAAGGTGTCGATGTCTTGCTGTGGTATGCGTTCCCAGATTCGTTGCAGGTGCAAGAAAAGTAGCTCTTCTGTGGCCAGATTTGGAGGGAGGGCATGCATAGCCCTTCGCTGCAACATGTCCCTCGCATGTTCGATGGGATTCATATCGGGCGACTGCGCAGGCCATCTCATTACCGTGACGTCGTTGTCTTGAAGTGCGGCTGATACCAGCCTCGCTGTGTGTGGACGAGCATTATCATGCATGAGTACGAATCGCTGGCCGATTTGCACCCTATGCGGAATAATAACAGGTTCCACCACCTCATCACGGTATTTCTGAGCATTCATGTTGCCTCTTACAAAAACGAGGTCGGTTCGCGCGCCTATACGAATTCCTGCCCATACCATGATTGTTCCTGCTTGGTACGAATGAACCTCTTGTGGATGCTGGAGCCGGCTTTCCCTACCTGGAACTCTCCAAACTCGTGTTCTTCGCGAATCTGGATGAAAACCAAACCGAGACTCATCCGTAAAGAGCACTGTCGACCATTGTTCATTATCCCATAACACGTGTTCTTGGGCCCAGAATAGTCGCCTTCCGCGATTGCCTCGTCGCAAAGCAGGAACACTAATTACCCTGCGAGAATGAAGATTAGCTTCATGTAGCCTTCTTCTAACAGTTTGGTCGCTAACCAACAGCTGATGCTCCTGTTGGAGCCTCTGTACCATTTCCATGGCCGTCAGAGTAGGTTCTCTCCTGGCGGTATTTTGGAGAAAACGGTCCTCTCTAGGGGTGGTTACCCGAATTCTGCCAGCATGCCGTTCCGCCACTTCCCCAGTATCACGATAACGTGGCCAGAGCCTTGATATCACATTCTGGCTGGTGCCTAGGGTCTCCGCAACAACGTTTTGGATAGCGCCAGCTTCCAACATTCCTACCGCTCTTATCATCTCGTCTCTCGTCAGATGTCGACGTTGCATGGCACCAACAAGATGACACAAACAGTAAAAATCACCAAAACAATTGATAGAGTTAGTTAATTTATGTTTTTCTAAATAAATCTCAACACAAAACCAGCACTGTAAACTGAATCAAATGCGTGTACCCGCGCTTTCTTTTGCTTTCATAAGTTTTTGTTTTTTTTTTCCATGTCAGTTTGAAAATGGAACAAGGAGGTTTAATTCCACATATAAACTTTTTCCTAATACTGAGTAGTTTTTCTAAAAAACTAAGAAATGCAAACAAAAATCTAATATCCCTAGACAGTGTTGATGTGTGTACTTTTGTGTCATTCATTTCATCTCGTGCTAGGGCGGTGTGCGAACACTGTTTATAGTTGAACTTTAAAGCTGTTATCGCTTTGTACTTAGTTTGGGTTGTACTCTTTGTTGATTCCATTTGCGTGTCGCCAGTTCTTGGAAGCAGGTTTAGTGGGTCTATTTCACCCCAGATTATCTTGTAGTCGGAAATATGCAGGTAGCTCCATTGTCCTTTGATGAAGTTAAATGTGTGTGGCGCATTTTTCGAGATAATTATATGGTCTAGTTGTGATTTTGTTTTCCCGTTAGACCATGTGGCCCGACATGACTTGCGAGCCTAGGTGGTTTCTACTTTTAAGTTTTCGCGGGAACAAATATCCATTAGCATTTCTCCAATGATATTTGATGATTTGTGTAGGAGATTTGTTCCTATAATTCCCTTTTTCCTGTATTCCTTTGTATCGCCTAGTCCGATATGCGCGTTAAAGTCACCTAGCATTAATATTTTGGCTTTGTTTGGTTTCTTTTGAATAATCTTTATAAGTTGCGATAACGCTGCGGTTGCTCTCGTGGAAGAGCTGGGGATATGTACGTTTATTACATATAATGTATAAGTGGCCGATGTTATTGTTGCTGCCATGGTTTCCAGGTCGCGATTTATATTGTGGACCGTTAAGTTCAGGTCCTTTCTTATTAGTATAGCTAAGCCACAGTGTGCGATGCTGGTTGTGCCTGATAGATACCAGAGATAGTGTTTTGACACGTATGTCCCCGATGTCATGTTTGTTTCCTGTATACAGGCTATATGTATGTTTCTGTTTGTCAATTCAGCATCAATGTTGAGTCTCTTAGGTATTTCGGCGCATCCTCTAACGTTCCAAGTAGCAATGCGCATACGCTCGCATGTGACTTTTGGTTTAAATATGGGGCTGTGTCGTATCATCGCATATCCGGTGTTGTCAGGGTTGTCATCTTTTGATGTTATGGTTGACCCTGAGGAGGTCATGGGTGTTGCATTAAGTATCGGGGAAGGTATGTTGTTATCAGTTTGGCTGTCGGTTGCTAGATTCGTGGGTAAAATTTGTGATTCAAGCAAGTATAGTTACGCTGTCGTAGTGGTTTCCTGTGAAGTTGAGGTTGATAGATCCCACTGCATCCGCGGGATTCTTGGGCCTGTATGTGAGCGATGGTGTATTTTGCTGGTGGATTGTTACGTTAATTAGAAAGTATTCGGCGGCTGCTATTATAATCTCCTCTCCAGCCCAAGTGCCGTAATTGCGCAGATTTTTAATGTAGTCATTGAGGGTTTCTTCAGGCTCGGCGATTGCAAACTTTATGTTCTGTTCATCGCAGTTTTCTTCTACATATTTAACTAGGTCCTTACGAATGTGGGTGTGGTCGAGTGTTAATTGATATAGGTGATTAATTTGGTCAGCAATTGCGTGGAATAGGCAGTTACCATCTCTCGGCATTGATAAGGCTTTCATCTTTTTGGAATGTTGTTGAAAGAAAGAACTTAGAGCTAATTTGATTAATTTGAACTACCTACGTACCTATTGTTAATGGTACGGGTTGTGGCTGTCAAAGTTTGTGCGTATCTTTGCGCACTTATTCTCGGTATTTTCTAAGAGAATTGGAGGCTGGGCCTGGAAGCTATAAAATAGGCGTGAGAGAGACCCGCTTAGGACAAAGAGTCTTTGATTTTATTTTGTTATTGTTCGTCAGCTGCCTTTCGTTAATTGCCTGTTTTCTGCAAGATGGTAAAATGATCCTTTTATGATGTGCAAGTGTTGGCTTTTACTCGCTATTTCTCAGAATATGCAGTAGGCTTGCATTATTGTTTATTTTATTTTTGTAACAGGTCAAGATGGGCTGGTTGGACCGGATGGTGGCAAATAAAAGTTTTGTTTTATTGTGCTTGGGTAGGTTCCTGCCTATTTTTTTATTTTCGTATACCTATCACCTACCTATTTATACGGGACTATGCCTATGGAATAGTTTAGAGTTGGCGTAGTAATTTGGAGCGAGAGCAGTATCTGTTTATGAAATGGTAACCAGCATTACGAAGGATGTTACCTGCCAGATATAAAGTTAGTTTTGCTGTTTTATCTGATATAGGGCTATCTTAATCGGAGCAATCTCACCAGGTTGTTGCTCAGCTAGTGACACTCTCTGCACTGACATCACCTACTTCAGTTCACTTCATTAGTGCGTAGTAGTGAGGTCCGTGACACGGGTCGAGGTTCAGTCCCTGTACAAGGCCCTATTGTTTATTGCTCGTTGGAATTCGTTTTTTCTTAGCTCGTTGTCCAGAGAAAGGGCTTGTTGCACAAAAAAAAACGTATTTGCTTCGCCGTTTTGCAGCTGTGTTAGTTTGAGGAATGTTTTCTGTCGTAATTCATCTCTTTTGTTTAACTTTTTCTGTCCGGTATTGTTTGGGTTTTAGTGTCCTTATTCACGTGCCTGCAGGAAGTGCATGAAAGGGCCTGCCTCTTGGCGTGGGATAACACCACGACTCGTTGCGCAACTCTAGTTTCTATTGACTTAGTATTTATGATGATGTATCAAGCACCACGAATGTCTGTGATGAAATGAAATAAGTCTGTTTCCCAGGTTGCTGAGAGAGCTTAATTTTATGGGTTATATTCACTTAAGAAATACCTTAAATAATGAAGATTCTACGTCCTATGTAATCGTTTGTGTGTCCTGAGAAAGCAATTCATTGATAAGGTTAGGTTATTGCTCAGGAGATATCCCAGTGTCATGACACACCTAATGTGCTGGATAAGGTCGGTTAATACTCCAGGATAACGGCGTGTCGGTAGGGAGTACTGTTATGTATTGCGTAAGACGTAAACTCGGGGTCTCTTCTAGTAGATTCGTCTGTGGAGATAAATATTGGTTGCATGCGTTAGGACACTGAATAGGAACGGGCTCACCAGGCAACACTCGTTGAGTTGTCTCAGCTATGTGCACCTATTGTCGTACACAATATTGTACACGTATTGTCACAGCAGCGTGGCGTAGCTATTATCTGGTAGGGCGCAGCTCAGAACCTATCTAATTCACACTTTACGCACTCTACTTTCACACTTGTAGCTTATATTAGACACTCTCATATCATCTCGCTGATACAAAATCTCCGAAACGCGAGAAACCAGAGACAGAACAAAGGCGCGCGCCGGGTTGTAAACTATTGTTTGTTTTAATGCGTGTTTGCAAGATGTCGGAGGTCTATAGACACGTCCGTTCAGTCCGGCAACACAAACGCCACTCCTATGTAAATAAATACTTAGATACTATTCTTTATTCATAACTAATCTAATTCATTCCTAACATAACTTACTTGTTTACCTCATTTTCTCATAGAGGGTGATAAAAAGTACCTCGTTTCCACAGGAGTAAAAATTTTATAAGCCCCAGTGATGAACTTTGAACTAAAAAGTAGTTCTTGTGTTCTTAACTCATAAACATAAATAACAATCTACTATTAACCGTTTGTCGGCAGGAAGAATTCGATGAGATGATGCAAACGGCTGTGGACCCCGTGAGCGACACCATCACCTATGAGTACTACCTCAACCAGCTCATGGTAAGTAGGGTTCATCAATCAGCCCACATTCACCCACTGCTGGGTAGAGGCCTCTTCTTTACCACGCCATCGCTCCGGTCCTGAGCTGAGCCTCCCGCATCTCACGCTCTGGAGGATGGGGAGGAGTGTTTCCGTGGCGTTTATGGCCTGATGCTTTGGCTGCTAAAAGGGTAAAATATCATGCCCCCCCCCCCTCCCCCTCCGCAGACCAAATTCAAATTACAAATGTCTTTATTACTGTAGATATTTAGATATAGGTACCTACTTAGCAAACGTCATTTTTTGCCACTTCTCTACATTGGACCACTGTGGGAGAGAAGGGCGTAGAAACTCCCACAGATTGATTTTTAGATCTCTTAAAAATTGCTTGTGCTTCACTATTACAAATATTATAATATCATTATCATAATTAATAAGCAGGAATAAATAATTACAAAATTATTACCAGCAAGGTCTGTGTTGAGCCAGATTAACCCCATGCAGTCCCTTCATTTAAGTAATCTTTAACATTGTAAGAAATAAGAAATAAGAAATAAGAAATAAGAAATTTATTTGCTATGTCAAGGGTATTGTACAGTAATTATTCTTGGTACATTGATTGTGCTCCTTAAACAGCTAGTCAATATAGCATGCAAATATATACAACACGTTTAACAAGTTTATTCAGCAGTTTTAAAATTGAAAAAATCTTGAAGTGAATAAAAACAATTATCTAATAGCCATTTTCGTAGTCTAGATGTGAAGAGATTAACATCGAGGTTTTTAATATATCGAGGTATCTTATTGTACACCGCGATACACATTGCGTCACAATTATTTTGGTACAGTGCTGTTCTGGGACAGTGTTTATAAACAAGCTTATCGGGATTTCTGGTATTTCTGGGATATACATCACTAGCCCTGGCAAATAGATTTGTGTTAAGTTTAACAAATTTCGCTACTTCCATTATATATAGACAGGGAAATGGTAGTATTTTTAACTCGCGAAACAATGGCTTGCATGATACGTGCTGCGGTACTCCAACTATTGATCGGATGCATTTTTTTTGAGCGATAAAAACCGCTTGCTTGTCGGTACCGTTTCCCCAGATGATCAAGGCATATCTGAGTGCTGCTTCTATATATCCGTAGTAGGCCGATATCGCCGTTTGTCTTGATGCAACTTTACTTAGCCTTCTTAAGACAAATACAAATCTATTTAATTTTCCGCACACTTTCTTGGTATGCTCCTTCCAATTTAGATTCTTATCAATTATTATACCTAAGAATGTTGCATGGTCTACATTTTGTAATTGTTGTCCTTGGTGATTTATACTTAGTAATTTATTATTTATAGTTTTATTAAAATTCATTATATTAGTTTTTGTTAAATTTACTTTTAAATTGGAATTGATTAAATAATTTACAATGGTTGTCACAGTTTCATTAAGGTCCGAGATATGATTACTTAAATTATTATTTTTTTGTGTTACTATTATTGAAATGTCATCAGCAAATAATATACATTTGTGTTTGATGTGGTCTGGGAGATCATTTATGTATATGAGGAATAAGAGAGGACCAAGGACACTGCCTTGTGGCACTCCGTATTTATTAAACCTAGGTTGTGACTTATATGTTTTTAAGACATTATCTTCTACTCTTGTGGTTTCTACACATTGGGATCGGTCCCCTAAGTACGTTTTTATCCAGGACAGTGATGGGCCTCTTATTCCGCATTGTTCAAGTTTTATCAGCAGTACTTCATGGTCAACAAAGTCGAAGGCTTTGGACATGTCAAACAATAAAAGAGTCGTAGTTTCTTTTTGATCAACCCGTCGGCTTAAATTGCTAACTAGATTAAAGGCCGCTAGTGTTGTAGATTTTTTTTTTGGAATCCATATTGATCGGGTTTTAATATTTGATGTGCGGTAAAAAATTTGTTGAGTCGAATTTGCATGGCTTTCTCAAATACTTTTGACAGTATTGAGATCAGTGTTATTGGCCGATAGTTACCAACATCGTCTCTACTGCCTTTCTTATGCAACGGTTTAACTACAGATTGTTTAAGTTTTGATGGAAAACACCCTGACTCTAGAGATAGATTGATCAGATACGTTAGCACGAAGCAAAGTTCGTTAGCACATCTTTTTAAGACTTTCGTAGTCAGGCCGTCGCTTCCTGAAGCATTAGTATTATTGAGGGACATGATGATCTTATAAGTTTCAATTGGACATACAGGTTCTAAGAAAATTGTTTTGTCCAGTGAGTGACTCGTCTTTTGGAATGTATTATTACTGTTGTTTATATTTGTTGTATCAATGAAATAATCATTAATTGTGTTTGCAATATCTACCGGATTTGTGACACTTTTTCCCTCGTACAGTATCCTTTCAATGCCCTGTATTTGATTTGTGGGCCCCATTTCATTCTGGATGATTGTCCAGGAAGCTTTGCACACATTTCTGCTGTTGATTATAAATTTACTATTGTTATTTCTTTGGGCTACTTGTGTACATTTTTTTAGTATCTGAGCATACCTTTTAAACACATTTTTTGTGGTTCTTGTTTTGTGTTTATAGAAGTTAAACCTTAGTATTCTTTTTACTTTACAGCTAATTTTTAGACCTTGAGACATCCATTTTTGTTTTTTTGTTCTAGTTATCTTTACTCTTTTTGAAGGAAAGCATAAGCTGTAAAACAAACATAGTAGATCATGAAATTCGTTGAAAGATTGGTTCAAGTCAGCTTCACCGTACACATCAGAAAAGGAAAGACTTTCAAGACACTCTTTAAATTTGTTTAGATTATCCTCACAAAAATCTCTTCGGTAAACGAACACTGTTTTTGGTATGTTAACCTTCGATTTCACTGGTATCTTTAATATCTGGGCAGTTTCATGATCAGAGAGGCCGAGCGGGATTATAGATCCTGTTCCCTCTTTTACAGTACTTATTATATGGTCAAGACAGGCATTGCGCCTAGTAGGCTTGTCAATGTGATTAGTCAGATTATAATTTTTTATGATGTCAAGTAGTCTATTTGAATATATGGATTCTTTAATTGTATTAATATTAATGTCACCTGCAATAATTATTCTTTTCTTAGGATATTTCTTTGATACAATGTATAACATTTGTTCAAATTTTTCTAAAAAGACCTTCGCATTTGTTGGTTTGTTTCGTTCATCCGTTCTATATAGACATATTATTATAAAGTTGTGATGCGGAATCTCAGTAGCGCAGCACTCAAAAGCACTTTTTTGACATAGACTGTCAAAATTATGTTTAGGAATGTGCGGCAGTCCTTCTCGTACGAAAATACATACCCCGCCTCTTTTTTGTACTCTACAGTAAGTCGCTGCTAATTCGTACCCATGTATATAAGCGTTTTGTTCATCACCTGTTTTAATAAATGTTTCTGAGAAACAAAGGATATCTGGGTCTATATTATTATCATTTAGTTCCGCGATCGTTATCTCTATGATTTCTTTTTTACTTGTTAGGCTAGCTATATTTTGGTGTAACAATATGAAATCAGTTTGTTTAGGCTCGAAAAAAGTTATTGTTGCTCACTTCTTGTGTGATACGTGTCGTTTTCTTTGTATTGCTAAGCACCGGGAAGAAGTTTAATATTTTGGTTTGAGTCTTTACTTTTTGTTGGATGTCGTATTTTGTTTTTGAGGTTATATCCTTAGAGAAGTAATAGGGAATTGTACCTGGTTTTGTGTGTCTGTTTTCGTTGTTATTATTTGCTTTATTATTTGATTGTGTATTGGAAGTTTGTGCTTTTTTTGAAGCAAAGTTTAAATCTATCGATCTTTTGTTGTAATTCAGATAATTTGTATCATAATCATTTTGAGCGATCGCATTACTTATCATTTTGCTCATTGTGTCTAACCTTGTTAAAAACGTTTCCCTGTCATGTTGTCCTATTTTTAAGAAGGTACAATTTTTATGATTTTTACTGGCTATTAACAATGTATCATTCAGCTTGTTTTCATTTAGGTAGTCTGATTTACTTATACTAAGCAGTATCACATTGGGTTTCTCCAATTTTTGAAGAATTGCTCCCAAGTCCATCAGTAGTTTGGTCGGGTTGTTGTCGTGTTCACCAATTGACAGAATGACGTAGTCATCTTCTTTTATGCTGAATAGATCACATGTTTTCCCAATCTCTTCAGATTTTGCATTGGGTTTTATGAAAGAAGTGATGTTGTAGTCTTTCACCTTTTTTTGCGTGTTCATTTTGTACATGAGCTCTGATGATAGTCTTGTGCATTGCCGTCCTCCGAAAATGAAAATTGAACTCTTGTCTTTTCCATCAATCTTGATTTCATTTGTTTTTTTTAGTAGTTTTTCTTCATAAGGTGTTGTCTCTTCATTCGTTGTTTTCTTCACATTTTCTTTCACGCCTTCATTTTTAGTGCTTCCTTCTTCAGCGTGATTATCTCGTTTCTCGTGTTTTGAGATTTCTGATTCTTTCTTATTTTTAACGTTTTCATTGTCGTCTTCATTCGCAGTTTCTGTGTGTCCTTTTTTTATGTCAATGTATTGTTCATTGCGTGTTGGGGTTTCTGTTCGAGACTCCACCTCTTTTCCCACTTTGTCATAAATTAGTTTCTTAAATAATTTCTTTTTCTTCGTGCTCATGCTCATATTGTCAATATAAATTTGTTTGTAAATGTCATTCTGTTGGGTGATTTTTCCAATAATACATTTCAGGTCATTGTTTTCAATCAGAAGATTGTCTATTTCTGTGTGTGCACTGGCTATATTCTGTTTGAGTTCTACAATTTCTTCCTTATAATTACTTTCTCGCAGATTCTCCAGTCTTATTGATAGGTCTGGTAGACTTCTATTCAAGGTTTCTGTGCTGGAAGTACTGAGATTACTATTTTCCAGATTTTCATGCAATGATTGTTTGCGCATTGAATCTTCCAGTAATCTAGGCTTGAATCTTTTTCTAAATGTTACTCCGACTGGGGTCATCGTGTTATCAATTTGTGTATTTTTGTTGATTTTTTGTCCACTGTTTGGTGACTGAACTCTTGGAAGCAGCGTTTGTTTCGCAGACTTCATCTTGCACTTGCAGGCAGTATAGGCTCGTGGATGTGCAAGTGACTTCTGGTGGTCTGATCTTGGAACTATTACGTCTTTTTGGTATTATGTAATCTTGCTTGGTACAGCTGGTAGATCACAGGTTATGTTTGGTATTCATCAACAAGTGCTTGATTTATCGCACAGGTGAAGAAAAAAAAAAAAAAAAAAAAAGTAAAATCGAAAAAATTATGAGTCGTGGTGGGACTCGAACCATGTCCACCTTGCGCTGCACAGTATAGTCAGCCTCCTTAACCGTTCGGCTATCGAGTCGCTAAGAGACGCGTCGAATATAGTCTTTGGGTCCTATGTAGTTGAAGGTCGGTGAAGGTGCATCTGTGCGTTATGTGGTTGGTGGACTTTGCACTGCACGATATTTGTCACAAGATTTACACAACGAATAACGTAAGTTATGATATTGTTCACTGAGTTTATATGTTATTTGCTGATATGACCTTGTTTAACACTGCTTTCGTATCTATGTACGGTTGTAACTGATCACTTTTACACTGTTTCTTGTTATGGTAATATTGTGTCTTTTTCACTTTAATCACTTGTTTAGTCCGGTTGATACAATTGATTTAATAGTGTCTATACTTAATCTATATTATATCACAAAAAAAATGTACTTGTTTAAGCGTAATTATATCCTTATTTAATTTTTAACACGGAGGTGCCTTTTAAGAGGTGTTTACGTAGTTACGCCTAGCCGCGTATGTAGTAGTAGGTATCCCTTTTTATAAAACGTTGCTTTAACATGGTTTTTAAATTGCTCAAATGGTAATTTCAAGATCTCCAGAGGTATCTTGTTGCAGTAGAGAATGCATTGACCCTTGAAAGAATTGCTAACCTTCACGAGTCTAAACCGGGGCGCAAGTAGTCTTTGATTATTTCTTATACATTACAGCTATCGCTAAGTTTGGAAAATGTTGTAAGGTTCTTGCGTACATACATTATATTTTCTAAAATAAATTGACTAGCTACAGTTAGTATGTCAATTTATTTAAAAAGCTCTCTTAAGGAGTATGTGCGTTTTAAATTAAAAATTGCTCGAATAGCTCTTTTCTGTAAAATACAAATAGTTTGAATATCCGCTGCTTTCCCCAACAACAAGATACCATAGGACATGACAATACGAAAGTAACTAAAATATACTAGTCTAGATGTAGCTACATCCGTGTTTTGTCTGATCTTCCTAACAGCGTAAGCCGCAGAACTTAATTTACCAGCTAATTTATCTATGTGGGGTCCCCAATGCAATTTGCTATCAATGGTTATTCCAAGAAACTTCGTGTCATTTATTTAATTCTATCGTGCTGCTGTCTAACACTAAACTGGTCTCAACTTGACTGACATTTGGAAGTGAGAATTTGATACATTTGGTTTTACCAGCATTTAACAATAAATTATTAATTGTGAACCAATTCAAGGTTAAAGACAATACTACATTAACATTATCAAAATCTTCTTTTGTCTTTCAATTTTGAGACCAGTGAAGTATCATCAGCAAACAACACTATGTCAGTCAATTTCTCCACCATGAAAGGCAGATCGTTAATATATACCAGGAATAAGAAAGGGCCTAATATGGAACCTTGTGGAACGCCAATTTTTACTCCCGATCCATCAGATTTAACGCCGTTGACGTCTGCCTGTTGAATTCTATAGCTTAGGCATGATCTTAGTAGATAACGCTTTATTTCTAACTCCGTAATGATGTAATTTCATTAGTAGCGTATCATGATCCACACAATCAAATGCCTTCGACTGATCGCAAAAAACACCGATAGATCCTGTGCGGCTTCCCATGCAGAATAAATATGAGATATAAGAGTAATACCTGCATCCGTACTCGATTTAGTGAAACCGTATTGTTTGGCGTGGAGTTGTTTTGTACGGTTTTAGTGTGAGAGGATTTGATTGAGTATTTATAATCTTTTTAAAAAAATTACATAGTGCTGGAAGAACAGATATTGGTCTGATATTTGAAGGATCACCCTTGTCTCCCGACTTGAACAGAGGTATCAGTTTCTATGTTTCATGAGGTCTGGAAAAGCTCCATCGTCAACACATTTATTAAATATATAAGCTAGGTGTGGGGCTATAACTAGTATTATTGAACCAATGACTTTGACTGATATACTCCATAGGTCTTCAGTATTTGTTAAATTAAGTAATCTATACGTTTTGACAATAACCTGGGGATATAAGTACATGATGTACTTTAAAATCTACATTACTGATGCTAGTGCTGTTTTTTAACAAAGTCTCTGCTTTATATGGAGATGAATTTAGGCGCTCTTTTGTGAGTAAGGGTATATTGGTGTACATTGTTTCAAAAGCTCGAGCTATCTCAGCGTTGTATTTAACATCATCTCCTATCTTTAAGCAGAAATCATTGTCCCTTGGTATAACTTTGCCAGTTTCACGGTTTATGATTTGTAAAACCGTTGTCATTCTATTATTTGAAATTTTCTATTAATCTGTAAAGTTTTTGCAGATCTACAAACCAACTTGAGTTTTGGAATATTTTTTAACATAGGTACCTAGTCATGAAATTTTCTAAGTTATAAGTTTTTTGTTCATAAAGGTCATACAAGATAGCTCTACTTTTACGAATTCCACATGTTGCCCAGTCATTAAATTTAGATTTACCGTTGTAGGTACTGACTTCTTTAATTTAAAAACTGTAACGAATTCTGTTTGAATAATGTTGAAGAAGTCAGAATAGATTTTGTTCGGGTTCTGTTCATCAAAATCCGGTACTGGCAAATTTATATCTAAGTTTTTCATATACGTCTCTAGTCTATGGGACCCCGCGCACGATGCAACATGGGTACCGCTCCAGAATCGGACTTTATAGTCACGAGCGCAGTTGGTTATCAGAGGCCACTTAAATCATGTGATATAGGCCTTGCGTTGATATGGCGCGAGAATTATGTCGGTGATGCTGACCCGCTACCCGTGTAGATAGGAGTTTCTGTATGTGATGCTGATCCGCTATTCAACTAGATAAGGAGTTTCTGTGGGTGATGCTGATGGTGATTGGAGTTCCTAGAGAGTTGCCAGATCTATCATATATCTTATACTAGAGATATCTGATACATCAGCGCGTCTTTTCGAGTTGTGGACTTATGGGTAGGAAACAGGCTTACAGCCACTGAAACAACATTGACCGTCAAATAAACTTTAATTCCAATTAAAGACGACAATGAATACATTCAAGTCACACCTAAACTAAATCCAAATAATCATAATTCATTCATTATGGTAAAGCATTACGTGCGCGTAATAATAAAACCTACGTAACCTAGGTTTTTTTCTAGGTATATCCACTGTGTTCGTTTTGTATAGTTCCGCCCGACGCGGGGGTGATTATTTACACGACACTAAAGAAAAAAATTAAATATTGGTTTAAATAAAATAATACCATAAAATCATTAAATTGTGGCCGTGGCTTGCAACCGCGCTCGCAATATCGGCCACTCGGCCACGCCCGGTATTACACACACAACCGCATTACGTTCTGCGTAAACACAAGTTTTATTAGTTACAAGCGATACGTCAACTATCGTCCCTGAGTCGGACATAACTTTACAAAACAACAGCCAGTGTATTATGAATGAATTTCATATTTTTAATCATATATCTTCTTAACGACTTCTACATAATATTGCTTAGTAATTTAACGGCGGCCCCGTTTAGCCATTTGCGTCTTGGCTGGGGTAGCCTTAGCTGGGGTAGCCTTAGCTGGGGTAGCCTTAGCTAGGGTAGCCTTTGCTGGGGTAGCCTTAGCCGGGGCAGCCTTGGTTGGTGTGGCCGGGGCAGCCACAGAATTCCTCGTAGCAGCCACTCTCTTCGGTCTAACCACTTCCTCAACTGGCTTGGCTTCTTCAACAGGATCCGGTTCTTGGGTCTCCATTTCATCTACTTCATTAATTTCGTCAACCGCTTCAGAGTAATCTTCACCATTCTCGCCGCCGTTTGTTTCTTCATCACCAGCATTTGCCTCTTCATCGCCAGCATTTGCCTCTTCATCGCCAGCATTTTCTTCTTCATCACCAAGTTGGGCTCCTTCTTCAACACCATTAGCTTCTTCATCCTGGTCTTCTGCCGTCTCATCTGTATTCCCGCAGGCTTCGAGCAAGTCATTAATCTGTCCGTCAATGTCTGAGTCGATAATCTTGTCATCAGATCCAATGCCCTCATTCTGCTCACTGGTTTCTTCACCCTTCTGATTGGCTTCCGTGTCCGTATTGGCTGGAGCCGCCTCTTTCTTTGTGCGAGCTGCAGATATTTCGTTTTTATTTTTGTTGGGTTTGATAGATAACTTGTTGTCTCCTGAAAGTATAAAACACATTTATTTAACAACATAAATGGAATATGACGGATTTCCGCTGAACGAATTCCAGACCTGTCGCACACAAACAAGCCCCAGTGTGACTAGACTGTTTTTTCCAGATATGTTACATTTTTAGTTGTAAGTAAGTAATCTTATCATTTATTCCGAACGAGTCACATCAATAATAAAAAAAATTGGACACTATTTACACACATTGATCTAGCCCCAAACTAGGATTCCCTGTTTCTTGGGTACTAGACAACGATACACATACTTATATAGATAAATATAATGCTTAGATAGATAAACAACCATGACTAGGGTACAAACATCCGTTCTCATCAAACAAATATTTGCCCCCACCAGGACTCGAACCCGGGACCCTTGGCTTCGTAGGCAAGGCATTAATGTAATATGTTAGTCAGTATAGTACAACTTCAACCATAACGAAAGCAGAGGGACAAAGGGACAAGTCCACTTCACTCTACTTCACTGACAAATATACTGGTAGCTCTGAGCTTGCAGACCTCGCGAGCACACTGGAATTATTCTATAACCAAATGAGCCAACTGCGTTTTCATTCAATACTACATACAAACCTATGAATGCACCTAGTTACGTACATGGAGTATGAAACTAGCCGCACCAAAAACTTTGTAACTCCATATCTCCGCCATTTTGAAAAATATCTAAAAACTGAATCGACCAAAAAAAAACATAATTAGTGAACCTGCTCATATAATTTCACGAGAATCGGTGAATACATGCGACCAGTAGAGGAAGGAGAACATCCGGACAGCCGGACCGACACGCGAAAGCATTTTTGCCCAATCTGTAACGGAAATGCTTCACCCGAGCTACGCGCTCGCTAGGTCAGCTAAGACATTTATTGTTTTAAGAACGCCCCAAGAAGTTAGCGATTAAGGAGCAGTTGCCCCTTGAGAGACAATGCCACACAATGACTAGACTACAAATGCTCACCCATAACCATGTTGTTTTTCTTGAGTATTTTCTGATAGTCCGTCTCCTCCGAGAAGCCAACAAATAGCACGTTGCGTACGTCGCGATGCTTCTTGATGCTCGCCGGGTTGAACGTGTCCAGGAACCCGCGCAGACGCTGCTTACGCGGCAGGTGGGGCACGCCCATCACCTGGTACATTATGATGATATGTAGTTATTTTGTTGTTGAAGATACACATACATATGAAGGATTTAGGTTTAGGTTTTTAGGTTCTATCATACTTACAAAATGTAACAGTGTTACTGGATTGGAATTGATAATGGTTCGGAACGGGTAACACTTACTTGTTTTAGAAGTTATATATTCCGACCCAGTCTCCCCTCTACCCGAAACTTAAAGCTGGATTTATGGAAATTACGGGACAAAAAGGTCTAGATTTTTGGGCTTCCCTTTTGCAGTGCATACATTAGCGGTAGAGCCTTCACCTAGCTAGGTAAAAGCATTTGCTTTACCAAGCCATCGACTTCGGTCCTGAGCTCATATTCTCTTATTTACCATAACATGATATCGCGGAGTCCTCTTCCCGGACGCGGCGGCGGTGGCGGCGGCCGGTGCGTCGGCACTGGCCGTGTCAGCGGGGCGTGGCTGCCTAGTATGCTCCTGCAGCTTGGCGCGCCGCCGCAGTGCGTCCACTGCGAAGGCAAACTCCTGGTCGCTGCCCACGATCCGCGCCATTTTCTGCAATAAAATAGTTATATTTCAAAGGTGCCACTAAAACTGGAACGTGGAAACTAGTCAAATATATTGTACTAACTAGCTATTCAACCTCCCGCAGGAGGTTGAGGAGGTTGAGGAGGCTGAGGAGGCTGAAGAGGCTCAATAGCTAGTTAGTCCCAAATGATGAGAAAAGGCGTTCTCTTCAAGCCACCATTCTGTACGGTCTTGCGTTATATATAATCTATAAGAAATATTCTAAAAATAGGTTCTAAAAATACAGATTGTCATGTGAAATTTTCCAGAAATCAACCCAAGGTTTATGAACCCAGCTCAACAGTTACTGCTGCTTTAAACAGTGGAGGCTATCCGTAGCGTGACCGTACCACATACAAAAATAAAATGTTGCCTTATTGAAACTTACATCTCTGAAACTGTACAGTATTCTGGGCAGAGATCGCTTGATGAGCTTCTCCAAGAGAGACTCATATCTCTTCAACTGCTGTTCTGCTTCTGTTCCCTCTGTCTCTTGGTCTTCTGTCGGTGCACCATCAGCTGTCTCCACATCGTTGATGGCTTGCTCTTGAGCTTCTGCTTCACCAGTATTCTCTTCAGTTGTCTCTTGGGTAGATTCATCTGTAGCTTGGTCTCCATTATTCTCGGCTTTCTGAGCTTCAATAATTTGCTGGACTTCAGCAATTATCTCCTCTTCTGATGGTAATTCGTCTTTGTAGATTTGTGAAATCTGTGAATAAAAGTATGATGAGTAGATTTTTATTCATATTTGTTTATTTGTAATCAAATGAATTAATTATTAAAATTAAAAAATAATTTAAGTTGTATGTTTACCTTGTCAAGAATCTCACAAATTTTTGTCCTGAGCGCCTTATTAATGTTCTGTTCGAAATAATTTTGGGCAGAGTCTGAAAAACAAGGACTATGTTAGCATCAGTGAAACCAACGAATCTGTACAGAATTTCATTACTTACATATTTCATGTGTCTAGGTGGATAGCTACAAAAATAGCTAGTGTTTAATTAGTAAACAATTTGTTATGTTAAATGCTGAAAGAACTCTTTATTCATAAACCTATCATTGTTGCTGTTTTAAAAACAAAAACAGTTAGAGAAATTTCGTACTGGCCCAAAGCTCCACACAGGAGTAACGGGAACTAAGAACAAAAACTTACAAGCAAGGTGAATACTCTTGTTTGACGATACAAAACAATTTGTTCAATAGTATCGGTGTCTCTCAAAACGCATTGCGCTAAAACGACCACCCGACGGACCCCAAACGAAAGGCGACAAACCAGAGTAGACCCTCTAATAAAAACTCAATAATACCTGCTTTTTTTTCGTCTCGCAAATAAACGTTTTTTCCTTCGCGCACGGCGGTCTCCTGATTTTTTTTCTCAGTCTCAATGCAGAGCTGAATCAGCTCTTCGTCAGTACTCTCCGGGAACTGCGCCTTGTAGAGGGCGATCACGTTCTTAGGGTCGCCGAGGGGCTTCCCGTAGAGAGCCTGCTTGATGCGGTCGCGGACGGCATTCTTAACTGTGAACGGGACGCCGAAGGAGTCGAATGACGCCTTGTGCGGGCTGTCCGCGTGCCGGTCCCGGAACTCCTTCCACACCTGGCCCACGGCAAGCTCAATGCGGCTCATCACGGGCTTGGGCAGGTATGTATCGGGCTGCACCACGTACTCTTTGAGCTGCCCCGGGAAACTTTTGTCTTTGGCCTGGCCACTTCTCGTGGATACGTTCGCTTTAGCCACGAAGCCCGGTTTTTTGACGTGCGTTTTGTTCGGCGTGCGGTTCGTGGGGGGCTTTGGCGCGGCGGCGGCTGGGCGCGGCGCGGGCCTGGGACCGGCCGACTTGAAGCCTCGCGGTTGCGCGACCGGTTGAAACTTTTTCGGCTGAAAGTACGGCCGCTTGGCGGGACTGGGCGTGAACGAGCTTTGCGGTTGCGGTCGGGAGCCACCGAATTTGGACGCGTTGCCGCCGTTGTCCCAAACGCGGGGCGGGAAGCGCGACTGGGGCTCCTGCCAGAAGTCGGCCGCTCGCTTGCGCGGGTTCATGCGACCCCCGGCGCGGTCCATGCCCTCATAGCCCTGCCTGCCCGGCCCGCCGTGCCCCTGTGGGCCGCGATTGTACTCGTAATTATTGTAAGAGTCGCCGGCCTGACCGAAATTGTTCTGAAAATACAACAAGTTTTGCGAATACGACAAGACAACTCTAATCGTGGCCAGGATGGTGTGGTGGACTAAAGGTACTGGATTCTCAGCCACCGTCTTCATAGAGCTTGCAGAATTGGTTCACGCGCCAATTTCAGTCGTCAGCTGAATATTTCGCCAGTGAACATCTTGCCAAAAATATAATCCTACCTACAACACCACTCCAACTTGGACACACTCCTTTCACTCAGATGCACAGATGACTGACAATTTTGTGAGACCAACCAAGTCGCTTCAGTGCTAAGAGTCAGAATTGGAGCATAGTAGAGTTTCAGGAGTTGATGAGTTTTACTCGCTGGATATCTTGTACAGCAACATGGTGAGTAGATTATGAATATTTTTTCTAATGCTAGTGATATTTGAGATATTCTAAAATAAAAACTAAATCAAAGGTGTGCAAATTTTTTCTGAATTTAGTGCCTGACCTAAAACTTGTTCATTTTCATCACTATCACCAAAATAGGCATAACCAGAGGTGACACAGCAACTACACAAAATAGATTCACCTCAAATGAACTATTTAAGAACCTGGCTAACAGTTTAAATAGCATGTTCTTTTTTGTCCAAATTCAATCATAGTATACTCTAACTTGACAGCTCAATTGAATAAAGGTTGCATGGTATGTTTGTGATGATTTAGCCAAACTTGGCTACCCCATCATAATAAAGTATTTGGTTAGAGGAGTAAATAGAGGAGTAATTCATATCAACCTTGGATTTGCTGGAAGAGATCTCTATTTAGAGATAAGCATGTTGTTTTATGTGCAATAAATATATACGAAATATACAAAATACATTAATTAGCTTATGCAATGAAAATTGTGAAATTATCAGACAGCCTAGTTAAATGTAACAGTATACCCTATGGAATGACATGTTCATGAGGATTTTCTGATCATGCTAAAATTGTGTAAAAAGAAGTAAATAGGTATGTAGCTTAGCAAAGAATACTATCCGAGAGATGTTGAACTTTTCTTCTTAATATTATTTATTATACGTATATTATGTATTATACGTATATTATGTATTATACGTAAACTTCATATTATTAATTAACTTACCGGAGCTGCATCCCAAACGCGGACATTGCCCTGTAAAAAAAAAAAATGTAAATAAAATTTGTATTCTGCACTACAATATTTTACCCAAAATATGGTCTCTAAACCCCTCTCCAGATGAGAAATTAAATACAATCATTTTAGTACAGATATTGAAAGGATTCTTGATGCCCGAGCGAAGCCACAATCTCACTCTTGCCCTTGTATGCATCTCTTTTGTTCCTATGTCACTGCCTCCTCCAGGCGGCACTCAGGCTCCAAGAAACTTGGTGATAGGTATAATATTAGGCAGCAAATAAGGGGAAGTGCACATGTGGCACTATTCTCTCCAGGTTTTTCCTGTGACATTGCTGTGACACTATTTTGCCGTGAGATAGGCCGCCATGAGAGTGGCATGTACAGAGACTAGAAAATGAGAGACATTTGTCTCCCTCCCCCATCCTGCTGCTCACATACCTCCTGGTGGTGATTAGCACATGCGTGCATACTATATCTAAGCATCACCTGAGCTGATTGGTTCTGAAACGGCTGTGCGTAGAACGGATCTCTATTCTGCTCTAGCATTTGCCGCTTGCGTTGCAGCAACTCCAGCTCTCGATCGAGATCCTGTCAAACGGACATGAAATACCGTAATATGGGGTGAATATACAGGTCAGTGTCGATAAGGGGGCGGATTTCTATTGAGACTGGAAAAATCTTTAATGGTTTACACAAAACGTACCTTTAGTAGGGTTAACGAGACTTGGCCTAAACCTTAGCATTTTTCGATATTACTCTTCTAAAATACTTCGGAAACTCTGACGCGGCGATTAAATAACTCGATTCCTTGCTATCACGCTGAAATAAGCCCAAGAACAATGCGACAATACCTACAATGGATGTATTAGATGGCCATTTTACCTGTATTTGAAACTGCGGCTGTGGTTGGTGCCGGTCGTGGCCCATCGGGTTCATCCTGTTGCGACGCATCTCGGCCTTACGTAGATTTTATCGTACAAGGTACGAATATCACGATTTACACGCTAATACACTGAAATAAGTGGAAATGTGAAGAGAAATTGATGAAGGAAAGAAAACTTGGTAATCGACGCGAGCGAGTTCACTTCATTCATTCACGCGACGACGCGGCCAATCGTTGAATCACAGAACAATGTTGAAGTGACGTCAAGTGGGCGCGTTCAGTTATTGACTGCAATGCCCCCCACGCAAGGTTGATTTAAACCTTTTAAATCGGTCGATCGGTTATTATATCGGTTTCTGCGACTTTAAAAATACAATACAAAAAAAAAGAAGAAAATTCAATAAAAAGTTAGACTTAAATGCAATAAAATACACTTGCATAAATCTAAAATTGAGGAATAAATGTGATATTTATACAAATATAATTAATATATTTGTTACCCACCTACTTTTCTTTATCTGGTGTAATTAATCAATCATACATATGAACAAATTAAAGATAATGATACATTTCAAACTCTCTTGGCCTCTGTATCAGTTGCAATGACAATAAAGATGTTCTACTGTCTCTAGTTAATATATAAAGCAAAAAATACAACTGTTATAAGTTGATACCTAAATAAGATTGCCTATTTGATTATCCGCTAGACTGTCACGCGGACACATTTTGACCGATGCAAAATACCCCAGTCTGTCACGCGGACACATTTTGACCGATGCGTAAAAGGCGGTAAATAAGGACCGTTATTTAATCAAAGCGTTTGTCTATCTTGCTCAAACTTCCACTAAACGTTGCCGAAAGAAGGAAAAAGGCATAACATCCTTTGTTTCTACTCTAAAGCAAGCATTAGTGGTTGACCGAGGCAATGAAATATCGCGCCGTCAGTCACGTGCCAGCGCTTATTGAGTGGTGGTGTGGTTGTGGTGATTGCTTTCCAGGATTATTGTATGGAGAGGCATGTTATTGTTATTTATTTATGTGCGATAACGTATTTAGATGTAAATAAACTACAAACATGCTATATTTTTTCCATTTTAATTTTTTTTCTACAATAATTGGAAAAAATAAATAAAATAAAAATAAAAATTTGATTTAAAATTAAAATTAAAATATATTGCTAGGCAAAACTGGACTATTCTTTTTTATCCGGTAGCTTATTTAAAAGCCATTCCAACGATATAACTTTCTTAGAGAGCTCCCATAGAAAAAATAGAGATATCGTCATTTTAATGAAACGGGACGTTAGCGGGCGGAGTTCGCGTGCGACCCCGTGACAGACGCGGCCATTTTGCATTTTTGGGTTTGACAGTACAGAGGTTACTCTTCATAATTAACAGCAGAATTCTTAATCTTATCTGCAGCAGTCTTTGTACGCCTTTGCATCTAAAGATATACCAGCACATGTCATACTCATATCATCTTGTTAATCTGAAAAGATGAAATTGGAGTTTTATATAAAGTAGGGAGAGTGTTTGAAAAATACAACTGATATTTATATTTTGGCAGATTTACATGCAAAAGGAACACTGGTGTAAACTTACTGTGCAAAATAGTTTGTCACAAGCTCAGTACATCTTCTAAAATGAGGATTGCTTCTTTGTCTATCTGCATCCATGTTTCCATTATTAAAATTGCCTTGAGCTAATATAGCATCCCAAGTATCGGGATTAATTATTACACGGCTATCATTAGGAGGTGTGGCTTCCCCACTTCTTCATGCAATATTGTGTAATGCAGCTGCGAAAATTATAATTGGAAAAGAATTTTGAATGGAAACGCCTAAACCAATATCCATGGCTGGGAAACGTCTTTTCCAGACCCCAAACAAACTTTCTACACAATTTCTTGTTCGAATTTGAGACTCATTGTACAAATTTACTGCAGCATCATTACACTGTTGCAATACTGTCATCATATAAGTATTACATGCGTAGCCTGCATCTCCAACAAGAAGAGCATTTCCATATTGACCCTGTTCGAACAAAACATAACAACTGGTTAATGGAGACACTGTTATTTCTTTAATAAAAAATCCATTAGGTACCTACCTGCCTTTATGGTTATCATGCAAAAATAAGGGATAAACAAAAGCAAATAATCGTGGAACAGGCCCTCTTATCGATACTCTGACTCTGAATATTTTATTTTTTAATTGATAGGTACATAGGTATAATATGGCATTTCAGCCTTAAAAGTAAGCTGTCTACCGAATGCGGGCGAATGCGTTGTATGAAATTAAACAAGTTTTGGTACTTACATATTTGTAGGAAACTCGATTTCATCTTCAATAGACTCCAATACAGACAGAACTGTTGGTTTCGTGAGACGAAATCTTGTATCAAATCTTTGTCATCAAGGGTGTCGAAGTGTTCTCACGTATCCATCTCGGTCGATGAACGACAAATTCGTCATCATCATCACTATCTTAAAAAGCTAGTGCCAACGCTGTTCCCATTCTTGATAATTAATAACAAAGCAAAAAATAAACTGCAAAATTATAAAGCTAAAGACATGACAGCTATGACAGCTCTAAACGCAGTTAAGGAGTTTAACCGTCCAAAATCGGGCGTTCAGAATTTAAAACTCCGTTAAGCTTAAACTGCGTTCAGTAATGATGGTGAAATGCTCTAATCGGTCGATAGGTTATTAAATCAGTTTCTGCAACTTTAGTATTTTGTGGTGCTTTTACGAACGTACTCCGATATGATATTTTGTTACTTTTTTATTTAAAGATCTCAAGTCAAGATTTAACTTCTAATCAGCCTAGCTAAAGAGCTCCCACATATTCTCCGTCCTGTCAGTCCCGTGATCCTTTTCCAAGACCTTTCCCTATCCCGTCAGGTGGCTCCTAAAGACGTGTACAACATAGCAGACTTCCTGGAGAAAGAGAGGAAGGCGAAAGAAGCTGCCGCTCCCAAGAAACGGACAGCTTCCGAGATGCTCAGAGCAACACTACAGCTGTGAAGATGATCTGGCTGTGTGGTGTACTTAAACCTTATCCGACTTTGTCTACGTTTAAGAGTAAATGAAGATAAGGACGAACAGCTATACGAGTATTACGTACTCTGCTATCAAATGCTTGGCCATTTCATGATACAGTCAATCCGTGGTTGGCTATTTCATGAAATAATCAAATTCTACGATATAGCTACGACATCCACCTCATTAATAGTACATTACTGCCGTGGCCGTGGCGGGGAAAGTCGGCGATTTCAGGGCGAGTATTACAATACAATAATACGCATCAGGCAATTGCCATTTCCGCCGAGGCTTATATGGTGCTTTTCTCAAAAAAATGCAACGTACTAAATGAAAATTCTGTAAAAAACCTTTTTTAATTCTCCAGGACATGAAATTCTCGAAAGCTTTTGTGAAAACCTTTTCCTGGACTTCTTTGGTAAAAAAAAATCCATGGCCAATTTGGCTTCCGCCTTTCAATTTGGAGTGGAGTGGAGTGCATTCAATATCCATTCCACTCTAATTAGAACTCACTATAGTTAATTCAATAAAATAGTTGATACGGCATATATGCCCGATTTTTGATGACTGCATACAGGATCGCTGACTGCATATTCAAATCATGTTCGAAAAAATAAAACTACACATTCATGCTTACATTTCTGGCGCGCTCTATGTTCGAAATTCAAATATGTCTGCACTTTCATACTAACATTTCTGGCGCGTTTTTTTTTATTAAGAGTTATTGGCAGTAAATTGGATATTTTGCGTTTTGTATTTCCGAACATAATATGAAAATTTCCGCGTATGTTTGAGAAAATAAGTATACAGCGTTTTTGGGGCTCGTTCGCCAAATTAAAAATGGTGGATAGAAGAGGGCATGTGCTATCTCCTAGGTCCACAAAAAAAGTTTCGGCCCTAGGGATTTTTTTAATTTTAATATTTGGCCCAACGGATTTTTTTTATTTTAATATTTTTAAGTTTTTTTAAAATTCCTATAAAATAAAAAAAGTTTGCTGGTCTATCTTCTTTCTAATTATGTACAATAATGCCATAAAAACATTATTAAGTTCATTAATTTGCCAACTTTGTGTATCGGGCGGGAGGGCGATACTCGTACCGCTGATTTAGTGAAGTTTTTGGCGGACTGGGCTGTTAAGGTAAGCCTTTGCCCAGCAGCGGGAGACTACCCAGAAAAAAAACTGTTATTGGCGCGTTTTTCTTTTTTTTTCGTGTTTTTTTTTATTCTTTGTGTTTTTCGTGTTGTATAGCGCGACCTTTTAATGTTGTGGTTTTGTTGATTAAATAATGTCTACATTCTCTAATCGAGAATACGCGGACATCGTAATGGCATATGGAAGCCAAAATCTGTTCGTCCAATTGGACGTTATGTCGAGTCACTATCCCTCTAGGCTGTAAATAAATAAATAAATAAATAAGGTGTAATGTAGACATTATTTAATCATCAAAACCACAGACAACCCTAGCCGTTTGAGCAAGAGTAGGTAGTTATCATGCGAATAGGGGCCTTAAGAGCTTACTATTTCTTATTTATACTATGCCTATTAGCATTCTACGGGGCGTATACCTAAAACCTGTTTTGAAATCAATTACTGATTGTTAACATCGAGGGAACGTCATAGCTTTTATCGCTGTTGTGTACATTTCCTTAGATTACCAGTTCTTGACTGTTCGTGACACCGATTCATAGTGACAAAACAAGTTTCTGACCAGTTCATGATCGACTAACCTTTTGAAAATGACTCACATACAAAATCATGTTTATCTACACACGTATCATAAACCCTCTTTACTGCGTTCAAAAACCGCACGTTACGATCAGCATTATGTTAAACTACTTGGTAAAAACTCGTTTCGTATCTGGAAAACTACACATTATGGTCATTATGTGTAGTTTTTCTACATATAATGACATTCAAATTTCGAACGCCGACGCCCACCCGCGTGCCGTCCCTAGTTTGTCTGTGAAGTTGGTACTGACATTCAAATTTCGAACGCCGACGCCCGTCTGAAGTTGGTACTAAAGAACAATGCCGGTCAAACATGCGGTTCCTGAACACATCAAAGAGAGTTTATGATAGGTGTGTAGATAAACTAGTGTATGTAACTGTACATAATTAGGCATTCGAGTGATATTATTATGAAACTCGCCTTCGGCTCGTTTCATAAACCCACTCTCGAGTTTTAATGCCCTCCATTATGCAGCAGTCACATAAACTACTGTTTATGTGACTGCTGCATCATATCTTACATACCTATCGAATATCAGTTGTATGCGTACCCCCGCCCGATACAAAGTTGCCAGATTAATGAACTTAGTAATGGTTTTTATGGCATTATTAGAAAGAAGATAGACCAGCGATCTTTTTTTAACAACTTTCAAGAAAAAAGCCTCGTTTAGTTTTTTTAATGCAAGTCAAGATTCGTTACAGAATTTTACTTCTTGAAAAAACATTTGATAGTCAATAAAAAAAATAGAAGTTAATTTCCAGTATTTTTGACTATAAAAGAACCATACAACATTACACAAGCAATAACAGTAAATAATTACAGGTTTTATCAATACCTTTTTTATTTATTCAAGTTCAAAGTAGTAATTCCGGAGGATTTAAAAAAATATTAAAATAAAAAATCCGTTGAGCCAAATCGTTTTTTTTTTTTGTGTACCTAGGAGATAGCAAATGACCCCTTCTCTCCACCATTTTAATTTGGCAATCGATGCACCAAACACACTGTATATAATAAACCCACGCATACTCTTCTTGCAAATGCCGACTTTCCCCGCCACGGCAGTAATGTACCATTAAGCCATGCGCTCATGCCATCGTGGGATATTCTTTAATATACATATACCACGATGTTGTAGTGAATGTTTGTATGTTATGCGAGCGTAAATACGTTCTACCTCAGTGTTGGCTGGACGCTTCTTTAAGCCGTCCTTTGTGGAAGTGTGGAATAAGCCTTTGTCGAGGCTTATTCCACACTTCCGCTGCGAAGGGGATTTGTACATGTTGTCAATTTTTGTCCTTAAATCCCCTTCCGGCGCTACAACGCCGAGCAAAGAGTATTTATTTTCCATTTATTTACATTTTTTTCTTTTTTTATTCGAATTTAAAGAACGAATTAGATAATCAGTCTTTATTTTGATACATCTTGGCACAGGTAGGTACATAATCACGTCGTTGTAACGCCGGAAGTGGATTTAAGGACTTATTTTTTTTCAAAAGGTCCACAAATCCCCTTCGAATGTGTTAGTCGCAGGGGATTTATCGAATAAGCCCCTTGTCGGATGCCGTGTATTTCGTCCTTTACTTTGACGGATACTCGATCAGTCATGCTGTCGCTCCGCAAATAGTAGTGTCCGTATAGCATTTAAGCGGCACTTAATTTGTGCATTCCCCTAATGAACCCTTCTATCATTACAGGTGGAGGATGAATTCGTCGATGCAGTGGAGCCACCAAAATGAATTGATATTCTAAATTCCTGCAACTCTCTCTAAAATTGATATTATTGGATTAATTATTCATAAAAAAGCTTCAAATTCGCATTCCAAGGACATTTAAAATAAACTAAATATGCTTGTGCGTTTAATTACTTTATTTATTTCTTTGTAGTATTGTGTAACATAAAATGTCTGTCCTTACTCGTTTAATACTACTCCACACAAGTGAAATTAAACATAACTGGCATCAATTCTTGTTAGCACTCAAATTAAACTTATAATTTGTGATTTAAAATTAAAATGACAGTTACTTAGACTAGCGAATACAAGCTTTGATGCCAAATGTATTCAAGACAATTTTTACAAGGTAATTTTACCTTCAATACTAAACTAGCGACATCATTTCGTCATTTAGGCGAAATTGATATATTTGGCTTAGCGACTTTAGTCCTTAGTCGGCTTACCTTTAGATAAACTACAGCTATTCATCATCATCAGAACCCGAGCATTCATCTAACACTATACCAGACGACATTATATCCCCAATATCATCTTGAACTTCCATTTCTTCATTCTCATTGTTATCGATATCTTTTTTATTCTCTACATTTTTTGAAGTAACTATTTTGTTAGCCGGTTTTGTGACTTTTACATTTGAATTATTTTTAGCTGATGTCTTTGCTAGTTTGCCATTATTTACATTCACATTAGACTTAGAATCTTGTGGTTGATTATTCTTCCCTTCCTTCTTATTGCTAGACATCACATCTTTTGCTGTTACTGCTTTTACTGATTTATCTTTAATTACATCAGCTTTAGTTTTAGTATTTATATCTTCATCTACTTTAGAATCGGCTGCAGTTGTCGCTTCTTCTGTGTGTCTTCTCAGCTTCTCTGGACATAGCGTGAAGTTGTACAACGGTGCCACAATTATTCCTTCTGTAACAAAACATTTCTAGTTATTATTTGAACAAGGTCTTGAATCAGCACACAACTCCAACGCAGATCGTTGCATATTCTCTCGTGTATAAGATGACCCCTTTTTTTCTGGACGCCATATTTTTAATCCCTGACGACCAAAAGACAGGTGTTATAAGTACGAAGCGTCTGTCGGTTAGTGTGTCTGTATGTCTGTTCGTGACACTCTAGAGGACAAACGGATGGACGGATTTTAATGCGGTTTTCTGTAAACGGTAGTAGACTTCACTGCGATAGTTCTCCGATGTTTTATTAAAATCGGTTGAGAAGCTCAAAAGTTTTCAGCTTAACAAGGAATATCGGTCAAACGGGTGGACGGAGTTTAAGGCAGTTTTTTTGTTTGTTGATATATTCTATCCAAATCGGTTATCAGCTAAAATAGGAAACAAGTGAACCGAATTTTAGCCGCAAGGTTACATTATTGAGTAATTACAAAAAATAATCTTACAATCCCTTGTCCTCACTGAAAAATCACGTACCTGTTGCTGATTTCATCAACCCACTTATTTTCTAAATATTATTTATAATGTTAACTTATCAAATTAAATCCTTTTATCACTAACATCTCAAACAATATAAATAGAAAATAAAAACGAAGAGTCCTATTCTGCTTAAATCATTTTCTATACAAATCATTTTTTTCTTAACTACGCGCTTGACAATAAAAACATGAACTGACTCCTGTTTAGATTAAATATTATTAAATTTAGTACAGGATATATACGTTTAGATATTGTAATGTAAAAAAATAAAAAACAATCATAAAATAATAAAGGAAAGCAAAGCAGAATTTAATTAAAATTTGCACCTCCACGTTTGCATTAATCTGTGTTATATGTTTGATGTTGTCTGTTGTTTGTTGAACGCATAATTTTAGTTTGTTGGCGACCAACATACTGTACTGTGGGCTACTTACTGCCAAGCTGACAAAATAACAACGCAGCCATATTATTATAATTGACTCACACTTGGACTTAGTGTGTGATACTCGAGTTTGTCGCTTTTTTTTCTTGTGTTACGTGATTTAATAGGTGCTATTGCCTGTCAATATCTTAAAAACTTAACATTTTTCTGTGTTCTACAACACTCAGGACACAATCCGCTGGAAATTAAATAATTCTAGTGAGAAAATTTTCCATAATTTTTCGGTTTGTCGCCACAAAATGTTGTTATCTGTGTTAAAAACTCTAAAGCTCGTTCCGACAACCGCGGTCCGATTGACAAACCACAGATGTCGAACAACCTTGCCCCTCAGCGTGGATCGATGATCAGAGGGCTAGTTATAAAGTCGTGCCTCTTACCAGATGAGGTGGCAGAGGCTGTGAAATAATAACTTTTTTATACTAGCCTTCTCACCCTACATTGTCTGGGATTTATAATATATTTAAATGTATACTGGAAATCCATGATTTATATTTCTTCAACATTTATTTTATAAAATCGGGGTTCTATTGCAATGTAAAATATTCGCCATTAATAGCTAAGCACATAGCTAGTCGCAGGAAAGTCTAATACCATTTACAGAACAACGCATTCAAATCCGTCTACCCGTTAGAGCGCTAGACGGGCACAGACAGACAGACGGATCTTTTAAAAGATCCCATTTCTCGTCGGGAGTCAAAAAAGCACTCACTGTCGGCACTGCCCCCCCGTGCACAGATAGAGTCGAGGTCGGCAAGCGTGCGCATCTCCAGCGCGTACACGTTGACATCTTCACGCGGCACTCGCCTCGCCTTGCGCACGCCGAACGGACGCAGGAACTCCTCGAGCTCGAGGGCCGACGGCGAGCGCTTGAACGACACCTGTGGGGATAAACCACGATAAATTAAACATTTCAAACACCGCGAGCGCCCGCGACATATTAATGGAACCTTAAATCGAAAAATTGCTTCACTTGTTTCTTTGATAGCCTGATAATTTTAGAACCACTGAAACGATTTTAATAACATATAGCTAAGAACCAGCGCGTTGAAGTCTATCAATAAAGAAAACCGCATCGAAATAGGAGCAGTAGTTTTCCAGGAAAATATTGACAGACATACACACACACACAAAACCAACCCAAATGCACATACCGCGTACGTTCCGTTCCGTCCGTCGCCGTGGATAATAAATGTCTACTATTCCGCGAAGCCAATCAGACAGCTTCCGTCTCTTACCACACACGCATTTGAATAAAACATATTTTGTTTCACAGATGTGTGTGTGTGTATGTGTGTCATGGGACCGAAGATGCCTAGACATCTAGTTCGCTTGGTGGAGTAGTATATCCAGGCCCAAATGTTTATAGCCGCTGGGCCCACACTGTCTATACTGCGCTAATATGGATGAGAGAGAGAGAGAAAACCAGATCACGACGACAAGAACAATAGAAACCAAATATCCACTGACGAGAGGATAAATAAGAGCAGAAGTACACAGTAGGTACACACGGCAAAGAAGTTCGGTTTGCAGGGCTCACAAATGCCAGTCTATGGGTGCGTAACGTTGCGACACGAATCGCTGACTTGATGTGTGTGCATTACATTGGAGTCAAATATATTATAATACTGTCTGAGCCAAGGAGGTTGCATACTCCTTTCTGATTATCTATAGTCTGAGCACACAACCAACTATATGAGTTCGTTGAATATAAGACTAGTTTTTACCATTTCCTGCAGCGTGGACGACAGCCCAACGGGTTAGATGCAAGACTTATGACGTTAAGGTATCGAGTTCGATCCTCCATCAAGTAGGGAGAAAGCATGGTGGTGTTTTTTTGATAGCTACTATTTTTTTAATTATTTTTATATTTTTTTTAATTATTTTTTATATTTTTAGCAGTCCACATATTTTTCTAGATTAAGGGCCGGTTTCACCACTGCTGATGAAGCCTATCTGCCAGTCAAACTTTGATTTTTGTATGGCGTTATTTGGCAGATAGACTTTATCAGCATTTGGTGAAACCGGCCTTAAAATTTTTATAATAAGATAAAACAAAATTATATTTCGTCCTATTAATCATTTATTACTAGTTTGTTATAATAAACTACACTTTATTTACTTATTTTAGCTGTGGATCTTAGTCAGACAAGGACAGATGTCGCTTAAGGTAATATAAGCTATGAATCAACATGCTGAGCAATTAGAAATTATGTGATAACTTCTAACCTGAAGTAGCAATAACATCATAGACATATAAATCACCTTATCTTATGATAACACTAAGCTTTTACATATTAATGATTATGTTTTATTTAATATCTTAGTGGAGCTCCTTCTCTTTCTATTATTTGTTGTAGTCTACTTCTCATGCCAGTGACCATATTCCAACACATGTCAATGCCTCGCATTAACTCCCAGGTTGAAGTAACAACTTCATCTAAATTAGACCTAGATCTCACATTCGATGGATCCCAATTGAGCACCATATGGCCCCATAGATTTTCTATGGGGTTTAAATCAGGGCTTTTAGAGGGCCATCCAATAACTGTTAAGGATTCTTGGTTGTTAAACCATTCTTGCACAATATGCGCGCGATGCACAGCGCAATGGTCATGGACAAAGTATATATGCTCGTCCGGATATACAGTCCGTACGGTTGGTAACATGACGCGATGCACAGCGCAATTGTCATGGACAAAGTATATATGCTCGTCCGGATATACAGTCCGTACGGTTGGTAACATGACGCGATGCACAGCGCAATTGTCATGGACAAAGTATATATGCTCGTCCGGATATAAAGTCCGTACGGTTGGTAACATGACGCGATGCACAGCGCAATTGTCATGGACAAAGTATATATGCTCGTCCGGATATACAGTCCGTACGGTTGGTAACATGACGCGATGCACAGCGCAATTGTCATGGACAAAGTATATATGCTCGTCCGGATATAAAGTCCGTACGGTTGGTAACATGACGCGATGCACAGCGCAATTGTCATGGACAAAGTATATATGCTCGTCCGGATATACAATCCGTACGGTTGGTAACATGACGCGATGCACAGCGCAATTGTCATGGACAAAGTATATATGCTCGTCCGGATATACAGTCCGTACGGTTGGTAACATGACGCGATGCACAGCGCAATTGTCATGGACAAAGTATATATGCTCGTCCGGATATACAGTCCGTACGGTTGGTAACATGACGCGATGCACAGCGCAATTGTCATGGACAAAGTATATATGCTCGTCCGGATATACAGTCCGTACGGTTGGTAACATGACGTTCTGTAAAATTTCCAAGTATCCTTGAGCAGTATTGCGAGCACTCACTTGCACTAATTCACCGGGACCCATCGATGACATCCATCCCCAATATCCTAAAGTAATACGGCCACTACACCTGCACGGTAGAATATTTGCTAAACTATATCGTTCATTATTTCTTCTCCACAGTATTTTACGCCCATCCTTGTCTGATCTAAAAGTATTTTCGTCACTAAAACAACTACATTATTACACCAATCAAAGTCCAAATATTCACGGACAAACCGCACTCTATTTTCACGATGCTCATTAGACATCATAATCTTATTCGCTGGTCTCCGACATCTTAAGCCATCAGCTCGTAAATGATTGCGTACTGTTTGTAGTGTTACATTATGTAGTGTCGCCGTAGACCGGGTGCTCGCAAACGGATTGCTATTATGCACTGCAATGATGTCGCGATGACGATCAGATGCAGCTGTGTAGGCTACAGGCTGTGGGCCTGGACGACGACTGTCAATATGTCCAGAATCTGCATACCTATGAACCCACAGTTGCACTGTTCTTCTCTGTAAAATAAGAAAAAATACAATGAAGTAACACTAGGTGTAACGATAATCATAATTTATAAAAAACCTTCAAATTATTTTTTTACATAACTCACCGATATCATTAGACGTCGTGCTATCTCGCTAATTGAAATGTTTTGTTCATACAAAACAATGATTTCCGCCCTTTAAAAAGTGGATAGATGACTTTCCATGATAACAAATCTCAATCACTTAATTTGCAAGGAACGAAAAGCAATGCAACTAATGCTGAGAGCGCGCAGCGCAGTGTAGTAATAAATTGACGATAAACATTGACGACACACGTTAAACAATTTTATCTATCTATATCTATCTATGGCTTTTTTACCGGTCAAGTTTACAACCAAACTAAGAATTCGAAGTTCTTAGTTTGGTTAAACAATTGTAATCAATTATATTCGATGCTATGTGAATATAATAATAGCTTTAAAAAACTAATTTCCTTTGAAGGATCGAACCTGTATCTACATTTCGTAAATCTAGCACCTAATCCACTAGGCTATCGACTACTTTGCATACAGCTTGAAAAACTGGCGTCTTATTCAATGAATGTATGAGATCAGAAAAACGCACGCAGATGTATTAAGCAGTCTGCGTCGCGACATTGACACGAATACTGTGTAGTGTGGCTTGCTAATCGCAGCTATTCGCAACGTTACGCACACAAAGTCAAAATCAAAATCAAAATCAAAAATTATTTATTTCCATAGGATGTTGTTACATCACTTAGATCCGTCATTACATTTTTTTGGGTGAGTTCACTAACCCAATGGCGGAATCTGTGGAGAAGAGCTCACCGAAGAAACTCCACAGTCGTCGCATCTTTTGCGTTTCCTTTTTTAAATAAAATATTGTCAAATTACAAAATGAATGCTAATTATATATCGAAACAGCCTGTTACTCAAACAATCTATTCCCATGGACATCTGTCCTCTAAGTAATCAGATATCCTGTAGTAACCTTTTTTATACAATTTCTGTTTTATTATTATTTTAAACTTGTCTAAAGGTAAGTTTTTAATATCAGTAGGGACCTTATTGTAATAGCGTATACAATTGCCTTTAAAAGAATTACTAATTTTATGTAGTCGGCTTACATAAGCAACCAACTTGTCTTTATTTCTAGTATTAAAATTGTGTATATCACTGTACTTCTGAAAATTAGTTATATTTCTTTTTACATACACAAGATTGTCACAGATATATTGAGACACAAATGTCAGAATATTGATTTCTTTAAACTTTTCCCTCAGTGACACTCTAGGCCCTAATCTATAAATTGCACGAACAGCCCGTTTCTGCAGAATAAATATACTATTAGCATTCGCAGCGTGACCCCACAATAAAATACCATAGGTCATTAGACTATGAAAGTAACTAAAGTAGACTAGTCTAGCGGTGTCTACGTCGGTAAGAGCTCTAATTTTTTTAACTGCGAACGCTGCCGAACTCAGTCTGTTCGACAATTTATTTATATGAGGATCCCATTGTAGTTTGGCGTCTAAAGTAATGCCCAAAAAGACAGTCGACTGCACAAGGTCCAATCTCTGTCCTTTTATAAATATGTCTGTAGTTACCGGGTTCACATAGGGTAACACGAATTTAATACATTTAGTTTTCTTTTCATTAAGTAATAAATTGTTAACAGTAAACCAGTTCACTATACTAGAGATAGCATTGTTCACCTCGTCATAATTTGATTGCTGTCTTTTAACTTTAAATATCAAAGAAGTATCATCGGCAAACAATACTAACCCATGTTTTGCTTTAACAAGGTAAGGTAAATCATTAATATATACTAAAAACAAGAAAGGACCAAGAATTGAACCTTGCGGTACGCCCATACTTATTGAAGACCCAGGTGATCTTTTCCCATTAACATCGACCATCTGAACCCTATCTGTTAGATATGACTCCAGAAGGCCAAGTGCCTGATCTTTTACACCATAATGGCGTAACTTCCTGACAAGAGTGTCATGATGGACGCAATCAAAATCCTTGGATAGATCGCAGAAGACACCTATTGCATCCATTGCGTCTTCCCAGGCATCAAAAATATTGTCGATTAGTTCAACACCAGCATCGGCTGTTGAACGACCCTTTGTGAAACCAAACTGAGCAATATGAATTAAATTATTGAGGTAAAATGACTTTGCAATTGATTAAGTATGAGTTTTTCAAATATTTTGCTAAGCGTTGGTAGTATCGATATGGGTCTAAAATTGGTGGGGTCTGATGTACTACCAGCTTTGAATAAAGGTATAACTTTACTTAGTTTCATCAAGTCAGGAAACACACCATTATCTATACATTGATTAAATATACAACAAAGGTGAGGTGCAATACAATCCACAATGGAACTAATAATTTTTACTGATAGACCATGGGCGTCAGCTGTCTTTTTCATTTCCAGGGATTTAAACGCTTTTACAATGTCTTCATTATTTACGTGCCTAAATTTAAAATCTGTTTTACATTCCTCAAAGTTTTGTTTAAGTATAGATTCAGCAGCAGCGGGAGATGAATTTAAAGACTTGGTTGTTGAAACTGGAATGTCCGTAAAGAAATTTTCGAAAGCTTTTGCTACTTCTAGGTCTGTACTTAGCAATTGATTATCTATCTTAAGCTTGAAGTTATTATGTGTAGCTTTGGCCTTTCCAGTCTCTCTGTTTATAATTTGCCAAGTCGTTTTCATTACATTGCTACTAGATTCAATTTTGTTTTTAATGAAATTAGATTTAGCTACGGCACAAACGCGTTTAAACATTTTTGAATAACTACGAACATAATCTAGAAAGGCCATATTTTTGTTATATGATTTCTCTTCATAGAGTTCATATAATCTTCGTCTGCTCCTATGAATTCCAACTGTCGCCCAATCACTAAACAAAGCTTTGTTATTAACTTTTATAGTTTTTGATTTAAATACCGTATCATATTCATTTTTGACAAGGTTAAATACTGAGTTGTACAACAAATTTGGATCGTCACTGTATGGTATTTCCCATAGTTTATCTAAAATATTATTCCTGTAGTGTTCAAGCCGAGTGTCACTAACGGGCACACATGTAATATCCTCTTTTTGGTCCTTTTTTATTTTAATATTGAATATACCTATCTGACCAGAGTGATCAGAGGTTAATTTATTGATGACCGATTTGAAAATGGGCGTAATGTTAGTAAATATATTGTCAATGCAGGTAGCAGATGTTGCAGTAATTCTAGTAGGCTCCAAAAACAGATAGTTCATGTTGTGACATAAAAATAAAGATTTTAATCTAGTACAAATATTATTATCCTCTAACAGATTAACATTAAAATCACCACAAATTATAAAAAAAAAAAAATATCGCTGATTTTAATCAACACTTCATCCATTTTCTTTTCGAATAAATCAAAGGATGAATCTGGTGGTCTGTATACGCTCATTACAATAAGTTGTTCAAGTTCAATACAGGCTATTTCCATGGTACGCTCAACAGACAGGCTCACTATGTCAACTCGTTCCTTATATTTAAAACTATTATTTACAAGTATTAAGGAGCCACCGCGATCAGCTGTTTTTCTGTTGAACGAACTAGCAACGTGGTGGTTATTAAAGTTGAACATGAACTGATAACTCTTTAAAAAGTGCTCTGTTATACATAAAATATCAATATTATTACAGTTCATGAATAACTCAATTTCCAGTTCTTTACTTAACATGCCCTGTATATTTTGATGAACCACGTTTAAAATATTCTTACTTTTACATTTTTCATTACTAGTAACTTGATTTAATGGGCAAGATGAAGGTATATTTATACAAATATTAATATTACTGCCAGAGTTACTCTCTGTTGTCCTATGGGTTAATTTAAAGAGCTTGGAACAGATTCCAAGGAGTACATGTCATTATTATTACACTGCTCAATAGAAGCAGGCGTTTCATTAGTCAAAAACTTGACTGAGTTCAAAATAAAATAAGATAGTGACTGTGCTATCTGTTTTGTATAAAACCTAGATAGGTAATACCTATCCTTAGTCAAATAAAAATATTTTCCAATACAAATATTGGTGTCTATGAAATGAAATTTTTCAGTATGACGACATGTCAATGTGTGTATAAATGTATTATAATCATGTCTTATATGATTTTCATGTTGTGACAAAGATTGGCTGAAGGGAAACGCAAACAAGATTATTCTATCTACATTTTGTAAAGAATTTAATTTGGAAAAGTATTTAGTAATTAGTTTTTTAGATACATTTTCCCTTCTACCAATTAAAATAATTAGGGTGGTTGGTTCTAAAAACTGCGATGACAACACTTTGTTTAATATTTGTGAATATGTGGCGCCAGGCATACAGTTATTTAATATTGCCTGGCCCACGCGCTGACTAAGTTGTAAACCCATATTTTTTCCAAGTTCATCGCTGTACATTATATACCTATCCTTTGTCCGAGAGAAGGAGGCGTTATTGATAACACTATTAGTACTCAAGTCGACTGACGGCGGCGCCTGGGTCAGTATCAGCTGTTCGGCCGGCTGCTCGGCAGGACACACGGTCGGCACGGAACAGTCCGCTGGAGCTTGTTTACAATCACAGATGTGATTGTCGGTCAAAGATATGAAAGTGTCATAATTATACTTACACGTCTCCAACAAACTATTCATAGCCGACACATGTTCCTTAATTTCGTATTGTGCTGACTCATATTTACGTGTAATACTTTGTAATGATGAGTTTAAAATATGCATATCTGACTGGAGTCGCCGTGTGTCATATTCGTACTTTTCTGTAGTTTTTTCCAAACATAATCTACAATCATCGATTACCTTAATTAATTCGACACGTTCCTTGCTACAATTTACATTTTTACAAAATATTTTATTTCTATTAGCTAGTTTTTGTGTTTTTTTTGTATAATTATTCAATTTAACATATTTCTTTAATTTATTTTTACTACAGCTCATAGTGGTTACAAAGACTGGTGTTTGTGTGCCGGGTGCCCTGCAAACCGATCTACTTTGCCGCGTGTACATTATTTTTTCTTTTAGCTGAAATTCGAACTTGGGTCCTGTCCTGTGCCTTGAAATTGTGAGACCGCAACCATAAGTTATTTTAGCGTAAACTGAATGGGCCTTACGACAAAAATATAAAGTACTGTTCAACACTTGTTTAAAAAAAAAACGTATCGAATTTGACCTTTGTTTTGAGGTTAAACGCAGTTTAATATTTTTTGTGGTAACACGGAATAAGTGTTACGTTAGACTCTCTTTAGAGTATATATGTTGTCAACAATTTTGGTTTATAGAACACCTAACGGATTAAGTTCCGAAAATTGTATTACCTTCACGTAGAGTGGGTTGTGTACGTTGAGAAGCCGCTTCGTCACATTCAGATCTAGCACCTGAAATAAAATGTATATATACAATTAGTCACTGGACGCAGTCAGTCTTAGTAGTATCTTGGGCTTGGGGGGCACAGAACAGTGTCCTCGTTAAGTTATTAGTTCTGACAACGAAACGAATTATGTAGGATACTTATAAAATATACTAAGTTTAACAATAAGATGTAGTCATATTTGAAGGGTTGTTCTGTGTGTGCAGCACAAATCGAACTGCCAGTGTCTCTTATGTGCATGTCATACGTTTCATTTCATCTGAACTCGAGCACTTTTTCGATGTCAAATATTCGTGCTCCCGGCTCTGTTCTATTATTCCGTTGCCTTTGTGTGCAGAGGTATCTCTGTGACATCTGGGAATTTCTGGGACAAATCGACCAATCAGTAGCCTTATTATGTATACCTAGTATCAATCGCAATACCTGTCAAATGAAAAAATGGGCCAATCAGAACCCAGTTTTACATTTATAAAAAAGCAAAGTCTCAAACTACAGAACACGATTATTTGGCACTAAAGTGGAGCCTTCTTAGAAGTCGAATTTGACGTCAACATTAGGGGGACAGAGCTATGCGTCAGTCTACCACTCCTTGTAGGGAAGGGAGACTGATAGCGTAGCTGTCTCTACTGTTGACTGTCTCTACTGTTGATAATCTTTGCTCCACTGTAGCTATTTTTATTTCCATTTTGCTTGTTTAGGCAATGATTGCTGGTAGGTGAATTTTTCTATTGCGATTGACATCAGAAATACATTATAAGGCTACCGATCAATTCGATTTCATAGTAAAAGTTGTTAAGATTAATGCCCCTTGTAATCTGCCCACACTATTCTGCTACATTCTGCAGATAACTATTAATTATCACGTCCACTGCTCGGAAATGTTGCAAAAGAGAGTATGGAATGGGCTCCCAATAAAATGAATAGTTAAACAGGACAACAATAACACTTCTGGCCAGTTTACAGGACAGAAAAAGCATTGTTGGCTTGTTTTGTCATGGTCAGACATCAACAGGTGGCATTTCATGCCGAGTCGGTAAAAGAGTGTGTCAGGCCGTCGTGTCGGTAAAAGCGTGCGTGTTGTGTGCTCTCAATTGCGGACTCCGCCAGGCGGTGTTACAAACCTAATTGACCAAAAAGTAATTTTCTAGCAGTAGTCGTAAAAATCACTGTGTAATGTCTCGCCCAAAAGTGAGCACTGACTCGTCTCTTAGAGGGCCATGCCTGTGGCTCGGCTCTCAAGCTCACTCGTCCAACTATTGCTCACTTTCCAGCCTCTACAACAATGTACTACGGTATTATTCATCGGATCACTCACATTTCTCAGCTCCCTCCCGACGTCGCCCCTCCAACAGTCAACCACACGCTTCTCGGCGGCGGTCGGAATGTCGTCCGGCAACTCCTGGCGTATCTGCGACAATGACCTAGCGTCAAGCCTTTCTCATATGGGGAGGCAGAGGCCTTTACATTTAGCGGTTGAAGGAAATGTATCAAATCCCATATAAAAAAACAAGGCCGGCGCGAACGAAATGTATCTCAGAATAAAGTAGAGTAAGAAGTTAAAAGAAAGAAAGAAGAAGAATTTTAATGAGTATAGTAATTCTAAAAAAGAATTACGGTCAAATTCGATGGAAGATGTTTCTTTTTGCTTTCTGAAATCTTGCAGGCTGAAATAATTACAACCTTCTGTAGAAAAATCAGTTTTTAATATGATCCGGCAGACATTTTTTTATATTTTACTAATTTACTAATAAGTATATTAATATAAATAAAAAAATAAGATTTTATGCACAAAAACAACATAGTTTTTATGAACGCCTGCAGGACTTCAGACGGCAAAAAAAAACACTTTTGCTATCGAATTTGCCACTAATTCTTTTTTCACTGACTTCCGACCGAGGTTTACACTTCGTCGGGATCTATATTTTAGAATTATTATACTAATTAAACTCTTCATTTTGACTTTTTTTTTATTTACATTTATATATTTATTATTTTATTTATTACATCTATTATTGGGTATTTTTTTAATACATCTCCATTGTTTCGTGGAGATAACAAACACAACAAACATAGCGTCAAGACATTTAAAGACAAATTGAGAATTATCATGATCGTGTTTTACAGGTCTTTTTAACCTCTTGAATACTACCGGCGCTAACGCCACTTTTCCGTTACAAGTTTTAAAAATTTATTACCGGGGCATTAAGGTTCAAATTCGCGACCCGTCCCAACTACCCTCAGTTTTTGAGTGGTTAAGCACTCAACTACCATGGCATTACTAAAAATTCCTTTTCCCGATGTTAGTAGATGTTTTGAAATTAATTACCATATGCCATGGTAATTAATAGGTAATTAGGTTCAAAATCGCGAACATTCGCGAGTAACTGTAATACACCTCTAGTTTTCATTTATTTCTCCCACCTTCTTCATAATCTGGTCCACCTCGTGTTGAACTGCTTGGTTCAGTTCGTCGCTTAGCTCGTAGAAACCGTCTGCATTCGGCTCCACTGTTGGCTGGTCATTTTTATGGCCCGTAGTATCTATTGGATAGGCAGAAAAAAAAATTTTGTTACACGGATTAGTATTGCTTAAAGATAGCCAAATTTTTTCCATCTCTCGTGTTCGGAAAGTTTAATTTTCATAGGTGGAAAATTTATTTTTCACACCTTTCATTCGGAAAAGTAAGTTTTGCTCCACGGCGAGAGTTTCCGTTTAAGTTACTTTTTAAATTTATTCATTGGCATGTAGCATTTACGCAATGTGCCAATTGAACACAGATCTTGATAAAAAAATCGATTGTAAATTTATCGTAGTCGATTAAAAACGTACATTTTTCGAGTTTTAACTTTAACAACGTTATATGAAAATTTATCAAGTTTTCGTAATATTAAAAGAATAATGTCACAATAAATTATATGTTGTACAGAAATCGAAACTATCGATGACTGTTATTGTGATGTAATGAATATTGATGTCCGATACCATTGTAATATTCGATTCGATTATTTTTAAACTTTGGTAAAAGTAGCACAGGAATGTTTTATCTGTGGTGACCTTTCCCTAATCCTTCACATTATAAAAAAAAAGTTTTGTTTTCGTTGTTCGATTACTGTAAAAGTGGTGATTTTCCTCATAATCGGTGTGACAAGTTATGTGTCACTCAAAAGCAAAATTATTTTCGTCATGGGCGTTAACGCATGAATCCTTCGTTACGCTTATACCTTCGCTTCACTCTGGATTCAATGTACCGCCCTCGCCGTAAATACATAATTTTTCTCCCTTGTGACACAAATAGCTATTTCACCTCAGCAGCTCGAAAAAGAGGCTTTTGCTGCGAGTCAACAGTGTGCATTTTGCTCACTGAGTGAGACAAAGTAGCTTTTTAATTTTGAATGCCGCGGACATAGGCGAAATCGCAAACAGCCAACGGGCATCGACATTTAATTCTATGTTCTTTGGCTGTTTGCGATTTCGCCAATGTCACAGTTTCGATTCAATGTATCGATTTTTGACTAGACAGTTGAAATTTTCACAGACGATGTATTTCTGTTGCCGCTTTAACAACAAATACTAAAAAAACAAAATAAAATAAATATTTAAGGGGCCTCCCATATAATTCTTTCAATACCACATACAAACATATGAATGCACCTGGTTACGTACATGGAGTTCGAAAGTAGCAGCACCAATAACTTTGTAAACAACATTTCGCTGTGTAAAATAAACTTTTCTAATGTTGGCAGTATGAGTATTTTAAAATTTTTTCATAATCTAGAAAAAAAGCAAAGAAATAATGCAATAGAAAAGGCGGGAACACGAAATATGTCTTTTTGGTTAAAATGGTTTCGGAAAGTGATTCCAGGGACATGGACAGTGATTAAACTCCCGATGAGATACAAGAACAGTCAGAAGCTGTTGTCAACAATCTATTACCGCAGTGCTCTAAGGAGAGATATCTTAAGGCATACAACCATTTCATGATCTGGAGATCTGCTAAAAATGTCAAGTCCCTTTCGGAAAATAGGGTTTCCTCACAGTCGAAATGAAAAGTAGATTGTTTAACTCGGGGTGAAAGTGACCTCTTTCACAGTCGAACTATTCTGGCGCTCGAACGAATACTCGGATGTAATGGGTCACTTTCCACCCTTGGTTAACAATCTTCTATTACTTCTCTTCGTTAGTCACTTTCAATAAGGCCGAAACTTAATCAGAAACATGCACAAACGTACTTAAAAAGCTGTGCGTGCTAGGTCAATTTACCTTTCTTTTCTTCAGATGTCGTCTTTTCTGGCTTCTTTTCTTCCGTTTTTTTATCTGCTGGCTTCTTAAGTTCCGGCTTTTTGACCGCTAGATTCTTTGTTTCTATGTCTTCTATCTTCTTTATCGGCTGCTGTTTAACGGCTGGCTTTTCGGCTTCCACTTTTTGTTCTATTTGCGTCATGGTCACAGGTTTTTGCTCCCCAGAAGTTTTTGTTTCTGATTTTGTTGTAGCAGGCTTGGCTACTTGTTTTGACGCTAGTTGGTTTTTGGCTGCTAGTTTTGGTGTCACTGTTTTTGCAACCTCTGGTTTTGGCGTCACAACTTTTACCGCCTTAGGTTTTGGCGTCACTATTTTTACCACCTCTGGTTTTGGCGTAACTGTTTTTACCACTTCTGCCTTTGGCGTCACTGGTTTTGATGTTACAAGCTCAAGTTTTGTCGCCACTGATTTTCTTATTTCTGGTAGAGCTGCCCCTGATTTCGGTGCCACTTTATTTAAATCTAGAACGGGTTTTGGCGCCGTTTGTTTTTTGAATACTTGTTTTGGTGAAACTTTTGTAACTTGTGGTTTTGAAGCTTGTACTTTTGGTGCCATTTCCTTGGTAAGTTGTGGTTGAGGCACAACTGTTTTCGTGGCAGCTGGCTTTGACGCCATTTTGTTCCTTGCCTCAACCTTCGTTGCCACATGTTTTTTTACTTCCGGTTTTTTGACCATCGGCCTGTTGGCTTGTGATGTCTTCAAGACAGCAGTCGCCCGGGTGTCGTGAGGTTTGCTTGCAGGATAAACTGGTGCCGGATCACGATGACCTGTATGGAATTATTCATAGTTTTTAGAATTTTGATTCAGGACACGCAATTACAGAAAAAAAAAATTAAATACTTCCAGATGAAACAGCATCATGTTAGGCTGAAATAAAATATGTGAAGGATTATTATATAATTATTAAACGAGATAATATAAAGTAAACGACTCACGACTCCATGCTAGCACATTACCAGAGACCACAGTGAAATGGTCTTTGACCTAACCCGAGCGAGCCAAATGGAAATACAACAGTATCCTCAAATCGTATTCATCATTAGCCCTCATCCATATTTATACCGACGGTGTCCACAAACGAAACATGAATGGTAAAGTCGTCACATATGATTCGTTCCGATACAAAGTCGTCGTGCAGCGAAAATGAAGAGACCTACATACGAGAGAAAAGGTACGGATGAAGAGGATACAAATCAAATAGGAAGCTTCAATGAAACAGAAGGGGTACTTACACGGTACAGGATGACACGTTGACTGTCCTTGCATTATATGTAATGCGTTTTTGTACTGGTTGTTACTTTACCCGACATATCATGGACTGGCAACCTGATAATACTTAATAAAACTTTTAGGTAGTTAGATTCACTCCAGCTAGTAGTAGGACCTTGGGCCTCAACAGCTGAATTCCAAAGACTTTGCTTCTTCATTCGGGTAATATTCCTCGTCGACAAAAAGTACAATGCACCTACTTACTTGCATATTCCCAAGTCACCCTAAGGCCACACATCCAGGAGTTGATAGCTCTAGCGGGTTCAGCACACGTATGGTCTGGATATTGCTAGAGACGAGACAGAAAGATGGAACTATACGTACCTTGCGGGACACGGAAAGTAGCGAAGCGCCAAACTATAGCATAAAACATTTTCCTTATACATTATTGGTGCCTTTGGACCCACACTTCGAAGTCGATCAAGCTGCTGCTTAAATTCTCCAGGCCCTACACATCGCCTCGGTGATTTAGGACAAGAAGAAGTATATTGCCATATTGGGTTGGTCCAGCTTAAAGAACAGAACCAGTCATCATGACTCCAGTCATTATAGGCACTGACGAAATTGTATCTCATATACAAGGTGATCATTTCGTGTTGGATCACCTAGGTTACTTTTGGCACAACATTTTCCGGACTTTCGGTTCAGTTTTCTAATATCTGATGTATCCAACTCAGTACGCACGCGAGGTTAAGTGCGATAACTTGGCAAATAGATAGAGTTAGAAGTATACATTGTGTTCTTCTAGGAAAAATGCGACCACTGAAGAATTGTCTCGGGGCTTACAGCAGTGAAAGTTCACATACTGTATGAATTATTTGACATTCTGAGAAAAACGCACACATTGATAGCTCTTCCCCGGTCTCGGGACGAGCCACTTGGAAGCATGGGAGAAATTGAGTTTACACGGCGACATCTTGAAAATAGGGTCACATTTGTCAGCCTTCGTACGGAACCTAAAACGGTGTTAACGATTAAAATAAACCTGAAAATTAAACATACCTGAGAGAGGATTGCGATCCTTTTTTCCAAGCCAGAAGATATTAAAATCCGAGATAAATGTTATCATCAGGAATGAAGGGAAGACAGCTCCAGATTTGTTTGTTCATCTTCTTGCAGCTTCATTTCCATTTTTGCATCTGGATCTTTCGCTGAAACTGAATCACACATGAAGCGTAAAGTTTGTAAGACATGTTCCGCAACCCAACTAAATGCATTACGCAATTTGCATTCAGATGCTTTGGTTTATTTCTCTCCAAGCACAATAATTTGAATTATTCTTACCGTGTTTACCAATCCTTGGAGCATTATGCTTGAAGTTGGTCGTTTCAGAGATAACTAAATTTAAAAACTACAAAAATAAATCTATGCGCTATTTTAAATGAAATAATATAAAATAAGACACTATAAGAAAATCTATATATCTCATACATATGTACATGTGTCACCATAAGATTGTGAAAACCGTTAGTTTATATTAAAATCTATCGCGTGAGATTATAAACTATCGATGAATTGGGAACTCAACATAATGCTTACAGTTTAACGTATTCATTTTCGATAGTATATAATATATCCATGTCTAACCGCCAAATTGTGAACGAGAGGGACGGGGCTTAACATTTATGTTTATTTAGTTCTTACAAGTCAACCTAACACTCACTCCCTTTAGCCTTCACCTACCCTGGCCCACCAATTCGGCTTTCGATATTTCGTGGGCAATTCTAGTTTAAACCAGTTCACAATTTACCGGTTTGTCACGGATGGATTTTAACCTATCCAAAATGAATACTATATTGTTAGCAGTACGGTACAGTTCATAGTTTAGAATTATACTGTGTCATATAGTCATCTACAAGGAAGGTGCGTACGTAAGGAAAGTCATAATTTTAAACCGAACTTCGAGTTTGTAATAATAATAATAATAATAATAATAATAATAATAATAATAATAACACCTTGGACACTATTTACACACATTAATCTAGCCCCAAACTAGGATTCCCTGTATCTTGGGTACTAGACAACGATACACATACTTATATAGATAAATACTATACTTAGATAGTATCATTATAATTGTTACTGGATTATTGTATGGACGGTAAATGTAAAAGTAAACGGCTTGCGCAATCGCCTCAATTAAAGAAAAAACACAGCAATTACCCTCTACACCAGGAAGATTTAATTTCAGAATATAGAGTAAACACAAATAAGCTAAATCCTATTTATACATTCAAAAATAATTATCATACCTAACATCGCAGAATCCTGCTTGGAAAAAACAAACAATACCATGTTTTTAGAGAAAATTAATGTTAAGAAACTAACGTAACGCAATAAGATGCTGAGCCGTAAATTGTAACGAACACAAAAGTTATCATTTTAGTTAAAGATCTCACTCTAAAACAACTACATCATTATCAGAATGGTTGGAATCTTTATCAGAATCCAATTCCATGTTAGCGACATCGTAGCAATCTTTCTTCTCCTTCCTATATCTCCTTATGTCTCCTACCAAGTCTCTATACTTGTGTGTAACATCCGCATTACCTGATTTATACCGCAACCGAAATTTCAGTTGTATAATTTTCTCGACCGTTTCTATATCAAAATCGGCTTCAAGACGAGCTTGCCCTTGCTTGAGACTGTAGTGAGATATAATCATCTTGCTCAAGTCTATATGGTTACCAAACTTTTTGCAGGAAAGTAGTGATTGTTGGAGTTGGCTGATGAACGTTTTGCACGGCAAGTTGCTTTCAAGAGTTCTAGCAACCACTGTCATTCTGAAATACTTTGTATCGTCTTTATAACCTCCGTGTAGTATTAAAGGGTGACTGTTAAGTTTGCCGATATCGAGACCTTTAACCCAATTTTTTGTCTTCGTGTTTTCCGGAATCAGAGCAAAATAGCCGGGAGGGCAGAATCCGTAATTTTCAAAATCCGTTGCCAGTGGTGCTCCCTGAGGATAAAACTTCTGGTATTTGAACACATGTCGTATCATGATTTCCCTAACCTTCTTGGCTTGTTCGGCAGTTAAAGGTTTATTACCTTTCAAGCAAATCTTCAGCATTTTTACATCCGGTGATTTTAGAGGCACGGGTGTTGATCCCTTTTCGACATCAGCGACGGATGGTTGTTTGAGGCCTGCATCGAATGAGTCTTTGTCTACTGCGATCGCTTTCAGATAGACGTCGACCTTCTGAAGTTCGTAGCTAAGTTTCATCTTGTATTTCTCTAGAGCTCGCGCCGCAGACGGCGGCATATCTACGTAGATGCGTGTGCCCTTATCGGTGACTATTTTCTTAACCAACTTCCACTTACCTATGTTGATTCCTTCAATATTTTTGTTTTGCATCTGCAGTTTGACCAATGGCTCGATCCGGATGGTGGAATGTCCCGGGAGCCACAGAGCCGCTCTCTCGTACCACAACTCTTCATTAGAGTAAACGAGCACGTTAAAATGCTGAAAATTCTGGAAATCTAAAGCGATCAACCAGTCACGAGACTTTTGATCCTCAGTGTGGACCTCGTACCTGTGGATGCTCTGCATGCCCTTGAGGTTAAAGCTTGGTGCCCAGCCGCTTTCAGACTGGATGCCAAACATGTGAGTCACCAAAAAGTCCTTCAAGTGTTTCGCTTCGATAGGAGTGATCGGATCAAAGTCGTCCTTGCACAGATAAAGACTGTAGCCATGCTCGAGGGAACTCGGCGGCAGCTGATCTTGCGTCATGAAGTAAGGATTGGCGGGAATGAACTGAGGTATTGTAAAGTCCGGGGGGCCAACTGGCGCGGGCGGCATGAACATGGGGTTAGGATTGAAACCGAGCTGCGGCGGCTGCATCGGAGCTAACATCGGATGTAGCCCTGGATTCATAAGTGGTGGCGCAATAGGCGTCATCATCTGTGTCATGTCAGTCAACAAGGACGGAGGCGCAAGCGGCGGCGGCGGAAGTAACGGCTGCGAGAGCGACGGCGGCGGAAGTGACGGCGACCGATCCCTATTGAAGGCCTGGATTCCCGGGATATCCCAATCTGAAAGGTGATATAAAATTGCAAGCTCATATTTTTCCAGAGGATCAATCCTTGGTTTGCTGGAACAGACATCTTGTTCGAGTCAAGTATGTGTGCATTCTTTTGAACTCATGAGCTTTCCTGTAAGTTTAAAACATCTCATAAGTCTAATACTTACCGTTTGCATTCGGCGCCATTTCATTACTTTCATCTAGAAAGAAGGAAGCCTCATGAAATTCACCAGCAGCACCAAAATGTAGTTGAGAAAAATCTATATGTAATTTCGAGGAGATGAGATTTGTTTTATGATTTAATGAAATAATACTATGTTCGTGATTACCTGGTCGACTCATGTCGTCGTACTTAGACGATTTCGACGGTACATCCGGATCATCTGAAAAGTAAGATTACAGTTAAATGTTTTAGTATATATCAATAAGAGATATTTTGGACCATTTGGAAATTTCCTATATTAAAATGTTTATCTGGTATAGAATTTTTGATTAAAATTATGACATTTGAAAAAAAAAACATTGCGATCCATAGAAATAGATTTATTTTATAAAACTCCTAAGCATGCCTAACTGAAGAGCAAAAGTTAGCTTACCTTGCCCCGGTCGTTTCCTGTCACCAGCCAGCACTTTCTCGACGATATCACCATAGAGCTTCCTCTCATCCGCCTCTGTATACGCCTCGTTGTACTTCGTCAACACGTCGCACCAAGGGCCGTATCTGTCTCCAAACTTCAACAGCATCTTGAGCAAAGTGATCCCGAGCTCTTCGCAGACTTTCTTGTAGATCGGGCCCGAGGGTTGTATGTTGTGACGGAGGATAATCTTCTTTCGTATGATGTCGATGGTACGCTTGTAGTTGTCCATGACTCGTTTTTTGAAGGTGGCCTTTGGGTCTGTTTCTGTGTCGGACTTTGTTCCGTCGGGGTGATCGGGGTCTAGAGTTGATTTATGGGTGTTTAGAGCTGGGTTTAATTGGGTCTCCTGCGCTTGGATAGAAGTTGTGTTTCGTATGAGTGTGGAAGACGGACGAAAGCGTCTGATGGACTTATCGTAAAGATCGTAGTCCACAATAGCATTACAAGAAGCCGGTAAGTAACGCAAAAAACTGTATAAATACCATAATTATAAGGCCAATTTGTACCCTAGACGCGGTTTGATAATGGAATTTATTTTAACTCCACTCAGTGACACAAAATGTGAAAACCGTGAAAACAAAATGGTCAAAACCTTATCAACTAACTTGTCTACATCATCGGGAATCGAACCCGTCGCCAAGCCGTCGCGTAGCTAGGTCTACAAACCAAACTCCTATCCAACACCTCAACAAAACACACAATTACACTGTGTGTTAGTCCAGCCCACTTACCTTTCTCAGACCTTCTGGGTCTGTATCCGCCTCTAGGCAGGCTGGGCAACGTAGCCAACACCTGGTCGAATACTTCGTCCAGCTTCTTTGGAGAGTTCGCAACGTTGAACATCGTCTGGATGGTGGCCCACTTGAGATCCCTGCACCCAACCAGTTGGTAGAGTAACCTGGAGATTGTATCTTGTAGTTGCTCCTTCAGAGTGCCCTCGTATGGGTAACCTCGCGTCTGGCAGAGTCGTTCCACGATGGCGCAGAGGGCGGTTTCTCGTTGCCGCTTGATGTCGACGGGCAGGCCCGCCCAGGGACGTTGTCGCGGCGACTCGCCACGACGCGGGGAGTCCCGAAGTCGCGGCGACACGTCTTTGCGGCGATCGTCGTAAACTGATTTTGAGAGGGTTTCATTTCGAAAGTCTTGTTCAGTTTTTCTGTATATATCTTCTCGTCGGGGTGGCTCCTTGCGCTCTTCAGCTTCGCTGCGGTAAAGGTCGGTAACCCTACGGAAGTCGTTGAAGCGGTCGGGGAAGAAGTCCTTCTGTTCTCTCTTGCGGTCTTCTTCGGGGCGGAATGCTTCTCTGCTCGGTCCATCTCTGTAAGTGTTGCGGGCGTACGCTTCGCGTCGGGCTATGTCTTCGTGTGATTCCCAGACGGGTTGTCTCTTGGCATCCTTGTCGAATCGTTCGGGGAATTTGCGCTCTTTCTTGATGCCCGGCCAAGACGGCGGTGGTGGTGCGTTGTGGACTGGTTCGGGACTGCGACGCTTCTCCAAAGCCCAGGAACGACGCGGCGATCTTGACGGCGAATGTCTTTTAAAAGGTTCTTGTACGGGCGAGCGATCACGTCGCTGTGGTGATCTCGACCTCCTCTTCTGCTCAGTATGAGCCTGTGGCCGCTGAGGGTCATACGTGGGCCTGACAAACGTCCGGTCTTCTTTCTTCGGGAACTCCTTGTCTTGCCACGAGGAAGGGTGTGGCTCCTCGTGCCTTACTGTTATTGGGTATTTGACGGTGTCGGTGGGGCGGTAACCACCTGAGTATAAACCTGGGTTCGGAGCCTGGAAATTGAAACATCATTTGCAAATGTACTCTCGAAATAAACTATAGCTAGAGTAGCAGATAATTTTAGAGTATTTCAATAGAAGGTACGAGGTGCACTTTGGACTTATACTAAGGAGATGATCCAATCGAAATTATATAACTAATACATAGGATATAATTAAGCAGCCATAAATAAAAACAATCGCTCGATTTTTTACCAGAATTATGAATGTCTGTACCAGTATAACGGTAAATCTTGTTTGGTAATTGATAAACATTGATTTTCTTCTTTTGCCAAAATAATTGAGTTGGTTGCCAGTGCAAAAGGGGGAATTTTTCACTCTCATATTAGCTTGCTCGGGTGTTATTTTAGTTTTATTAGAACTATTGGCGCAAACAATAAGTTATAGCCTTAAGGTTCCTTCTTCTGCATTGTTCTTGTCGAGTTTATATGAATCTTCCATTTTATTTATTGGTCTTCTTACAAATGCGAGATATTTTATCAACGGTCAATCCAGTATTTGTGATATGATATCACATTTAGAACTCCGCACTGTACATTCCATCAATGCCGGCAGCTAGTTATGCAAAAACAAATCAGTTTTGCCTTGGATTCGTTCAGTTTGTCGACCGCCTTTGTGTGATCTGTAGATAGTTGAATCTTGTTGTTGCCACAGTTACTAAAGTTTAAATGAGCTTCCTCGGAGTTTTCGGTGGGAGCGAGTTATTTCATCAACCTCAATCATCATCATAAAATAGGTTTTCATTTGGCTTTTGCTTGAGTCGCAGGATCTTCAAGTATCACATCCATTAGAAGTTGGTAGTATCCTTTGAGTAACGTTGCTGTTTTTCAAAGATGCTTCGATCCCGTCGACAGTAGATTCCAAGCTCCCGATGTAGCATTCTCGATAAGTGGTGGATGACTTCATCTTCATTATTAAGCCCATCAACTGCTGGGCCTAGGCTCGTTATTTAAAGGGCCAATCCTCACGGTCCTGTGCCAGCCGCCTCAACTTGGACTATTTGAAGACAATCAACGCAAACTACCAAAGATAGAAGGCTGCGTATAGATTGAAAGTTTTTATAAGCGCCCTGGGCGACCTTGTCTTGACATATCTTTATTACTTTTTCTTAGTGTCGTGTAGTTTAGCAATGCTAAGTTTTGTTCTTTGTGTTATATTCTTCATCGCCATAGGGTTTCTTTCCAGATAACTGCAAGCTAATTACTGACGTCTTATTGCAATGTTTATCCATGGAGAATTGTGTAAACGGAGTCATGTGGGAGCCCTTTAGTCGCATACTTGGGTCATAATTCTTACATGAAACCAGGTAAGCGAGGACTTATGATTAATTACGTAAGAGATTTTTAATTAATGCTTCCATGACATATGGCGGGCAGAATTGACTGACAGATCGATTCTTCATTACAAAATACTTCACTGTCATGTTATATTTTTCGACCCTTCTTACTGACATTCTCATTGTTAATTCCATGCTAGAGGCGAAAACTATGATTATTGGCTCATTATTAAAGTTTCAGTTGCTCTCGCTCTTGAATTTTGCTCTTCTCCATATACTAAATCTGTAGTACATTCAGATTGCTCAATCTTTCTCTTGGCACAAATCATCCACTTGAAATCAGTATAGCTGGCATTTGACCTTCCATAGTTCCTTCCATAGTTGTTGCATTGGTGTTTAGTCTGATACAGCGAATTCATACGTGTACAGATAGCTATATCTGATGATAATTCTGGTCTGGTCAGACAGTTTAGCTCACCCCCATGACAGGCTTTAAGATATCGGTCACCGAAATACGTCAGATCATTAAAAGTGTTAGGACAGATGTTCCCTAAGCAGCAATAGTTAAGTAAGAGCTTCATTCATCTGATAAGTAATCCTTCTCATATTTAACGGACTAGATCGCCAACTCTCTCTCCCTCTCTCTTTTTCTCGTACATACATTTTACGTCGCAATTTTTCAGGGAAGTTCATGGAGATGTTCATCGAATTCACCTCAAAAGTTTATCATCTCGATATCACTTTTACTTGTCTTCACAGTTATGATGAGTGCTTGACAGTTGGCGCACGTTTATAACATTTTTCAAGACAGTTTTTGTCAAACCATCATACAGCTCTGAGTAAGAATCAATCCTCTTCACTTCAGATTCGGGTGTCGTCTTACTTATTCTTATTTTATCTTCATAATTTTTTAATCATTTATGATAATAAATTACATAAAAACATCCCAAAATATTGAAACCTTTCCATCATCTTCTTCCTTTTGTAACCAGATCTGTTTCATTTCGTCGTAACAGAGTAGGTTCCGAAGCGCTGCGCACTTTTTTAAACAATTAAACAATTTAAAATAAAGCTTCCTTTCATATCAGCAGCTGAAATTTTGTAACTCTGCTTGAAAACAGGGCACCAAAAAAAATGCTGAAAAAGGAACATCTAAAGGCCAGTCCTCAGTAGGATCACACTGAGTGGTGAAATGTCACAAACACAACGACGCCCTAAAGATCAAGGGTATCATAATATGTAGTGCTTACCAGGCCCGTAGATGGTTCATATGCGGGTCGCACTTGCTTGGCCGGCGCGCCGCCCCGCGACTCCGGGTAGGACTGCGGGGCCCCATCCAGGAACACACGGGTTGGAGAGTACCTGTGCAAGGAATACTCTATCGTAGCACATCCGAACATGGTTTCTTGATAAAAATCTGTTCCAGCTCGCCTTTGTAAATATTTTTTGTTTAATAATAATTATTTCATGTTTTATAGTGTGCAATAGAGATTTACGAACAGCATAGTGCAACGTCATTTCCCATAAGGGGTAGTCAGAAAAAACAGTGGCGTGGATCCTAAAGAGGCACAAAAGTAGTGCGTACCCTGACCTGGCCTGGGCTCTCCTGGCCATAAATCTTTCATTTATTTATTTGTCTACTAAAATAAAACTACCTAAACCCGACCAGCATGATAGTGCTAGAGGATGTTCGACATTTCTATTTGGTGAGTGCATCGTATTTAAATTCAGTAACAGTGTTAAACTTATTTAAAAGGGTAACTTTTCCTTTGCGGTGAAAATAAAACTTATTGAAAACGGGCGGTGTTCTCCGGTAGTTAAATTAGCACAAAATAAAGGGAAAATAGAAAGGCAGATATTTGTCAGGAAGATCCTAATTTTGTCAGAAGCAGCCGGAACCCAATTCTAAGGTCGGAAAATAGTTTTTTTCATACATTTCATTATCGTGCCTACCCTAACCAAAACCCTGTGGACGCCACTGAGAGAAACAGTTGGTTTGCGCTGCGACCGGGACAGGAGAAAGAGACCTGAGACAGCGTCACCACAGTTCGCGCGCGCGAGCGAGACAGAAGACAGAGATCGCGTACCGCCACCTTTAGCCAGTAATTCATTACTGAATTGGCTTGGCTAACTAATAAGACTTACCTCAGCGGAGACCGTGATCGGGAATTACGTCGACGGGCGGGCGATACTCTTCTTCCGGGGGAAGAACGTCTTGCCGGAGAAATCCTTCGGCCCGGGGACACTCTTCTGCCAGGGGACACTCTTCTACTAGGCGACAACCTTCTGCCTGCGCCAGGGGAGTACCTTCTGCCGGACACTACTTTTTTGCCGGGCGACACTCTTCTAACTGGAGAAACTTTTCTGCCAGGAGACACCTTTCTGAATGGAGAAATCCTTCGGGCCGGGGAGATTCGTCTCCCAGGGGACACTTTTCTACCAGGAGACATCCTCCGACCCGGAGACATTCTTCCGCCCTGAGATATTCGTCTGCCTGGAGACATTCTTCCCGGTGACGCGCGTCTTCCAGGAGATATTCGTCTCCCAGGAGACGTCCGTCTTCCAGGTGAAATACCTTTGCCGTGCGGGGCGATAAGCTTGGGACCTGAAATAGAATTTAGGAGTACAGAATTTTAAGACAACAATGTCAACTTTTGTATAGACAAGACACCTTTGACATAGCTGAGTATGAGATCGGTAGCTCGATTCTCGATATCTCTGGCAGGAATTGCGACTCGGAATTTTCGATTTCTTATTACCCGATTGCAGCGAAGCGAAAAAGAGGAGAGTTGTGTTTTTGACCTATATGTAAATATGTGGACCTAGATTTGAAGACCTCTGTGGCACAGCGATTGTGGCTCTGCCTACCATGCGAGAGGTCCCGGGTTATATCCCCGGCTGGGGGTAAAGAAAAAAAAATCTGAGGTCTTGGATGTTTTTATGTGTGTGACGTCGCTGTTTCTGGTACACACGACACAGGGTATCCTAAAGTGGGGCCAGATGCAATGTATGTAAATGTTTTTGTTTTTGTTTTACGTAATGAATGATAAAACACTAAATACAATTATGTACTGTTTGTTTTTTTAACGGTCAAGTGTGAGTCTAACTCGCGCACTAAGGCACTCCACATTGTACCACCGTACAATGTGGAGTGCCTTACACACTCCATGCATGTAACCAGGTGCATTCATAAGTTTGTATGTGGTATTTAAAGAATTTTTGTATGGGAGCCGCCCCCTCAAATATTAATTTTATTCTGTTTTTTTAGAATTTATGTTATAGCGGCAACAGAAATACTTTTTCACCTGTCTAACTATCACGGTTCATGAGATACAGCCTGGTGACAGACGGACGGACGGACGGACAGCGGGGGCTTAGTAATACGGTCCCGTTTGGCACCCTTCGGGTACTGAACCCTAAAAAGGCTGACCTAAAAAGATAAAATGTAAATCAATTTCACCATATTTTCATTGTAAAAATGATCTAGAAGCTAGCGAGAATGTATTCTACTGTTGAATTTATTATTTCATTTGCAAAAATCAATTGATTACTTATTAATCGATTTAGATATGCAAAAGTAAGGCCATCTTTTTATGTTTTTTTTTTCTCGTACTGTCAGTGCTAGGAGTCGGTCGATATTGCTTTCAAGTGACATATATATAAAAATAAAATCTCAATTAAACTATAAACGGTGTTTGCTATTTATCCGAATCATAGCCCCATAATACCAATAGGTTACTGGGTCCAGTATACGCAAAGAAAACATTGGGACTAAATTAAAAACTCGGAAGTTTGAAATACCGTAATAAAAAATGGATGGTGTAAAAATGAAAAGTAACATAAAAACCTTTCAATGGTGAAAAAATACAGCGTTTGGAAGTTTCTAATTCGCGCGCATAAAATAATGATGAACCAGCCTAAAACTATGGAAAGGACAAAAACAGTTCAGGACATTGATACTAAGCAACCATCCACATCGACAAATTATGACGGATTTGCATTTATGACGGGACAATATCAAGAAAAGGATCAAGAGGACAAAATAATCTTTTTGTTGGATTCTGGAGCATCGGATCACATAACGAACAGGGATGATCTTTTCCTTGACCATACGAATCTGCTAACCCCACTTAAAATTTCAGTAGCTAAGGATGGTGCATTTATTTCAGCCACCAAAAAGGGAACCCTGCGTGTTACCAGTGACACGGGCGTTCAAGGAGTCTTGGAGGACGTACTGTTCTGCAGTGAGGTCCCATACAACTTATTGTCAGTATCAAAGATGCAAAGGGCGGGACTGACAATAATTTTCGACAAAAATGGAGCCAAAATCATAAAAGACGGTACAGTAATAATGACAGGTAGGTCAACCAATAATTTAATTGCTGTAGATTTTGTAGCGTCTGTTAACATGACTCACCCGAATTACCAAGCATGCAGCAGTGCCCAAAATAATTATACTTTGTGGCATCAACGTTTAGGACATATTAGCAAGACGAAATTCTTAGAGCTAAAGAATAATAAAATGGTTGATGACACAGAGCAAATTATTCCAGTAATGCCAAACGATGATATATGCGAAGCGTGTATAAGCGGGAGACAGCGTCGATTGCCATTTAACCAAGCCAAAGATAAAAGTCATATTAAGCGACCATTATACGTAGTTCATTCTGACGTCTGTGGACCCATCACTCCTACAACAGTTGACAACAAAAACTATTTCGTGTTATTTGTTGACCAGTACACTCATTACTGTGTTACCTACCTGCTAACTTACAAATCCGATGTATTCGCGGCATTCAAAGATTTTGTTTCAAACGGTGAAGCAAAATTTAACACCAAATTAGTTAATTTGTATTGCGTTAATGGTGGAGAGTATTTATCTACCGAAATGAAAAGCTATTGTGTTGAGAAGGGAATCACTTATCATTTGACAGTTCCGCGAACTCCGCAGTTGAATGGTGTTTCTGAACGAATGGTACGAACTATAACCGAAAAAGCTCGTTCAATGATAAACGGTGCACAACTAGATAAACAGTTCTGGGGCGAAGCAGTGTTAACTGCTGTGTATTTGATAAATACCAACTAAAGCTCTCAGACAAACACAAACACCATTTGAAATGTGGCATAGTAAAAAGCCTCAAATTAAATATCTGAAGGTTTTTGGTTCAACTGTGTATGTTCATATCAAAACGCATAAAGCAAAATTTGATAACAAGTCATGGAAAGGTGTCCTTATGGGATATGAACCAAACGGTTACAAAGTTTGGAACCCAGAAAGCGAAAAATATGTTGTAGTCAGAGATGTTATAGTAGATGAAATAAATTTTCTGCAGTCCAGGCCTACGCAAAAGCCTGAAGAGAATATTCAAAATTCTCATGACAAAACTGATAACGAAAATATGCCTAAATCAGTGTCACCAAAGTTTCAGAACTCTGACAGATCGAAATCAGATAACAGTAAATCTGATGATCATATTTGCCCGACTAAAATTCGCAAAATAAACCATGACGTACAATCTGATCTAACGGTTGGTGTAAATAATGAGAATAGCTCTTACCGGATGCAGGACACAGAAAATATTAATGTTGACACTTAACTGAGAAGGAGTGATAGGCTCAAAGGTCAGCCACCTAAATCTTATACAGAATATGATGATGATTATCTGATAAGCGCTTATTCCACTTATTCCACAGGTATAAAAGTTACTAGGTACGATGATAAAATAACATTAAATCAAAGTGTATACTCTAAATTATACTGAGTAAATTTAATATGAAAGATGCAAATTCAGTAAAGACCCCTTTAGAAAATAATTTGAATTATGAGGCTTTAAATTCTGACGAGAATCATGACGCCCCATGTAGAAAAGTCATAGGTTGCTTGATGTACATCATGTTATGCACTCGACCTGACTTAAGTACAAGTATAAATATACTAAGTAGGTATGTAAATAAAAATAACATAGAGTTATGGCAGTGTCTCAAAAGAGTACTGAGGTACTTAAAAGGTACTATTGAATTAAGGCTGTGTTATCAAAGGTGTCAGGACTACAAAAATATTCTATGTGGATATGTAGATTCTGATTGGGATGGTAATGATACAAAAGACAGAAAAAGTACAACTGGATTTATTCAGAATGTTTGATAATTGTACAATTACTTGGAGTACAAAGAAACAAATGTCTGTCGCAGCTTCATCTACTGAGGCTGAATATATGGCATTGTTTGAAGCTGTGAGGGACGCGTTGTGGCTTAAATCTCTTGCGATTAGTATCAACATGGTTATAGATCAGCCTATTCTGATTTATGAGGAAAACAATGGTTGCATTAGTATTGCCAATAACCCATCAAACCATAAGCGATCTAAACATATTGATATTAAATATCATTTCTCAAGAGAGCAAATTGAGAAAAGCGTAATAAAACTAAATTACATACCCTCAGGTCAGCAGCTGGCGGATGCTTTGACAAAGCCGTTGCCTGCCATCACTTTTCAAGGAATGAGAAGCCAGATGGGTGTAGAATAGTTTTCTGTATTTGTGTTGATGAACTTAGAATTACATTTTTTTGTTGTTGTATATAATGTAAATAATGAGTTCTATAAATTCATTTCATGAAGTGAATGAAATGATTTGATTAGGTTTTTCTGGGTTTTCCCTAATCCTGAGCAACAAATGTTGGATCATCATATTGTATTTTTCCCAGTGAACACTGGAAAGTTATACTCGGTCCGTTTAGTTATATTAGCTTTTTTTAATTGTATAATGAAAATTAATTTTTGAGCGGGCGTGTTGAATTTATTATTTCATTTGCAAAAATCAATTGATTACTTATTAATCGATTTAGATATGCAAAAGTAAGGCCATCTTTTTATGTTTTTTTTTTCTCGTACTGTCAGTGCTAGGAGTCGGTCGATATTGCTTTCAAGTGACATATATATAAAAATAAAATCTCAATTAAACTATAAACGGTGTTTGCTATTTATCCGAATCATAGCCCCATAATACCAATATCTACGTGGTCCGGCATTGGGAGAAAATGATAAGCGACTGTTGTGAAGCTTGTACGTCACCACGCCCGCCGGATTGATTGCCAACCGCATCCGACAACGATGTGAAAATAACTTCAAAGGAAGTTCAAGAGTTTTGTGAAATCAATGGAATTGAAAATGTTACTTCGCCAATTTACCATCCGGTCAAGCCGAAAATTCGGTCCGAAAGGACTTGCCAAAAAAAAAGATTAAATGTGCCCTGAGAGATGAAAATTCGAGGTACTTCGGAGGTGGTCCCATACTAATTTTAACTAAATTGATTCAGCGTTTTTTAAAAAATTCGTTTATTCGTTTATAACCCTAATATACAATTATAAAGTCTGCCAAACTGCTGGGCAGTTTGTCGGCAGGTTAACACTTATTTATTTGTATATATGAAAATAAGTACAGAAAATATAAGTAAGATATGCATTCTAGTTCAAGACGTGTGGGACTGCCGCTCCATCCTCATATAGGCCTGTGCGATTCCACCTATGGCGGGTGCCGCGGATGCACATGCTGCTAGCCCTGATGATGGCGGTTTGAATTCTTGCTCGTAGCCAGCCCATTATTGTGGCAGGGGTCCGGTTCCAGCGGTCCGCCAGCGTTTCGGCGAGGTGTTTAGTGAATGATATCATTTGTGGAGCAAAAACTCCGTCGACAGAGGTTACTAAAGGGGTGAAGGTGGTGTGGCGCGTCTCGCATGGGTCGCAGTACTTCCTTTTCTTTTCTTCTTCAGCTGAACGAAGGACAGCCGCTACGGGGCGTGATGCGTGGGAGGGAGCGTCGGTGTCTATGACACGGATATCAAATAACGCCTCCCTCTGGGCAATCCATACCCCCCGACAAGCCAAGTCTCCGCGCAGCCCAGTATCGCCTTCGGAGATGACTGGCTCTTTCGTGACGTTTCCCCAGGCTTGCTGGCACAGTTCACAGAAAAGATCCCTTATTTCGTTATGTCTGCGTGTGATAAGGCCACCTGTTTTGCAGCACAAGGCGTGGTCCACGTTGAAGTTGTCATTGCCGCAGCCGTCGCAAGTCGCAGGCATGGAGATTGGTGTGCGGTGGTATCTTATGGCCAGGGCATCTCTAAATTCGTGGGGTGATAAGTCGAAGTTGTCTTTTCTTGTCGGTATTACTGAAAGCCATGTTGATGTTTTTGTTTTCATTTTTGTCGCTATTGATCTTTCTATTGCTCTTTTCTTTTTGGATGGTAATTTTGTTAGAATGCTTTCTAGAGTTTCGTTCTCGTATGTTTCTTTTTCCTTGTTTCCTTCCTTTCTTGCGTCACGCAAAGAATTGTAGTGTTCAGCAAGGTTTATGTCTTTTATCTCGGTTAGGGCTGTTGAAAGTATTGTAGATCCCTGTTTTGAGATTTGGTATGCACGGTTTGGTGTGTTGAAGGGGTCAGAAAGGGCAAGTCCACCTTTGTGGACTGGGAGGGTAAATAGCTGGGTTTCAAGTTTTGTGATTTCGCCTCCGATTAGTGTTGGTATGAATTTGTCGTGTAATGTGTTAGTTAAGGGTTCAAAAAGTTCTTCTGAATTTTTTAAGACACGTAGTAGGAAGGACCATTTAAACTGAGCTGCTTTAGTTAGGGCAGTGTAAGCGGCTTGAGGTGAGTTTTTGCAGATTGTTGTGAGTTTTTCGATGATAGATATCCATTCGGTTACATTCTTTTTTACGAAGTCGTCCCCTCCTGTCCCTATGTAGCCTCCTAGGAAGCGGGAGCCGGTAACTATGGAGACGTTGGTACCGGAGAACGTCTTTTCTGCGGTAGACTTGTCAGTTTCTGACACTATTAGAAATGATTTTTTACCTTGTGGTAAGTATCCGTATGCTGGGCCTGTTTTGTTTAAGTTGTCCCACCATTGTCGTAGGCTTTGGAAAGTGCCTTGCGCGGAGGAGTCATCGGCGTACCAGCATTGTGTGACTGTGTTTTCGGTTTTAAGTTTGTTAATTATTGGTAGTGTTGCAAGCGCGTACAGTGGCATTGCGAGTGGGTCTCCTTGGGTTACGCCTGCTCTGCTATATAGTCTTGTATCAGAATCGCGAAATACCAATTCAGCGTGGCCATTGTAAGTATTATAAAGAAAGCGGGCGCAGTGTGGCCAGTATATTCTTGCTTGCCAGAGGGCTAGTTGTCTATTCACGGCGTTAAAAGCATTGTTCGCGTCAACGAGGAGCATTCCCCAGTTTGAACCAGGTTGGCAATCTCTTTGGAAGACATCGGTCATGGCATGAATGGCGCCTTCAATGCCACTGCCCAGTCCACTGCAGAGCTGTGACTGGCCGCATGCTTCAGTGACTTCAGAGCCTGTTGCTAAGATCATGCATTTGGATAATATTCTTCGTAGGCATTCGCCGATGCCGATAGGTCTTACGCCTGGCCATTTGTCTAAAGCAACAAGTCGGCTTGACATTAATGCTTGTATTTGGGTCCAGGGTATGGTTTCGTTGCTAAGTTTCGTTGTGAGCTGCGCTACGGCTTCTCTTAAATGGGCGCTTGCTTGGCCGAAGCGGAGTAGGAAATCTCTCCAGTTTTCGGCTGTGCATCCAGTGGGGCCTCCGCCGCCGTGTAGTTTTCTCGCAACTGTTTCGACATGGTCACAAGTTATTTCGATTTCAAGGAGTGGTGGGAGTTTTGTGACGTCTTTGGGGAGAGTGAATAAAGCGGGATCTGGAGTATTAGGCGGGGGGTGCTTTTCTCTCAGCACATCACTGACGGTTTTACCGGATGGATCAACTTCAGTATCTGGGTTTAAAACTTTGCTCGTGTCTTTTGTGAGGAGCCAGTTGAGCGCTTCCCGCGTTTTTCCATGTAGTATCAGTCGTGTGAATAATTTTGTTTCTTGGTCATTGTTGTTTTGTTTCCGGTTTCTTGTATTCCATATCGATTTATCTGCTTTGGTGGATTCCGTGATGAGTTCCTCGAAACGTTTGTCTGCCCAGAGTTTTAGGCGCCGATCGAGTAGTCTCAGTATATCTTTCATTTTTCTAACGTTTTTGTCTCTTTGCAGTATGACCGCAGCAAAGGTTAATACGCGTTCAGAGGGGTAGGTTGATTTGGTTAGATGCTCAATTTCGTCGGCCAGAGTGTGTACGAATTTTCTACTGGCAGTACCGCATGGGAGGTCGTATAGCTTGCCATGAAGGTTACAGACGTTGTCCCAATGCCTTTGCCAGATGCCAGACTTGGGTTGGATGGCATTCAGGAATGGGGATCCGAAGGCTTCTTCCAAAGGTGACATTGGTGTTTGCCCATCGGTGGTTGTTTTAAGAGTAGCGGATGCTGATTGGTTTAGTACATCGGTCGGCAGGTTAGTTTGGCTTTTAATTATTTATTACAGGACTTTATTTTAAACACTAACACTAAACCCATCCCCCGTCTCTTTTTATATATACTTATTATTTTTTTATATAATAATGTTTAAGCATACTTTTAAACTTCCTCTTGGGCATGACATCTGTATCTATATGGAACTCATCTGGCATACTATTTAGTATCTTAGGCAGCACCCTACACGCAGTTCTAGACCCATAATAGTTTTTATCTACACACGTATCATAAACCCTCTTTACTGCGTTCAAAAACCGCACGTTACGATCAGCATTATGTTAAAGTACTTGGTAAAAACTCGTTTCGTATCTGGAAAACTACACATTATGGTCATTATGTGTAATTTTTCTACATATTATGACATTCAAATTTCGAACGCCGACGCCCGCCTGCGTGCCGCCCCTAGTTTGTCTGTGAAGTTGGTACTGACATTAAAATTTCGAACGCCGACGCCCGCCCGCGTGCCGCCCCTAGTTTGTCTGTGAAGTTGGTACTACAGAACAAGCTAAACAACTGCAGAGCCACAATGCCGGTCAAACATGCGGTTCCTGAACACATCAAAGAGAGCTTATGATACGTGTGTAGATAAACTAGTGTATGTAACTGTAAATAATTAGGCATTAAAACTCTCGAGTGATATTATTATGAAACTCGCCTTCGGCTCATTTCATAAACCCACTCTCGAGTTTTAATGCCCTCCATTATGCAGCAGTCACATAAACTACTAATATGTTTTGGAATTATGTATTTGATCTTATTACTTTTAGTGCTACGAGTTGGGTAGCCATCATGGACCCTCCTTTTCAGTTGGTTCTGCATTCCAAATGTATCTAAAGCAATTTGATATTCTACTTTCTTGTCAACTGGTATGATTTTACAAACTTTATATAATTTCTCATATTTTTTGTTACATTGTTCTTTATCTTTTTTGCTAACCAAACATTTCAGAAATCTTATCTGTAGTTTTTTTATTTCATTGAGATATGTTGGAAAGGTGCGACCATAACTACTCAACCCGTATCCTATCAGTCAAATCAACAAATACAAAATCAACAAATACAAAAAATATATATAAACAGATGACGTTTTGGTTGGTTCCGTGCAACAACAGTTTTGATGAGGCCTTTTTATATACTCAGACTTCATTTGCATACGGACCGGGGAGGAAGAAATAGGACTTGAACTTTGAGTCGCTTTTTTAAGTTTTTAACTTGGTGAATTATGATGAATATGAATTATCGTTGGTACCTGCACCACCAATTCGAGTTAACATGTCTGTTGCCCGCTTCAAACTTGCATGCAAACAACACCTTCTGCTTTTGCAGAAGTCAGATGCCTGATTCTGCCCTGAAGAGCTCGCGCGTTTGCCATTATAAAGCCAAAGCTTAGTTTTTGAATCGGTCAAGTCATTCAACAATCTACATGCTAGCATTCATTATTATTCAATATCCCTTCTATTCTCTGCCATTGTTGTATTTTTGTATTAAGTGTTTATTAATGCATATTACTTCCTTACCCCCATATTTACTAAACATTCCTCGTAATTTATTTATTTTATTAATTTTTATGACTTTGTCTTTTTATTTACGATTATGTATTCGGATTTATTAAAAAGTAGTTTATTAACACCTACCCTTATATTACCATCCCCTCTTTGATAAGGTGCCGACAGAATACCAGCGTTGCAGGACCTGTAGGCCCTGTGACACATGCTGAGTCGGAACCTATTCGCTGCTTCGACACACACTGCACGACGTCAATGTGGCCGCAAAATTTAATTTTGCATATTAAATGTAAATTTTACACATAATATGTAATACTTTTGTTGTGCGTGCTTTTATTCTCTTCTGTTTTATATGTTGCTGTTAATATTGCCTTTAATTGTACGTTTCACCTGTTTTTGTTCTTTTTTTTCTTTTTGTATGTAATGTTGTGTGTGTTTTGTAGTCCGAATAAATTTATTTCTATTTCTATTCTACCTTATCAGTCACCAGCGCCGGCAACACACTACAGTAATGTTGCCGCAGTCGCCGCGAAAGCGAGAGTGGAATTAGTAGGGATGGCGTTGAGATGTCAGATGAGTAAGTACGGTTATAACGGATAATTTAGCAAATCCTTCAAAATTCACTGGGTCTGACTCAGCGCGGTTATAATTTAATTTAGGGCCTTAAACCAAAGTTATTAATTATAAAGTATGATTGTTAATCAATCAATCAATCAAATCTCTTTATTACTGTAGATATTTACATATACTAAGCAATCGTCATTTTTGACACTTCTCTACATTGGACCACTGTGGGAGAAGCAGAGCGTAGAAACTCCTATAGATTGATTTTTAGATCTCTTTTAAAAATTGTTTGTGCTTAACTAACACAAATATTACAATATGAATTATTATAATTAATGAGAAGGAATAAATATTTACAAAATTATTAACAGCAAGGTCTGTCTGGTCTGTTGAGCCAGATACAGTCAGCCATAATTGTCAGCCGGTTCTCAAATTAGAGGAAGGGGACTGTGCTGTATGTGTGCATTGAGGTGACGCGACGCTGCAACACGGTTGTCTTATAGCAAACATCTTAGTAACTACTTGTTTAGATGATACTATATGCAAGGTTTGGCAATTGTTCTCAAGGGAGTACAATTTTGCTTGTATTTCGGTTGAGATTTGGTTTCTAAATTGAGGCACTTTCTGACATTCCCCTTTGGCAGTGTTAGCTTCACCCTCCATTATTTTCATTAACTTGCTCTATCTATAGTATGAATTGTCTCTTGTTGAACCTTCCTGTTGTTGTCATCTCTATGCCTTTTAGATGATAAAATCAAATCTGTGGGAGTTTCTTCGCCCTTCTTCTTCCACAGTGGTCCAATGTAGAGAAGAGGCAAAAAATGACGTTTGCTAAGAATATGTAAATTTCTACAGTAAAAAAAGGTCTGTGGGATGTCTAATACTTACTGATAGAAGATGTATGTGATTCTGATGTATCTGATCGCTCAACAGGAACCCTAGTACCCTAGTATTTGAGCTATCTCCCATGTCGCCTGTCTAGTGTCTCCTAGTCCTCGGCTGACGGCTGAGGACCAACAGGGTATTTGCTCTCGCGAATCTTCCGAAAACATTTTTTTTTTACAAAAAACATCCCAACTTTTTAGGGTTCCGTACCCAACGGGTAAGAACGGAACCCTATTACTAAGACTTCGCTGTCCGTCCGTCTGTCACCAGGCTGTATCTCAAGAACCTAGCTATCTAGAGAGTTGAAATTTTCACAGATTATGTATTTCTGTTGCCGCTATAACAACAAATACTAAAAAACAGGATAAAAGAAATATTTAAGGGGGCTCCCATACAACAATTCTTTCAATACCACATACAAACTTATGGATGCACCTGGTTACGTACATGGAGTGTGAAAGTAACCGCACCAATAACTTTGTAAACAATATTTTGCTGTGTAAAATCCAAACTATTCACTCCACACCATCGCTTCCATTGAACGGTGGTACGGAACCCTTCGTGCGCGATTTAGACTCGCACTTGACCGGTTTTATTATTTCATTTAATTTTTACCGATTATTTTGAATCCAGCATATTTTTGCCGTCATGAGAAACTAAAATCTATTTATTTTAGTTTTAGGAGGTTTTTGTGTGGTAATTTTGATAACAGTTAATGTTACGAGTGAGATCATTATGACTCTCTCAAGACGGTAATATAGACACAGCTGGATGTTCCCGCAGTATATCGGCACACACCACTCGGCTGGTTTTAACCATTTTTTATACCGCATGATTTAAACTCACGTTAAGACAAAAATCTACGTTTTAAACGGGTTTTACACTACATTATTTTCCAGTAACCAATAAACAACTTAACTTACCAGGCGGAGATCTCCTGGGCGACATCCTCCTGCCAATCGCATTCTCCCTTCTTGGTACTGGGTCGACCCTTCTGCCCATCGCCTCATCCCTTTTGCCGTAACCGTCGTCCCTTCTCCCTTCGGTCTTGGCATGTGCAGGGTCCATCATCACATCAAGAGGCACGAGTCTTAGCCCTTTAGGCTCTTCTGGTCTTGGATGCCTCGGCATATTGACGGATCGGTATTGTTGTTTCTTTTCTTCGTCAGGGTAATGTTTGGTTTCAGGGAAGGCCGGCTGGTGAACTGGCGGCTTTGTGAATGCTTGCGGCTGTGATTTCTGTCGGTATAGACAATAATGCGTGTTTAGGTCATAATGCGCATTTTATTTTAAGCGGCGACAGATTCTGTGAATGTAGTCTGATTTGTCACAACAATCTATAACGCTATCGTAAAGATGGCTTCCTTCGACATTCTAATAGTAGAATATACACCAAGGGGATAAACACTGTTTTATATCACGGGCGCAATATTGAATCCCGAATATAACTATAATATAGATGTCCTGAGTTAAGTGAGGGTTTTAAGGGTACTAAAGACAACATTTTATTAAAGTAGAATAGAATCCATTTATTTGCTGTATCAGCAAAAACACATACACATTAAAGAAATACAAAAGGTAAGACAGAGATCAAACGCGTTAAACTAAACAAAATATTAAACAAGATATTGTCCAAAATAAACATAAATAAAACAAAATATGACAGTGCGGAAATTTATTGTGAATAAGAATTGCATAATGGATTAATGAATATATATTTGGATTAAGTTTTTGTATATTATTATATACACACATTTTACATTAAGCTGGGTCCAGACATGTTCTTTTGTCCATAACGTACCTCCGATTCGTATCAGCGTCGCGATCCAAGAACGCTCGTTTGGACCCCCGTTCGGTACGGTACGGTGGTACGGCGCGTCTGATCGCAACCGAGCCATCGCGAGTAGGTTTTTTCGCCAAGTTCAAACGCGATACGATACAGTGCGCGCGCGCCAGTCTGTCTAGACGTGATCGCGGCATGCGCAGGTAATACACTAGACACAGAAATGATCGCAGCGAAAGGAGCGACGTTACGGAGACACGGGCTAATTTACTTCGCGTGCAGAGTTTTTGGATCGCGACGCTGATGCGAAACGGAGGTACGGTACGGGCAAAACGTACTAATACATAAATTAGTAACTTATTTACACATAACATAGCATAGCTTCACGCCACTTCCCATGCGATTTCACGACACGGGGTATTCTAGTGTGGAGCCAGAAGCAATGTATGTGCCTGTATGTAAATGTTTAACATATCTGGAACCAGCTGTATACGCATTGCGGTGTCGGGAAAATGATAAGAATTTTGATTTTGGCACTCAAAGTGGCGGGGGTATATTATTCCAACATTTTGTGGCAAGATGTCTGCCACCACGAAACGCCGCAGTCCCGTGGCGGGGGACGGACAGAACGCTGGAGGTGGTTCTATTTCTATTAGTGTTAGTGTTAGTGTGGTGGCGCGAGCTTCTGCAGGTCAGTGTCTCAGATAGGTACTAAGCTTTACCAGTGTCAATGATACCGAACAAAAGCTGCATAAGATATCAATGCAGCGAGTTACGTAAGACTAATAAAAAGGTCATTTCTTAAAAGATGTACAGCCTGGTGCTGGAGGCAAACAATTTTAACATTTACTCATGTGAAGTAAAATGTACTTTTATTACATAACTAATTAAAGTAACTCTTTTTGTTTTGCTCTAATATATATACTACTCAAAAGAAAATAAGGGCCACTTACATATTTCTGTTTTTGAGTAAATTTTTAGATGTAAACTAATTAATAAGTGACTAATTAATGATGTCCGGCCTCCTTCAGTATCCAACCTCTTTAATGCTGGTGTTTAAGTCTTACAGCTGGCCAGAAATTGAAGCAAATAAAAAAAACGAGTTTCAGGTCAAATTCCTTTCAGATGGAATCACAATTTTATTGTGTTAAAAAACTATTTCTGTCCATCTTTTGCTTCTTTTAACATCTTTTGTTAATAATGCCACGTCAACGAAGGCATATGGATACCATTACTGCCACCAGAGCCGTTACATTGATTGCTGAAGGTCATTCACAGCGGTCTGTAGCTTTTTCGTTGGGTTTCTCTCGCCGAGCCATCCAAAATGTGTGGGATCGGTTCCAAGAGACTGGCAGTGTTGCAAGAAGGCCTGGATCGGGCAGGGTGCGAGCGACTACGGCACAAGAGGATCGCTACATCCGATTGAGTGCCCGTCGAGAGCGCTCTGTGACGGCACGTAAGTTACAAAATCGCCTATGGTTGACAACGGGGACTCGTGTTAGTGACCAAACGATACGTAATCGACTGCATGAAGACCAGCAAAGGTCCAGACGCCGAGTAGTACGAATTCCTTTATCTAGGGTTCAACGTGGAAATCGTTTAAGTTTTTGTCGCGAACATTCAGATTGGAGCATGAATCAATGGGGTATGGTGCTCTTCACAGATGAGTGTAAAGTGAAGCTTTGTAGTGATGATCGGCGGATTAGAGTATGGAGACGACAGGGTGAGAGATTTTCCGATGTCTGCATCAAGGATATTGACCGCTTTGGAGGTCCTAGTGTGATGGTTTGGGCTGGGATTAGCTTACAAGGCAAAACTGAGCTGGTTTTCTTAAATCAAGGCACAGTAACTGCACAACGGTACATCGATGAAGTCATCAGGCCTCATGTGATTCCATTCTCACAGAGAGTGGGGCCAGGGTTCTGGTTAATGCATGACAATGCCCGCCCACACACAGCTCGGGCCACTCAGACTGTACTGGATGACTCCCATATTCGTGTCCTACCATGGCCAGCGTATAGTCCGGATTTAAATCCAATAAAGCATATGTGGGACCAATTAAAACGAAGGGTTAGGGAGCATGAGCAAGAGGTTCACAACCAGCAACAGCTTATGGATGCTCTGAAACGTGCGTGGGAAGAGATACCTGATGAAAACATCAGAAACTTAATCGAGAGTATGCATTCAAGGCTCCAGGAGTGTGAAAACAGGAGAGGAGGACACACCCGTTACTAAACCATTAAAAAAAACAGCTTGTGTCAGTTTTTGTTTTATTTTGCAAAGAGTTTCTGTTTAGTTTTTGCTGTTGACAATGGACTAATTTCATGTTAATTGAAATAAGTGAAACAATTGACTACACAATTAAATGGTTATTAGCATAAGTTAAAACAAAAGCCTTGTTACATGTTATTTTAATAAATATACATTACTGTTTACTATATTTTTCGCGTAACAATCAAAATACTTAGTGGCCCCTATTTTCTTTTGAGTAGTATACATTATTTATCCACTTACCTAAAAGGTGTTATGGTGTCCAACTTGTGTTGATAATATTTTTTTTAACAGTTCTTGGTAAGAAATTAGCAAGTATTATTTATACCTTTTCAAAATCCTTACTAAATATTTTTTTTTTAATAATATTAACATTTTTTTTTCTTTATGATGAGTCAAAGTTGACTCACAAGATTTTCTCAAACCACAATACAACAAAACTACGTATTGTTTTTACCGATCTGACGAAATATTCTGCTCAATAGTATGGTTATTTAGGATCATGTTAGTAAATAAATCCTAGGAGAAATGCTAAGTTTATTGTCACAGTAACGAAGTATGTGATAGATAAGGGATGTTTGACTTTTGAAATTTTTGAAATACGCCAATATTTTTTGAACCGAGTGACATAGTTTTTAGGGTTCCGTACCCAAACGGTAAAAAGGGACCCTATTAATAAGACTCCGCTGTCTGTCCGTCTGTCACCAGGCTGTATCTCATGAACCGTGATAGTCAGACAGTTGATATGTTCACAGATGATGTATTTAAGAGGGCTCCCCACATAACAAACGTGATTTTTTTGCTCGATATTGATAACGGCAAAAGGTAGACGCTTGAAATATTCACGGAATATTGAGTTATATTATTCACTTTAATAAATATTTAACCTCTCAACAACCGAGGGCAGTTGGGACGGGTTGCGATTGTGAACCTTATGCCACGGTAATAAAAATTAAAACCTATAACGGAAAGTTATCTAACGCCGGTGTTATTCAAGAGGTTAAGGGGGGCTCCCATACAACAAACGTGTTTTTTTGCCGTTTTTATAGATAATGGTTTTTACGGAATCCTTCGTACGCGAGTCCGAATTGCACTTGGCAGTTTCTTTTTAATTTTTTACTAAACCCTGTATAGGCACGGCTTTCACCTGGTGCCCGCTTGTCGTTGAGTTTCGGAACAACCTGAATATAATAAGGAAGAATATTCCCTTAAGAAGGGAAGAAGAAAATTCTGATTGTAAAGATTGTAAAATATAAACCCCGATAAAGAAACAGCGAGCAGAAAAAATATTATTCGATGTAAAGAAATTCCTACTATAAAAAATAAAGGCTGCTACTAAGCGAGATTTAAATTATGAAAGAAGTGAGGCAACATTAAACTGCGTCCCATTCAGCTGGGCTGTGCGTGCGCCGTGCGTTTTTCATGAAATTAGACTTTAAGGACATAATAATAAGAACTAGGAGAAGTGAAAATTACATTATTAACCAGCGGGTCACAGTAAATTCAGTACAACATTATGACCCGGCTAAAGCCAAGCCGTGTTACTACAATAGTACATTAATGCTGTGGCGTGGAAAGTCGGTAATTACAGGACGAGTATTGAGTTTGCAACGCACAATGAAACGAAATGAAAATTCTAAAAAAATACCATTTTCAATTCTCCAGTACATGAAATTTTCGTAAGCTCCCGGTCTTCTTTGGCAACAAATTTTCCATGGCCAATTTAGCTTCTTCCCTTAAATTTGCCGGAGAACATGCAATCTCCATTTCACTCTCATTAGAACTCATTATAATTTATTCAAAACTCAACTCAAAACTCAAATAATGTATATCAAGTAGACAAAATAATGCACTTTTACAAGTCAAAAAGTCTCATATACATGGGAAAAAAAAAAAAACAAATATTACCAACTAAACCAATGAGTATATAACTGATTATGGTTTGAGTTTGAAAAAGGAAATTTCCCCTTCAGGTGGTGATTCATGGCTGAATCTCGCACAGGAAAAATAAACTCCATGAACTCTGCCAGTGCTTCGGAAATACGCCCGTCAGAGAAGATAGCACCAAGAAACTCTACGGGGATGTAATTTTTCAAAGTTTTCGTCATATATATTTTTATTTCACAATGTACCATATAATAAAATATCATTATACAAACGTGAATATTATTAACTACTACGCAAAATTAATAAAAGTCGGTCGTTTATTATGGACTTGGAGCCGCTTTTACAAGAGAATTCTCGTAAATATGTCATATTTCCGATTCATTATATGGATATATGGAAAATGTACAAGAAAGCCGAAGCGTCATTCTGGACTGTAGAAGAAGTGGATTTGTCAAAAGATTCCTCGGACTGGGAAAATTTAAATGACAATGAACGACATTTCATCAAGTATTGGCTTTTTTTGCCGCCTCGGATGGTATCGTGAACGAAAATTTAGTAGAACGATTTGCACAAGAAGTTCAAATTACAGAACCGAAATGTTTTTATGGATTTCAAAATGCCATGGAGAACGTACATTCGGAAATGTATTCACTGCTGATCGACACCTACATTCGAAATCCCGTAGAGAAGGACAATCTGTTCAATGCTAAAGAGACTATGCCGTGCAAGAAAAAACCGGCCAAGTGCGAATCGGACTCGCGCACGACGGGTTCCGTACCATTATCTCTAAAAAACAACAAAAAAACACGTTTGTTGTATGGGAGCCCCCTTAAATATTTATTTTATTCTGTATTTTAGTATATGTTGTTGTAGCGGCAACAGAAATACATCATCTGTGAAAATTTCTACTATCTAGCTACCACGGTTCATGAGATACAGCCTGGTGACAGACAGACAGACGGACGGACAGCGAAGTCTCAGTAATAGGGTCCCGTTTGGCACCCTTCGGGCACGGAACCCTAAAAATTATCTAATCTAATGAAAATATCATAACATCGTATCCATCATTGCCAATAAGATTGGCATTGCCATTGTCTCAAAATAACAATCTAACAAAATAAATAAATAAGAACAAAGACAAGCTGTAATGAACATAACTTAGGAGAAAACAGACTGGCGGTCTCCCCAAGCAGCACCCGTTCACGAGTATGACTTGTGCACAAGCCATCACCCCCCCCCCCCCCCCCCGCCAAATTTGAAGGAGGGGGGGAACAACCCGCTACACAGAGCTGCCGCAAGAAAAGACATTTTAGTGAGCATGATCATAAACTCTCTTGGTAACAGACTTGTATTCTATGTTTAAACTAATAAATTGTTATGAGTCACCCTACATAGCACTTTTGTACACTTAATTATATTACCAGACTATTAACCTCTTGAATACATAAGGTTCAACATCGCGACCCGTCCCAACTACCCTCGGGTTTTTAAGGTTTAAATTACATTATTGCATTTGTAAAAGTTAGGTTAATTATTATTATCATTATCAAGGAGCTTGGGGCATTGAGGCCATGCAGTTTTGTTTTTAACATAGCTATTAATAGTGTAATAGGCTTTCTTTATGAGATTAGCCTTAATAAATATTTAAAACCTTTGCATGGGTAATTGATCAATTCCCTCTAGTAAATTATTATAAAAGCGTATACAGTTCCCCGTAAATTAACCATTAACTTCTCCAACCGACATCTAGGTACATTTAGTTTATTTTTATTTCTAGTGTTGAAATTATGTAATTTTTGATAAAGGTGTTAATATTTTTCCGAACGTATAATAAGTTTTCATATATTGTTGTTTCATATATTTATTGACAAGCAACTGTAAGAATATTGATCTCCTTAAATCGTTCCCGGGGAGAATCGTGGGATTTCATATTATATATGGAAAGAATTGCTCTCTTCTGTAGCACAAATACCGATTGTATATCTGCGGCTTTACCCCACAACATATTCAATAAAATAGTTGTTCTCAATACATTCCTTTTAGCTTTTTAGTTTGTTTTCGCGCTAATTGTATGTATTTTTCTTAAACATGCAATGAAATGTCGTCATTACGCGCGTTATAACAGGCTTGGAAGTAACAAGTTTCGGGTCGCTAAACTCGAGAGAACTGTAAAGGAATTTCATACAAAATTATGAAGAAGTTTTTTTTATTTTATTTTATGCTCAACTTACGATTAGTAGTATTTTTAAACTTGAATTTGTTTTTTGAGTGGTGTATTTTTTAAATTTCATCGCATATGCGTGAGAAAAGCACTATACACGGAATGCAGGCCTCTGGCCGTGAAAAGGGCTTGCCGCCGTCGGTCATATCACTATCCGGCCTCCGTATGGTTGGCCGTCTATACCTACCCAGCTGGCAAGCCCTTTTTTCCCGGCGTCTGCAGTAATGTACAGTCTGCAACAGAGACATCTGACCCCCCAACTTTTAAAACGTAATTCCATTCAAACTGCTGAGAAGCGCCACCTACCACGATTCTTGGCACCTAAACTTGTTTCTGGAAAGTGTGCAGCCGCAGATTTTGTATTTCTATTTCAAATTGAAGGAAACCGGCTACATCAATAATAACCAGGAAGAAACAAAAACAATTGCTTTACAGAGCGGGGTTCGAACCATGGCCCTTCGATTTATGAAGCAAGCGCTCGTCCCATTGCACTAACCAACGATCTGTATATCATGGCGAAAATTAATATCATATGTTCTACTTCTATGACGCAGCGCTCTAACTTCATCGTCAACCGCACGCAATGCATTTACAAATAAATTGAAGGTAGGATATCAGAATTATAACCACAGAACAAGAATACGTTCAGTTCGTGTCACAATATCACATAAGTTACTGCGGATCTTGTGATTTTGAAAGTTTGGACTAGTCATCATGTCTCATTTTTTAACTGATTTTGTTAAAGCCAAAATAATAGTGTATTGGGAAGACAACCACAGTATTAAAAGTATATCTAGAGAATTAGGTATCGCGGTAAGTAAAAAATAATTATATATTATACTAATTTGTAACAATTTTTTGTTTCGTGTAACATAGGTTTAGTGTTAAAATTACTAATATAAGATGCCTATATTCTCTTACAGAGAAACACGGTTCGTCTTTGGATTCGGAGATACCAAGATAGTGGTGACGTAAAGCGTAACCGCCCCGGCCCGCAAGCAATGACCTACACAGATGCATCAAACCGACATCGTGAAATCGTTAATCTCCACACAGAAGACCCATTTAAGACAACACGATCAACTGCCATAGATTATAATATTTCACTGCAAACAGTAAGGAGACATTTACATGCAGGGGGTATCCATAACTACAAGCCGGCCAAAAAAATTAAATTAACCGAAGCCCATCGCCAAGCAAGAATGAGATTCGCATCTGAATATCTAAACTTTGATTGGGAGAACGAAATCGTAATTTTTACCGACGAAAAAAGTTTTAAGTCCGATGATGATGGCAGAAAAATATTATGGAGAAGAGCTGGCGAGCGTTATAACCATCAAAATATTTTGCCTTTGAGAACAAGTGGCAGAATAACTTTAGGTAAGAATATTTATAAACATATATGTTATATGTTGTGTTTATAAACAACATTAACATCATACAGACAGGCACATACATTGCTTTTACTTCTGGCCCCACACTTAACCTTTCACGTCCCGTCGTCGTCGCGATATCCGGTCGGCCGAAATTTTCATAGGATTGGAACTCTATAAGTCTATGGCGTTAAGTTGAAAATCGCAATGTATTTTTGCTTATATTTTTATAGGACGTATCTTGAGAGGTTAAATAGCCTGTGTCATAGAACCAAACACGGCAACATCAGAAACATGCAACTTCTAACACCTTTTGTCTTCGTGCCCAGCCGGGATTCGAAATATTATTATTTTAAATTGTATTACGCAGTGTGGATTATTTGTTATTTAACCAAATTATTGTTTTGCAGGCTATTGGGGTTGGATGTCCTCCATGGGCCCAGGGGAGTTGATCGAATTCGGCGGCCGAATGAACAAAGATAAATACTTGGAAATTTTACAAGATGTGATGATTCCAACAGTGCGCAACGTGTATCCAGAGGGGCAAATATACTTTATACAAGATAATTGTTCCGTGCACCGTTCGTGTTTGGTTAGAGAGTGGTTTGCCGCTCGTAATGATATAACTGTCATTGAGTGGCCATCTAAAAGCCCAGATTTGAACTTAATTGAAAACTTGTGGGGTCAAATGGTTCTTAACTGGGATACGAGTGATGTTAGAACAAAAAGTTATTTAGACCAAGAGGTGATGAGATCTTGGGACCTTTTCCGCCTTAGTAATATGTGTTCCAACATGGTTACAGGAATGAAGTCCAGGCTTGAACAAGTGCTTCAAAATGAGGGGCACCCTCTCCGATATTAAAAATAATTTGCTGCCACTACTTATATCGAAGCAATGTTTCAATAAATTGCTATCCAGGTATAGCACTATTCGACCCTATATGCTATTTAAATATCATGCTATGATAAAGAAAGTTGAGAGATGTAAATTGTTACTTAGACTTAGTAGCATGTTGATTCTCCCTACGGAAGATTTATCATAGTTTGAGTTTATATCTTTATTTCGTTTCTTTGTTGAAAAAGTCTTAAATATTGATATCGAAGCAAAGTTTCTATAAATTGCTATCCAGGTAGCACTATTTGACCCTACATGTTATTTAAATATCATGCTATGATTATGAAAGTTGAGAGATGTAAAGTGTTACAAATATACTTACATAGTAGCATGATAATTCCCTCTACGGAAGATTAATCATAGTTTGAGTTTAAATGTTTGTCTAAGATACACTTTTCTTTGTTGAAAAATTGAAATTAAATAAATAACTTTCAAAATTATTTTTATTTTATTTATAATAACAATAAGTTATAAAATAAGCTAGGTAAGTTATCTAACAATATAACAACCCATCGTTTCTATGAATCACCATATTATATTCCAAAATTATTACACCAACATTACCAATATTTTGCTTAGCAAAAACTGAGCCTTTGTGGATTCGAACATGCTACCTCTAACTTATCTTGACATGTAGCTATTTGCGCCACGTAACACTCATGATTTGTGACGAAATAAGCGTATCCTACGCTTCGACCCTGTGGTGCCTGACCTGGTGGTTTATCGAATATCGAATAGATGGCATTGATGGTAATGAAGGTCATGAAGGATTTAACCACGAGAGAGGGCGCTTTTGTAGCACTTTTATGGGGGGTCATATGTCTCTGTTGCAGACTGTACTATTTTTTGTACGCTGCGGCTCGGACTTCAAACTCAATAGTCGTCCTGCAATTGCCGAATTTCCCCGCTACGGCAGTAAAGTACTATTACGTAATGTATTTCGAAAAGAATGTTACGCATAGTTTAACATCAAAACTAACGTTAAATCCTTTACATTTTTGTCTTTAAGACGATTCTATAGCTCAAAAATTATTCCAGCAGTTTGGGACACTTCCTGAATCTAGAAAAAATATATTTTATAAAACAGTCCCTTGGCTATAAATTTTATGTTTGAAAACCTAGCCAAAGCCTATAAGATTTATGGGATTTGTCTTGATACTCCTGACAATGGGTAGTACGGTGTTTTACTGGTAGTGACTAGGATTTAAAAAAAATAGAAACTATGCCATTTATATAATTTTCTGAAAGTTTATCATAGAAACTCTTTACTTTTTAATTAGCTGACCACTTTAGGGGGTGATATGATAATACTTACCCATTGATATAAATAACCAACTAAACACACTTACATAATAAATAATAAGTATTGTTAACGAACCCTTATCAGAATATACCGAGTGGCGTTTGTGTTGCCGGACCGAACGGACGTGTCTATAGACCTCCGACATCTTGCAAACGCATTTAAACAAACAATAGTTTACAACCCGGCGCGCGCCTTTGTTCTGTCTCTGGTTTCTCGCGTTTCGGAGATTTTGTATCAGCGAGATGATATGAGAGTGTCTAATATAGCCAAGTGTGAAAGTAGAGTGCGTAAAGTGTGAATTAGATAGGTTCTGAGCTGCGCCCTACCAGATAATAGGCTACGCCACGCTGCTGTGACAATACGTGTACAATATTGTGTACGACAATAGGTGCACATAGCTGAGACAACACAACGAGTGTTGCCTGGTGAGCCCGTTTCTATTCAGTGTTCTAACGCATGCAACCAATATTTATCTCCACAGACGAATCTACTAGAAGAGACCCCGAGTTTACGTCTCACGCAATACATAACAGTACTCCCTAACGACGCGCCGTTATCCTGGAGTATTAACCGACCCTATCCAGCACATTAGGTGTGTCATGACACTGGGATATCTCCTCAGCAATAACCTAACCTTATCAATGAATTGCTTTCTCCGGACACACAAACGATTACATGTGACGTAGAATCTTCATTATTTAAGGTATGTCTTAAGTGAATCTAACCCATAAAATTAAGCTCTCTCAACAGCCACAACCTGGGAAGCAGACGTATTTCATTTCATCACAGACATACGTGGTGCTTGATACATCATCATAAATACTAAGTCAATAGAAACTAGAGTTGCGCAACGAGTCGTGGTGTTATCCCACGCCAAGAAGCAGGCCCTTTCATGCACTTCCTGCAGGCACGTGAATATAGACACTAAAACCCAAACAATACCGGACAGAAAAAGTTAAACAAAAGAGATAAATTACGACAAAAACCATTCCTCAAACTAACACAGCTGCAAAACGGCGAAGCAAATACGTTTTTTTTTTGTGCAACAAGCCCTTTCTCTGGACAACGAGCTAAGGAAAAACGAATTCTAACGAGCAATAAACAATAGGGCCTTGTATAGGGACTGAACCTCGACCCGTGTCACGGACCTCACTGCTACGCACTAATGAAGTGAATTGAAGTAGGGTGATATCAGTGCAGAGAGTCTCACTAGCTGAACAACAACCTGGTGAGATTGCTCCGATTAAGATAGCCCTATCTCGGATAAAACAGCAAAACTAACTTTATATCTGGCAGGTAACATCTGGTTACCTGCCAGATATAAAGTTATTGCTGGTTACCATTGTTAATGCTGGTTACCATTTCATAAACAAATACCACTCTCGCTCCAAATTACTACGCCAACTCTAAACTATTACATAGGCATAGTCCCGTAAAAATAGGTAGGTGATAGGTATACGAAAATACAAAACTAGGCAGGAACCTACCCAAGCACAATAAAACAAAACTAAACTATTTGCCACCATCCGGTCCAACAAGCCCATCTGGACCTGTTACAAAAATAAAATAAAATAAACAATAATGCAAGCCTACTACTGCATATTCTGAGAAAGTAAAAGCCAACACTTGCACATCATAAAAGGATCATTTTACCATCTTGCAGAAAACAGGCAATTAACGAAAGGCAGCTGACGAACAATAACAAAAATAAAATCAAAGACTCTTTGTCCTAAGCGGGTCTCTCTCACGCCTATTTTATAGCTTCCAGGCCCAGCCTCCAATTATCTTAGAAAATACCGAGAATAAGTGCACAAAGATACGCACAAACTTTGATAGCCACAACCCGTACCATTAACAATAGGTACGTAGGTAGTTCAAACTAATCAAATTAGCTCTAAGTTCTTTCTTTCAACAACATTCCAAAAAGATGAAAGCCTTATCAATGCCGAGAGATGGTAACTACCTATTCCACGCAATTGCTCACCAAATTAATCACCTATATCAATTAACACTCGACCACACCCACATTCGTAAGGACCTAGTTAAATATGTAGAAGAAAACTGCGATGAACAGAACATAAAGTTTGCAATCGCCGAGCCTGAAGAAACCCTCAATGACTACATTAAAAACCTGCACAATTACGGCACTTGGGCTGGAGAGGAGATTATAATAGCAGCCGCCGAATACTTTTCTAATTAACGTAACAATCCACCAGCAAAATACACCATCGCTCACATACAGGCCCAAGAATCCCGCGGATGCAGTGGGATCTATCAACCTCAACTTCACAGGAAACCACTACGACAGCGTATACTTGCTTGAATCACAAAATTTACCCACGAATCTAGCAACCGACAGCCAAACTGATAACAACATACCTTCCCCGATACTTAATGCAACACCCATGACCTCCTCAGGGTCAACCATAACATCAATAGATGACATCCCTGACAACACCGGATATACGATGATACGACACAGCCCCATATTTAAACCAAAAGTCACATGCGAGCGTATGCGCATTGCTATTTGGAACGTTAGAGGATGCGCCGAAATACCGAAAAGACTCAACATTGATGCTGAATTGACAAACAGAAACATACATATAGCCTGTATACAGGAAACAAACATGACATCGGGGACATACGTGTCAAAACACTATCTCTGGTATCTATCAGGCACAACCAGCATCGCACACTGTGGCTTAGCAATACTAATTAGAAAGGACCTGAACTTATCGATCCACAATATAAATCGCGACCTGGCAACCATGGCAGCAACAATAACATCGGCCACTAATACACTATATGTAATAAACGCACATATCCCCAGCTCTTCCACGACAGCAACCGCAGCGTTTTCGCAACTTATAAAGATTATTCAAAAGAAACCAAACAAAGCCAAAATATTAATGCTAGGTGACTTTAACGCGCACATCGGACTAGGCGATTCAAAGGAATACAGGAAAAAGGGAATTATAGGAACAAACCTCCTACACAAATCATCAAATATCATCGGAGAAATGCTAATGGATATTTGTTCCCGCGAAAACTTAAAAATAGAAACCACCTGGGCTCGCAAGTCATGTCGCCACATGGTCGAACGGGAAGACAAAATCACAACTAGACCAAATAATTATCTCGAATAATGCGCCACACATCATTTAACTTCATCAAAGGACAATGGAGCTACCTGCATATTTCCGACCACAAGATAATCTGGGGTGAAATAGACCCACTAAACCTGCTTCCAAGAACTGGCGACACGCAAATGGAATCAAGTACAACCCAAACTAAGTACAAAGCGAGTTATCGCTTTGTAAACTCAACTATAAACGAACACTGTTTATAGTTGAACTTCAAAGCTGTTAAGCTTTGAAGTTCAACTATAAACAGTGTTCGTACACCGCCCTAGCACGAGATGAAATGAATGACGCAAAAGTAAAATACCATAACGGGATTATGGAAGAACTTACGGCGAACAACTACATATTTATAGAAAATGACGACGAATATACAACATTCCGTGGGAATCTATTACAGGGGTTATGAAGTCAGTAGCCCAAAAAACACTTTCCGTAAAACCCGCTAGATCGCGGGAACACCTAATTGCTCTGGAAAATTTACAAAAGGCCAAATTCTTTAAAATACGTCGACCAACCGACCAAACAATTAATAAACAACTCAAAGAATGCCGACGACGTCTTGAGGAAAATATTGATAATGAAGAAAAACGAGAATGCAGAGCATTTTTTGAAGGCCTAGGAAAAAACACCTAAGCAAACGCATGCAAATCGTGTACCACTATTACAGACGACACCAGCTTCAATCGAGACGGTGGAAAAAACAACGATTTATCCCAATGTCACGCTGGGAACAGGAATTAAGGAAATCAGAAGGCCCTAAAATTATGATTATCCCTAATGAAACTTCATTAAACCCTGACTATCTAGAAAATGGTCCAACAATAGCCGACATAAAAACGATAATCAGCCGCATGCGCAACGGAACAGCGCCGGGTACAGATCAGGTAGTCCCGGAACTGTACCCGGCAAAGAACTTGTATTAATATTATTTCTAAAAAATTCTGACATTGATATTATTTGTGTTACTGAACACTGGTTGAAGGAAAATATGATGCCTTTTAACATAAATAATTACAAAATTGTCAGTTGTTACAATAGAAAGACTGCTGATAGAGGTGGTTCTTTAATCTTAGTAACTTACTGTTGAAAGACAAATAGAGGTATCCTGTGTTGAGTTAGATAGCCATATTATTGTTTGTGTCTACAGGCCACCGAGGGATGAAAAAGGCCATGGCAATTTCGAAATATTTGAGAAAATTATGGAGGAAGCCCTCATTAAACTTTGTAATAACAGAAAAAAGTTAATTATTTGTGGCGATCTTAATGTAGATCTGCTTGTAGATACAACACTGAAGCGACGATTAATAACTCTGTTCAAATCATTTAATTTATGTCATGTATTTCTAGAGCCGACTAGAATTACACTTACCAGCCAAACTTGCTTAGATAACGTTTTTTGTGACTGTGCATTCACAAGTAAAAGTGTAATGAACTGCTTACCCTCCGATCACAGTGGTCAAACAGTTTCCTTCCCAATTACTATTAAGGATAAGACTGGTCCATCATTTTATAGGCCTATTACATCCCATAGACTAGAGACATATACGAAAAACTTAGATATAAATTTGCCAGTACCGGATTTTAATGAACAGAACCCAAACAAAATCTACTCAGACTTCTTCAACATTATTCAGACAGAATTCAATAAAGTTTTCAAATTAAAGAAAGTCAGTGACTACAACGGTAAATCTAAATTTAATGACTGGGCAACGTTTGGAATTCGTAATGGTAGAGTTATCTTGTATGACCTTTATGATCAAAAAACCTATAACTTTGATCGAAAATTTCATGACTATGTTAAAAAATATTCCAAAACTTTCAAGTTGGTTTGTAGAACTGCAAAAACTTTACACATTAATAGAAAAATTCAAAATTCAAATAATAGAATGAAAACAGTTTGGCAAATAATAAACCGCGAAACTGGCAAAGTTATACCAAGGGACAGTGATTTCTGCCTAAAGATAGGTGATGATGTTGTTAAATCCAACGCTGATGTTGCTCGAGCTTTTGAAACATTCTTCACCAATGTACCCGTACTCACAACGGACCGTCTAAATTCATCTCCATTTGAAGCAGAGACTTTATTAAAAAATAACACTAGCGTCAGTAATGTATATTTAAAATTTCATCATGTATATCCCCAGGACATTGTCAAAACGTTTAAATTACTTAACTTAAAAAATACGGAAGACCTGTGGGGTATATCAATCAAAGTCATTGGTTCAGTAATTCTAGTTATAGCCCCACACTTAGCTTATATATTCAATAAATGTGTTGACGATGGGGCTTTTCCAGACCTCATGAAACACAGTAAACTTATACCGCTGTTCAAATCGGGAGATAAGGGCGATCCTTCAAATTTCAGACCAATATCTGTTCTTCCAACACTAAGTAAAATATTTGAAAAGATTATACTCAATCAAATGCTCTCACACTTCAACCGTACAAAACAACTCCACGCTAAACAATATGGTTTCACTAGGGGTAAATCGACTACGGATGCAGGTATTACCCTTGTATCTCATATTTATTCTGCATGGGAGGCCGCACAGGATGCTATCGGAGTTTTTTGCGACCTGTCGAAGGCGTTTGATTGTGTTGATCATAATACGCTATTAATTAAATTAAATCATTACGGAGTTAGAAATAAAGCGTTGGATCTACTAAGATCATACCTAAGCAATAGAATTCAAAAGGCAGAAGTTAACGGCGTAAAATCTGATGGATCGGGTGTTAAAATTGGCGTTCCACAAGGTTCCATATTAGGCCCTTTCTTATTCCTGGTATATATTAATGATATGCCTTTCATGGTGGAGAAATTAACTGACATAGTGTTGTTTGCTGATGATACTTCAATGGTCTTCAAAATTGAAAGACAAAAAGGAGATTTTGATGATGTTAATGGTGTATTGTCTTTAACCTTGAATTGGTTCACAGTTAATAATTTATTGTTAAACGCTGGTAAAACCAAGTGTATCAAATTCTCACTTCCAAATGTCAGGCAAGTTGAGACCAGTTTGGTGTTAGACAACAGCACGTTAGAATTGGTAAATGATACGAAGTTTCTTGGAATAACCATTGATAGCAAATTGCAGTGGGGACCCCACATAGATAAATTGGCTGGTAAATTAAGTTCTGCGGCTTACGCTGTTAGGAACATCAGACAAAGCACGGATGTGGCTACATCTAGGCTAGTATATTTTAGTTACTTTCATAGTGTGATGTCCTATGGTATCTTGTTGTGGGGGAAAGCAGCGGATATTCAAACTATTTTTATTTTACAGAAAAGAGCTATTCGAGCAATTTATAATTTAAAACGAACAGACTCCTTAAGAGAGCTTTTTAAAGAAATTGACATACTAACAGTAGCTAGTCAATTTATTTTCGAAAATATAATGTATGTACGCAAGAACCTTACAACATTTTCCAAACTTAGCGACAGCTGTAATGTTAACCTAAGAAATAATCACAGACTATGTGCGCCCCGTTTTAGACTCGCGAAGGTTAGCAATTCTTTCAAGGGTCAGTGCATTCTCTACTACAATAAGATACCTCTGGAGATTTTGAAATTGCCATTTGAGCAATTTAAAAAGCATTTTAAAGCGACTTTGTCGAAAAAGGGATATTACAATGTTCAAGATTACTTAAATGACAGGACTGTATGGGGTTAATCTGGCTCAACACAGACCTTGCTGTTAATAATTTTGTAATTATTTATTCCCGCTTATTAATCATAACAATTAAATTTTTCATATTTGTATTAGTTAAGCACAACCTATTTTTAAAAGAGATCTAAAAATAAATCTGTGGGAGTTTCTACGCCCTTCTTCTCCCACAGTGGTCCAATGTAGAGAAGAGGCAAAAAATGACGTTTGCTAAGTATATGTAAATATCTACAGTAATAAAGTACTTTGACTATTGACTATTGTACAAAGAAATACCGCCACAACTGTTAAAGGTTATTACCAAAACAATGCACAGAGCATGGACAGAAAATATAATACCGGAGTCCTGGAATGAAACGGTCCAAGTACCTATCCCCAAAATCAGAAACCCTCAAGACACCAATGACTATCGCCGTATAACAATATGTAATACAGGATATCGCATATACGCGACATACCTGCTCATCAAACTAGACGAGATAACAAAAGAACTCGGGAACTACCAAGCAGCATTTCTCCGCAATAGATCCACCGATGACCACATCTTCACACTACGCAGAGTATTAGACGAAGAATGGCGCGCGGGTAACAGAACATATGTACTGGCGCTAGATATCGCCAAAGCATTTGATACTATAGACCTAAACGTGCTCAAGGACATTCTCCTTTCAAGGACCAATAAGATTTCAACCAATAGGATAATAAAAGGACGGAACGGACCTGATGCAGGTCGGACAGCAAAGTAATTTGATCAACAAAGGAAAAGGAGTAAAACAAGGCTGTCCACTGTCACCAAGACTATTTACAATATTAATGGATGATGTCCTCAAAACACTGGAAGAAGAAATTCCCAACATAAAACTGGACCAAGATGAAGAAATAGTCTCACCACTTATTCTCTCCTTTGCGGATGACCTCATCATCGTTTGTCAAGATTTACAACACCTTGACCAAATCGTCACGCACTTGAAAGCACTATTAAAAACAGTAGGTCTCGATACTAACGAAACAAAGACGAAAATTCTTATAAGAGACCCCATAAACACCCAGCGCCCACAAGTGATCGTATTGGACGGAGTTCCAGTACGACCCGTAGACGAAATAAAATATCTCGGCACATATATAAGGCAGGACATAGTAGGAAAGACACAATAAAGAAGAGATGCCGGCAAGCCATAGGCAATTCCAAGGCCCTAATGCATTTTATAAAGAAATCCAACATAGACTGGAAAATAGTACGCCTGATTTACAAAATGGTTATTGCACCGTGTATAAAATACGGACTTAAAGCGGCAGCTCTCCACAGCAAACCGTTTTAGACTAAGAAAATATGAACGCCTGATCCTCAGAGACATGTTTGAGAACGCCAGAAGCTATCCAAGACACCACAAAATTCATGACTTACTACAGGGCAAAACAATAACCAAACAAATCTACGAAGCCCACAAAAACACCTACTCCACGCTGCATTGAAATACGAAGCAAGGAAGAAGAAAGTTGGCCGACCCATATACACCTGGAAAGATTCCCTTAAGCATGACATCAAATACTACGGTAAAGAACACAGTTACTGGACAGGATCAGCACACAACAGGGACGAAATCAGAAAGGCATCGAGCCAAATATACCATATTCCAGAAACAGACAGCGAAAGCGAAACGGACACCTTATCGGATAACCCAAACGAACACGACAGGACAGGAAACTCAACCTATAACAATACATGAAAATAGAAGGAAAACATGAACTTGAAGAAAACAACAGCTGCTCTCCATATCCTATATCCTCCCCATTCCACATATTCTATATTGGTTTCAGGCTGAAGAGTCGGTCGATTGAATTCACGCTCCTTCCTCTCCTATCGAGCAAATCATTCCGCCCCCCCTCAAAACTCGTGCTCTCTGGTATGCCGGCCGAAGGACCGGAACAGGTTTAGAACCCTGGCTGGAGAAGCACCATTCATAAATTCATTTATTCATTAACGAACCCTTATCAGAATATACCACTAATTTAGGCCCGTAATAATACTCCGTTCTCAGCTTTGAGATTTTTCTCAACTATGTCACAATGACGATTCCACCTCACGAGTATCAAATCTTTAATTTAATTTTTCTTCACTTTAAAGGAGACTAAAACTATTACATTATGTTATTAGGCGCATTTTCCCTATGAGTAAGTCAACGAGTACGCATCGGGTAGCCCTCAGAACGCATCGGCGGCCGTTGCCTAGCGCGGCGGCCGCATCCGCCGCCGATGCGGTCTGAGGGCGACCGGATGCGTACTCGTTGACTGTTTACACCATGCGTTGGCTTGCGAACGGATACGATAGAACTATTCGTGTAAATCCCCCTTTTGGAATGCCTTTTATTGCCATGCATGTTGTTGATGGTATTATAATATTTAGATTAGAAGGAGTTTCACGGTACAAGTAGGCGATACATCAAAGGCTCGTCTAAATGTAAACTAAATCACTTGTAAATGATCAAACATGTCCATCTCATAACACAACGAAGAGGAATCAATCTAACAACTTATATGCAACAATTTAACAAACTAAACAACTCACCGTAGCTATATCGACCTGTCCAGAGCCCAACCGACGCACTTCTGTCAAGTTCCCCCGGCCGTGAGCATGGAGGGGCTGCGGCAGCGGCCGACCTGGGACGGGCTGCGGGGAAACCAAATGTTCTCATCAAAATCACAAAATTACAAAATTTTAATAATAGAATGAAAACAGTTTGGCAAATAATAAACCATGAAACTGGCAAATATATACCAAGGGAAAATGATTTCTGCCTAAAGATACAAATGATGTTATTAAATCCAACGCTGAGGTTGCTCGAGTTTTCGAAACATTCTTTACCAATGTACCCTTACTCACAACAGATTGTCTAAATAAATCTTCATGTGAAACAGAGACTCTGTTAAAAAACAACACTAGCGTCAGTTATGTATATATAAAATTTCATCATGTATATCCCCAGCACAGTGTCAAAACGATATTAGATTACTTAACTTAAAAAATACTGAAGACCTATGGGGTATTATCAGTCAAAGTCATTGTGGTTCAGTAATTCTAGTTATAGCCCCACACTTAGCTTGTATATTCAATAAATGTGTTGACGATGGAGCTTTCCCATACCTGTAAACTGATGCCTCTGTTCAAGGTGGGAGACAAGGGTGATCCTTCAAATTTCAGACCAATATCTGTTATTCCAGCATTAAGTAAAATAATTGAAAAGACTCAATCAAATGCTCTCACACTTCTACCATCAAAAACAACTCCACGCCAAACAATACGGTTTCACTAGGGGTAAATCGACTACGAATGCAGGTATTACACATATATCTCATATTTATTCTGCATGGGAGGCCGCACAGGATGCTATTGGAGTTTTTTTACGATCTGTCGAAGGCATTTGATTGTGTTGATCATAATAGGTACGCTACTAATAAAATTAAATCATTACCGACTTAAAAATAAAGTTTTGGATCTACTAAGATCATACCTAAGCAATAGAATTCAAAAAGCAGAAGTCAACGGCGTTAAATCTGATGGATCGGGTGTAAAAATTGGCGTTCCACAAGGTTCCATATTAGGCCTTTTCTTATTCCTGGTAGTTATTAACGATCTGCCTTTTATGGTGGAGAAATTGACTGACATAGTGTCGTTTGCTGATGATATTTCAATGGTCTTCAAAATTGAAAGACAAAAAGAAGATTTTGATAATGTTAATGGTGTATTGTCTTTAACCTTGAATTGGTTCACAGTTAATAATTTATTGTTAAAGGCTGGTAAAACCAAATGTATCAAATTCTCACTTCCAAATGTCAGGCAAGTTGAGACCAGTTTGACAACAACACGATAGAATTAGTAAATGATACAGTTTCTTGGAATAACCATTGATAGCAAATTGCAGTGGGGACCCCACATAGATAAATTAGCTGGTAAATTAAGTTCTGCGGCTTACGCTGTTGGGAACATCAGACAAAACACGGATGTGGGTCTATATTTTAGTTACTTTCATAGTGTCATGTCCTATGGTGTCTTGTTGTGGGGGAAAGCAGTGGATATTTAAACTTTTTTTATTTTACAAATTTATAATTTAAAACGAAGAGACTCCTTAAGACATTTTTAAAGAAATTGACATACTAACTGTTGCTAGTCAATTTATTTTCGAAAATATAATGTATGTACGCAAGAACCTTACAACATTTGTCAAAGTTAGCGATAGCTGTATTGTAATAAATAATCACAGACTTCTTTCAAGAGTCAGTACATTCTCTACTACAATAAGATACCTCAGGAGATTTTGAAATAGCCATTTGAGCAATTTAAAAACCGGTCAAGTGCGAGTCTAAATCGCGCACGAAGGGTTCCGTACCACCGTTCAATGGAAGCGATGGTGTGGAGTGAATAGTTTGGATTTTACACAGCAAAATATTGTTTACAAAGTTATTGGTGCGGTTACTTTCACACTCCATGTACGTAACCAGGTGCATCCATAAGTTTGTATGTGGTATTGTTGTATGGGAGCCCCCTTAAATATTTATTTTATCCTGTTTTTTAGTATTTGTTGTTATAGCGGCAACATAAATACATAATCTGTGAAATTTTCAACTCTCTAGCTAGCTAGGTTCTTGAGATACAGCCTGGTGACAGACGGACGGACGGACGGACGGACGGACAGCGAAGTCATAGTAATAGGGTCCAGTTTGGAACCCTTCGGGTACGGAACCCTAAAAAGCATGTTAAAGCGACTTTGTCGAAAAAGGGATATTACAATGTTCAAGGTTATTAAATGACGGGATAGTATGAGGTTAATCTAGCTCAACACAGACCTTGCTGTTAGTAATTTTGTAATTGTTTACTCCTGCTTATTAATCATAATAATTCATATTGTAATATTTGTTTTAGTTAAGCACAACCAATTTTTAAAAGAGATCTAAAAATCAATCTGTGCGCGTTTCTACGCCATTCTTCTCCCACAGTGGTCCAATGTACAGAAGCGGCAAAAAATGACATTTGCTAAGTATATGTAAATATCTACAGTAATAAAGAACTTTGACTTTGACTTCAGCATTCAAGGCCTCTCTATGGTCAGAGTCACATCACCCGGATAGAAGTCCTGCGCAAAGATGATGAGAAGAAGTAAGTTGTAGGGGTTTTCGCTACACTAACCGCTGTACCCTAAAATGACTCACCAAATACAGACAGGGTTTGAAAATTGGTGTGATATCCTCTTCTCGTTTTATCTCTTCTCGACCTGAACCTTGCACTCAAGTAATGTAAATAGTCCAGCCTTTCGAACGACTCATGTAATGCACTTGATTTCCAGCTTTTTTCATGGGAATAACTATGACAATTGTTATTGTTTACATCTTTGACAGCATTAGTTTTTTACAACTTGCTATTTGATCTATGCTTTTCATACGCTTCTTATATCTTATATTCTTATATATGGCTCCCACTGGCCCCTTGGATGGAATAACGTCAAATTAAAAATCAAAAAACATGTTTGAAGAAATGAAAGAAAGAAATCACATTGAGTCCTTTTTAATTTAAACAAGTTTTCTACATTTACAAAAGCTAACCTACCTACCTAACAATATACACAAAAGTCTAGAGACTGACCCCTGGTCATCGTGGTGATTAGAGCAGTCCACTAGATGGTAGGCGAGCAGCTTCGTGATGCCCGGAGACAGTGGGTAACTATTATCTGGGTCCAGGCCGTATAGTGCTACGGTTATCCGGGTCCAGGCCGTGTAGCGGTGCGGTGGTCAGGGGTGATAGAATGCACCGTGAAGAAATCAGTTTTCGGGTTAGCACATCGTCCGGAGCGGTGGTCAGGGGTGGTAGAAAGCACCGTAAAGAGTTCAGTTATCAGGTTAACACATAGTCCATTATTCACTTTTTGCGTCCACTTGGACCCATAGTATACTTTTTGAGAGAGAGCGCACTTCTTCATGGGACTTATTTATTGTCCTCTATTCAGAGAGCTGGTGAAAGACCATTCTTTTGGTTTATCAAGTCTGAGGAAAACTGTTGTTCATTCCAATCTTCCAAACATGTTTTTTTATTTTTTATTTTAACGTTATTCCGCCCAAGGGGCCAGTGAGAGCCAGAGATAAGAATATAAGATATAAGAAGCCAATAAAAAATATAGATCAAATAGCAAGTTGTCAAAAACTAATGCTGTCAAAGATGTAAACAATAACAATTTTCTTAGTTATTCCTACCAAGAAAGCTGGAAATCAAGTCCATTACATGATTCGTTAGCAAGGCTGGACTATTTATGAGACGACATCACTTGAGTGAAAGGTTTAGGTCCTATAAAACGAGAAGAGAATATCACATCAACTTTCCCAAAAACCCGGAAGGAAAAATTGCTTCAGTTTTTTTTATAGGATAAATGCAGTATATACATACATATTTACATAGAACTTGTCCTGATGTTCAAGGGCCAATTCTTAATAAATGACCCATCTCTCCACATGCATACTATCTAACAAAAATCATCTTTCATACATCATGCAACCAGTGGTTGTGGTAGAGTTCACATTCTATGACACTCTCCTGATGTAGGCAAAGAGTCGTCACCCGCTCGGTTTCATATAACCTGACTATTTACAATAACAGAGTCAATTTTTTGTGAAACATTCCACAACTCTGTGAGTAAACACAAACATATTAGTAGAGGCGTCTAGGCGAAAACTAGATAAATTATATATTATTATATAAACTAGATAAATATTTACATTTTGTTCAAGGAAGGAAAGATAGTGTTACAAAAAATATACAAGAGCATGTATTAAAATCTTCAACATGCCAATGGCTTCTAGAACCGTTTGGATTTTCGAGTATACACACTGAAGGGGATCATTTTTGTCATATAACATAGCGTCACGCCTTTTCCCGTACGGGGTGGCAGAGGCACAATTGTGCCCACTTTGAGCCAGTCATTCAATACTCCATAATTTTTGTATTCTTTTACATTTGAAATATATGCAGGCAGTTAATTCACTGCCAAACTCGCTCGCCTGCATCGCTCAGGACGTAATTCTTACGCCATACAGCCATACAACTTTACGCCAACAAAGTTGTATTCTTAAAAGTCATGTCTCAAGTCATAGCGGGCTGCATTTTTAGTGTGAGCTACATGTAAAGCAACTTGAACTTTATGGAGAGTAATCCGATATTATTTGCATAAATCTCCCTCGGCAAAAATATAATTTAATCGAGATTACAGCTTTGAGAGAAGATTAAACCAGAAGTAACCGGTTCGCGGCCAAAAATTAAGAATGAAGGGGTAAATAACTTGAACTTTATGGTAAAGAGAGTAATCCGATATTATTTGCATAAATCTCCCTCGGCAAAAATATAATTTAATCGAGATTACAGCTTTGAGAGAAGATTAAACCAGAAGTAACCGGTTCGCGGCCAAAAATTAAGAATGAAGGGGTAAATCCTATAACAGCAATTACAGAATTGTTCATGGCAGCCTTAATAGTTGGTAAATGGTTATCCCAACTTCTACAATCTTCCCAACTAGGGAAGCTAAGGCAGTGATAATAGTTTTGTTAAATCTTTCAGTAGGGTTAACCTGTGGACAGTAGTGAGGATTGAAATTAGCAAAGGGAATCTTATATTTTCTTAAAAGGTTATGAAATTCTCTCGACTGAAATTGAGCGCCATTATCCATTAAAATTGTTTGAGGGATGCCAAGGACAAGAAAAATAAAATTTTCCAAGTACAAAATAATAATATCGAAATAATACCTTTTTTAATAAGAAAAATTAGGGAATATTTTGAGAAACAACAATTCACAACTAGAATATGTTGATTGCATTTCCTAGTCATCCGTAAGGGACCAATTAGATCTAGAGATATGCACCGAAAAGGTCTGGAGGTAATCTTTGGTTTACCCATTGGGCCATAAGGAGAATGATTAGAGTGTTCATAAGCAAGACATATTTCGCAAACAGAAATAACTTTATCTTTGAAGTCCAGTAATATCTCAAGGATATTTTTTATATGTTTTAAATATTCCTAAATGAGGTTCTGATATGTGCTCTTTATAGAGCCATGATATGTTTTAATAAGAGTTTCTCTTTTAGATGGAGGCGGTACTTCTTTCCAAACAAAATCGTCAGTTAGAGAGTGAGGATTAAAAGTATGTCGAAGTAGTTTTTGTTTTTAAGTTCGCGGAATGAGAGGGTTGGAGGGGGGTGATTAGGCTTATTAGGATCGCAACGTGTTCATTGACTCATAACTAGTATAAATACGAGGTTTCATTGTTATTAGACTATTATTAGTCTTTGAGCTATCGTCAACCAAGCAACATAATCAGGAGTGAAAAGTGAAATATGGAAAAAATCGAATATCGTGCCGTTATAAAGTTCCTTACCAAGCAAGGAAAATCAGTTGCGATCATAGTGGATGAGATGTCATCGGTTTACGGTGACTGTCCAAGGGTATAACACCTCCGTCAGCACTTCTGGAAGCGATTTAACACAGAATATGTGTCTTTGCTGCAGCAGAAGTCGAAATGGTTTCGGTCAACAGGGGAGCTGGACGCGGGCACCTTGGTGCTGGTCAGGGACGGGGCGCAGCCGCCTCTACTGTGGCTGCTCGGGCGTGTGATGAAGTCCTTCCCCGGCAGCGACGGCGTCGCACGCGTGTTCGAGCTCAAGACGAAGAAGGGCCTCATTAAACGGGCCTTCCAGGACCTGTGCCCGCTACCTTTATATTGAAGAACAGAATACTTCAAGGGCGGGAATATGTCCAAGCGTTAGCTGCGGCTAGCGGACCCCCCGCCTCAGACACCGCTCCGGACGGACAGGACCGGTTGCGCCTGCGACTTCACTTCATCATCGCCATTCTCGATCGATGTCTCAATTATTTCGTAATTTTGAATTAAACCTATTTAACGCTATAAAATATACAGTCCACTCATTTATAATCATCCTGAGTTAACAGTGACTCTTGTCCAGGAAAACCCATGGTGTACAAGTGCCACAGTTTGTTTAAACAAGGAAGGGAATCCCTTGAAGACGACCCGAAGCCGGGCAGGAGCATCGAGGTGACCACGCCAGAACTTATCCAAAAAGTCGAAAAACTTGTACTCGATGATGCTCGACTAAAGAAGAAACAACTCGCAGAAATGGTTGGAGTATCCGATACAACCATTTTTGAAATCCTGCACAATCATTTTGGCATGACTAAGGTCAGCGCAAGATGGGTACCGAGAATGCTCACGCCGCCGCCGCAAAAACAACAACGCGTAGAGTGTTCACGTGCATTTTTGGACCTCTGCAATGAAGGCAAGGATGGTGCATTGAGTCGAATTGTTATTGGAGACGTAACTTGGGTTCATCATTATGAACCTGAGTCGAAACAAGACTCTATGCAGTGGCATAAAAAGGGCACAGCACCCCCCAAGAAGTTTAAGGTGTCACAGTCAGCTGGAAAACTCATGGCAACGGTCTTTTGGGACTCAGAAGGAATATTTTTGATCGATTATAAAGATAAAAGGTGTTTCTATAACCGGAGAATACTACGCTGCAATATTAGAGCGCCTAAAAGAATCCATTAAACAGAAAAGACGGGGAAAATTGACGAAAGGTGTGCTGCTTTTGCACGACAATGCGCCCGTCCACAAGAGCCGCGTTGCGTTGGCAGCCCTGCATAAGTTGGGCTTCGATATTTTGAACCACCCACCCTACAGCCCAGACCTGGCCCCGAGTGATTATTACCTCTTTCCAAAAATGAAAAAAGAGCTGCGGGGTAAAACATTTACCACCGATGATGAAGTTAATAAGGAGGCAGTTTCAGCGTATTTTGAGGACAAAGACAATTTTTTTCATGAGGGTATAAATAAATTAATTGAAAGATCTGAAAAATTTATCCGTCTAGCAGGTGAATATATTGAAAAGGAAAAATAATTTGGTTTTTTTATTTCCACCCCTTACCCTCCATTCCGCGAACATAAAAACGCTCCCTCGTAGGATAATTATCTGGATTATTATGACAGCCTTGAAAAAGGATGCTATAATGATCATCAGGAGAGGGAGGGTTGTTCTGAGCAATAGGAGCAATAGGGTGTCAGAATTATATGTCAGAATTATAAGAATGTAAGAGTAAATCTGGAACAACATTATCTTTATCTATTCATGTTTCATATCCATATTAAAAGCTGAGAGAAGAATGGCCCATCTAGCTAAATGGACTCATTCTATTTTATTTTTTTTCATTTCTTTTAGGACCTACTCTCTAAATTACTTTCATTAGGCTTCCATTAAGAGAGGTTATTAACCCCAACCCTTCGTAACGTGACAAAGTATGTCAAGAGATGCAGTTGATATAAACTTAGAAGAGAAGAAGTGAAAGGATGCCAGTAAGTATCTTCTTCTGATAAATCTCCAATACTGGAGGTTGGCAGTCAACTATCCGTTTCCATCCTTAGCCAGGTGGAACAGTTCTTCGACGCCGGCTTTATTGGCCCATTAAAAGGTACCTTATATGGATGTTCTAATCTAACGATAATGAGAAACATCATGGGGAAACTTTCATATCTCCATATCTGTGGCGATGGGGTAGCCCCATGTTACACAAAATGGACTATTGAATAACTGGCTAAATATACTGCTTTTTCCACCGCTTATGGGAAATGTTGTGTTTTGGTATAAAGGGTACTCACGTTCGACATGACAGCGATTGGAACCTGATTCCTGGATGGGAAGCCAGCACTTTGAATGTTTGTAGGATGTTGTGCCGGCATTCTGCTCTCGGGGAAACCCTCCCTGTGACCAAAAGGCTTGGGTGGACCTGGCTGGAAATACAAACATACATAGTAAGCTGGCCCATCCACCTAACGCTCACACGTCAGGAGGCGGAGGTGGGTGAGGCGGCGGCGCGGCGAGATGCGGTGGTGCAAGCAAGATGGCAGATGGTAAAACAGTTTATTACTGTTACTATAAGTTTCAAATGGTGCATGGTATCAACCATATGGTGGCTCAGAAACAGGTTGACCAATTTTATTTAAATTTTATTGCAATATTTCTTAGTTATAATAAAAATTTGGTGAAGCTGTTTCAGGGGCCAATTTCATAAACATTAGCAGGGGGTCTCACTCATCAGTTTAGGTACGTTGGACCGGCCAACCCGACTGACGGGAAATTCACTCGCTTGGCTGGCAGTCGCCTCGCGCGCTAGCCGCTCCTAATAAGCAACTTTTCTGTGATTTTTGCAACAACAAAGTACGTAACATTTTAGGGTGTCTAAAGTAATTGTTCACAAATAAAATTACTACCTTGTGATGTCAGAGTAAAAGAAGCTCAGGCATCACTACGATGCGGCGCAATCTAGCCTGCACGGGCGGGACAACCGATTACGTAGGTGCTTAGCGATTTTTGTACGTAGCGCAGGTGCGGGCTAGATTGCGCTTTATTGTCGCGCAGCGAGAGTAGGTATTTATTTAAGTGTATTTGCGGAGTGATCTTTCTACAGGGTGTCCCGTAAGTAGTGGTCCAACGTTAAAGGGAAGACAGCTTGCCTTATTTCCTAAAACCAATTTAAATATAATAAAAAAAAAACGTAGGGTTACCATGTTATTTTTTTTCCCTGGAATTTCCCATTTCGTCTTCCGTACATCGTGTTTTTTAATGCTGACGCTGCTAAGAATAACATTTCCAAGATTTTATTTTTGTAGAATAAAGCTAAATAGTTTATCAATGTAACCGAATAACAGTTTTGTTACTATCTGTTACTAATGGCTTGGAAAAAATCTTAAACAAAAAAAATATTTGTTCCGCCTTCAGATGACAGAAATTTAAAAAAAATCTCATGCAAAAAAAATGTATGACATTGAACTGAACCATTCTTTTAAAAACTTGTACACCTACCCAGCTTTGTAAATTGGAATAAAAACTAAGTCTAGGCTTTGTCGTTACAAAGTAATTGCTATTTATCTAAAAAGTGGCGCTAATTTTAAATAATTGAATAAAAAGAAAAAATATGCGTTAAACTTATTGTAGTGTCTAAACTGTCTGCCTATGAGCTTGAATCACTAAGATAGACACAATTTTTTATTTAGCTTTATGAATCAAGTTTCTACCGCTCAATCTACATTTAACATAAGATACTTATTGCAGGTATGTCAATAATCCATTTCATTTTAAACAAATTAGGTCTTATTAAAAAATAAAACAGTTAAGTAAATAAAAAATTATATTGATACAACACACACACAATTATAAAATTACAAAAGATGCTCAAATTGCCGTCCTCTTGCAATAACGCAAACTCTGCATCTCCTAATGAAAGAAGCTCTTAGACGCCTCGCGAAATTGCCTGCGTTTATTTCCGCTACAGCAGCATTGATTCTTTCTCTTAATTCTTCTTCCGTCCTAATAGGTCTTTGATATACCCTGTCTTTCAGACACCCCCAATAAAAAAAATCTAAGGGGTTTAAGTCCGGGGATCGCGGCGGCCATAAAATAGGACCTAAGCGCCCAATCCATCTTCCAGGGTAGGTCTCATTTCGGTACTCCCGTACTGCTGCTGCATAGTGTGCTGGGCATCCGTCATTCTGCAACCACATGGTTTCTCGCACGTCTTCTGGTAAATTTTCCAGTAAATTTGGCAACTCATTTCTTAAGAAATGCAGATAATATTCCGCGTTCAGAGTTGCTGGTAATTCAAAGGGCCCTATGATTTGGTTGTTGATAATTCCAGCCCATAAATTTATTTTAAATTGGTATTGGCTCTTGTCTTCTCTCATTAAACGTGGGTTAATTAATTGCCAACTGTGCAAGTTATGTAAGTTGAGATATCCATCACGTCTACACGAGGATTCATCACTCCAAAGTATTTTATTAAAAAACTGTGGGTCTTCCTCATTCATGTTCAACATTCGTCGACAGAAATACACTCTTGCAGCGTAATCTCTTGGCTGAAGCGTTTGGACACGTTGAACGTGATATGGGTGCAACCGGTACACTTTTAGAATTTTATGCACCGTTGTTCTTGGTATACCGGTGCGTCGTGCTATGGTGCGCACTGAAAGCGAGGGATCTTCTTCGATTTCTCTCAATACTATTAAATCGTTATCAACATGCCGCGGTCTTCCTTCACCAGCACCACCAATTCCGGTACCAAGAATCCTTCCCTCAAGAAGGGCGTTATGCACTCGAAGAAAAACGCGATGATCGGGGTAACTCTCCATATTCGGGAATCTTTCTCGGTACAATCTTGCGGCGGCCCTGGCGTTTTGTCTTGCTTCTCCATAAATTAAATGCATGTAACAGTACTCACGTGGCGTGAAACGAGGCATTACAATGACTTATGTTTTTTGCCAACAGAACACCAAACAAACGAAACTTATTCACAATGTGTATCAGAGTCCGTGAGATCGCCAAGTCGATAATTCCAAGTAACAAACAGTTTCAAAATCGATAAGAAAATCAATGTCCGATTTCAAAGCACAGGTCGAGATTGGAGCAGAAATTTTCAGGCCGGGGTATGAATAGTTGTCTTACGTCCGTATCGAAGTTACCACAAATCACAACTAACTGGGAGGAAACGGGGGCTGAGGGAGCGGGCGGTTGTGTCCCGCCCCGACCATCGCGCGCGCCATACCCCGCACTCTCCCCTCTCTCCCCGGCAAGATTCCTTGACATCGTAAACAAAAGATCCAAAGGAAAAAAAACCTGTTTGGCGACAAACTGAACTGTTACCGATAGCGGTGGCGCCACTGTCTTCGCTCTATAGACACTTGCCAGTGAGATCAGCGTATAAGTTCAGCTTTCAGTCGCAGGACATGATTTGTGGCGCGGACTCTATCCACGCTCTAGCTTTTTCTACCTGATGTGATGACTAAACTTTTCAACGACCCAAGGCATCACATGACTCTTAGGTTTGGAAGTTTATTACCATGGCATGAGATTCGTGGCTAAGGAAGTCATAAAAATATTGTAATACACATTTTGCTTATTATTAATATTTTTAAATAAGCGCCACTTTTCAGATATTTTGCAATAACTTTGTAACAACAAAGCCTAGACTAAGTTTTTATAGCAATTTACAAAGCTGGGTAGGTGTACAAGTTTTTAAAAGAATGGTTCAGTTGTTCAGTTCAGTTGTGTTGTATCAATATAATTTTTTATTTACTTAACTGTTTTATTTTTTAATAAGACCTAATTTGTTTAAAATGAAATGGATTATTGACATACCTGCAATAAGTATCTTATGTTAAATGTAGATTGAGCGGTAGAAACTTGATTCATAAAGCTAAATAAAAAAATGTGTCTATCTTAGTGATTCAAGCTCATAGGCAGACAGTTTAGACACTACAATAAGTTTAACGCATATTTTTTCTTTTTATTCAATTATTTAAAATTAGCGCCACTTTTTAGATAAATAGCAATTACTTTGTAACGACAAAGCCTAGACTTAGTTTTTATTCCAATTTACAAAGCTGGGTAGGTGTACAAGTTTTTAAAAGAATGGTTCAGTTCAATGTCATACATTTTTTTTGCATGAGATTTTTTTTAAATTTCTGTCATCTGAAGGCGGAACAAATATTTTTTTTGTTTAAGATTTTTTCCAAGCCATTAGTAACAGATAGTAACAAAACTGTTATTTGGTTACATTGATAAACTATTTAGCTTTATTCTACAAAAATAAAATCTTGGAAATGTTATTCTTAGCAGCGTCAGCATTAAAAAACACGATGTACGGAAGACGAAATGGGAAATTCCAGGGAAAAAAATTACATGGTAACCCTACGTTTTTTTTTTATTACATTTAAATTGGTTTTAGGAAATAAGGCAAGCTGTCTTCCCCTTTAACGTTGGACCACTACTTACGGGACACCCTGTATATGTAGTACTATTAAGTATTCTGTTATACAGGGTGTTTTTGTTGAATTCCCTTAACTTTAGGGTTACAATCTTCAGTCCCAATAAAAAAACATTGTCGAAGAAACATCTGTTCTAAAATGCATAGAAACGGAGAAATGTTTTTTTTTGTAATCTATTGTACTTCTTTTTCTGCATTGCAACGAGCCCTTATTTTACAACTATGCCACATCGATCTCATTCATTGATTCTGCAGGCGCTCATCAAATTTCACGATGCATACTTCTTTCCAATTCAATTTCCAAACCATTGCGTACTTGGTGCAAGTTACATTAATTTCAATTCATACTGAGCAGGCGATGTAGTCAATAATTACTGCACGCACACATAGACACCAAACCAATACAGCCAATAGCTAACAATAGGACAGTCGGATATCTCATTCTCTCCTATGCTACCTAACAGTCTCATCCATCTCTCTTCCGCATTTTTTATTAGTCGAGCGAATGCGATGTAAACAAATAAATGCGTTTGTATAACGCAGGTACAGTCGATTGATTGTATTATTTTCATGGTGATGGTACCGAATATTACCGATTATTAGGGTTTCATCCCCAAAGAGTGAAAAGGAGTCTGAAAAGCGAAGTCTTAGTAATAGGGTCCATTACTAAGACTCCGAACTGAGCCGTTCGTTAGACAGTTGAAATTTTCAGAAATGATGTATTTCTGTTGCCGCTATATCAAAGAATACTAAAAACAGACTACTAAAGGGGGGCTCTAATGCAGAAAACATGATATTTTTAAACAATTTTTGCTCTAATATTGATAATGGCAATAGGTAGACAAGGGACTTACCTTGTACATCTTACAAGTTGTTTTGCCAAGTAATGTTTTGGAACCTTCGTGCTTGCCTCATACTTGGCCGATTTTCATTCCCACTATTAGCTAATAGGCATTTGAACATATGAATCGATTTTTCAATCGTCAGATAAGGATTAACGAGAGAATAACGAAAAATATGCCTTTAGTTAAATTAATTATTTTTTATAAAATGAAAAACTATCTTTACTACATATTTATTTACACAAACTTGTCTTCTGCCACAGATTACTTGTTAGTTGTACCTTGTTGCTTAATTACGAGTAACAAATCTAAAAAACATCAATGAAAAATTTGAATAAAGCATTAACAAGTATTTCGTATCTCGCTCGAGCGAGACGTACCTGCAGGAGCACAACCTATGAACAAAGAAGCAAACCGACCGACCCGGGTTAAGGGCGGGAAGCCATTATATGGTTTTCTTATTAAAGAAATATTTTTCAACAGCGATTTATTATTTTTCCTCCATTTTTGTTCGGATGTGAGTTGAAACTACTTAGCTTATGTGTGACTGTGTGTGTGACTTGTCGGATCCTTCGAGCTGTCAGTTATCACTGACACCACAAGTGAGACAAAAGCGTAAACACACACAAGTAAGACAAAGGTAGATATGCGAGTCAGTGCAGTAGCAAGAGAGACACATGATCTTTTATTAAAAGCGCGGGAATTTAATTTTCATTGATTAGCGAGTTCCGACATTGCGACGTTGCCGGACTTAGTATAATGACTTGTTATAGCGAGTATTGAAAAATTATGGAATTATTTTGTATGAAAAATGCAAAAAGTAAAAAAATGGTGTAATAAAAAAAGTTTTTACATTCGAATTCTAAAGGTGGTCTTATCAATACCCTACAGTTATGGAAATTCAACAAAAACACCCTGTATTAGTCTCATTATAATAGGTTATAACCATATGGATTTAACAACAGCTATAATAAGGAAATAGCCCCCAGAGGACCATAGATTTCCATGATAATCATGATTTAGATTGATTTATGCCACAAATTTGATTTTTTTATTCTTGTTTATTTACCTGTGGGTGAGACGCTGGTGCGTAGCTAGTATTTCCCATATTAGTACTGGGCACATTTTGTTGGGAATATCCTTGTCCCGCATCCTGATCCTGCTGATTCGGTGTCCACTGAGCGTTTGTCAAACCCCATGGATCTGGTCGGTTTTGATCATGTGATGGTCCTTGGAAATCTCCTATTGGTTGATCAAAGTTACTTCTTGGTTGGTTAGCATACCCTGTGCTACTTTGTGTTCCTGGACCAAAATCATTTCCAGGTTGAAAGTCATTTCTTGGTTGATTTCCAGAAATAAAATCATTTCTTGGTTGGTTACCAGGACTAAAGTTATTAATCAGTTGACTTCCACCACCAAAGTCATTTCTTGGTTGGTTCCCAGGAACAAAATCATTTCTTTGATGGCTACCACTATGAGCAAAGTCATTTCTTAGTTGAGTACCACGGTCAAACTCATTTCTCTGTTGATTACCATGACCAAAGTCATTTCTCTGTTGGTTACTAAGAACAAAGTCATTTCTTTGTTGATTACCACCATGACCATAGTCATTTATTGGTTGGTTACCTGGACCAAAGTCACTTCTTGGTAGATTACCATTTCCAAAGTCATTTCTTTGTTGGCTACCACCATGACCAGAGTCATTTCTTGGTTGGTTGCCATGACTGAACTCTGTTCTTCGTTGATTGGCATAATTTAAGTCATGCCTGGACTGGTTTCCTGGGCCATGACCAATATTTTGCACATTTCCTTGACCATATTCATTCCTTGGCTGGTTAGGAAAATAGTTTCTCTGTTGGTTATCACCTCTTGGCTGACTGATGATATTAGTCTGTAATATAAAAACAATTTAATTAGAATATGACATCATAAATATCTCATGAACTCATGTTGTGTTTTTATGTAGCCTGTAGACTTGCATAAACCCTAAAACAGAACTTTTATGACAGACGTCACATATGTGATTCTAGAGTACTGTAGATTCTATTGTGGGCATTTAACGGCAAAAAATATAAAATTTGCCTTAATTGTTGTCATTATTTTTTCTTTTCCAGCCAGCAGAGAAGCGAAAGGGTTAAATAGCCTGGGTTATTACCTAGTGCTGGGCAAAGGCCTTCCCTATCTCAGACCACTCTTCCCTGTCCTGTTTAAAAGAAATAAAAAGGTAAGTAAGTTCTTGGTTTGAGTGTAGATAAGGGGGCGCCAAGGAAAAAAAACACAGAAATTCGCGAAGGCTTCCTTCCCCTTATGGACACTCTGACAAAGTTCTTCAGTTACCTTCCCAAGAGCGTAGACCCGCAGCCGGTTGCCACAGAAGAGAAATCCGTCTAGATGACGTAAAACGGCCTGGCCATCGGACTCTTCTACCACAGCCACCCTGATCTTCTTCGCGCCAGGCCTCTCATCGTCCACCAGGTCATCCAAAATGAAGTCTGTGACTTTGGACTCTTGCCGCACGAGCTCTTTTATGTCTTTGAATTTGACCTGAGAAGAAATTTGCCACATGATTAGAACTGGGTTTGTGGATGGTTTGTAATTTTATATCCACGAAGAAGAATTGGTACGTACCGACAAAGGCAGGCCATGGATAGTGAGCATCATGTTGATGCAGTTTTATGGGCCAAATTGTTTTAGAATAGGATTTTAATCAAGCATAATAAAACAAACGAAAAACAGTAATATCTTAGCACTGGACGGACTCGCTCAAGAACTCCAGCTCACTTAACTTAAGCGGGCGGCCATGTTTTTCAATCAATCAATCAATCAACAACATGAACAATATGGCGGATGGCTTCACAGATAACTATCGATCCCAGTGGACATCCCACCGCCAAACTCATTTCCGAGGGGCGTCGATTCTTTTTTTAAAAGATCGATTTCGAACTGCGGCGAAAAAATCAATCCAAAAAACGTCGGTAGGAATTAAATCCATTCACAAATATCGTTTCAAAATCAGAGCAAAATTTCACACAATAATAAGAGTAATTAGGCTAAGGTATCGGAATTTTGCAAAAAGAAGCACTTAGTATTAAAGCCAGATTTGTGGACATTATACCAGAGAGTCACAGTATTGCTGCAGGTATGACCAAAAACATATCAGCCATTTCCGAAACGCTTTGTAAATTTGTCATATGGCATCATCGGCGCTTATGATCACGTCACTTTTCCCCTCGCAGTCAGTCTCTTGAGTTCGGCCGACCGCTTGACTTCGCAGCCGCAAAAATAGATTTATTATTCTTATATCTTCTTACACCATGCATGTTTATGCTGTTTAACTATTATCAAATATAACATAACGTGTATTTGGTGTATAATATCATATAGTTTTGTAATGGATAAGGGATTTGTCAAAGGCCAATCTGACAACTTACCTAAAGTGGACGTTATTATGGTTGCACAGTATTTTTCAAATAATAGTGACTACGTGGGTGCTGAAATGCGTGGGATAAAATTACAAAAGTGAGCAAACGCTTTTATTGAACTTCACAAACTGGTATGTCCGTCTCGACTGTCCATTTGTCCGTCCTAGGTAAACAGTATTTTTTTTATTACTATTCTGTTTATTTCGTCAAAAATAGCCTGGTACCTGAGTCTACGAGGAATAATCGTACAGCAGTCGTGTTTGAACTAATATTGCAAATATGTATAAGCTGGTTTACACACTTGGTGTCATGGGTTGGTGATAGAATGAGGACTTGGATGAGTATTGGAACTTAAGAACGAATAGTAAGGCAGTCGTTTTTGGACTCAATTTGGGAAGATGAGCTGGTTTCGCTAACTTGGTGTCTTAAGCTGGTGATTGAATAAGGTGGAATAGCAAAACTCCCCTCTTTGATAGCAGCTGTGAAACCGCAAAAAATGCGAACACGATTCTTCGGATATATGGATAGATTCAAAGATCGAGTCAAATATTTGAGTGTGTGGTCAAAAAACAAAAATGCCGTTAAACCCGTACAGCACGGGTTTAACGGTGTGCAATGTAGCACGGGCCGCGCTATACTGCACACAGGGCGTCCGCGCCATAGGAACGTCTGTGGCTTAGACCACAGAGTACATTAATAGTACAGAGTACACTACAGTCTGTGCAGCTGCAGAGCATGCGTATCTTATTATATGTCTGTTCTGTGGTGCATGCGTGCAGTGCACATGCGTGATTGATTGTGTAATATTGTGAAAAAGTTGCTTTACATACGTGTAAATGTTTCCTTTCTAGAGTACCTAAGTAGAATTAACGGACATAGGAAAGACAGGATTTTTATCCGTTTTTCATTACTTTGTAGGTGAAGAAGGCGAGAAGTAACGCTTGTTCTGGCTCAGAAATCCCGTCTTGTTTACTCCTAACGCAGTATGCCGGTTGTTGCTGTATCTGGATTTCCTATAGAGGTAAGGTATCCTCCTTCCCCTAAGGCCTGCTTAGTAAAGCTACTACTGTCAGTGTCTTTATTGGGGAGGAACCGGTCAGTCAGAGTGTCGATAAGTAAGACTTGTAAAATATTCAAAAATTATCACTTTTTGAGGCCGCCATCCCACGCCACCAGCCCCAGACCAAATTTTCGTAATTCTTTTCCCTTGGCGCCCCCTTAACTACACTCCAACCCCTATCTTTGTAAAGGGGTTGCTTTGTAGCATAGGGTAGCACGGATTTGGAAAAATTTAACCCCTAAGGTCCCCCCCTCGAGGGTGTTACATTTATTAATGGGTTATAGTTTAGATGAAAGTCGAAAAATACGTGACTTATGAAGCTGACATTTTGCAGGTAGGCAGGCGGGGCCTTCTACCTTTCTCACTATTTTACGACAGGGCCATATCAAGGGTTCAAACAAGAAATTAAAATTTAAAGAAGAAGAAACATCTTTATTCACCTATGACTTGGCCATTTTAACACAACTACTTGAGGATGAAGCCAAAGGCAATAGGTAGTATGTAGTATAGTAGTAGTTAGAGGTTTTTTTGCGGGCCAATTTTTCAGAACGCCTATTTTGCGTGATGTGGATTGGAGGCACTACTCCTGCCAACTCAGCTCCTCTAGGATGCCTAGCAAACCCCTGATGTTGGCGACGACCTCCTGGAGGAATCTTGGCGACCCGAGGTGTGTTTCCCGGTAGATGGCCACGCCGAAACATTCCAGCAGGATGTGGGTGGCTGTCTCCTCGACCTCCATGCACGCTCTAAGCAGTGGGCTGTCTGAAACACCTAGAGTGTGATAGTGTTTGTTTAGCAAAGTGTGGCCAGTCATTGCTCCGGTTACCAAGCGGAGCTGTGACATCTTTAGCTTCAGAAGCTATATGATAATGCTGGGTCTGACCATCGGGAGGGCCTGTCTGGCTTGCTTGCAGGTATCCAAGGTTGACCAGTAAAGTTGGTGAGTTACCTTTGTGTGCTTTTATAGGGTTTTCCTCAACCAGCTGAATGGCAGTGGTATTATGGGTTCTGGTCCCTCCAATGTCTGTTCAGAACCCAACTATGCCAGTGCGTCGGCTGCGTCGTCGCGCGAGCCATGGTGTCCACTGCAGGGCAACAGTACTATAGTTACATAACTCTGACAGGGCTTGGTGACACTCATATTCATATATAAGCCCGGAGGTGATGGTGTAGCTTTGAAGGGTTTGCAGAACTGCCTTGCTGTCGGATAGTATGCGGATAGGGAAATACTTTACCTCTCTTTCTGCAAAAGCTTTAGTAGCCATTATGATGCCCATCTCCTCATGTTTAGATCTTCTGAGAATGTTTTTTTGAGAACCATCTATCTGTGAAGATCCTTAGTTCTCTTTGATTTAGGCTCTCCCAAGGGTCTTCATGTAGTTGTATTTTATACCTTTTGTATACATTGCTTGGGTATACTGTCAGTGGCCACTTCTAGTAGCGGCTCCTAACCTATGTACTCGTCGCGTATTTCAGTGTGGGGTACCCTAGCATGTCTGCACAGGTAGAGTATTTAAAAATGCATCACTGTTGCAGCCGCCTCCTGTCTGATGAATAGGTGCAGCAGCGGCAAATCCAGCATGGCTTCCAAGGCCGCAGTGGGTGTGGTCCTCATTTTATATTAAATCTTTATTTAAAGAGCTTAGTACATTTATTGGGTTCTTCACCAACTCGACACAAGAGACTGGACACACATGTGTCCAGTTGGTGAAACTCAATTTTGTATTACTTATTATGTCTTCATCTGGACACGCCAAGATTGTTACGCGTGTCCACATAGTCAAACTTAAATTAAATCATTTTTATGTTTTCGCCAACTGGACACATTCAGCTTTTATGCAAAAAAAGTGTATGGTCAGTTTAATAATCGCCTCGCTCATTTAATTAATGAACGAGGCGATTTCATGAAAAAGCTGTTTCACTTTTTTGCTTGAAAAACCCTATCAGCTTCTATTTAAAGTATTTTGTAATAAAACTAAGAAATAACAATCAAATATAATCATCATTTATTAATATAGAGACTTGTAGCGTAAAAATATTCAATATAATCTAAGTATACCTAATAATTTAAAATCATCACTTTGAATATCATAGAAAAATAAAATAAGGACAATAATTTAACTCAGCAAAATATATTTTTGTATTTTTCAAGGATAAACGCTAAGACGTTTTAACCTTGAAAGATACACTCCACTCCTATAACATTCAAAAACCATATTGCAAACATTGAAATAAAATGTAACTCAATGATTGCAAACAATAATCATTGAACGTAACTCTGTAACAACACAATATTTGACACTTTGGAAATAGAGTAATTTAGTAATAATTAAAGTAATTATATCACAATCATTTTAATAAGACTAAGATAATATAAATATCAATAAAAGCAACATAGAATATTATTATAAGACATTATAAAGATACTTTATTTACTTATTTTTTCGATACAGTGACCGATGCTAATTTCTCCTGATTCAAACTCTGTAACAGTGGTCGCGATCATTGTATTCATTCTGATAATTTAATTTTGTTTTCTTGCTACAGGTCCGTCCTTCCATCATAACCCGGCGCCAAAAATCATTAATGTCTCTTTTGATAGCGACCAAAAACTGTCCCACATTTGGTTATGGTTTCAATTTTTTGGCTATTTAGTGCGATGATGTATTTTTGCCTAATCGGAATTGTCATCGAGCCACGTTTTGATAAGATAGACGTTAAATTTTGTTGCAGCTTCAGTGTTTGTGCATTCCGCCATGATATATAACCAGGCACCTGATTGTGCGTCAATGGGTAAAAGTGGCAATGTACAACATCTCTTCACGTGATCTTTCCCCAATTTCGACTTTGTAAGGCGCAACGTTATTGCTTTTCTGAAATGAGTATAGCACCCCACAATTTTTATATTTGGAAATTCATGGTGAAAAGCTTGTATAAGAGGCTTTTCAAAATCACATGTCATGGTTTCTGGGTGCCACTCCGGTATTTGGCTGTAAATTAAACAAAATAATGTTTTGCAAGATTCAATTGTTCTATTGGGCAGCAGAGCATAAACAGTGGGAATAATGTTCGTATGATATTTCGTACTCCCAATATCAACAAGAATCGTGAATAGTTGATGGAACTTTCTAATGCATGTTTTAAACATTCTTTAAAACATGTGTTACGACTTTTAAATACTAACAGTGTCAAAAATATATTCCCTTATAAATTCACAAATCGTGAATAATTTTACAACATACAAAATTACCCGTTCCCAGCAGTCGGACGTTGAGTGGCCGATGATGATTGTGACATAATACATTAATCTGCGTGACTGTACTTTGTCATAAATTCCGGTAAAATGCGAACGTGTGGCCACTTGGCGAAAACATAAAAGTGATTTAATTTAAGTTTCACTAAGTGGACACGCGTAAAAATCTTGGCATGTCCAGATGACGACATAATAAGTGATACTAATTTTGAGTTTCACCAACAGGACACATGTGTGTCCAGTCTCTTGTGTCGAGTTGGTGAAGCACCCCATTTATTAAATTGACTATTTCACTTTATAGGACAAAACTTAATATATACATATATAACAACACACAAAATAGAGAACAATAACAAATCCTACCAATTTTTAATATAATCAATCATGCATCCTGTTGCTGCCATGCAAGCCAACCTCTGGAGTTGTTGTAGTTTTGCTTCAACAGTAGATAGTTTGGTTAGTTATAATGCTGTAGCTTACAATAAGTCTGATAACAGCTGAGTAGAGGGTGGTTTTTGGGGTTAGTTTTTCCTACCAATCTTCGGCACTGCCAAAATGTGACTGTTGCTTTATATCTTGTTGTTCAGATGGTAGCTTGCTATCTAGTATTACACCAAGGTACTTTACCTCAGCAGCAAATTGTAGCTCTGTACCAAACAACCTGGGTGTCTGATAGTTGCCCAGATTGCGCTTGTTCGTGAACATGACCATTTCCGTCTTGTTTGGGTTTACTGATAGTTTGCGTTAGTTGTGCACCAGTGTTCTACAATCCGCAGTGCTGAGACATTACTTACCATTAGATTCCAATTATTAGCATCACTATATCGTTAAAATAAAAAAAAAACAAAATCAAAAAGAGTTTATTTCCATAAGAAACACATAGGTAACATTTGGAGAATGTCAAATCTTAAACTAACACATGTATAAGTTACAGGGAAATATAGAACTCTATTTGAATTCCGTCACCTCAATGTTTTAGATGCTGGAGGCAAAGAGGCGACTAGAAACCTCCAGCTTTATACGTTATTTTTTACAGAATTGGAGCAAACACCTTCCCAGGCTTTCTTGTCTTCTACATAATCTGATATTTTGTAGTAACCTTTTTTACATAAGTGATTTTTAACAACATTTTTAAATTTATTTACAGACAATTCTTGTAACTCAGTCGGTATTTTGTTGTAAAAGCGAATACATTGCCCTTTAAAAGATACATTAACCTTATGGAGCCTAGTAGTAGGTATAGCTAGTTGATTCCTATTTCTAGTGTTGACATTGTGCCTGTCGCTATTCTTAGGAAATTTATCAATATTTTTGTGGACGTACATTAGGTTTTCATAAATATACTGACACGGCACTGTCATAATGTTAATTTCCTTAAATTTACAACGCAGTGACTCTGGGACCCACATTGTAGATTGCACGAACAGCCCTCTTTTGCAGCACAAATATTATGTTAATGTCTGCAGCGTTCCCCCACAGCAGTATGCCGTAAGACATAATGCTATGGAAGTAGCTGAAGTAAACTAGTCTAGCTGTTTCCACGTCCGTAAAAACGTTTTTTATCTGCATAAACTGCGGAACTGAGTTTTTTTGATAGCTTATCTATGTGTGGGCCCCACTGAAGCTTATTATCTAAGGTGATTCCTAGGAATACCGGGCTATCTACAATTTCTAAATTTTCACCTTTAACATTAACATTAGCCGAGACTTGTTTAACATTGGGGAGTATAAACCGAATACAATACCTACGTCGGCATATCCTACCATGTAATAGTGTTGTGCATTCATCCTGGTGATGAGGTTGTTCGCCACCAGTTTTCAAAGCGGCGAGAGGACACCGCCCTGGGGGCATTCCTTCACTACCAATGTGTGTAGCGGCGGGAGGACACCTCCCTGGGGGCATCCCTTTGCTACCAATGCGTGTTGGGATTCGGCTGAAGTGAGTTTAATTACTCTCTTACTCAATATATTACCTATCCGCTCCGTCATAACTGCATTTGCTCGGCGCCCGATGTTATGCTAGTGAATTTAGTCTTGTGGAAGGCTCCTACAATGTCAATGAAGATTCTTAGGCACACACACTTACTGTTGATGGCTTACTCAATTTTGCAAATAACATAATGAAGAGCTGATTCCCTAGATTTACCCTGACTGTAGGCGTTTGGTCTGAGTTATTTTAATTATAATATAAGTAAAGTATCTTTTTTAAATGCTTTCTGAAAGTTGCCATAAGAATTTCTTGGTTTTCATTTCCTTCACTTTCATTAATTTTACAAAATGGGGCTTTCGGCCTCCTGGTTTATTTAATCAGTTACCGGTGGCTCCGGGTTCGAATCCTGGTTATGGAGGAAGAAAAAATAATCACGAGGTCTTGGATAATTACGTGTTTCCGAGACGTCGCTGTTTCTGGTTTCCACGACACAGGGTTTCCTAGTGTGGGGCCAGAAATAATGTATGTGCCTGTATGTAAATGTTTTTCAAATGCTAAAACCATGCATCGGCTACTTTTATTTTATCCTTGTGATAATTATTGCCCGGGTCCCAAATGCACGGCTTACCCTGGTAACATTCCAGCAAGTTTACGACGTCCTGAGTTGACTATAATATTCTTTCCTATTATATGGTCAGTCATATTTTTACGTCACGTCGCACGTCTGTCTGCCACCACTACACACACGAGACTGACTGAGTAGGCGTGTGTGGAGGCGTCGCAAGCGTGTGTGTGACCAAAAAACCGATACTCGATTGATCGCCTACAAGTAGTGGTGGTCATAACGGCTATATTTTGATAACATGCTACATGGACTATGCTATATTTTTATAGCATGCTGTTTTATACGCTATGTTATAACGAACGCGTTTTAACTATAGCGAGGGCTATGTTACAATCTGGCGCTAGATTAAAAGTCTGCTAAATAATTATAACATTAAATTGGATTTCTAAAAATAATGAACTTTCCTTCATACTTTGTTTGAAAATGTTTTGTGTTAAAACACATAATCGGTCACTGTACTGTTTATTTACAAACATAACTGTAACAAGAGAGTTAACGAGAGTCAACGTTTACGATACGTTCGATCGAGTACGAGGAAGCGCGCGAAATCGTGCAACGTCCAGCGCGGTTGCGAGCTACCGGTCGACTGACCAATCACACGCTATGCTATTTTTAACGTAATGCTATAAAGTCCGCAGGCGCTAGTAGTAGCAGCGCGATGGCGTCGTTTCGTTTCGTTATAATAACATAGCTCTATCTGATTCGACTTATAGCACGCGGCATTTGCAAAATTAAGGAAGCCATCAACAGACAGTGTATGTGTCTCAGAATCTTCACTGACATTGAAGGAGCCTTCCACAAGACTAAATTCACTAGCATAACAGCGGGCGCCGAGCAAATACAGTTATGGTGGAGCGTATAGGTAATACATAGCCAGGTCATAAGTTCTGTCACATGTGCAATATGAAATAATTTAGACATGTTTATTATTTATGTAAACATTTATATAGCAAAATGAACTTAATAAAACATAGATTCTTATGGTAATAAAGTTTATTCAAAATGACCCCCGCGATTTTGAATACAGGCCTTTATTCTGCGCGGCCAGTCGTCTATCGCAGCACGAACGAGGTCCATGTCAATATCGGCGGCTGCCTTAATCAAGGATGCCTTGAGTGACTCCAAATCAGGATGACGCTTTGAGCAGGCCTTTTCCTCCAAGTGTTTCCATATCTTGTAATCTAACGGACTCAAATCTGGACTGGAGAAGGGCCAGTCTTCGTGCCGGATGAAGTCGATTTCACGCGCCGCCAGCCAGTCTTGTGTGCTTTTCGCTCTATGAGCTGGCGCAGAATCTTGTTGGAATACCCAGTGCCTGTTATTAAACATGGTATGAGAAACAGGTTCCACAAGGTTCTTGAGGACTGTATTTTGATACACAACTGCATTCGTTTTTACGCCTTTCTCACAAAAATGTACCTCAGTTAAGCCCCAATAAGAGACTCCCAACCAAACCATGAGCGAGGATGGAAAATGACCTCGTTGGACACGCGGAATACGGTTGCTCGCTTCTTCACTGCTGTGTGCGTACACCTTATCATTTTGTTTGTTGTAGCTCTCTTCCACGGTGAAAATTTTTTCATCCGAAAAAAGAATTTCCCGATGCTTTTTTCCCGCGTACCGCTTCAACAAAGCGCGGCATCTCTTCAGTCTCAGGTCCATTAAACGAGCGCCCAAACGATGTCCTGTTTTTCTTCGATATGCCCTAAGCCCTAAGTCTTCATTTAACACCCTTTTCACCGTGGTCCTGTTTAACCCCATCTGAAGGGCCAACAGTTTTTGCTTACGTATGGGATTTCTTTGAATTCGCGCCTTCACAGCTTTTATCACTGCTGGAGTCCTAACAGAGCGAGGGCGACCACTTCTTGACCTGTCATCTACACTACAGTCTTCATTGTATCGTTTTATGGTACGATAAACGAATCTTTTGGTTATATTCAAATTTTTCAGCAAGTCGAAAATCTGATTTGGCGCGTAACCGCAACGATTCTACGCAATAACTGCGACACGGTCTTCTTTAAGTGTCCATCCATATTTAAAAATGAGGAAAGTTCTAAAAAGTACACATCTTTATTTTCATGAAAAATTCGAAATTCGAATTCAATAAACTTTTTTGTGGCCAGCGTTCTAAATTCAAAAGTTTTTATTGTGTGACAGAACTTATGACCTGACTGTGTATATTGAGTAAGAGAGTCATTAAACTCACTTCAGCCGACTCCCAACACGCATTGGTAGCAAAGGGATGCCCCCAGGGAGGTGTCCTCCCGCCGCTACACACATTGGTAGTGAAGGGATGCCCCCAGGGAGGTGTCCTCTCGCCGCTTTGAAAACTGGTGGCGAACAACATCATCACCAGATGAATGCACAAAACTATTACATGGTAGGATAAGCCGACGATATAGTGATACTAACAATTGGAATCTAATACGACCTTCAAGCTGTAATCCTCACCATTGAAACTTTCATGAAAATGAAATTTGAAAATGCTAAAAAATAGTCCAGAAATAGTCCTAAATAGTCCACCAAGAAAGAAAATTAGTCCACTTATAGTTTCGAAGTTATAGCTATAACTTGGTGAGGATTACAGCTTGACGTCAAGCTGTAATCCTCATCTCTCTTGAAAGCAAACGGAAGGGCCTATTAACTTGGTTTTGGTTTCTAAAATTAGTCCAGAAATAGTCCACACGGCATGCCAAATTTCAGAAATAGTCCTTCAACGATTCCAGAGTTATTAATTCAATTTGGTGAGGGTACAGCTTGAACATTTGATAACATCAAATATCTCCGGACCGCCTACGACTTCTAGCTTGATATTTGTGCCAAAAATAGTCCAGAAATAGTCCACCGAAATATTAATAATTTCCACCTGGTTTACTTTGAAGAACGGCATTAAAAATGCAATGTTTAATTTCCCATACATTTCAATCATTGTAAAGTCGTGTACAAAATAATAATGGGGTAAACCCTAATGAACCGGTTTATACCAAGTAATCTCCATAGTCTAGTGGTTTCATACTTACTTTGAAGAACGGCATTAAAAATGCAATGTTTAATTTCCCATACATTTCAATCATTGTAAAGTCGTGTACAAAATAATAATGGGGTAAACCCTAATGAACCGGTTTATACCAATTAATCTCCATAGTCTAGTGGTTTCATACTCGCTTCTCACGCAGGAGATGCGTGTTCGAATCCGGTGCGGACCTTACCTTACCATTGAGATAAGTAATTTAACCAATGTACATCATACAGACGTTCTTACGGTGATGGAAAACATTTTTAGGCAACCTTTTATCTCCATAGCTGCGGCGATGAGGTAGCTCCCTGCTGTAGGCGCCTAACTACCTACCATCCTACAAAGGTACAAGTCAACAAGGTTACAAAAAAATATGAGGTTACAATTTTATTACTCCACTGCACCAGACCGGCTGCGCTATACGATAACTAGTGTTGGATTTTGGTGCGTTGAAAAGGATAGCACAAAAATACAAAAGGATAGTATTTTGTAAAAAAGTATAGTACGCTCTAATACTATTTTAAAAATGATGAAAATATTTAAAATCAACATCATTTATTAGTAATTTTCAAGACTTTACTGCCACTTTCCATAATAATTGAACTCTACTGACTACTCGTTGGGTTAGAGATCTAGCAATTATACTTACTTTATTTTGACTGTTTTTTTAGATATGATGACAAATCATAATTTATAAGCCCATTACATGTGACTTATATACAGGCGGTAAAATAAAAGTGTAGTCAAATTAGAGGTTGTTAGAAACATCTTTCTGAACAACTTTCACTATGAAACCGTTTTTATCAGAGCAATTTTATTTTTCACCACTATACAGGGTATTGTTATGTAAAGCTAACCCCGAGTAAGGGACTATAGTACCCATCATTATGAATAACTTTCCCCAAGAAATATAGGTTTATGGGTCTCCCATAGTAACATGTAATCAGCTGATTGGTCAATGTAATGAGGGACGATTTTTTCTATTTGCGACCATATGTTTCTGGAGAAAAGTTGTTCATGATGATAGGTACTATAGGCGTAACTTTACAAAACAACAGCCTGTATATTAATTTTTGGAAGAGGTTAAAAATAAAAATGCGTTGAAGATGTTTTTTCATGGCGAAACTATGATGTCCCTACATATTTATGTATATGTAGGGATAGCATAATTTAGGGAAGGGGTTAAACCCCTGAAAATTTGACTACACTTTATGTACACTCGGGAGGTGCCAATTATTTAGACATAAGCTTAATTAAATACCTAAAATTGAAACGATTAAGACTGTAATTAATCAAACAATGTTTGATGTTATGTGATGATTATACCAATGAACCAACTGTGATTATTGTGATTAAAACTAAGTTATACATATAAATATGATATAAACATATACATATATATATTTATAATGAACATAAATGGATCTGTTCTTTATTCAAATTATGTTTTGTGAGTACAGAAGCTAGCATGTTATCCTTTACACATTGATTGTCAGTTCTTAACACTTTCCTCCATTGCAATGATGTCATTATTGCAATTGTCATGTACCGATTGACGGGATTTTTAAACACTCGTGCCTTAATTTCCACCGAAAAATGCTTTAAGACGTCTTCAAAAGTTTCAGCAAAATCGTATTTTGACGAAATTTTGCCAGCGCGTTTGTGATACCAATTCCGCCATTGTTGTTTACATCTTAGCTCAACTATATAAATATATAACATATATATCATAACTACAACCGAAGCTCGAAGACCCTTTCAAAATACAAATCGCTGTCACGCACTTATGTACAACAAAAAACTCATTTATGTTTCAGTCTTCTAAGGGCTTTTGACAGCCGTTAAAAACAGTTTAAATTAAACACAACTTAAACACAACAAGCAAAAGGCAAGTAACGTACTCAAGCAGGCCAAGCTTATTGCCTGTCAGCCAGGTTGCCCCTAACCATCCATGTTTTATTAAGGTTGTATTTAAACTGTATTTAGCGGTTATCAAAACTCTGATGAAAGTCCGGCTAAATGGGAGAACATAAAAGTTAAGTGTCGTGAACGTGAAGGACAGAGCTAGGCGCTCACTTTCCTTTTCAGAGGTTAAAAACAGGCCCTTTGATTGAAATAACCGATATAAACCGGTTTATTAGCGTTTACCCATTATTATTTTGTACACGACTGTACATGTATTGAATGTATGGGAAATAAAACATTGTATTTTTAATGCACTTCTTCAAAGTTAACCAGGTGTAAATCATTATTGTTTCGGTGGACTATTTCTGGACTATTTTTTGCCTCAAATTTCAAACTGAAAGTCGCAGGCGTTCCGAAGATATTATGTACATCAGAACGTTTGGCCAATGGATGTAGGTAGCTGGTCGCTACTCCATGATTTAGTGACTAATTGGTGACTAAGAAATGTACCAGCCAGATAATTAGTGACTCAACGGTTGCAAAGTTATTAGCATTTATATCTGGCCAAGGGGCCTGATATCAGAACCCTCGGCCGACCTGAATCTTCAAAAGTACAGACCCTAGAGACACTGTAAATGAATAAAGATTTAGTGACGATTTAGTGACTGAGAACCACTGCTTTTCTTTTACTCCTAGTGTCACCGTTTAGAAGCAAAATGAATTTTAGTTCCAGGAATATCAGGTCCCTTGGCCAGTGTGATTTCCATAAATAAAGACCTGATGGAGAGAAAGAGAGTGAGAACATTTAGTAACTGCACTGAAACGAAGTTTCGTTGCTCTCCTTGAAGTAGTGACAGCCCCATTAGACAATAAACGTGGAAAAGTTCGATTATAACCTCCAAATATTTGAGTTTGATTTCTCTACAACGAAGAAGCCTAGAGCTACCGTTAATCAAAAAAGATTTAGTGACGATTTAGTGATTGAGAACTACTGCTTTTCTTTTACTCCTAGTGTCACCGTTTAGAACCAAAATGAATTTTAGTTCCAGGAGTATCAGGTCCCTTGGCCAGTGTGATTTCCATAAATAAGGGCCTAAGAGAGAGAAAGAGAGTGAGAACATTTAGTGACTGCACTGAAACGAAGTTTCGTTGCTCTATTTGAATTAGTGACAGCCCCATTATAGAATAAACGTGGAAAAGTTCGATTATAACCTCCAAATATTCGGGTTAATCGATTTCTCCATAACGAAGAAGCCTAGAACGACCGAGAGAGGGGAGAAATTTAGTGACTATATACTGAAAGGAAGTTCCATTGCTATCTTTGAATTAGTGCCAGTCCCGTTAAACTGGACCCGTTATCCGTTTAAAGGATAAATTGAAAACTTCAGATATAACCTCAAAATGTATGGCTAATAATGGTATGGTGAATGCGGTTGGGGATAGAGGTGAGGCGTATGTTCTAGAACAGGCCCCGGCACTAGGTATTTAAGGTCTAGGTATCGGGCATAGTAAAGCGGGTTGACGCAGTGCCGGTTGACGCCATGCGAATATTTTTCAATACTCGTCGTCACCTGGTCCGCAACCGTCTGGACATGATCCACCTAGTGTCAGTCACGTTTAGTTTGAGTAATTATGTATATGCTACGGTCAAGATAATTATTCGGTTATTATGCATACTAACCGCCTATTATTTATACTTACAAATATCGATGGTTAAAGGAATTGATACAGCAAGATATATCACATTAACCGCTTATTCCGTGGTGAATTTGATTTATACCGATTTGCACAACTAATATCAGGGCAAAACACTGCGGCAGCTTAGATGAAGGGTAAAAGGGGTTGACCGAAGCGAAGCCCCTTTATCCTTCGTGTTAGTTTGAGCATGGAAGAACAACAAAATAAGAACTTAGCATGCATAAAATATTTTACACCTATCTAATAAACATTCTGTGCAATACTGTGCATTTTAGACAGACAATATGAAGAAGAATTTAACTACTCATTAATTTTATTTTATCTTTAATAAATCACATTTGATTAAGAAAATTCGTACGTTTCATCGTAGTTGGGTGAATATTACTATCTCATTGTACACTAATGGTTTCAAACCTAATACTACCCGGATGACACAATACGGGGTGGCAGAGGCACAATTGTGCCCACGTTCAGCCAGTTATTCACTACTCCATTTTGCGTGACAGGGGGCTAGCCCATCGCCGCAGCTATGGAGTAATGAAGGTTTTCTCACGATGTTTACCATCACCGTTAGAACGTCCAATACTGTACTTAAGATAAATATTAATTATCTCATTGGTACATGGTCAGGAATTGAACCTGCATCTCCTGTGTGAGAAGCAAGCGTGAAACCCATTAGACCACGGAAATCTTATTATCATATCACTTACTTATAATGGATAACGACATTCCCCATCTCTTTCACACGTACGACATCTTATTAAGTGCGAAAGTTTTTAGAAATTTTGGCGTTTCATTTTTCAATTGAGCTATTTTGCACGTCTGTCAACTTTGGGATTGCGATAGTTATTTCTGTAAAAAATACATATTTCCAAGATGAGTGCTGAAATATCTGACTCAATGATGTCACTACGGAGAACACCCATGTGGACAAATTGCATATTTAGCAGCTATGTAGATACATAGAAAGTTAGAACTTGACTAGGTTAATTCTTATGTACTTAATGTTAAATAGGTACAGTGGCCGTCTAGCTAATCTCGGACTTTGACCTGAGGTTGCATATCGCATATAAAATACTATAGGTTCTTTACACAGGGAATAATCATATATTGTCAGTAAGCAGCGTACATAGTCAGTGCGACATGTTGTTTGTGCACGAGTCATGCTCTGTGGCGCTCGAGGTGAAATTTTATTCACGCACGCAAATCGCTAAGCCCTTTAATTTCAAGTTACAAAGAAATGTTTATTTAAATCAGAAAAACGGGATACAGAGATTGACAAGAACTAGAAATAGGACTGGTCGCGACAGAGATCAGAACGAGACTCCTGAAGATCAGGAGCTGTAAATGAGGGCTGGAAATAGGGATGCTGACTAAGGAGTTGTGGATGATAGCGCAGCACAGTGGCTTGCAGTGTAGGGATCGCGCTGTTATACACAGCGCGATCATTCTTATACCGGAGCTTTGTCGTTTTACAAACTTACTTCCGGTTTTATTTTGTCATTTGCGGTATGGATTTTAATTTTTTTTTAGGCACGGTTTCGTTTTAATTTGATTAACAGTCGCATAATAAGTATTTTTTGAATGTGATGTTTAAAATTTATCTATTTAGAAATAATTTACTTTCATTTCAATAGCTGCGGCGATGGGCTAGCCGCCTATCACACAAGCGAAGTATTGAATAACTGGCTAATCGTGAGCACAACTGTGCCTCTGCCAAGCTGTATGGGAAAAGGCATGACGATATGTTTCATATCATAATTTTAAGAATAATTAGATCTTCGAATATAGTCAAGCGTTGGGCGAACACACTCGCAGTGGAGCTAGCTCCGTTACTCTGGTAACGCCCTAATCTGCAAGAACGTGACTTTATGGGGTTGGCGCGACTACGCCCGCCCTCATACTATGATAGTTACTAGGTGAAACTCCAAGAACAGGTATTTGAATCGAGTATTTTTGCGGACTAGGAACAGGTGGACTAGGTACGCAATTTACCTAGTACGACTCGATCTCTAGTTGGGGAATGAAATAGGGTGACCATATATTCCAACGAAACAAGTACAACGCAATAATAAAGTTAACTTGGCACCCGCAAGGAATTCGATTTCCCAGTAGGACAGTGACGGACGCTATGACGTCATCAGATTGAAGATCCCTTTGTAGGCCGTACCTAAAAAAAAATTATTTGAGGTACCTACAAGGTAAAGTTTGTTCGGAGTAGCCCAAAATCCATGTGTGTGACCCAAAATCTCACATTCCTTCTCAAAATATCAGGTTGTTTTGAAGCATCGCGATTTTGCCATGGTAATAAAATTCTAAACCTCTGTTGATTTTTTCGATAATTTAGAAAGGTAACCCAATAACACTATTTACTCAAAAAAATAAACATGTTAATATGAAAATCAGATGTAATAATAAAAAAAAAACTGTAAAAAACGTTTAACTACGTTAACTTAGCCCGCCACTATAGAGAATTTTTTTACTCCGGCCTCACGAATGCAATAGAAAATGAACATTTGTGTCATTAATTACATTATTCGTAAGAGAGTAGTTTAACTCTACCCAAAATGAACGCTTCTACTCTACTATGAGTGTTAATCAAAGGTTCACCCTTTACGACATAGATGGCGTGCAATGGAATGAACGTGCTTGCAATAGATGCATTTTCGATACTTCATACCTACGTAACAAGGTTGGTTTTTGTGTAGAACGTGTGTTTGCGGGACGGAACACGAGAGCTGAGACATTTGTTTTGTATGTAGGTATATGTATTTTATAATCTTCGGCGTGGCCGGCGCCGCTGACAAGAGCGAGTGATTCATATGATATAAGTGAGCTGTGCATTGCATAATTTTTTTCATTCCATTTTTGCATACAATTTCTGTTCGTCGTTTAATTTCGTAGCATTGGAACCATAATTTAAGCGAAACTAACCTCGTCGTCAATTTTTTTTCTTGTTTTTCAATTCAATAAATTGCGAATTTTAGAAAAAAAATAGGTTTAACATTAAAACTTTGTACTTTGTACTAATTTGTACTTTTTGGCAATTTTTATTAACATACGTAACTAATCAAATTTATTTTTCTTTGACTTGCTCCCATGGAGATTCCACCCATTTCTGTAAATCCTGGATCACGGGTAACGTCCCCGAACCGTCTCCGACTTGTTCTTGTTCTATGTGTAATATAAATATTTTGGAGTAATTGGTATTTACATGAATGACGACAATTTTTGTACGGCCCCCTACCATCAACTCGGACCAGTGTTGCCGTTTTAGCGATCTAGCGGATTTTAGATGTGTTTAGCGACTTTTTATTTCGATCTGGCGACTAAAATAAATTTAGCGACTTATAGCGACTTTTTGTTTGAAAAGATGTCCTGACCAAAATCACAAAAACTGTTAAAAAACCAAGTACTTCTACAGTGGAACCATCAACTTCTGCTGCTTCAGCGCCATTAGAAGTTGTCGAAGTCGAACATGACGCAATGGATAACGAAATTTTTGCTTGTTTAAACCTATAGAGATTTGATTATTATGATTAAATACTTGATTATATAAATTTGCTTTTATTTACACCATACTTTGTTACCATGGAATATTTTGAAATATTAAGCGACTTCTAGCGGATTTTTTATTCGTTTTTTTTTTCAAAATCTAGGGCCTATTGCATCGAGGTCTAAGGACTTTTTTTTTTCCTAAACGGCAACACTGACTCGGACTTGGTGGCCCCCGTGTTGGAGTATGGCCTAACCTTCCCGCTATTCTATAAGGGTTGATGATGAATGAATGATGATGATGATGAATGCACCTAGCTAACTACAAGCTACAAATAAATGTTTGTATCTTTATATTACCTTTCTTTTTCTTTTTTTCGTTAGTGAGTCCATGAGAACCTTTTGATAAACTTCCTCCCATAATCGTGTCTTCAAAATGCGCTCTCTGTAGGATGTGAAGTGTTGACCCCACAAAGCTGGTCTTCCTTGTATTTCTATTATTAAATGGTCCACATCTAGCGTCTCACATCATCTTGAGAGTCGGGCGAAACCGGTGCCGACATGTTTATGTACCTACCACTTTCGCGCGCATTTACTTGGAGAGCGAAATGCCGACTGCACCGGAGTTTGCGATTTTATTATCGCAACTCCAAAATTTTATTATCGCGCGGGGCCGTGCAACTCCATGGCTGCAATTTAGTTTTGCAACAATCGCGTCGCGTCGCGAAAAAAACGTGACAATTCACATTTTTTTATCGCATATGCGCGCACTGGCATATAAACTCTTACGTTATATTTCTGCTACAAAAAAATCGCGCTATTAAAAATCGTAGTGCGCGCTTAGTCTAAAACGAAGCCTCTCCGCTGTCTGTCTGAATGTCACCGGGCTGTATCTCGTGAACCGTAGAGTTGAAATTTTCACACAATTTGTATTCTGTTGCCGGTACAGCGTGGAACTTTTCGTGACCGACCCGCACTTTATTTTTATGCTGTCCTGGCTTGATTAGAAGTGCAATATACAAAAACCTAGGTCACGTAAACATATATGTACAATCACATACATTGGTTATGATATGGCGTTAGAAGATTAAGGGATAAGATTTGGCAGAGTGATTCCCCTGAACTTAGACAGTCTGAGAAAGTTAACTTGGTACCTCACGTCATAGCGTCCGTCACTGTCCTACTGACGCGTCGTGGGCGAGAGCGAGCGAAGAGGTGAGGGGAAATCAAATTCCTCGCGGGTGCCAAGTTTACTTTCTTGTCGCGTTGTACTTGTATCCTTGGAACATATGGTCACCCTATTTCATTCGCCAACCGCCACCGCCGTAGTACATTCTGAGGTTATATCTGCAATTTTCAATTTATCCTTTATCGGTGTTGTCACTAATTCAAAGATAGCAATGAAACTTCCTTTCAGTATAGTCACTAAATGTTCCCCCTCCCTCGGTCGCTCTAGGCTTTTTCGTTAGGAGAAATCGATTAACCCGAATATTTGGAGGTTATAATCGAACTTTTCCACGTTTATTCTCTAATGTGGATGTAACTAATTTAAAGAGAGCAAGGTAACTTCGTTTCAGTGCAGTCACTAAATGTTCTCACTCTCTTTCTATCCCTCAGGTCCTTATTTATGGATATCACACTGGCCAAGGGACCTGATGTTCCTGGAACTAAAATTCATTTTGCTTCTGAACGGTGACACTAGGAGTAAAAGAAAAGCAGTGGTTCTCAGTCACTAAATCGTCACTAAATCTTTTTTGATTAACGGTAACTCTAGGCTTCTTCGTTGTAGAGAAATCAAACTCAAATATTTGGAGGTTATAATCGAACTTTTCCACGTTTATTCTCTAATGGGGCTGTCACTAATTCAAAGAGAGCAATGAAACTTCGTTTGAGTGCAGTCCCTAAATGTTCTCACTCTCGTTCTCTCCCTCAGGTCCTTATTTATGGAAATCACACTGGCCACGGGACCTGATATTCCTGGAACTAAAATTCGTTTTGCATCTAAACGGAGACACTAGGGGTAAAAGAAAAGCAGTGGTTCTCAGTCATTAAATCTTTATTCATTTACAGTGTCTCTAGGGTCTGTACTTTTGAAGATTCAGGTTGGCCGAGGGTTCTGATATCAGGCCCCTCGGCCAGATATAAATGCTAATAACTTTGCAACCGTTGAGTCACTAATTATCTGGCTGGCATATTTCTCAGTCACCAATTAGTCACTAAATCCTGGAGTAGCAACCAGCTCCCTACATCCATTGGCCAAACGTTCTGATGTACATAAGATATTTGATGATATCAAATGTTCAAGCTGTAATCCTCACCAAGATGTCTTAATAACTCTGGAATCGTTGAAGGACTATTTATGAAATTTGGCATTCCGTGTGGACTATTTCTGGACTAATTTTTGAAACCCAAACCAAGTCGATAGGCCCTTCCGTTTGCTTGCACGAGAGATGAGGATTACAGCTTGACGTCAAGCTGTAATCCTCACCAACTTATAGCTATAACTTCGGAACTTTAAGAGGACTATTTTTCTTTCTTTGGACTATTTAGGACTATTTCTGGACTATTTTTTGGCAGTGTCAAATTTCATTTTCATGAAGGTTTCAATTACATTTCATTACGGTGAGGATTACAGCTTGAAGGTCGTAATCTAATGGTATGTAATGTCTCAGCACTGCGGATTGTGGAACACTGGTGCACAACTAACGCAAACTATCAGTAAACCCAAACAAGACGGAAATGGTCATGTTCACGAACAAGCGCAATCTGGGCAACTATCAGACACCCAGGTTGTTTGGTACAGAGCTACAATTTGCTGCTGAGGTAAAGTACCTTGGTGTAATACTAGATAGCAAGCTACCATCTGAACAACAAGATATAAAGCAACAGTCACATTTTGGCAGTGCCGAAGAATGGTAGGAAAAACTAACCCCAAAAACCACCCTCTACTCAGCTGTTATCAGACTTATTGTAAGCTACAGCATTATAACTAACCAAACTATCCACTGTTGAAGCAAAACTACAACAAATACAGAGGTTGGCTTGCATGGCAGCAACAGGATGCATGATTGATTATATTAAAAATGGTAGGATTTGTTATTTGCTCCACGGTCGGTGTTATCTTCTCCTCTGACCAGTTGACCGTCCTTAGTAGATGACAGTCAAGGAAGCGTGTCTGTACTAAGGTACGTTTGCTTCTGTAATGGCTAGTAATGATTTAACTAAAATAATTTCTGTCCCCGCAGATAACTTTTCAGCACCTGCTGAAATCCCTCAGGAAGATCCTCAATACTACTGATTTCTGGTTGAACGAATTATCTAACTCACCTGACACTGAAACAAAACACGTCAAAGTTGAATTTAACACAAGCTATTTAGCACTGACGGCCAAAAACTCCCTAGACGATTTTTTATTTGACTATTTTGGAGACAAGTACCCATTATTTGCTTACTACAATCAGGAGGATATTCAGACATTTGCTCCCAACTATCGACGAGTTCTGAGTTCACCCCGTGGTGGTTTGCAACAAGGTTCCGATTGCAGTGGCTATGACAGACCTAGGGACCAGGAGCGGAGGCTTCAAAAGGGTAACGTGCAAAGAGGAAGAGCACAGTCCAGACCTTACAATCATCCTACAGGGTTGCAAAGAGGAAGGGATCAGTCTATACCACATTATAATGGTTCTGGTTCTAGAGGGGAGCCAAAGTACGATGGTCCAAGAGGGGAGTCAAGATCACACTTTGATAATAATCAGAGAGGGGGGAGAGAGCCAACAAGATCACACTTTGATGATCCCAGAAGCGATTTACGGAGGCCATATTATGAGAAGCAAAGAGAGAGGTCACCAAAGCACGATAATTACAAGAGTCAATCGTCCAAACTAGATGTGAGTTGAGAAAAGATACTTATTTCCTGTAAAACGTAATAAATTATTAGCTAACGTGGATTTAACGAACGAACCGTTAACCGATTATTAGGTTAATTCTATCAGTCAGTTATTTTTTCCGACAAGTTATGTTATTCAACCGGTTGTTTTATTTCAACTGAAAAATTTATTCAAATTGTTCCTTTTTTAACTATCGTTGTTTTTGATAAGCATACGTGTACGTTAACTTTAACAAACGAAGTGACGGACGGCGGAATTAAAGTACGGACGAAACTATTTGAAAATATTAGACTTTAATGAGTAACAAAAGTTGTTTTTTGTCGATAAAAGGATTAATATTTTTACGTTCTAAGTGCCACCAGCATCAAAGCGAATAAAGTCTTGCCTCGCTTTCGTGCTGATGGACCAACATCCCTACTCTCACTCAACTCAAGTACTCTCTAGCTAGATTGTTCAATCGTTCCGTTTCTTCAACTTTCTTCATTCGTAACCGTCCATAAAGTTAAGCGCTAACTAGCTAACGAATTTCACTATTATTCGATGGTTTCGTTCCGTTGACCCGTTCCTTCAATTCCATACAGTTGAGCGTTATTAGGTTGACGAAATTAACCTAATGATTCTACGGTAGGTACTTGTTGATGGTACAACGATTACATTTCGTTAACGAAAAAATCGTCAAATGACCCACCGCTAGTGAAAGCATGTTAAGTTTTAGTCTGATCAAAGATATGTAAAAATACTGCATCAAATATGTATATGCCAATTCTGAAGTTGTCATTGGCAGAATCTGCCAAAGCCATTTAACCAAAAAAATAATGAATTGTACTTTGTCAATATTTTCCAGTTGGAGATAGAGTTGCTGAGGAAACAGAGACTTGTCATTGAAGAAAAAAGAAAGCTACTTATGGAGAAGCAAAAGTTAGAGCAAGTTCGGGTAAGATGTTACTATAATATATATGGGGTGATAGATGTCATATTTAATTATGAACTCTTATCATTTGAATGACTGACCAGTCTTTGTTTTTTTTTAAATAGGTAAAAATAATGAAAATTGCCTTCTTATTGTATCATAGAATACAGTACTAATTTAACATGATTTAATTAACAAGGCTAAGTACAAAACTACTGCCATTTGAATTCTAATATTTCACAGGACTTTCGTCAAAATGACCACTTTTATGAAGATGACCCTAGTAGAGAGCAGCATATGCTTCCTGAACGAAGTTTCAAGGGGGCCGGAAGGAGTTTTAGAGGAGATCGCAGTTCCAAGGGTGGCAGGGGGAATTACAGACAAGAAGTGAGCTATCAACCACCAGAAAGGAGTGGCTATCCAAGATACAAGCGCCCTGAACCTGACTCCTTACCGAGACCACGATACCCTCAAGAAATTAAGACAAGAAGAATTGAGTATAACTATACTCATCCTTCTCAAAAATATCCGAATAGGTCAAAAGGATCCTCACTACCATTATTCATTACCTCTTGCAATATACTGCTTGAGGAAATGAAGCCACACATTGGATGCAGCTCAAAGGCTGAAGCTAGAAAGTTGACCAACCAAATTAAAATTACTCTAAGAAATAGGATGGCGGTCGCGCTAGAGAAACAAGAGAATAGACTGTCAGGCATCGAGATTGCAAAGTTGTACAGAAAACTGTACAGTCAATCTACTGATAAACTAATGATTGATAAGACGCTGCGGCAAATAAAAGAGAAAAGACAGGCTCAGCCCAAAATAGAAGGGAAATCTGATGAACAAGGTACATGATGTTCTAATTAAATTTTTGAGTACAATAATGAATAAATACTGAGGAGATCTCAACGGACTGGTGTGATCTCTCCGCAGGTGTTCCGCAGGGAGGCATCCTTTCTCCTCTCCTCTTCTCGGTATTCATTAACTCCATCTCTGACGTTCTTACCTCTTCTTATCATCTGTACGCAGATGACCTTCAAATATATCGGCACTTCTCCGTGTGATGTGAATCTGAGAGTAGAGGCGTTGAATGCTGATCTCGATAACATCAGGAAATGGGCTACCTCATATAGTCTGCTTGTCAACCCGGGCAAATCGCAGGCCATGATTTTGGGTGCCCGTCACTCTCATAACCTAGTTCAGAAAATGCCCGTCGACCCTATAGTGTATGATGGTAACATAATTTCATACAGCGAGAAGGCCAAGAATCTTGGGGTTGTATTTGATAAATTGTTGTCCTGGTCGCCCCATGTTTGTGAGGTCAGCAGACGAGTCTTTGCGTCATTTCACTCCCTACGGAGATTGCAGCACTTCCTGCCACAGCAGACTAAAATCACCATTGCCCAGTCCCTCCTACTACCTTTAATCGACTATGCAGATGTTTGCTGGATCGGTGCGAACGAAGCACAACTGAACAAACTCGAACGACTTCAAAACCTCGGGATTCGGTTTGTCTTCGGGCTGCGCAAGTATGACCATGTCTCACAGTATCGCAAGGAGTTGGGGTGGCTTCCGATCCGCCTTCGTCGTGATATGCACGTTCTCTCCTATCTGTTCAACATTTTGCGAAATCCCCGCTACCCCTCATATCTTCGAGAACGTTTCGAGTTTATTTCCTCCAGGCATAGCAACCGGAGATCCCACACGATGTCTCTTCTCTCTACTCCTCGGCATAACACTGCCGCTTACAAACACTCGTTTAGGTTAACGGCGAACCGACTGTGGAACGCACTTCCCTGCGCTATTAGAGATAGTCCCTCAATTTTCACTTTTAAGACAAGATTGAAAGAGCATTTCCTTTCTCTTTCGTGATAGGTTTGATATATATTGAATTTTTTGCTTTTGTATTTTATTTAGTATATATTATTATCATGTATTACATTATTGTTTTAGTTGCAAAACAATTAGATGTGTACAGTTTTATTGCGCACTAGGACTCTCCTGTTGCACAATTTTTCCTGTCCTACCTAGGTTTGCTGGTAGAAATCTCTCTTTAGAGATAAGCTCGCCTTTGCTCATAAAATGTTTTGTTACCTTACTATTAAGATTTCTGTGCAATAAAGAATATGAATATGAAATACTGATATTACATTAACAAAATGGATCTGGGTCAATCTAAGGGGTAAATGGACACGCTAAGGGGATTCGATAAGGTTTTCATCGAAAATGGTGACGGCTGGCTTGAAGCCTTTATGCAAATGGGCCCAAATAAACTGGAAAATATTAATATTGGAGTCTATGGTTTTGGGTATCATCGCTGGGGTATGGTTGGTCAATATGATAAACAAGAGCAGGACTGGAAAACAATGTAAAATTATTGTTTACATTAATAAATTCAGCATACATACATGCATACATGCATATGACTATGACTGGGGTTGATACTAGATAAACTTAGGGGATCGCCATTACAACAACTTCTTAACGGCACGCAGATCACTAATAATTATGATAATGTAAAATTCATGATAAACAGATGCATGCATGTCTTTTTAATTAATATAATATTTTATTCCACAACAGAAACTGATGATCTGAACACAACCATCGACTCAGCTGATATCGATGATGAAATAATCAACAGTATTGGCAACGAGACATTGGACACTTTAGATCTGGACAGTAGCCTCAACAGCGTCGATGAAAAAATTGAAGTCGATTCAACTACGCAAGAGGACAAATTGGAAGCCTCAAATTTTACGCTGGAAGAGGCCATATTGAAGGCAGCTGATAATTCGCTAGAAGATGCCGAACTTGACAATTCACTGGGTAGTCCGGAGCAAGCTAAATCACAGGCGAGAGTAACCGGCTTGGAGTTGGAGCCTGAGGACGATCCTGAGGCAGAGAATATTCTGGAAGAGGCAGTCAAAGTTCAGGGAATTGAGGATAAGGCAGAGTTGAACGAAGTTGCCGAGGATGTGTGAGTACACACGACAAAGAAGATCGGTTTGCAGGGCACACAAACACCAGTCTTTGTGTGCGTAACGTTGCCAATAGCTACGATTAGCAATGCACACTAACACAGTATTCGTGTTAATGTCGCGTCTGTGTGCGTTTTTCTGATCCCATACATTCATTGATTATGACGCAAGTTTTCACAGCTTTATGCAAAGTAGTCGATAGCCTAGTGGATTAGGTGCTAGAATTACGATATGTAGATAAAGGTTCGATCCCTCAAAGGAAATTATTTTTTAGAAGCTACGAGTATTATTAAATTCACATAGCATCGAATATAAATTGATTACAATTGTTTAACCAAACTAGAGTTCGAAGAGTTGTAAACTTGCCCGGTAAAAAGGCCATAGTCTACCTTCTTTATTTAAAATGTAACAGCTACCCTCTTTAAAATTGTTTTGCGTCTGCGCGCTCTCAGCATTAGTTGTATTGCATTTCGTTCCTTGTAAATTGTGATTGAGATTTGTTATCTATCATGGAAAGTCATCTATCCACTTTTAAAAAGGCGGAAATCATTGTTTTGTATGAACAAAACATTTCAATTAGCGAGATAGCACGACGTTTAATGATATCGGTGAGTTATGCATATAAAAAATAAATTTGAAGGTTTTTTATAAATTATGATTATAATTATACCTTGTGTTACTACTTCATTGTATTTTTTTCTTATTTTACAGAGAAGAACAGTGCAACTGTGGGTTCATAGGTATGCAGATTCTGGACATGTTGAAAGTCGTCGACCAGGCCCACAGCCTGTAGCCTACACAGCTGCATCTGATCGCCATCGCGACATCATTGCAGCGCATAACAGCAATCCGTTTGCCAGCACCCGGTCTACGGCGACACTTCATAATGTAACACTACAAACAGTTCGCAATCACTTACGAGCTGATGGTTTAAGATGTCGGAGACCAGCGAAGAAGATTATGATGTCTAATGAGCATCGTGAAGACAGAGTGCGGTTTGCCCGTGAATATTTGGACTTTGATTGGTGTAATAATGTTGTTGTTTTTAGTGATGAAAAGACTTTTAGATCAGACAAGGATGGGCGTAAAATACTGTGGAGAAGAAATAATGAACGATATAGTTTAGCAAACATTCTACCGTGCAGGTGTAGTGGCCGTATTACTTTGGGATATTGGGGATGGATGTCGTCGATGGGCCCCGGTGAATTAGTGCAAGTGAGTGCTCGCAACACTGCTCAAGGATACTTGGATATTTTACAGAACGTCATGTTACCAACCGTACGAACTGTATATCCGGATGAGCATATATACTTTGTCCATGACAATTGCGCTGTGCATCGCGCCCATATTGTGCAAGAATGGTTTAACAAGCAAGAATCCTTGACAGTTATTGACTGGCCTTCTAAAAGCCCTGATTTAAACCCCATCGAAAATCTATGGGGACATATGGTGCTCAATTGGGATCCATCGAATGTGAGATCTAGGTCTAATTTAGATGAAGTTGTTACTTCAACCTGGGAGATAATGCGAGGCACTGACATGTGTTGGAATATGGTCACTGGCATGAGAAGTAGACTACAACAAATAATAGTAAGAGAAGGAGCTCCACTAAGATATTAAATAAAACATAACCATTAATATGTGAAAGCTTTGTGTTATCATAAGATAAGGTGATTTATATGTCTATGATGTTATTGCTACTTCAGGTTAGAAGTTATCACATAATTTCTAATTGCTTAGCATGTTGATTCATAGCTTATATATCATCAACTGCGACATCTGTCCTTGTCTGACTAAAACTAAAATAAGTAAATTAAGTGTAGTTTATTATAACAAACTAGTAATAAATTATTATTAGGACGAAATATAATTTTGTTTTATTATGAAAAAAATAAGGCTGGTTTCACCACATGCTGATAAAGCCTATCTGTCAAATAACGCCATACAAAAATCTAAGTTTAACTGGCAGATAGGCTTCATCAGCAGTGGTGAAACCGGCCCTTAATCTAGAATAAATATTTGGTCTGATCAATAATAATTAAAAAAAAGTATCTAAAAAAAAACATCACCATGCTTTTTCCCTCCTTGATAGAGGATCGAACTCAATACCTCAAAGTCATTAGTCTGGCATCTAACCCGTTGGGCTATCGTCCACTCTGTAGGAAGCGGTAAAAACTAGTCTTATATTCAACGAAGACACGTATTATAATATCTGTGACTGTGCTGTGACGACCAATGTAACGCACACACATTCAAGTCAGCGATTCGTGTCGCAACGTTACGCACACAAAGAGTGGCATTTGTGTGCCCTGCAAACCGAACTTCTTTGCCGATTGTACATATACATTACATACATGCATTACTTACGCCTGAATTCCCAACAAGGGGAAGGGAAAATTATCGAATTCAAATTGCCTCTTGCTCTATCTCAATTGTATACGGGTTAAGGCCTGTGCCCCTCGGTGGGGTTGTTAATGGCTGAATTTATCTATTTACTGCCTCCTGCTATAGCCACAAGGTTCGTCACGCAGTAAAAAGTAGATTATTTGTTGTTGAAAAGTGAAATAACGTTGTTCTCTTTTCAGGTAAAATGGTTGTTTGTTTCGCATGCTGTTATTGTGTGCGTATTTCAAGCAATACCGTCTTTATTAAAGTTTTTAGTATAAGCAGACAATATAATACTATACTAGATTTTAGTATTTTTCAGCAGTATTAGTCATTAATAGTAATTAATAAACGTTTTGATTTGTTATAGAACCAGGGTTTATTATATATCGCCTTAGAATGATACCTAAGTAAACTGGATCACTGAGGTATGCAATAATGGCTTAACACTATTCTAACCCTATACAGAGATCTATAGGACTCGTTTGAATTAGGGAATGCAATCCCGATCCCGCGGGATCCCGAAGCATTATACGGGAACAATCCCGAACCGCAAAATCGAACGAGATTATCGGGATTTCGGGATTGATTGTAGAGGCCAATTTTTGGAATTCGCCTACAATTTTTTACTTTCATTGATCCCGAGAGGGCATTTTCAGCTGCTGGGTACCTAGCATCTGCAATAAGATGCCGCCCAACAGGTAAAACTATCGACATGCTATGCTTCCTTCAAAGTCATTCTCAAAATCACCCGATCTAAGCGAGTGTTTTTTTATTATTGTTTATGCCATTTAACCATAGTTTGTCAGATTAATAATAATAAAAAAATGAATAAAATTTGTGTACTTTATTTATCAACCTTACATAGTGATAAAAACTACTACTAACTAACTCTACCGACTGATTGGAAAGCAGCTTTAATGCAATGATTAATAATGTTCATTTTATTAATATTTCTGCCAAAAAACCCAAGGCCTCGTCGTTAATATGCTATTCAGCTCTAAAACAAACAAAACACAAATCTTTTCGGGATCCCGATCCCTAAGGATACCGCGGGATTCAAAATTATGATCCCGGGGATCCCGAAAGTCGGGATTGCATTCCCTAGTTTGAATACAGTACGTTAAACATTTATTCATCTAACGAAGGTCACCAATTAATTCCTTATCGTGGTTTACAAGTTAATTCTACTCTTTATAAGTGAGAACGATTAAACAATCGAAAGTGTGAATGTGCTGGCTAGAAACTAATATTATAAGTCAACATGTGCAACATTCGTCTGTGCACATCACATTATTTAAGCGCGAGTCAGACACAGCCTGTAGACTTTTGCACACCTGCATACATTCGAACGAGCATATTACATACGCGCGTGTGTAGCGATACAGATGCGATTCTAACGCGTGTATGTGTGGCGGGGGAATGCCCGGCCGTAGAGAAGGTGCAAGCTAGTAACGCGCCGGTATCCCGCGTTTGAATCTTTGAAATTTGCTGTCAAAAAACGCGCTCGTGTTGCACGTGTGTTTCGCTGAATACAAACTCAAGCAAACTGCTCTATAGCGCCGTCCGACGCGCGTTTCGTCGCATGTTCGTTTGAAAACGCCGTATGCAAAAGCCCTAGTAGAAAGGAAAAAATCGAAACGCCAACTTAAAACTGCTGTAGCCTTGCTTCGCTACAAAATAAATAATTAAAATGTCATTCTACAAAAATAATGCATCCAAGTGATATTCAGAACAAATACTAATAATCTTCCAGATCCTCTTCATTTATGTGAGAAAAATCTATATCTTCTTCACCGTCATCCGGCATTTCCACGAAATCGTCATCAGGCAAATTGTCGTTCTCACCCGGCATGACGAAGTCTTCTGGCATGTTCGCAAATACGTCATCTGGGATATTGTCGCTGGTCATGACGTCGTCTGACATTTCGACAAAGTCTTCGTCAGGGTTATCGTAATTTTGAACCAACGTGAAGTTATCGCCATTTTCAGGACCATTCTCATCGTCCCCGTCTTCTGTTGGTTGGCAGAGGGTTTCATCTTCATCCTGAAATAAATGAGTTATATAAATTTCCAATAAAGTGGTCATCAAGAACAGCGGGCAGAGAAGACATGGTGCGAGATGGTACGACGATAACATAACATAACATTTACATACAGGCATATACATAAAATACTAATAATAATAAATTCAAGTGGCTGGGAGACAGACCATAATTGCAGGGGCTTGAACATACGGCTTGCTTTATCCATTACTGATTTGGATAATGACGGTGTAGTTATGGGATGGTATTGGGGTACGTCACCCCATTGGAAGCCCATTCATCAGCCATTAGAACTGATAAGCTCTTAATTCATATCTCCTTGATGCTGTTACGAACTATGCTGCTAGGAAAGTAGCTACCTACGAAGTCCGGGTTCGAGTCCCGGTGGGGGCATATATTTGTTTGATGAGAACTGATGTTTGTACCCTAGTCATGGTAGTTTATCTATCTAAGTATAATATTTACCTATCTAAGTATGTAGATCGTTGTCTAGTACAGATGTAGTGAATAATCCTTTCCTATCGGCAAAACTCGGAACAACGATAACACCCGAATGGTGCCGATGTGTCTATGAATTACTGTATTATTAAATTACGTGTAGGTATCAAATAAATCGCATACTTTATTTATCAATGTCAAATGTCAAATTGCCCGTTTGACGTATATTACACTGAGATACGCTGCCTACGAAACCAAGGGTCCCGGGTTCGAGTCCCGGTGGGGGCAAATGTTTGTTTGATGAGAACGGATGTTTGTACCCTAGTCATGGTTGTTTATCTATCTAAGTATAATATTTCTCTATATAAGTATATATATCGTTGTCTAGTACCCAAGATACAGGGAATCCTAGTTTGGGGCTAGATCAATGTGTGTAAAAGGTGTCCAAGGTATTATTATTATTATTACATGTTAAAACCACCACGATTCTATCATATAAAGAATTCGTTAGGTAAACAAAAATATAACTAGTTACTGAGGACGTTTTATTTCAATAAAACGCACTGATAAAAACCAAATTCCGGTTGGGATGATCTAATGATTCTATAAGGATTGGAACCCCAACCTTACTACAAAAAATAATAAAAACACGGTATGATCACTTGTTTAGCAAAATCATCATCTATCAGTAAACAAATGGTTAGCAAGCTTCTAAATTTCGTTACCACAAAAAAGTGTTTAGTGAGTATCTTACTAAAAAACGGCTAGATAATTCAGTTAATTTCGTTCGTTCATCAACTAGCCTCAAAGGACTGAATTTCCAGGGCCGTACAACACAATATGAAAAAATATTTAAAAAAACGTTCATAGTTTCATTTTACGCGAATAACATAAGAATAAATACATAATTTGATGGAAAATTGTATGCTTTATGTAATTCCTAACTTAGTAATAGAACATGGTTAGGTAAAGTAGTGGTAAATCCTTATTTTTGTGTATAAAAACCGTTCACTTTAGTACTTTTATCAAACACGACTAAAAAAATAAGCAGCGAAACGGAACGGAACGACACACGGAACTGTCACTGATAGTTCGTCAGACAATTTGTTTGTTTTGGTTCGGGATATTATTATTTATCCCTTGCTCAGGTAAGGAAATTCTTGGATCATACTGCCCGCCCTGCACTTACCCTGGGTAGTGATGAAGATGAACAAAACAACACCTAAATTTCCAGGATTTCGAAACAGAAAAGGTAAGAAATCCACAGTAGAAGCCATCAAACCAAAAAAAATTGAATCGAATTGAAATCTCCATAATCGTTTTCAGCACACATCAACCCACTTCTGGGCATAGGCCTCTTGGTTAGTGAGTCAAGTCGATCAAAGACAAGTCTCTTCTATCGCGCCATTCTCCAAAGTTCTTTGCCAACTGCATGCAGAGAGATGTTGACTTGATAATATCGTCGGACAATGCCCACTGGATGGCCCTATCTTTCCCCTTGTATTTTCTATCGCTACGGTCCACTGTCCGTCATCCCCTCTAACCAAGTGTTTCGTCCACCTCTACCTTAGCATTTTGGTATAATTTAATTGAAATCTTGTCTTTTCAGCACCAGCAAAGCCGCCATACATACTTGAATCAAATATGGAAATAAAAACCCACAAATGTGATAGAAGATGAACATGAATTGTGGTGTAAACATTCATCCCTCAGATAGAAACATTAATAATAGAGATAGAAAATCTTTCAAGGAATTGGCGATATTAATGAAATTGTTAATAAACAAATTAAAAATGTTGATATCAAAATGTGGTGTTATTACTGCTTAGCTTTATTTCCTTTAATTCCAGGGGTCCTTAATGAATAAAGCCAGCTTTTCACTATGGGATATAATCTAATATAAATTACATCTCAAGATGTAAAATAAATATTGCTGAACGGGCACTAGAAAGACTGGCAAGCAATATTTATTTCACAACTTGAGATGTTAAGCTTGGTTTACCCGAGGCCAGTGCTGGCTGGCTTGATGTTGGCCTTGTAAAAACCTTGTATTGGCCTTATAAAATCAAGCCAGTCCCGTGCTGTCTGCGAGTGCTGGGGTGAATAGAGCACCCGTCTAGCTAGATTTACATGGGGCAGTACTGGCTACCAGTCTAACTGGCACCGGCGCCACTGTCTTCGTGTATCTGCCTGCATCTTAATACATAATTCATTACATCCCATAGTGAAAAGCTGGCTTATCTCCTTCACAAACTGGCCTAACTCCTGCACCAACTCCAGCTTGAGCGACCGCCCTGGATGGTTGAGTAGATCTCAGGCAGATGAAACTTCTCCCAAGATTGCTGTGGCTTGCGGCTAGTATGGTTTTTATAGTGGATGGGCACACCAGACGTACAAATTTCATCCCATAGTATAAGTAAGTTAAGAGCGCTGGGCGATGTTAGCAGGAATTACTATTACTATAAGTACAGCTATTGAAAAGTGACTGCTGCGCATTCAAGGCCACCGCTCATAACGTGTCGCGCGACGTATACACTGTCTCCCAGTAGCCCACCATAAATTTCATATTGGACGATATATAGCTTTATGCTTTTTCGATCCGGGGTGGCAGAGGCACAGTTGTGCCCACTTTTAGATAATTAAGTCCATTTTGCATGACAGGGGGATAGCCCATCGCGGCCACTAAGGAGGTTTCCCCACGATGTCCTATGGAAATATGAAGGTTTCCTCACGATAAAACTTGGACTTTAATGGAGTAAAAACCGCTTTTTCGTAATCAAAACCAACACAGCAGAACAGCTGGTCAATAATTCCGCCATCTTGACAAACAAGACACTCACTAAACAAGCTTTCTCGGTTGCCTAAATTGATCACATAATATAAGCCATGCCTATCCCTGCTAAGACGCTAAAATCAGTTTTGTGGTAACGATTTTTATAATCATGTGTTAAACAATGGTTAAAGTTTTTTGTGGTAAGACGGCAAAAGTCTAACTATAAGTCAAAACTACAGTAGGATTTTGCAGACCTTTTTTATAACAATAAATTTTTGTAATTAATTAAAAATACCATGACATAAAAAAAAGACACCTCAACATAAAACAAAACAAACCAGCAGAGAAATTAATGGACGTTTTTGGACTTTACAAAAGTAAGCAGTATAGTTGGTATGTTTGAATTTATCATTTTCAGTTAAGAAATATAAATAAATATTGAAAATAACTTCGCAGGCTTGCCGATCTAACCGTTTCCCTTTTCTTAGTGCTTTCGGCATGTCTGTTATAAATTGTTAATGTGGATCGAATAAAATCAATGTTTATTATTTACAAAAATGACAGACAAGAGTGAAATGTAAAGTCAAAAAAAAAAATATAGGTGGCCTGCATTAATACACGAATCCATGAAGTTTATCACAAAATCTAACATAAATATCAACAAAATATTTCTGTGGTATTAACTACTCTATATAGATACTTCCTCTTGCAATGCGACCGTTCCCTACGTTGTCTCGATGGGTACTGAGTGCGAGTGAATTAGTAAGACAAAAACGAACATTTCCGAGAAAATACGAAAGGAAAGGATTATTCACTACATCTGTACGCAAGATAAAAGGAATCCTAGTTTGGGACTAGATCAATGTGTGTAAGTAGTGTCCAAGGTATTATTATATATTATTATATTATATGGCTGTTTAACGACGGTCAACTTTAGGTTAGATTTATTCGCGATAAGTTACCTGTAAAACAGCTGTCTTCACTCTCTTCACTGTAGGGTCTCTGTAGGCCGCGAGTGCTTCGTCAAAGTCCTGAACCTGGTCACTGACAAACTTCTTGCGTTTGTCGCGCATTCCGTGACCGTCGGAGAGGTTGCGCCGGCGACCAAACACTTTAGGGTCGAGTAGGTTGAGCGGCATTATCTGTACTGTGATGCCGTCTGGGACACAAGTTATATGATATTATCCACTCATTATAATATAGCATTTAGATACAATCCAAGTCTTCTAGATATTCTAATGTTTTCAATGGACATCAACAGGGCATAAGGAATGAAACTGGCAGCACTTTTAGCACATTAAGAATTTGATCCGAGCTGTTCAAAATAGAACAAAGGAATAATCGTAAATAGGAAATCTAAAAATGCTGATAGTTTATTTCTTAATCCAACCCCACACAACACAGAAACTCAAGTGCATGTCAGATTCGGACGCGAAGAGTTCGGTACCATACTAAAAAAGATACACAGAAACTAAATAAAATCGGTCAAGTGCGGGTCGAAGAGTTCGGTACCATGCAGTTCGCTCAAAACAGTTCCAAGTAGAGGACGCTAAAAGTTTGCAGATAATATACACAGAGTAAGTATGCAAAGAGTTTCGTTCATCTGAGGTTAATTATAAAGGAATCACGGAGTAAAAGTAAGTAAAGAAAGGAACCTCGGCGAATTTTTATCTCGTCTATACAAAGCCTCTATGAACACCTATTTTTTTGTAGGAGTAACATAGACATTACAAGCAAGATAAAATATATCGTATAAATTAGAAATTAAGACTGCATTCATTTCCTGTTCTTATATGAACCACGATTCAAGTATACATATACATGTATACATATAGGTATTGAGGCTGCAGGCGCCAGGCGCCTACTTATCGAATTGCCAATTTAGCTAGGTGCCTACTTTTAAAACTTACTACTTCGCAGAAGGACTAATTGTAATTAAAGTACAGTCAATGCAAAATGTACATTAGTGTGTTTAATAAGTTTTGTCACTATTTTTGACAGGTATGATGATTTTGACAGGTGTTACTTGATATGACAAGCGTGATGTTTTTGACAGTTGTCACAATTTTTGCATGATTTTGACAGTTGTCACAATTTTTGCATGATTTTGACAGTTGTCACTATTTTTGACAGGGTCATGATTTTGACATATGTCACGATTTTGACACGGGTCATGACTTGGGCATCTGCACATGGTTTTGACAGGTTTCACGATTTTGACATTCATGACATGTCACAATCATGACTTCTGTCAAAATAGTGAGATCTGTCAAAATAGTGAGATCTGTCAAAATCATGAATTCAGTCAATGTTGTTATACATATCATGAGATGTTAAAATGATGACTACTGTTTAAATTGTGCCGTCTACTAAAAATTTCTGCGTAATTTCGTCATTGCGCCACCGGAGACAACAAGGGACACCGGATCTTCTTGTACAAGAACCCCTTTAATTCATAAAATCTCTTTGTTTGTTTTGCATTTGTTGCTGAAGCGGCAACAGAAATGCACAAACATCCTGTCAACATTTCAACTTTACCCATTACGGTTCGGAGGCTTAGTAATAGGGTCCCGGTTGGTGGCACCCTTCGGGTTCGGAACTATAAAAAGGTCCTATCTAAAAAGTTTATTATGTGGTTCTGAAATCGTAGCCACTCACCAATGACAGCCTGCCTCTTCGACAGTAACTTGTCGTAGTTGTCGTACGAGTTGCATTCTGTTATGAGCATCTTGTCGGCTCGGGCAGACTTCCTGCTGCACACCACGCCGTGTTCCTTGAGGAACTTCTCGAAAGCCGGCCCCTGGAAATCAAATAGGCTTTATTTGCTACGCGGTCCTGAGAACAACGGTCTTTCAAACGTAACATAAATATTTACACACAGGCAAACACATTGCTTCTGGCCCCACACTAGAATACCATGTGTCGTGTCGTGGGAACCAGAAATAGCGACGTCACACAGATATAAACATCCAAGACCATTTGTTAGGGTTCCGTACCCAAAGGATAAAACGGGACCCTATTATTAAGACTCCGCTGTCCGTTCGTCTTTCAGCAGGCTGTATCTCATGAACCGTGATAGTCAGTTGCATTTTTCATAGATGATGTATTTCTGTTGCCGCTATAACAAATACTAAAAAACAGAATAAAATAATTTATTTATCTGTAAACCACATACAAACTTATGGTTACGTACTTGGAGAGTGAAAGTAAAATAAAACTTTGTTAACAACATTTTGCTATGTAAATTCCAAAATATTCACTCCACACCATCCCTACCATTGTACGGAACCCTTCGTGCGCGAGTTCGACTCGCACTTGACTTTTTTTCTTCTGTATACCCAGCCGGGGATCGAACCCGGGGCCTCTCGCATAGTAGGCAGAGCCACATAGGTCGTCAACGGATTACAAAGTGCTGGAGGCACTACGCAAAGGAAGAAAGCAGGCTGAGTGATGATGGCAACGGAACCCTACCCGGAACAACCGGAAAACCTTCGTTAAAGTAATAAACTGTAGTTAATATAGTGCATTTCATATATTTTTTAACGTCGCTGTTAAGTCAGTCGCAGTGAAACCAGTGTTGCCACTTTAAATAATGTCTTAGCTACCCAAAAGTTAGGAAAAATAAATCTCACAGTGACTGAAAAAGAATTCATACCTACCCTAAATTATTAAGGCATCAAAACTATCTATTGTAAACCCAAGTAGCTTTTAAAAAATAAAAGCAATATCAATACCATACAGCCATCTTGACAGGTTTCTTAAAAATAAACTAAAGAGGCACGGCACCAAAAAGGGACGATTATGGGATGGAGTAGGGACGATCTTGTAACAAAAGGGACGGAAACTCGACTCTTAAGACGATCTGGCAACAACATACCTGCTATATTTTTTTTAAAGTATGGGTATTGTGATCTGAACGCTTAGTATGCCACGCTCGAGAAAGGCCCTTGTCTATGAACAAATGTCATTTTCTCTATCGAGCCCGAGATCTCTCGGCATGTCTCGCTCTCGCCGCGACGAGGGAGAGGGAGACGGGCGACCAAATTATAGACATGGCAAGCTCTCTTTCGACGTCGAGAGAAAGTGAAGAGTACAATGCTAAGCATACTGAGTCTGACAACCGGATATAGCTTCTCCCCATTTTCTTGAGTTGTGCACTACATCCAACTTAACGGCGGAGGGAAAAGTTATGTGGATGCTCCTTACCTTCGGCTTGCGCCCGCCGGCGAAGTACATGCGCACTTGCAGACCGGTCCTCATGTCGTTCAGTAGACGCTTCGAGACCATCGTGCCAACGACCTAGAGGGAAAAAAACGTGAACATAAAACATTATAGCCTTTTATCAACAAGGCTACGCTTTACAGAGGTTCGTACACAGGCAACAAAACTATATGTCGGCGTCGTCGCGTGCATCGTTTTGGCATGGGGAAACTAAGACGGTAAGAATGACACCAAAACTACTTAGAATAATATTCCAGAGGCCTGTGATTTGGAAATATAACTTTTCGGACTTGAGTTGCGATAATTACATTTTGAAGAAGATTTCCGTAACGCAACAGAATGAGTCAATGAATTTTTGTGTGAATCGTGTACGCTGACAAAGGAAATATAATAGTATCCGAGTCGATATCTTGAGAGTATGCTGCCGCAGCCGGAAGTATCCTGCAACATGAGATGACCGATGTCCGGCATACTGACGACGACAATCATGGATAGTGATGCGAGTGTTAAGTCCGTCTTTATACATCTTTTCTATTGTGTGTCCTATACCCGTGTATACCAGGTTATGTATTGTTTGATATCCCAATTAGTTTTGCATTTTAATGTCTAAATTGCTTAAGTACCTATGTAGATAGCTACTAATTCTTTCTTGATAAAAATGATTTGTCTATTCTAAAGTACGATCGCGGAGCAGGAAGAATTTCGGTCATTAAGTAATAACGTCACGCTCGCTCAGACGGCGGTCATTGCACCTGTGCGAGCGTGACCTGAATATATTTACGCGGGAGCGACATAGACAGGTAGTAACAGGTTAACTATTTTACAAAAATATTTTAATTTTGTAATTTTAAAGGGTTGACGATACGAAACTATAATGAGCATTATTTTATCGACTGTTGGTACAGATACTACAATATATCTATTGGTACAGTTTGTTTGATGGTTGTAGTAAACATATATTATATATATTTTATCTACACACGTATCATAAACCCTCTTTACTGCGCCAAAAAACCACACGTTACGACCAGCATAATGATAAACATCTTATCTGAATATTGATCATTATGACCATAATCTACAAAAATTTATCAAATTATGACATTCAAATTTCAAACGCCGACGCCCGCCTGCGTGCCGCCCCTAGTTTGTCTATGAAGTTGGTACTACTAAACAAGCTAAACAACGGCAGAGCAATGAACATGCCGGTCTAACATGTGGTTCCTGAACACATCAAAGATAGCTTATGATATCTGTGTAGATAAACTAGTGTATGTAACTGTACATAATTAGGCATTAAACTCTCGAGTGATATTATTATGAAACTTGCCTCTCTCGAGTATTAATGCCCTCCATTATGTAGCAGTCACATAAGCTACTATTATGAACGTATTTTTTTACAAAGTTGTGAAATGAGTATGAACTGAGTGAAAGTTATACGCAGTTGAATAAGTATAGTTGGTAAAGTATAAACGATGTTTTTTTTTAAATAGTGAATAGGGCGATGTATGTATTCGGAAAAGAAATTTGAGTAATATAAAGTAAGATTAATATTCAGATTTAGAGGAAATGACTAAGTGTGGGATGAATTAAAATATTCACGATTGAGATTAGAAGTTACCACAAAATGGATTGAAATTTTCTAGAGAACAATAACGTTTTGAAGGAAGTAGGAAGAGACGTCACTTCCTCTGATGGGCTGTTTTAAAACAAGTGCTGTTTGACGTTATTTTAAATTTGTATTTTGGACGAACATCAATATAAAATAAAATAAAAACGTGCAAAAGGGGCCTTTTTTGTGTTTAGGTCTCAAAATATTATTCAAGGCCGATTTTTTCATCCTCGGATAATGATTATCTGAGTACTGTTTTTCTGAGGAATTTGACAATGTGAAATATCAAATAAATTTATCTTGACTGTTTATCTGGGGATGGATGCAACAATCGCCCCAAAATGTAATAGATATTAACAGAAGCTTCTCTATTTCAGGGAACCTATCGGATAAAATAACGAGTAGTCAGCTTTTAATATAATTTATTCTGAATTCGCTTATTCGTAATTACATTCAAGTAAGAGATTCAAATCGTTAAAGTCACAGCTAAATTGAACTGGTTCAAGGCAAGGGTAAAACTTCCTGTCAGTTGCCCATGTATAACGAAGGAAATACGGTAGAAAGAAGAGCAGTATACTGAAATTAATCAATTTAACGGTGACGTGTAAGGTTTAGTCTAGCTTGTAGATACTATTATTGATTGTATCTTAACCTAAATCTTAATTTTAAACTTTTTCAAATAAATGTGACTATTTATTTTTGTTTATGATTTGCTTAGATATTCTTAGGAATTTGTTCACTGTCGTGTCTTTATCGATGCTTTATTAATGGTGATTTCTTATAGATAGAGAGTGCCTGAACGCAGCGGTAACGAGCGTTGATTTGTTTACCTGTGAATATTACCTAAACTCAAGATGTAGTCCTGTGCGAACTAAACTTTGACTCGGACTTTAACAAACAGTGAATATGATACCGTACAAGTGCAAAGCAATAACGGATTACCCAAAATCAATAAACAATGTTGATGTAATAAAATGTTGGTGACATTGTGTGTGGTGAAATTAACGAATTAAAAAGTTTCTACGACTGGATTGATAACCAGACGAAAATTAAAACATCCAAATACCAAAAATGTGGCAAACAAACATGCGTTTGCGTTTTTGCATTCATGCGGCAGGGGACCGCTGTGCAAAGGTCAAAACTACAAACTCCCACCTATAATCGCTCAAGACAGATTTCTTAACAAGGAGATCATCACCTGTCAACATTGTGGCACGATAAATGAGATCACAGCAACAAGTTCGTCTCTTCGAGATGCGCCGAAAGGAAAAATTGTCGGCGAGTGTCTAACAAAAAGTCGCCTAGAACAAATACGACAAGCCAAAGTTAAAGAAAATCTCGTGAGATTCGATCAAACACATAACCCAGAGATACTTCGCCGACAACAAAATCAGTCACAAAAACAGCAAATATTTGCTGTCGAAACATCGAACATTTTTTCCGGACTACCCACATCTGATGATAAACCCCCGACACAGCGCCACTGTCAGGGACCGAAACTATAGTTGCAGTGACGACCGCGGATGAATGCCCAAGCGAGTCGAGTACAAATAGCAAGCGTAAATGCCCGACAAGTCACATACAAAACACAAATATGTCGAAACTTACGAAACCACCACACCTAAAAGCGACCAACAGTTCACCGGCACTAAATAGTACAGTTTCTAAAAATGCCTCTCCTGGTATTAAGAGTGAAAAATGACAAAGAAATATCAAAATATTTAAGGAAATATCGCAGCTCGCAAAGAAAGCCAACTGCGATTTAAAATCGGATCGACGGTCTGGTAAGCTACAATTTACACCTAAATCGCTCGAAAATATAGAAATGCACTCATTGAAGAACTACGCACCAGACCTGATTTCGAGTATTACACCTAAGGAACAAAACAGGAAAGACGTCCCGCTAAAAAGGTTTTTGCCAAAAGAGTATTATCTAGCTCTAGTTACAATGAACAAGAAATAATAAATGACAATGAAACGCGATATGGCCGCAAACCTGAATTCGCATTGCCACTTAAAAACTCAGCCATGATCCTTATATTCAACGTCGAACGCGACATTCGCAATATAAAAAACATCACAACAATCCTCTGTCAAAACATGAAAATCGAGCGATACAAAGTAAAACTGACAGCAGTAACACAGTGCAAACGATGCCTATAGTTTGGCGACATGTGCTTGACACTGCGGAATAAAACAACGAAATGAAACAGAGAAAGAAACAGGCAGCGAAGGCAACGTAGTCGAATTCGGTTCAAACCGTCGCGTGCCTGGCCACATTGCAAGACAAGCGAAATGCCCAATATTCAAAGAAGATATTAAAAAGCACGGTGAACGACGCCTAAGGTTTATCAACGCTAACAAAGTGCGAAGCGAACCAAAATCGGCAATGAAGCAACAAATACTAAACTATAAAACTTAAATTATGATACGAAATCAAATAACACTAAATGTTAAACGAGCAGAGGGACACCAAATCTAAAAAAAGTTATACAATGAAACTAAACAGCGAGTACAAACATTATTAAGGGATTATAAAGAACAGACCTGGCTAAAAATCATCGAAAACACAACAGATAACAGAACCAAAATGTGGTAGATACAGAGATCACTAAAAAAGGCAGTAGCCTGGATGCAGGACAGTAATAGAAACAATAGACACCTTAGTGAAAGAAAATGAAATAACGACCTCATTTCAGCCACTGGAGGAAGCGCCATTTGAAAAAAAAATATTAAGCAATTTACAGCTTCAAAAATAAAAACGCAGCAGGGCCCGATCAGATCAAAGCAGACACGATTAAACTAGCGGAACCTGCTTTATGGAATGCATTAGGAAAAGCAATCAACTTTATACTCCTCATTGGCTACTATTCAAAAAGATGGAAACTAGGAGACTGCATATTTCTTCATAAATCAGGGAAAAATTACAAAGGCCCAAAATCTTATAGACCTATCACACTACTTAACATTAAGGGTGAGATTTGCGAAAGAATTATGCACCGAAGGATAATGACGTTTTGCAATAGACTGATTCCATGCGGATCTTGTATTGCGGATTCATGAGTGGCAGAGGCACCGGCACCCAGATTCTGAGGACCTGCAAATACATCTCCGATGCACTCACTGAAGGACATAGATCTCTACAGACCTCAGCAAAGCATTTGACTCAATCAATCACAAAGGTCTAACAAAAAAGCTACAAGAAGGAGAGGTGCCGAATTACAACATAAAATTGATCGAGAACTATCTTAATAAAAGAAAAAGTAGAGGAAAGTTTAGAACTACCATAGGGGAAGAAAAGACAGTACCGCACGGAGTTCCACAAGGTTCAATATTGGGTGCAGTCCTTTTTATCCTGTATGTGAGCGACCTCCCAAAAAGCAGAATCGCCGGACAGATACTATCACAATATGCAGACGACCTCTGTATTCTAAATGCAGCGGAGAGACCTGATAATGCGTCGGTGAGAGTGACGTAGGCGGCAGAAGAAGTAATCGACTATTACAACCGCTGGGGATTATAGTGCAATGTAAACAAGCCTGAGTGCATAATGTTTACAAAGAAGTTGGTACGAAGTGCTTCCAGGCGTGGTTACCAGCCGACTGTAAATACCAAAGGCACCGTGTTAGAATACAAGAAAAACGTGCGATATCTTAGATTTATACTAGATAAAGGACTAACAATGAGTGAGCATGTAAAAAAAGTGAATTCGAAAGCAAAAAGCACTAGAGGGATCCTGTCCTCAATAATTGGATGGTATTCTAAGGTCAACATCGAAACCATACTCGCAGTAATACATGCTTGCCTGGTGCCTATCTTGTACTACGGAATAGTACAACTACTACCTAGAATCAGCAAGACAAATATCCTGTCAGTAGAACGGTAATACAGAATGGCGCTGACTCTGTCCATCCTGCTGACGTGAAGTACGTCAGCAGGATGGACAGAGATAAACGTGTCAGCAAGCGACATGTCCCTCGCAGACACCCGATGTTGAAATAAATTAACCTTTTACATTTACATAACTATATAAAATTATTGTATAAGTCTCAAGCTATATTAAATTGTTATATAAGCAAAACGTATTAATGTACCAGATCTTTAAGACATATGTACTTATTATTATTAGTACCCGCCTGGCGGACAAAACTTGTATACGAAATGATAAAAAATAAATACTTTTCTATTATATTCTTATAGATTTCATTGTATTATCAGACTTATCTTCTCTTTAAGTTTTGCTAGCATCTTCTTCGTTTCTTATTTTGGCTAGCAGGTCATCAATATCTTTTTCTCCGTAGTGACAATTGGTTTTAATGTTAGTAGTATTTTCTCTTATCTCTTTAGCGTCATTTCTTATTCTGGCCAAAAGGGCACTAACATCGCTTTCCTGGTAACTTCTCACTAATATTTCTGTTGATTTATTTGTAATTTCAAGATCTTGAGTGCTACCATTATTAGGAATTTTAATGAGAGTATTTTCTTTATTGGTTTTGGAATAACACATTGTCGACTTGGTTTGTTTATCTGCTAACATATTATTAAACATCCTTCTTTGTTTACTACTTGAAGGTGTTTTGATATCGCATTCAGCAACATTTTCATCTAACTCCTTCTCAGAGTGTGAAGGTTCGCTTGTGATTTCAAGAATGTCAGTGTTACCATTATAATGAACGTCGGGTAGAGAATTGTCTTCATTACTTTGTACCCATTGAGTCGTATCTCTTAGCTTCTTATGTGACCTCCTTCGACGTTTACGACTTGAAGAACTTTTCTTCCCATCTTCAGCAATATTGTCGACAAAATCTTTTCCCATATTTGCAGATTTGTTTTCAATTTTTTCACTATAATAAATGTCATTAAGGTTATTGTCTTCATTTGCATTAGTATTAATTTCTACCAATTCAGTCTCATTATCTATTAGCTTAATATTTAACATAGTTTTTCGCTTACAATGACTTCGCTTCCCTTGTGTAACAGAGTCAAAAACAACTTCGACTGACTCATTTTCGGAATTGGCAGGTTTGTTTATAACTTCAAGTGTTTCGGTGTTCAAATTATCATAAATTTTATTTAAAGTATTGTTTTCACTTGCATTATGACGGCTTCCTGCCCCTTCAGTTTTATTATCTGTTACTTTTCTATTTAACTTACTTCGGCGTCGACAACGCCTTGAAGGTATTTGACTGTCAGATTCCGCCATATTTTTGGTTAAATCCTTGTCTAATAGACAGGGCATTTCGTTTATAATGTGACTCATGTTTGTAATACTGTCGTAGAATTTTTCTTGAATTTCGATATCACTGTCACCTGACGCGTTAAATGATATTTGTGTAACTTCTCTCTTTGCAGTATCTCTAACATCACTGTGTTCATAACGAATATACATATTGTTATGAACTGTTTTATCTTCTCCCCGACATCGTAGGTGTTTTTTTCTGCGTTTGGGTAGAAACATCTCATCGTCAACTTCAATTTCTTCAGTTTTAACGTATTTTGTTCTATTTTTGACGGCAATTATCTTATCTTTATATTCTTCTTCTTCTTCAGCATTGATGTCGAATATCTTATCATTAAAAAAATCTTCTTGTTCTGCGTTAACGACTAAAATTCTATCTTCATAAGGTTCTTCTACTTTAACTTCACATAGGATTTCAGACTGAGTAACATTATTCTCATCTTCCTTAACATTATCACAGTTAGTTTCAAACGCTTCTTTATTTTGATAGTTTATTTCAGTTTGAATGTCAACATTATCCTCTTCCTCTAAACTATCACCGTTAGTATTGATGCCAATACAGTTTGCTACAGCTATTGAGTCTGGACTGGCAAGTCCTATAACAATTGTCTCGGTAGATGTATCCGGTGTAAGATGGCTTTCACTACTTTCGCCATAATTTCTCTGTAACAAAATGTAAACAATTTGTTATAGAGTGGACATAGATGCCTTGTTACATCGGATAAATCTACCGGTGAGCAAACTTTTGCCTCTCAATATGGTCTTCGTTTTTGCAAATCCTACAAAGTTATTTAAAATGGTACAAAATGGCGTATACTGTATTGCGCCTCTAAATCTATTTAACACATTTGAGTCATACGCTTGATATTAAACTTTCTCAAGAGAATGGACCACGCCATTTTATACAGCCTATCTAGTTGTACTCCAGAGAGCGCAATCTAATATATGCATTTTATTGACTTACCTTTTCCATATCATCGACGGTTTCCGTCTTGATTCGTTCGCACGTTATCTTGTCTTCTTCTGTGGGATCGGCGCATTCCTCTTTGATCTGCAAGCAGGCAAATGGTTGCTCTATTGTCAACACAATATTTTTTATTTTGGGTTCGTTAATGCCTAATGTCAATAGATAAATCGCTGGAACCAAAATACAAGAATAATAAAGAAATTGCGTGTACCAACCGTTCACTTCGAGTTTGCCGCTACCTCGCCGCTAAGCCTGCGGAGTTGGGTGCGCGCGACGAGGAAGTGGTAAACTCGAAGTGAAAGGCGTTTGGGTGAATAAGGGGTAGAATAATATGTACGAGTATTAGTGTTTTTCATGTGATTTTGTGTGTTTTAAGTGTAAATACTATGTAAATCCGTTTATTTAATATTTTTTCATTCGCAGTACTGCAGTACTTTTAAATGGTTTTATTAAAATCATCATACATACAATACTAGGGATTTCTGTTAGTACATTTAATGTCATATGCTCGACTAACACCACGAAATTATAACCACATCGGAATTTATTTATTTTCATTTGAAAGGATAGCAATAATCGTAATATGACTACCATTGGCCTGTAAATATATATTTATTTATTCTCAAATTCATCGTTGAACCAATAAACCAATAAATGTAAATAGTAATCTTTGAAAACAAATCGATTCGTATAAAATGGTAGCTTACCTGATCGCATTAGGAGAGGCGACCAGGATACAGGCCCAACTATCCGTGTTTAGTGTACTATTTTAACTGCGCTTAGTAGGAGGCTTTTGCCGAGCGGTGGGAAGATATAGACCGACTATAATATTATGTATTAAATAATTCAATCTTGCAAGATGTGTATGATCTTGTATCGTATTTAATGGTCAGTGAGGTAACTGGTATCATTGGTTACCAGACAACATGTAAATCTTTCAATGGTTGTTCTAATTATGCATTGTGTGAATAATAAAGATTGGCTACTTATGCCACATGGGACCCAACAAGCGACGAGTAGAAGTAGTTGAAGAGGTCGCCGTAAACCGAAATCGGTCGAACTTAACAAAAAAAATCAGGAGTGGATTTTTTTCTCTGACATTACTATCAGAGGATTTTCAAGCTGCCTGAGGAATTAAGAATGTAGAGAGGCAGTTGTCAAACTCTACGTAATTTAAAGATCACTGTATTTAAATTTATACTATCCTGATCTTAACTAGACAGAGATGTTATCCTAATTTTTCATTAGAAAATATACAAAAAGTTGCTGCTGTAGGGGGTTGGGGGATTCACTGCCGGAGATATAGTCCAAAAAGGAGAAAAAAGTGTATGTTGCAACTGTAGCGTACACGATACAAAAAAATAACGTATATCAAAACGCAACGGATGCAGGGTCACTCTCACGCGCCTTCTCTGCGACTGACTGGACCGGGCACTTGGCCGGCGTGTGCGCTGAGAGTGACGTCACACCCATCACCATACTAAATGTATAAAGCGTCGCTAACAAGCCCCACCCTAGTGCTGCTTCAGCACTCATCTCCGATGGGAATCCTAGCGACGCGTACCGCGGACCTGCGCAGCACTCCCGACTTGGTCCGCACATCCACTACTCTCACTCGACCATCTTTGCCTGGCATCGTTGACACAGTTAATCCTCTGGGCCATATGTTCCTTGGAGAATCTGTGGTCGACGATCAAAACTAGGTCACCAACTTGCAGCGGCTGTTTATCCAAGTGCCACTTGCTCCTTGGGATCATATATCAGCTAGTCGTTGAGCTATCCGCCACTGTTTTCGTAGGAATAAGTCTGTGTCATTGAATGCTCCAAGGATCGGTTGATTGGAGGAGGATCCTAACAGAAAATTATTTGGCGTCAGAGTCTCCTCAGTACTTGGCTCGACGGATACGTGAGTAAGGGGTCTGCTGTTTACGATCTGTTCGACTTCAGCGATTAATGTGCGGAAGGTTTCGTCACGTGGAGCCCGTTCTTTGAGAATAACCTTTAGTGAGCTCTTCACGCTGCGTATTAGTCGTTCCCAAGCGCCGCCCCAGTGTGGACTGACCGGCGGTATAAACTTCCATGTTGTGCCGTAGTTAACCGCTTCCTTCTTCAGGATTTCTTCATCCAGTTCAAGCACAGATTTCTTCAGCTCAGCATCAGCGCCTCTTAAGTTCGTCCCGTTGTCCGAATAGAGGTGGCTTGGCCATCCTCGTCTTGACGTGACGTAACGCCATGATTAACGAGTCCGTGGTAAGTGAATGTATTAGTTCTATATGTATTGCACATACTGTTAAACACGTAAAAATAACGCCGTATCGTTTTTCTCTTCTGCGTCCTATTGTAACCTCCATAGGGCCAAATAGGTCCAGGCCACAGTGGGTGAATGGACACTTATGATGAGCCATGCGTGCTTTCGGTAAGTTGCCCATTCTGGGTGGTTGAGGCTTTGCCTTTCGTATTCTGCAAAGCATGCATTTTGAAGTGACATTCTTCACTGTTGGTCTGATGCGAATAATCCAAAACTTTTGTTTCAGGTCGTTGACGACTGTCTCCTGATTGCCGTGTGCTGCCCTGACGTGGTAGTGCTGAACGATCAGCCTGGCGATGTGATTTTTACCGTCTAGTATCACCGGCTGTTTCGCGTCACTTTCTATTTCAGGCACAGCTCCAATTCGTCCAGCAGCGCGCATCGCTCCATGTTCATCGAGGATTGGTGATAAGGTAAGTAATTTGCTTGTTTTATTTATTGTGTTTGTTTGTTTCAGGTTGGCGAGATCTTCAGGGAATGACTGTGCCTGTGAGTACTGTAGGAGCAGTCTCTCAGCTCTTTGCATCATCTCACCATCAATGTCACCGGTACCAACTTGTCAACAAACGATAAAATATTACAGGTTGCCCTCAGCAATCGGAGCCACGAAGAAATGAAATGAAATGAAAATTGAAATGAATGAAATGAAAAATTTATTTATTTTCTCCCTGGAACACAATACATATTTAATATAAGTAATCATGCAGTCTAAGAAGCAGTGGGAGACAGGAGTCCAAAATAGGTAAAACCCCGTGCCATGGATCCCTGGCCTCCACCTCTCGAGATACAGAGATGTTTTTTTTTTAAAAAACAATGGGTACAAATTTGCTACTACGTTTTGGTGAACGTGAATATATAAAGAGTGGGAAGGTACATAATTTAGAAGATATTAAATATACATTTTCACATTTACGTTTTGATATTTGCGGATATGAGTGCGCGTGTGAGTTTGTGCGTGTAGTTATAACATGTGTGCGTGCGTGTGTGTGTGCGTGTCTGTCTGTATGTGTGTGTGTGTGTGTGTAGGTGCATGTGTGTTTTTGTGTTAGTGGGTATATATTTATGTATGACTATCTATAATACACTGCTATATTTTGGTGAAAAGTAAAAAATAGAAATAAAATAGGTGACGGACGATATAAACATTTCATTATTATAACATAAGCTTCTCCGTTTCCTCATAATTGAGGGATAGCAGCCAACCTGTAAGTACCTTTTTACATTCAAATTTGGAGTTGTTATATATATTGAGTAGCTTGTTTGCTTTATTGTACAGTCTGGTTGATACATAGGGAGAGAATCTCTGTGCTAGGGCTGTTCTTGTGGAGATTAGTTGACACACCATGTGATCTCTTCGGGTGTTAGCCCTGATATGTTCCTTTTCGTAAACAAGGGTTGTATGTTGTCGTAGCAGTGACTTTAATACAAACAGATGTCGAACTGTTAAGATTTTAGTATCTTTGTAAAGTGTTTCTGTAGGAAACAGTCGTGGCTTTTCGAAAATGATTTTTAAAATTAATCTCTGTGCTCTCTCTAGCTGAATCATGTGTGACTTACTTGCTCCCCCCCACGATGATATACAGTAAGAGAGCACAGACTCACATAGGGAAGTATATATATTTTTAAGAAGCTTTTTATCAGCAATGTGGCGTAGCTGCTTAAAAACATATGTCAATTTTCTGACCTTGAGTGTTAAGTACATTAAATGTTCAACGAAATTTAGGTTTCTGTCAATTATGACACCTAAATATTTAATATTATTTGTTTGAGCTATAACAGGGCATGTACAATCTTTAGAGAAACATGAGTGAGCATATATCTTGTATTCCTTATAAATGTCCTTATGGGTGCTATTTTTCAACGAAAATTGTATATATTTTGTTTTATCTGCATTTAAAGTTAATGAATTTGCAGCTAACCAGTGGCACACTTTATCAAAACCTTTTTGTGCTAATATGTGGACTTCCTCCCAAGTATCTGCTACAAATGTTAGGGTTGTATCATCGGCATAGCATTGAATTTTACAGTTTTCTAGTTTCATATTACATACATCATTTATGTAACAGAGGAATAGGGATGGGCCAAGAACACTGCCCTGTGGCACTCCGTAAGTTATTGGACATTCGGCACTCAGAAAACCTCGTCCGATCAGGTACAGCTGGTAAGTCCTTCGGGAACTCCTTTATCAACGTGACACATTCTAACTGTTCAGTCTTCACTTCAGGCATCGCGATATCAGCAGGCCAATGTTTCTCGTCGCTAAACAAAAAGGCTGGACCACGGAACCATTCACCTTCGAAAACCGTTATGTCACTGTTGTCCCTTGTTGCTATGTCCGATACGTTAAGATTTGTAGGCACGTATTGCCACTCGTCCGCTTGACTCAATTCGTCGATTTCACCTAAACGATGCGCAACGTAGGCTTTGTAATTTCTAGAATTGTTTTTGATCCAATACAAGACTGTAGATGAGTCACTCCAAAAAAATCGACGTACTGGAGACATTGTGTGTTCTTTTATGATTGTTTCAGCTAATCTTGCAGCGAGCAAACTCGATTGTAATTCAAGCCTTGGTACTGAAACAAGCTTTACTGGCGCAACGCGACATTTACTCGCGATAAATGCGGTCCGTACTGTATTTTTGCTATCAATCCATCGCCAATATGAAACTGCACACATTGCTTTTGTTGATGAGTCACAGAAAGTATGTAGCTGTAGGTTCATACAGCGCGTAGCGGGAGCACAGCGAAGTGGAAGCTGCGGCGGCGGCGGTGGCTGATAACAGCTGTCCGGTACAGGTGAGTCACCGTTGATTGACCTCATTTCGGTGCAATAGTATCGCGGTAGACGAATTTTGTTTATGCGTGCAAGTAGGTGAATCCATTCAATCAATTGCTTGTGTATTGCGTCCGTTATAGTTTCGTCCCAGTCAATATTAGCCCGCCATGTGTCTTGAATCTTATTGTGAACGGAGACAAAAATCTGTAAAAATCGAATATTGACATAACAAGTCGTAGCATGTCCCTCTTGGTCGGACGTTTCTCTCCCTTGATAATGCACTCCGGAATGCGATTGAAAGAGACACCAAATCCGAGCGCGTCTTCGATCGGGAACCATAATAGCCCAAGCGTTCTTTCGCCTTCATCTTGTTGACCTGATTTGAACCTTACGGCGGTGGGTCCCAAAGATTCTTTTGGCAAGCTGTGTAGAACGTGGTGACTGTTGCTAGTAATATTCCTTATTTCAAATCCACCTTGTTTGTGAATGTCTACTACTTGTTTTATCAGCCCCGATGCCGTCTCTTCATCCTCTATGCTCTGGATATAGTCGTCCATATAATGATCTCGACATATCGCTTCCACAGCGCGCGGCATCGTGTCTTGAAATCTTCGTGCGTTCTTGTTCTTCACAAACTGAGCAACAAAAGGTGAACAGTTCGCTCCGAAGATCAATGACGTCATCACGTATGTTTTTACGGGATTCTCAACACCCCCAGAAATGGTGCGATCATCTACTCGCTGTTCAGAGCTCTTGCTTGTAGGTCTCCATAAGAAGCGAAGAGCGTTCCGATCCTCTGGCAGGATTTTCACCCGTAAAAACATGTCCTTAATATCGCCAGAAATGCCTATCTTTTTTTCTCTAAATCTCAGCATAATCCCGAACAAGGACATGAGTAGATCAGGACCCTTAAGCAGATAGTCATTTAGCGATATCCCGTTAGTTTTTGCTGCGGCGTCGAAAACAAGATGTAGTTTTTTCTTGTTAGGGTTGTCAACCCCGAAGTGCGGCAGGAACCAAGTTTTGTCAGTTACAGTGGTGTCGGTTAATTCTTCGACAAAGTTGTTTTCAAAAAGATGATCGATTCTTTCAGAATATCTGTCGGCGAAACCTTCGTTGGACTTAATTTTCTTTTCGATCCCTCGAAGGCGGCTGGCCGCGTTTGGATAGGAGTTTGACATTTTGCAGTTAGGTTCCCTCCATGGCAGACTGACGGTCCAATTTCCTTTGATCAGAGTAGAAGATTGTTCCAGCTGTTCCCAGGCCCTGACGTCTTCTGAATTCTGTCGTGGTTTCCCAGATACTCCCACTAATAATAGAGGGAATACCAGAACATAATTCAAACAAGTTAAATATTAATGGATGTTATTTCACTAAGGGGCGATTTCTAAATCCCCAGATAAACAGACAGCTTTATTTGACATAGCACAGGAACGAATTTCTCAACTAAACAGACATATAAACGTTATCTGAGGATTCTGGGGATTGAAAAATCGGTCGTAAATTAAGATATTAATTCAATTCAAACTTATTCGATAAAAAGCAGTATCTGTATAAATAAAGCAGGCACAAATTCGATTTTAAAACACATTTGTTTATTTATCACGTAGCTTTTTGTAGCCATATTAGTAGTTATTAAGATATTTTCGGAAGGTAAAAAATTGTACAGTACTTCAAAACTAATAATGCGCGTAGAAATCTTCGCAATTTTTCGTATTCCCAAAAACACCCGAATCATATAATCGCATGATCCCTAAACATAGCACTTGTAATTTGTACCTTGTTCGAAAGAAATAGGAGTCAAATGTGTAACAATACGAAAGCAATTACGGGCGGTCGCCCGCCGAGTCGGTTGCCTTTGAGCATTGACGCCGACTGCACGTGTGCTCTGTAGGTACGTGGAATCTTAAAGAGCTCATATTACACACACTTCTTTATTTTTCAGAGGTAAGTTTAATTTTAACTTTAATTATGTTGGGAGCACAATTAAAACCCATGAGTGTCTATTGATCATGTAAGTCATTAATTTATATCTTCTTTCAGGACGGAAAAATTTAAACGTGGGAAGCCGATTAAGTCACAAGCACGGCAAATGGTGTTTTATGTGTACCTTTATTTCTTTAATGAAGCCAATGTATTTAAAAAGACCATGATGGTATTTTTAATAAAGTTCCGGACCGTGATACAAAATCTACCGGAATTTCACGGCGAACTTTGAGTAATATCTTGACGCAAATAAATCTAAATCAATCAATGAAAATGTCATCAGCAAAAAAGGATGACCTAAAGGTGGGTTTCGGGTGGGACTTGATGATTAAGACTATTGTGCTATTCGAAATATGGTAAACAATTTTCACGTACGCTCAAAAAACTCCCAACTGTAAATAACTTGAGAAAAATTTGATCTAAGCTTTCAACTTCAATGGCTGTGCATAGACTTTAAGGAACATCTTGAAAGAAATGGGGTTTAGGTTTCTGAAAACTGATTATGGAAAAGCAAGATATACGTTTAAAAAGGAGCAATATCATCTTTCTGAAATCCATGCTGCTTTGACTTCAATACATTATATTTTGTGAAAAAATCATATAATCTAACATGCATCGAGAGAAATACAACAGCTGAGGGATGCAGGTAGAAACTGTTTATGGACGAGTCATACGTGCATACATCGCATACTAAAGGAAGGATAGCAGCAAAAGAGGTATTAAACAACCCATTTCCAAAAAAGAGCGAATTATTATTGTACTTGCAGGCAATGAAAAAGGATTCGTCCCAGGGGCTGTAATGTTGCATAAATTTGTCGAATAAGAAGGTGACTATCATAAAGAAATAAACGCATGCATTTATTTATTCTTTTGAAAACGTTTGGGTACAAATAAAACAACAAGTGGGCAAAAAAATATTGCAATGAATGTCACGTCAATTAAAGAAATTGTATTAGAAAAAAACAATAATATAGAACCTAAAGAATGGACAAAAAATTGCCGAAAAAATCATTATTTACACAAGTGATATCAGTGGGAAGAGAGACGATAATGAATTTTCCGATGCCTCTAGAATGGCAGGAATAGATGTACTCTCTGAATCTGATTGCATTTTTAGCTAGCATAATATATTACATTACTTACATTGATATAAGCAATTTTTCTTCATATTTAAGTTTCGTATCCCCTAGGCAAAAAGAAAATAATAAATCATATCAAACTATTCTAAAAATACCAAACACATTACTTTAGGGTTTTCATCCTAAATATAAACTCGGTTTCGAACGGTTTTATCCACTCTAGGTAGATATCGTATCCCAAACGCTCAGAAATATGACCCTTGCCGAACAGTGGCGGAGATTTCTGAGCGCATTATTAGGTTTGGGGTACTGTTATTGCCTACTGTCTTATGTTAAATTAAAGTTACATACTATATATTCGACTTATAATGTTATGTATGCTTGATGCGTGTGTTGTGTGAGTGTGTCAGTGTGTGTGTGTGTGTGTGTGTAAGTGTCTATATTTTGTGGTATAAAATTTGTTTATATCTAGTCTAAGCTATAAAAATGGCACCTTCGTCGCAATCAGTCAAATCAATGAAGTCCACTGCGGGTTCAAACAATATTACATCAGAATCAATTACATCATCCCCCTTGCGCTTAACTTGTTGCCAGAAAGGTATTTTCTCCGTAATGTCAGCGGCAGAAAGGTTATTTGCACCAACTATGACATTCCCAGCATCTTTCAACAGTTTTTGTTCCCGCTGCTTTTTGCGTCGTTCCAATCTCAATTTTGAAGCTATTCCTTTTGCCTGCGCGTTCAGTTCTGCCAGAGCCTTTGGTGTTGGCTTATCTTTTTTAGGGGTCTGAAGATTTCTATTCAATGATTCTCGCTGAAGCAAACGTTTTTCTTGCCGTTGTCGTATTTTTCTCTGGTTTTTTAATTTTTTAAGTACCGCTCTTTCTGCTTCCGTCGGATTTTGTGAATGGACTGATGGCAGCGGCAGTGACCATGAAGGGAGTGGCTGTGAGCATGGAGAAAGTCGCTGCGTGGATGGAGGTAGTGGCTGTGAGCATGGCGGGAGTGGTTTTGAGGATGGAGGGATTGGCAGTGAGCATGTGGGGATTGGCGTCGAGCATGGAGGAAGAAGCCGACACTTTTCTCGGCGTCGTTGATTTTTTCTCTCTCTTTTTAAATTCTTAAGTATCGCTCTTTCTGCTTTTGGCGGTCGCTGTAAAGGTACTGCTGGCAAAGGCAGTGGCAGTGAGAATGAAGCGAGTGACAGTTGGGATGGAGGAAGTGGCTGTGAGCATGGAGGCAGGGGTTTCGAGCAAGGGGGAAGTGGCAGTGAGTCGGGTGGCATATCTGTTTTAGTGGGCTCAGGATTTACATTCATTGATTCTAGCTGGAGCTGACGCTTTTCTTGTCGTCGTTGGTTTTGTCTCTTTTTCTTAAACTTTTTGTTTATTGCTTCTGTCGGTCGCTGTAAAGAGACTGGTGGCAGTGGCATGACATTGCCAGAACCTTCCAACAGTTTTTGTTGCCGCTTCTTTTTTCGTCGTTCCAATCTCAAGTTTGAAGCTATTCCTTTCTTCGCCGGCGCGTTGACTACTGCCAGAGCCTTTGGTGTTGGCTTATCTTTTTTAGGGGTCTGAAGATTTACATTTAATGATTCTCGCTGGAGCAAGCGTTTTTCTTGCCGTTGTCGTATTTTTCTCTTGTTTTTAAACTTTTTAAGTACCGCTCTTTCTGCTTCTGTCGGATTATGTAAAAGGACTGATGGCAGCGGCAGTGAGCATGAAGGGAGTGGCAGTGAGCATGGAGGAAGTCGCTGCGTGGATGGAGGCAGTGGCTGTGAGCATGGAGGGAGTGGTTGTGAGGATTGAGGGATTAGCAGTGAGCATGGGGTGAGTGGCGTCGAGCATGGAGGAAGAAGTCGACACTTTTCTCGGCGTCGTTGTTTTTTTCTCTCTCTTTTTAACTTCTTAACTATCGCTCTTTCTGCTTTATTGGGCTGAGGATTTACATTCATTGAAGTTTCCAACAGTTTTTGTTCCCACTTCTTTTTTCGTCGTTCCAATCTCAATTTTAAAACTATTTCTTTCGCCGGCGCGTTCAGTGCTGCCAGGGCCAGAACCAATAATGACTTTGGACAACTTTGGCTCAGCGGTTTTGGTATTGGCTTATCTTTATTAGGAGCCTGAAGATTAACATTCAATGATTCTCGCTGAAGCCAAAGCTGTTCTTGCCGTCTTTGTATTTTTCTCTGGTTTTTTAACTTTTTAAGTATCGTTCTTTCTGTTTCTGTCGGATTAAGTGAGCGTGAAGGGAGTGGCTGTGAACATGGAGGGAGTCGCTGTGAGCATCGAGCCATGAGGGCTTCCTTCTTGGCTCTTATTAAATTCAGTGCAGGTGGATAGATATAGTAGGGGTTTGAAAGTCGCATCGCATTCTGCGATTCAGTACATTTTTTCGTAAATTTATCCTTTTTACCTGCCGCAGGTGTAACAGATTGTGACATAACTTTATAACTTCGCTCCTTTGCAACTATGTTTAACCACTTTGACAAATTATTTTGATTATTAGCGACGGTCCTTACCTCGTTTCCACTTTTCCTCTTCGAAAACGAGTTCTCGCTTGCAATCATACTTTCCCTCCTTACGGCAGGCAGCCCCACTATTTGCATCACGCTGGCCTTCTTTACGCCGTCTCCCCTTTTAGTCTCCCGTCTCCCCTTAGGGTCGATACTAATAAATCGAGGCAATTTATTTATATCAATAGTATTTGGCCTATTTACCTTGGCCCTGACCAATGTGCCTTGAAACTGCAAACGTTGTATTGGCTGTGTATTCCACACTTCAACGTAAGGAGCGCTGAATAATAGGCGAATAGTTTTTTTAAATCCATCTTTACGTATAAGAAACCATTCATCGAATAGCAGATCCGTCCTGCCTGAATTCAGCCACTTCAGCATCTTTTCGGGATTTTGAGGTATGCTCTTCCCTGGAACCCAAACTATGATCTCTACTCTTTTTCTTTTAGCTTTAATTTTCACGCCGTTGTACTCGCCGAAGTCGCAGTTTAGCAACCAGTCCCTTGAGGCCTCAGAGCCTGCGGTGACGAGAAAGATCCTTTCGGCCACCAACCCGGAAGCCACGAAGTTCAGATGTTCGGGGCTGATACCGTCGTTGACGGCATTCTCTATGAGGGTCACTAGTCGATTTCTGATAATATCCGCAAGAGTGTCGCTGACTTCAGCACCGTCCTCACGAGACAATGTAACCGTGAGACAGTTATTTTTCTTGCGTGAAACAACAGGTGAGTCCTCTTCACTTCGTAACATAGACTGGTCATAACCAACAAGAGATTCGATTTTATCAATCACATAATTGGCAGCAACACGCGCATTGGATTCAACAATCTCACGTTTAGAATTGTAAACTTCTTCCAAAAAGTTTCTGTGAATACATTCGTCGTGGGTGAAATCTATATCCAAATTACGAGAATTGCTGACACCAACTCCAGCATTGGCTTCTACAATCCGATAGTTGTTGTCAGCGACCCCAGGGTTAGAATCAACAATTCCAGAATTGACATTAGCGACCCTAGGGTAAGAATAAATAATGCCAGAAATGCTATCAGCGACCCCGGGGTTAAAATTATCATATCCAGAATTGGTATTAGAGACCTTATGGTCAGAATCAACAATGCAAGAATTGATATCAGCGACCCCAGGGTTAGCATCAACATTGCCAGAATTGGTATCAGTGACCCTAGGGTAAGAATCAACATTGTCAGAATTTATATCAGCGACCCCAGGGTTAGAATTAACATTGCCAGAATTGATAACAGCCACCCTAGGGTTAGAATCTACAATGTCAGAACTGAGATCAACAACACGAGAATCGGTATCAACATCCTCAGATTCTGTGCTAGTCACCAAAGCACCCATACGCAGACGAGAAAGCATGATCTTTTGAAGTTTTGCCCTAAGCTTTCGTCTCTGATTTCTCTTTTTAGTCAAACTAGTGTACAGTGTGGACCTCCCCCCCTCTGCATTCCCCGTCGATTTCTTAGAAGATTGCGACACAAACTGTTTTCCCTGCGAAGACAGATACATGTTAGCTGTTTTATCGCCCTAAATTTGGAGCTCTATGTAAGGGAAAGCCACACAATCGCCAGACCAGGGTTACTTTGTAAGGTTGAAATCCTAGATAGCATTTTAGTTTTTAATGACACGAACTATTCCTCGATTTTTCGGGATCTCAGCCTAAATAAATACCCGTTGTGGCAAAAGGCAGCAGCCGCTTCAAGCATCTAAAATATCATGCTGTCGTCGCCTGGCGAGTAGCTAAACATCGCCAGCATGATAGATCTCATACTTGCCTCCTTATAGAGCTGCAGCAATGGGCACATGTCTTAAAACGGAATAAGGTAGTATAGCTACTCAATATCGTGGTAGCATTTCCTACCGCAGCTCATTTAGTTAAGCCAAATTAAGTGGGTGGCAATTATACTATTTGTAACTCGACTAAGGATGAATCAGCTGTAGTCACTGTTCGCACATTGGAATACTTAGGAGTAATACTAATACCATAATCATCAGCTTATCTTTATTGGCAGCCTACCAAAGGAATATTTTAGAAAAAGCGCCGTATGAATAAAGAAAAGTAAAATCTGTCGTTCGATGGAAATGCTTAATTTTTGACTTTCGCTCATATCAATAATGATCAATTTCCTTCAAATATTCGAAATAAAAGGTGCTTTTCTTTATCGATTCGGTCCAGAGAGAGCACAGCGATAGCCGAGCGAAGGGACCGTGTATTGTATACGTTACATATAGCAAAATATGGGCCCTGATTCAGTTCCTGCCTGGTGTAAGCTACAGGGGGTTATGAGAAGATGTTTCTAACTACTGTAACCTGTCACCTACGTCAAGTAACCAACACGCAATTTGAGTATCGACGCAGTTTAAGTGCAAGGAAAAGGGATCTGAGTATTTTAGCATAGTGCCTCAAAGAATTTTCTCATTTGGTAGAGCACATTGAATCTTAGATAAATTAAGAGATTTCTCGATAACTTCTTCGAAAATTCCAAAGTGCGCCGCCAACACCAGAAAATAAATTGAGACGGTATATCTTCAAGGGAAAATCTTGGAACCATTTAAAGCTTCAAAAGGAAGACTGAAATTACATGCGAATAACTAATTGTATGACAATGAAATCTAAAACGAATGTATGCGTCCACTTACAATGTTTGTAATCGCTTCCATCTCCGTATCGAGAGCTGCTTTCGTTGGCGGCGATAACGGATACAGGTCGTCATGTTGAGATTCCAACTTTCGCATCTGTTTTTGTTCTGAAATAATAATTGCATTGACCAAACTAGACTCGCTAAACAGGTCGCTAGAATGGTCTCTAGATTGGTCTCCAGATTAGATATCCTGGTTAGAAGTTGTTGCTTTTGATAAGGGAAAATAAGTTTATGCAATTGCCTATATCATCATATTTTCTTTGGAATGTTTACTATGACCACCTAAATTCGGAAATCATCGCATCGTATCGCACTGTATAGAAATGAAATAGAATTATTAACACTGTTTAATAATAAACATTAACATACAGGCACATACATTGCTTCTGGCCCCACACTATACGATACCCTGTGTCATGGGAACCAGAAACAGCGGCGTCGCACACACATAAACATCCAAGAACGGGTTTTTTTTTACCCCCAGCCGGGGATCGAACCCGGAACCTCTTGCATGGTCGGCAGAGCCACAACCACTGCGCTAAGAGGTCGACGAATAGAACATTATGATGCAACGCGAGGCTGTTTTATTCGCGTGAGTCTTCGGCGACCGCGAAAATTTAGCCGAGTGCCTAATGAATGACCAATGCACACGTGTTCCATTCGACGTTTTTTTAAAACATTTGCGACGGAAAGTCTTTTGGTAATAATTAACAACACAACGAAAAATTCAAATGAAAATGGCATGCTGGTTTATATTTATATGTTCCAAACGCCGCGCTAGCGATGCGCTCGCAGGTGTAAATAAATGGCACAACCGCCAAACGGCCTACAAAAAAAATGTTTTAAATTCGCAAATTAAGGTTAATATGTAGTGAAAAATATATAATCTGATGAAATAATGATAGCAATGTGATGATCGATTTGTCATAATCATAATAGTTTTTTCCGACTTCTGAGCTAAAAATAGCACCTTCGCCGCTTGATTTTGGGTTCTCAGGCGGAAAAATTATATTCCTAATCCGTTCGAAACGGCTTTTTACGAACGTCGGTACGACCCTCCCCTTCGGCTCGTGCCGTAAACTTTTCGGTTCATAAATTAAGCTTTTGCGAACTCGTAGGATATGTACTATTTCACTTCTTATGCTCTAAAAGTCCTTAATGCTGGATGTAGGATGCATAAAATCTCATTTTATGCCCTAGTGCACAAAGTGTTGTCGTCGTCTAGACTAAGACAATTGAGCCATTCAGCCTGACAGACGAGGTGACTGCATTAAATAAACTTCTTAATTTAATACATTTGCTTTAATTTATTTGCAATCTATTGGAATAGTAAAAAATACTAAAAACTAATAAAAACAAGTATTATTGACAAAAACATTAAAAAACAAGGCATTACTCGGCAGTATCGCGTACGACCTAAGCAAAAAATGGCATGCAGAAAATAAAAATAAAAAATACCATCCGGTTAGGCTGTACGGCTCTGAGGCCTTTGCCTTCCCGTAAGGGAAAAATGTGAAAAAAAATAAAAATAAAAAATACGGTGGCGGGAGAGAGACTGTATTGTTTTTGACTTTTATTTAGCTGTTTTCTTTGCAAAACTTGTTATTTTACAGAAGTTAATTAATACCTATGTCGTCAAGTGAAGAGGAAATAAAAAAAGCAAAAGGAGTTATTGAACAGACATTGCCGCCTAAATACAAGCACATTTATCTTAAAACGTAAATATTTTTCACATTATCATTGTTTTATTTCCTCGCAATCGAAGTGAAAAGCAGAGTGTATAACTCGGTCATAAAACCCATTTTATCCTCGACTTAATTATCCAACCGAGCCGTTAGGCATAAATATTTTTAGCGGAGAAAAAAAACCGCCTATGTGGTAATGAAATTTAAAAAGCACTAGTGCGTAATAAGCTCTCACTCACTTTGCGAGCAAGAGTGTTGAAAAATACACCGTGACATTTTAGTGGGTTTAAAGCGGTGGCTAGGTGAATCGCCTTGAGCAGTAGGTTTCATATTGTCTTTTTTTTTAATCGAGGATTTTTTTTTTATTTACGAAAAATATCTCGACACAATCTCGAAACAGTGAGAAACATTAGTAGCCCTCATTTACTAGGCACGGCGGGTCGGCAACGTCAAAAGCCTTCAAAGAAGCTAGCCGCCTAGTGCAAGCGCATGCCGGTAGCCAATCATCGCACTTGCACGCCGCAACCCATGCTGTCTGCCCCCGCCCCCAACCCTTTGATTTTCGGCGCGCGCGTCTTTAGTTACCCACAGCACGTCACTCGTGTGATACGTGAGGCTACTCAAAAAACGCGCGAAAATGGATCGACAACGCATACTCAAATTTGGAGTATCTTAGTATGGTGCAACAATACGCTATTGCGAATTACAACGCAGCAGAAGCTCGACGGCTCTACGTACAACCGGACCACCTGAACCATCTCAGAATGCAGGGCATCACAAACCCACAGGTAAACACTTTCCTGGCACTATTGGGCCTCATTTCGTGGAAGGACATTTGACCGAAGGTATGCACCTGGACATGCTACAACGCGTCATACCCGTTCTACTCGAAGATGTGCCGTTAGCAGTGCAGGTGGATTTGTATTACCAGCATGATGGGTGCTCAGCACACTACCATCGCGACGTGCAAGAGCATCTAAACACAGTGTTCGGGCAGCGTTGGTGAGGACGCGGGGGGCCAGTGTCGTAGCGCCAGCAAGGAGTCCGGACCTCACACCAATAGTCTTTTTAGTGGTCCGAGCTGAAGCGCCTGGTGTACACTTGTACACAGACGCTTTTAATGTAGTGAGACGTGACAGAGACACTTTATTAAAGTTAAAAACGTAATTGCGTGAAACGGGCACGACTTTTTATTGAACGAAATGACCTGCTCTTCGAACAATTTGCTTCGTCATCAGTGAGTGTAAATAACTAAATTAAAAAAGTGAGTGTAAACTTCGTGAGCTGTGTGAAAAATCTGCAATGTTGGTAAGTACCTACCAAACGCCTTTACCACTTTAACTAGGTACCTATCTAATCTAATAACATATCATGATTTCACCTACGGAATGGTGAGGCGACGCGCTACTACTAGTTCGCAATTTTTTGGAAACGAGATTTCTCAATTATTTTTATTTTTATTATACGACTAGGGCCGGTATAAATAGTCGTAATCAATAGTACTGTTAATTACAAATCGCCTCCCTGCGGCTGTAAAACCAATTAAATGTCACGGTTTATAGTAAATTACTCACGCTGATGCCGCGCCTTATCTGAAAATAAAGAAATTGAGGTAAGAACAATACCACTACAAACGTGATTCAGATGATTTTCGCCAGTTTCATCATAGCCAATTCGAATCCATTTCACCAAGAATTTGTTGGGTTACCACTTGGTTGAAGTTTCTAAAGATAATGGATGGACCTCATTCCAAATTATACTTAAGTTTTTACTGCTGACAAAACTATGTAATAGGATAGGGTATCTAATTCCTTGAGACTACTTAAGACGACATTATATATGAGTACACAGAGGAATATGATGAAAAAGCTTCTGAACTGGTCTGTTACTTTGCTAGTAAAATTGGTATGATATTAAAAGGTAATGTCAAAGTAATGAAACAAAATCATAGGTAAATACTAAATACCTCCATTCGGGAATTTAGGCACTACGCCCTTAGGAACCTTCTCCGATTTGTTAGGAGCCGGTGCATCTTTCACAACAGTCGCAGGTGCTCTCCGAGGTGCCTGAACAGCCAAAGGAGTGACTTGCGGTTCTACGTCTGTAAATGATGATGGGAATGAGGATGAGAAATAATGATAGGAACTGATTAGTTATTTTCTGTCGTTCTTGAATGTTAGTTTAAAACACAAAAACGGCAGAAAAGATTTCTAAACAGATTTTTATAGATATTTTTATTTATGATAGATTAATTATTATCTGAGTAAGCACATCGATATATCCGTTTGGTTTGTCTATATGAATGGTGGCTATAGCTTGTTGTGTTTGTCGCTCCAACAAAGTGAAAACGCTTATCGTCGCTGTTTTTCTGCGCGGTTATACCATCCATAATCATCCAACTAGTGTCATACGCATGGGTCTAGGACATTGAAGAAAACTTACCTGCTGGAACATCATTATTTGACTGCGAGATTTGCATTTCCCTCTCGGCCATGACGAGATCGACTCTTTTAGAGACAGACTTGATCGTGTTACCATCGGCGCCACGCGGAAACTTCTCGGTATACCGCCGCAACATATCTGCCGGCTCATTGGCATATTCGTCTCTGAGGATACGATCGAGCCTGATGCGAATCGTTTGCTTCAAAATTTTCGTAAATAATTGACTGAACCCGGTCGGGGACCGTTCCGTCATTATTTTTGCAATTTTGGCCGCCGTCTGTTGGCGGTAGGTTTCCTCGCGACGCATCATTTTTGCAGCGGACTGTATGACAGGGGGTCGTGCTTCTTCGATTGCCGCTCTCGGGGGGTTGAAACTTGGTCCTTCCTTGAAGCGCCTTTCCGGGCGTTCCCTGGAGTGTCTCGGTTCGTTCCGGTGGCCCCTGTTCTCAATTAGAGCGGGGAGCTTGTCATACCCTGGTCTGTCTTCCATCGGAGCTTGGAAAGGTTCATCGTATCTGGCACGTTTATCGCCTCGGAACGGCCGCGGCGGTTCTTCAAAACCACGCTTCGCTCTGAAGGGTCTCGGACGCGAGTTGTCTCGCTCGGGAGATCTCGGATCATACCTCACAGGCTCCGCGCTTATGTGTCGCTCTGTTCGGCGCGATTCTACGAAGCCTCGATCCATGACATTGTCCACATTAACAGAGTTGACCGTGTAATGTAAGATCTTGGGTTCGGGCTCGTAGCGACCGCTTACGTGTGGTGAGCGCTGTCGCCTGTCGTCACTGAAGTCGTTGCGGTTTTGTCCGAAGCCGTCGCGGTCGTTGGAATCCCAGCGGCGGTTGTCAGGGCTGCGTCGTCGTTCGTCACGACGGCGCATCTCAGGACGCCCACGTATCTCGGAGTGACCATGGTCGAAGTAAGGACGCGCATCCTCGACTATCGGCGTTTCCAACAGAGCTGACTGCTCGGATGCCCAGCGAGACGGCCGCTCTTGTATTGGCTTGTCGACCGGAGCCCTCTCCTGACTATACTTGTGATGCCTGGAACCCTCCCTCATGTTAGTGTTTTGCCAGGGATCTTCACGCGGCCCAGATTTTTGCCGGAAACTTTCGCGCGTCGGATGATTCTGCCTGGAATCATCACGCCCTTTTCGTTCCTGTCTGAAACCCTGGGAATTCTGCCAGGAATCGTCACGGGAGCTACGGTCCTTTCTAAAACTATCCCGAGTTTGAGGATTGTTCCATGGATCTTCCCGGTCTTTGACGGCCTGCCTGGGTTCAGCCCGGCCTTGTGTGTTTTGCCAGGGATCTCTTTGAGATTGACTGGTTTGCCAGTCGTTAGTTTGATTGTTTACCGGCATCCCGGCAGCGGACAGCGCCGCCGACATCACGGGCATGACCGACATGGTTTGAGCCGCATAGTCATAATTGGGGTCCTGTGAACAAAACCCTCAACATGAAGTAAGCAAAGGTTAAAGCAACTGGATGTCGATGAAAATATTATCGACAAACATGAGCCGACTAGACAATCTAATGTTTCACGATTAAAGAGCTAGCAATTTCTTATTTCGTCCAGCGCGTTAGATTGGCTAACCAGCAAGCTAAAAGTGCCTGCATGTTGTTTGCACACGACGATGGCTTTGTTATAGATTTATTTTTAGTTTTGTTGCCCCTTATGCTATTGTTTGTGAAAACATTACTCTTTCCACTTTACGCGACTTACCTTACTAACTCACACCGTTACCATGAACAGAACAAGAATAGTGCAAGCTAAAATCATACAGATGAATTGCCGCCATATTTTTCTCCTGATACTTTTGGAGAACTCGCCGCGATTTCAAGAAGACTATCTTAGTATGTGCTTAGCTTCGAAACTGGAAAGCGATGATAAATAGTTAAAACATAGTTTTCCAGAATCGCCAAGCAAATTCTCGTGTTTATTCTGTGCAGATCCGCTTGTCGGCACTTACGACCGATATCCCAATTGAATATGCGGATTTGAGATATGGGATCGGGAAGTTGCAATATTATATATAATGCATGGCTTCGCTGTTGTATGCCTCGTATTCCTCTTTTAAATATTCTCAGAAAGAAGAAAAATTAAGGCAGAAATCGATCCCCGTGAATTTGGATGATTTATGAAAGTGATAATCCACCTGCGCCTAGCATTTGAGGAAGCGCTCATCTTTATTTTTAGTTTGTTTGTTTCGAAAGAACCAGATATTCGCCTCGGTGGCCAATCCCGATGTCATCAATTGCAAAAAGAAACAAGCCTTTTCATGGGTCTTGCCTCAAGGCTCACTTAGAGTCAGAGATTCTTGGTGCGACAAATAGAACGCATGTTCTCGAATGATCAGCGATCGATGTTCCGGCATGCTCTCGCCAGTTTTCCCTCGACGTCTCGCGGGGTATTATAGTCGTATGCGAGTTCTAGTTTCTTGCATGCATTTACTTAGAGGATGAGACAAGCTACCAATTATGACGATGGAGATTAACGCCATGCTAGATTCATCACTGGGCGCGAGTGTGCAATAATGCTTTAGTTTTAAAACATATGACAGTGAAAACAGTGCGAGCACCAGATCGCGAAAATAAACCAAATACGGTTTTTCCACCTGCAGCTTTAATATGTGCAGGATATACCCTATTCGCAGAACAAAGATAAAGGAAGAGGTGTGGCTTTGGCATACATTCTGCGCCCGACTAGTAAGTACCACTACTCTCTCCGCCGCCAGTTCGCAGGAACCTTTACAATACAGATATGTTCTAGGCTGTATGCAATATGTTCAGTAAGCATATTGTTAATTTGCCGACGAATCTCTGACTGCGAAGATAAATGAGTAGGCACGTGTGAAGCTATTTACATGTCTTCAAAATTTTAGAATTTTTAAGTTCTGCGCCTCTTGATTTAATGTCTCTTTGTTAACAAGGAGCTGTCATGTCATATCAAAGACACATAACATATCAAGTAAAAAAATACCATTGATCCAAAAAATCCAGTATGCAAATAAATGTGGTCCATGAATGTTCCACCGAGGGGATAGGCCTTAACCCAGATAAGAGGAAGATTGAGCCACATCACGCTGGCTCAGTGCGGGTTGGTGGATGGGTTTTAAGACTATGACTACTATCACAGCATTGGCTACAAGTTTTATTTTATTGGTTTGACAATATATAATAAGAGATTAAAACTTTAAGGTCTAACACAAAAATGTAATTTTTATCCAAGTGTAGTCGGGGTCCCCCTACACTTGGATACGTTTTTTTTTGTTTTGTTGATCAAAAAAGTGCAAAAATCACAACGCCCTACAGAGTCGAAATTAAGCGACTCTCTTTCCAACAAAGACCGATGTGCATAAATTATCGCCGGGTACTTTCGCAAATGTAATTTTTTGCCTCTTCTCAACATTTTGGACCACTGTGGGAAAAGTCGGTCTCAAAGGGGGTAGGAAGTCGTGGTTGTCAGAAAAAATACAAAAGCACGCCTTGAATGGGCTGTTAGATACCAGCATCTTACCTGAGAGGATTGGTCCAATGTGCTCTGGTCTGATGAATCGAATTTCGCGGTACGTATTAATTGGTTCCCTAATATTCATAAAAAATAATCATAGCTATAAACTCTGCTAATTCTATTTTTTTTATTTCATCTGGGATCTTTGGAACCCCTGGTGTAAAGTACGTAAGATGCCGAAAGCAATGTGGCGGCAGCGTCATCATATGGGGATGCATGGCTGCTGATGGGGTTGGGGAAATGTACGTAAGCGAAGGTCGGATGGGCCCAAAAATGTACATTGATATCCTTGAAACGGCTTTGCATACATCATATTCGAAAGTATTCGACGTCACCAATATTGATAGGGTCAAGTTCTAGCAGGACAACGCTCCTTGCAATACCTCAGCCATGACTAAGAATTGGTTCCAGCAAAACAAAGTGGACCTCATGGACTGGCTGGCGCAATTTATTGAGCATTTGTGGGGGATTCTGAAGCGTAAGATTCGGGAGCACATGATAACCTCAAAGGAATCTCTAAAACTTGCTTTAAAGCAAGACTGGGGGGACTTGTCCAAAGAGGAATTTAAACATTTAACCTCTTGAATACCACCGGCGTCAGTTCACGCCACTTTTCCGCTATAGGTGTGACATTTAATTACCTACCTAACTACCCTCGGTTTTTGAGAGGTTAATACATAATTTATTAACTGCAGTTATCACAGCTAACGGTTCCAGGTTTCATAAAACTCTTACCTGAACTGGAGGCATATATCCACCATACATTCCAGCCATCATGGCATAGTTCATTTGTTGGTATGCGATCTGCGGGTCCACATAAGGCTGTATAGCTGCAGGTTCTGGAACGATCTCTTTGATTGTATCGGCACTGTAGTACAATTCAGACGATCTGAATGGTTGTTCATTGGCCTGTGAAAACGAGTTAGAAATTCACTGATATCTTGCCTCTTCTTTGGCTAACAAACAACATGGCCACTTTGGGCTCAGGCTGGGCAGAGCTAGAGCAGCCCCCTTAGACAAGTTGCATTCACTAACTTATTACAGTTATTACTCACTACGACGAAATGTATGAGATTTTACATTTGCCGTGCACATATCATGTGACTTTGTACGGCAAAACGCATACATAATCTTAGCATCGCAACAAGTGATAGGTTAGCGAATGCAATTTGTGTAAGGGGACAGATGACCCAAGATCAGGGCTGAATGAATGGCTATATAAGATGAATGGTTAACAAAAGTATATTCCTTGATTTCCTTGGCCTGTATTAAACAAACCTCAGCATGGAGTGATAATCTGTGACCCTTACATCAGCATAGAGTAGGCACAATGGGGAAGATTACAAGAAACTTTTTGGTAGAGGGTACTGTGTGTTTTTAACATGTCAAACATTGTCAACAGCAAAGTTCTATCGATATTGAGAATGCATTTGTCTGATTCGAAACTGGTAATTTCGTAATATCTTGCATAAACTTGCATTACTTACTCACTCTGTGATTCATCTGGAACCGCAGATGAACAAAACCCTATGCTTAGTTACAGAGCCACCAAGTTAGCTGTTTAGGTGGGCAATATTAGAGCTATGCCCGTCTTTCGACATTCGAAAACATCATTCCGTTGTCAGTTTCTGTCTCGTGTGCGTGCTTGTTGTTTGATTTCATTGTGAAAAGTGTAAATAAAATGCCGAACCTCATGTCGCCTCCGCTCGCTCGGCAAGCCTCCACAAGCAGTCACAATTTCAAGCGTGTGGAGAGGTCGCTCGCCTTGGCTTGCGTAGGCTTGCGAGAGCTTGTAGCCGATCCGATCGAGTGTCGGTTTTTGGTCACAACACAAGTCAAAGGGGTTTGCTGCAAGCGCCTGCGACGCCTCCACACGCCTGTGCCTACTCCACACATATTAATACTAGTAGACACCGCAAACACGGTCAAATGTATGAGAACCGAATGTGTATTTTTTTTACTACCTACTGTGACGTCACGAGCTCGTTTTAGTGATGGGTTGACAAGTCAATCGAGAAACAGATTTAAGGTTGATACATATGAAAACATCCTCTGGTATTGTGACAAATTTGTTAAAGAAATGTTACTGTTATCTCCTATAAAACAATACAAACAATAACAAAGAACTGTTCTATTAGTTGGCACATTCAAATGAAGTTTTAAATCAATGATCACTTCGAAAATAATTGCTAACGTTGTACTAAAACTGTAAATATCCCAAAAAACAGCATTTAGCGTTGGAACATATTTCACACCTTTCCCATACACTGTGTCCGGATTTTTTAGGTGTCTACAAGGATAAAAGACCTGTTAATAATATTTCATAAGTTATTTTACTTAGAAGTTTGAAGATAATTTAATATAAATTAATCAAATTTCTCCGATTTAAATTCCTACACAAATTCGCGGCACCGATGCGGTGAGTCCTGTCAGCTTCAGTCGGCCGCGGGCCTTCGGAGTGAGAGCACGTCGCTTTGTGTCAAAAACAATAGATCGCAGAATTTGTGTACCGACACAAAGCAATGCCGCACAGCGGTCGCGTAAGTTAAATTGGAACATACTACGTAATTGAAATTTTATATGATGCGACTTATTATGAACTTGTTGTTAAGATTTTTTGTCTGTTTTAGGAAAAATGGGGAAAAGAAAATCCGACGAGGTCTACTTTAGACGAAGACCTCGTAAGAGACGAAAAAGGTAAGGAAAGAACATGGCGAAATATTGTATTCCTTAGCAGATTACAGGCATCGCAATTAGCATACACATTCCTGGATGACGAAATAACATAATGTAACATTTGTTTGTTTACATCAAAGAGTATATAAACTTACTACGTGTTTACATCATCCAAGCACAGTAAAGAGGTAGGTATTACTTGTGTCCACGGAGTCGCGTGTAAATTGGCCTTTCCATCACAATGCATAGTTAATTTGACTCGATTGGTATTACAGACTCTGTCGATCGACCTCGACTGATCCATTCTACCTTACTACTACCATTGTTATTGTTCTGAGGTCTAGGGTCAGCAGTTTCCGAGATATTACAGTTTTTAGTTTGACAGCCAAAATCATCATACCTTTCATTGTGACATCATCTGTCTAAATATTGACACCTGTCTAAATGGTGATCTACATTAAATATTTAAACTTTTTTTTAAACATAGTTTAAATGTTTTAATGTTGTTTAAATTTTAAACATAACGTAGGTAAGATATCAACTCTGTCAAAAGTATGAATAATGATATGTAGATAATTAGATATACTTTGGCAAGAAATGCCAGACAAAAAATAATCGCAACATATATGACATACAATAGGTACAATGACAATAATCAATAAACACCACTGCGTGTTTAAATAATAATAATAATAATTGTTCTCCTCTGCACATCTTTCTGCAAAAGTCGCGGGCTGCGGTTGTCTTTTGTCCCACTGTGCGGCTTTTCATGTGTGCGTGAGCGCTGTGAGCGCGCCGGTTGTTGTGTGGGTACGCTCAAATGCCCAGAAACGACGCCGGGCGGAGGCGGAGACGGCCCTTAAAGGCGCGCCGCCAAATCGTTTCAAAGGGACCGCGCCGCCGACTTATATCTGTGGGCACCGCCTACCACGTACCTACCCGCTTTGACTTTTTGCCTTTTCTGTTCTTTATTGCACATAGATATTTAAAAATAAGGTACATTAACACTTTTACAAAAGCATTTCTGCCCAACCTGAACGGAGACGCTTCTCTCGCTCGGTCAAAAATTATTTTTTTCCGCACTTTTGGTTTTATTCATTTACTTACCGATTCATAGCAATATTTTAATAATATGATAATAATAATAATGCCCTGGACACTATTTACACACAATGATCTAGTCCCAAACTAGGATTCCTTGTATCTTGGGTACTAGACAACGATACACATCCTTATATAGATAAATATTATACTTAGATAGATAAACAACCATGACTAGGGTACAAACATCCGTTCTCATCAAACAAATAGGCAGGGTCACTGTCGACTCGGCCATTCGGGTCGTCAATATTGTAGGTAGTTTAATAAATTTTACTATTGTATTTATAATTAAGCCATATTGAATATTCACTAATATGAGACTTGTATGGTTGATTGTAGTGTCTTATTATTTTATTATATAATTATAATATTAGTTAAAGACTGCTCCTTGATTGTTAATTCCCTTTTTTCTTGGTGAATTTCTTAAATAGCAATACCAAATTTAGTAAAGATGATGGAACTGTACTCTTGTTTGCAGTTATGTGCATTAAACTTTTTACTGGAAAAGCCATGAGAAGGTTGTCTTAACAATTAAAAAACCGGTCAAGTGCGAGTCTAAATCGCGCACGAAGGGTTCCGTACCACCGTTCAATGGAAGCGATGGTGTGGAGTGAATAGTTTGGATTTTACACAGCAAAATATTGTTTACAAAGTTATTGGTGCGGTTACTTTCACACTCCATGTACGTAACCAGGTGCATCCATAAGTTTGTATGTGGTATTGTTGTATGGGAGCCCCCTTAAATATTTATTTTATCCTGTTTTTTAGTATTTGTTGTTATAGCGGCAACAGAAATACATAATCTGTGAAAATTTCAACTCTCTAGCTAGCTAGGTTCTTGAGATACAGCCTGGTGACAGACGGACGGACGGACGGACGGACAGCGAAGTCTTAGTAATAGGGTCCCGTTTGGAACCCTTCGGGTACGGAACCCTAAAAATGAAAATAATTAAATAGGTATCACTGAAAATCATATATTTGAATGATGTCAGGGGAGGCACTGCTGCTTTTTGTGTCCTTTTTTAATTGACTTGACCTTCTGACTGAATCTCCAGAAAAAAGTTCAATACCTAACTAATGCGCTAAGTGTTTGTAACAAGCACACAGTGGCATCACTGTGTGCTTGTTACAAACACTTAGCGGCTACCACTTCTTTGACAGCTTTCTTCCTCATTGGGCCTACATACTAGCATTATTATGTTTATTAAATGTAAACAAGTAAGTTTTGTACTGGCCAATGAAATTAATTCTTTGGCCAGTACAGTATTTTTTTAAGATTAGTAATGCGAGTTTAGACTTTGGAAAGTTTTCAATAAATCAAAATAGCCTACATTTACCCACTGCTGGGTATAGGCCTCCTCTTTACCATGCCATCTTCTCCGGTACTGGGAATTGGGTGAAATAGTCACAATAGAGGACTGATTACCCCCCTGTGGTTCAGGGGCATCCCACCTCATCATCATCATCATCATCACTCCGGTCCAGTGCCTCCCGCAGCCACTGCTTGCTGGGTGATGATATCGTCTGTCCATCTGGCTGGTGGCCTGCCCACTGGATGCCTTGCGGTTCGGGGTAGCCACTCTTTTACCGCCTTGGTCCACCTTCTGTCATCTCTCCTTGCCAAGTGTCCTGCCCACCTTGCTCCTGTTGCTTGCCGACATCTACCAATCTTAGTAAAATGTCTTATCTCTGTATTACCAATAATTTTGTGTATTACTTTAATTTTGTGCATATACGCCTTAGTTAGCATCCATGTTTTGGCATCATACAAAAGTGTGGGCAGGACACATTGGTTGTAGACCTTGGTCTTAAATTTTACCTTTCTTTTTTTACGGATATCCTCAACATACAACTGCTGCCCCTTAATATGGAGGCCATTGATCTTCCGGACAATGATTGCAGCATCAGCTTCCTCCGGAACTCCGATGGTGACCTTCTTGGTGCTCCCGGTCGGGAGGAGGTTGTCAAGGACCAACTCCGTGAGGCCGCACTTGTCCCTCAGAAGACTCTTTATATCGGAGTACCGCATCTGTAACAAATTAGGGAATGACCTTGGACTATAAATATAAAGGGGCTGGTTGCTATCGGCCGATCACCCTACTGAGCACCATCTCAAAGGTGTTTGAGAAGCTCCTGTTAGCGAAGTTACTGCCCCACATCCAGCCGCGCCCGGAACAGTTCGGCTTCAGGCCCGAGCATTCTACGACGCTTCAGCTCACCAGAGTACTGAATGACATGACGGTTTGTTTGAACAAAAAAGAATACACTGTCGCAGTACTTCTGGATATGGAGAAGGCGTTCGACAGAGTATGGCACGAGGGGTTGCTGTACAAGCTGTCGACGTCCCCTGCCCCAAGAAGAACGATCAAGACAATCGCCTCTTTCCTGAAGAATCGCCGCTTCCGAGTGATGGTGGAAGACGCCGTCTCCGAGGAACATCCCGTCGCAGCCGGCGTCCCCCAGGGCTCCTGCCTGTCTCCCGCCTGCTACGCCCGATACACGGACGACATCCCCGTCGGGCCGGGTGCCCAGCTGGCACTCTTCGCAGACGACGCAGCCTACTACGCGTCGTCGTTCCAGGCTCCGCACGCTGCCATCAAACTGCAGCGCACCCTGGACATCTTGCCCGACTGGCTCTGGACTGCCCGAATGTTGGGAAAACGCAGGCGCTCATCACAGGCCAGTCTCCTTCCACCATCGCTCCAGCTCCAGGGACAGCACATCGAGTGGTCTTCGCAGGTGAAGTACCTGGGAATGACCATTGATCGCCGGCTCACCATGAAGCAACACGTTGACAACGTCGTCAGCCAGGTAAAGGTGGCACGCGCCAAGCTGCGTCCACTTTTCGACTCCAGCCTCCCTCTGAGGGCGAAGCTCGGGATCTACAAGACCTACGTGAGATCCCGCCTCACCTACGCGGCTCCGGCATGGTACGCCCTGTGCTCGGAGACGAACAAACGGAGACTCCGAGCCCAAGAGAACCTCTCTCTGCGTACCATCGTCGGTGCCCCCCGCTACGTGAGGAACGCGACAATCCAGAGGGACCTAAGATGGGAAACCGTGGACCAGTTTGTCCAGAGGCTGGCGAAGGGCATGTTCGCGCGTGCGGATGCATCACATCTTCCGCACATCGCCGAACTGGCGCCGCACCACGCGCGCCCGCCCGACCGCCGCCGCCTGCCACGCGCCGACTCCCCACGCCCCAGAAAGGGTGCGTGAGAAGATTATAAAGAAAGAAGGGGCTGGTTCTACCCCCTTATCGACACTCTGACCGTCGCGTTCGCCGTGTCAATGAGCTACACGATAAATTATGTCCGATAAAACCTTTCTGAGGTAACATTCGTAACTGGTTCGCATTTGAGATAGAAGTAAATGTGGTACCCATCGTTGCGTTGTCTGATGGATTCACAAATGGACTAAAATGTTGTCAATGCCAGTAAAACATTAAGAACTCACATCAGGCGGTAGATTGTGGAGAGTAAGCAGCATCGTGGGTTAACTATGTGAGGCCTACACTGATTGCAAGAACCAACACACAGTTCAGTACTTCAGCAAGTACCCGCGTATCGGTTAATTATCTACGTAGGGAGAAACCAATCACGAAAAGCCTGTACTTTAAGAATACATGTATTTTTAATTAGTAATTACAGAAAGAAAATGCACTATTTTTTCGGTATTCGGCATGAGTCCCTGTAATGCCCGGCCCAGAATTGTCCGGCCCAGGAATGTCCGGCCCCGAGATTGGCGTCCCGAAAGCCCACGATTCCGGGGTCGGGCATTCGTGGGCCGAGCATTCCGTGGCCGTACAATATAGTGCTCGACCCCGGAATGCCCGGCCCCGGAATTGGCGTCCCGAGTACTATAGACAACTGCTACATCAGAGATTAGGGTGTGTTCATAGTGTCTCTATCTCAAAAAATCTATTAATATCATTAAATGTTTTTTTTATGCATACGCTTCGCTCCGCTCCGCTCCGCTACGCTTCGGTTTTGCTTCTTCTAAGTTCCAACCTAACCTATAACCCAATTGAAATTTAGCCACAATAACCTACTCTAGCCAAATTTGACTCAATAAATATAATGCACTTGAATTTAGTCTTCACAGTGTTATTTTTTTTAACAAATAGCAGAATTGAGTTTGTTTTTATTTTAAACTAACCAAATATGAATAATATTAGGTTATGCTATGTGTCAAGTGAATGTTAAACTTTGCTTACAAAAAAACCTCACTGCTATGACCATGGCCTTAGATTCGTCTAAGTTAAATCGAAAATGTTCGACCAATCAGAAGCCAGTATTTCCAGCCAATGAGAGTCGTCCCACAATTCCAGGGCCGGGCATTTTGGGGTCGAACGGCAGAGCACGGCTTTGGAATGCACGGCCCAGTAATGTGCGGCTTGGAATGTCCGGCCCCGGAATTGGCGTCCCAAATCCCACGAATCCGGGGTCGGGCATTCCGGGGCCGGGCAATTCTGGGCCGTGCATTCCTGTCCCCCTTCGGCATTTTTGTTTTTTTTTGACCACCGACTCAAAGAGAGAGAAAGATCATGAAAGATGGCTAAAAGGGATACGCAAAAAGTTCGATAACTGAGTATACTCGATACTTTGGTTACCATTCCGAGTAATTCAGTACTCGATACTTTTTGAGACGATACTGAGAATGAATTGATACTTTTCGCCCTACTTGATCTGACTCCCTAGATACAATATTTTACTAGTTAGGGAGACGGAACCCATTTGTATTGCGTACTGACCTTTTTGTGAATAATAGTAGTTTATGTGACTGCTACATAATGCCTAATTATGAACATTTACATACACTAGTTTATCGCTCTCTTTGATGTATTCAGGAACCACATCTTCGACCGGCATTGTGGCATTGATCATTGTTCTGCAGTTGTTTAGCTTAATCAGTAGTACCAAGTTCACAGACAAACTAGGGGCGGCACCCTGTTCTAAAGCCAGGTTATTGTTTCTACAATTTTCATGAATATGCAGTTAGTTCCTGCCGACTTTTCATATGCACGCGTTACATTCTATACAAATAACCAATTCTGCTACATGAATGTAATTAGTTTCAAACTATTTAAATAAGATTAAAAACTTATCACGGAAATTACTAGGATCATTCTGAATAACAATAATTATCGATGGCACGTGTAGGGAGAGCGAGACAGCTATTGCTGCAAGAGCAAAAGCGCATAGTATTCTATGCGCTTTTGCTCTTGCTTCATAGACTGCTCTGGTGCATTCACTCAGTAGAAATACTTCCACATACAAATTCTGCTTTAGAATTAGTTCTTTCATTCCTCCCTAGAGGTCATGTGTCAGACTGAAAGAAAAGTATCCAAAGCCACGAAATAAAAAAATAATAAAAAGAGGTTATGATTACAATCCGTTCTACGCATATTAGGGCAGGAGCCCCGGTTTTGGCCATTGACCCGGCTGTGGCCACTTTTAATTTTGGAAGTCGATAAATTAGTAATAGAAATCAGACTACTTTTTATTCTGAGTAAAAAAAAAACTTTGTCTATGGTCCGATTTGACAAGCCACAGCTGTGATACAGAGAACTTCCGGTTTTTATTACGTGAGTGTCAATCTAAAAACGTAGCAACTTTTGACAATCTCTAAAGGAAATCGGTAAGCGTTCCTGAATTATGTAATCGGTTAATATCAAACGAATCATTGTATATATTCTTTTGCATTACATTAGGCCCTCATTAGGGCCTGCTAAATACATGTGCAGGAGTTTAGCTTTGAGGTTATTTTGTTTGTGCATGTTCTTTTTAGGCTAGGACGGGTAGTGGCCAGAAGTAACACAACAAATTGCACTTTTGCATGGGTTTTGGCCATGTTGATGGCCACAACCGGTTTTCAAGTAACACCTGTTTTGGCCACCTCTTTACATTTGTTTTAATGCCTAGTGATTGCCTATTGCTAACGAGTTTGGTTTGAATTATTTAATTGATTTTCAGATAAAATGGCAGAATCGAGTCTATAAATGAAGAGGCGATGTACATAAATGCGATGCAAAAATCACAAAAAAATTGGAAGTGGCCTGATAAACCAGACGTAAATTTATATCCCGTAACGGACATCAAAGAAAAAATTAAAACTCCAAAAAAGTTAATTCAAAAAGACCATTTTATTGTGTTCCTGAAATGGAAAAATATTGGGAATATGTGAACTAAATTAATTTGTGCCAATTGTGAAAATTTGTGTCTGTGGCATATGAAAAATTTAAACTGTGCCATGCTTGTTAACAAAATCCTGATTTTGATAATATAAAGGTGAATTATGGAAGAAAATGCGTTTTTTATCTCTGTTTATTATAGTGGCCAAAACTGGTAACTACCATGGCCAGAAATGGGGTAAAAGTGGCCAAAAGTGATGTTTTTGCATATTTTTTTTTCAATCAATCATAACATAAAATTGTTTTTGTTTTTTATGACTGCTTTACAAAATATGAAATACAGATAAATTTTCTTTACTAGGAAGTTTACACTCAGATCATAACTTCACAAATTTAAGAGATATAAATTTTCTAAAATGATATTTTCCTTAAAGTGGCCACAACCGGGGCTCCTGCCCTATAAGTGAAAATATTTTTGTACAGAACATATGAGATGTGTACCACTGAAACAAAGCTGGAATTAATAAAAAAAACTTGTTTGTCCGTAGCATTCTCGAAATTTAAAATGTAACGAAACTCCGGTTGTCATGTCACTGATTGATTGTGCTTTGTGATTTTGTGGATGTTACTTCAAAAACTTCTGCATTGCCCCTGGACCTGGATTTTGGATAAGCGTGGTCTTTTACAAGACCACGCTTATCCACAAGTAGTATAAGTACAGGCATTTGGTCAGTGTCGATAAGAGGGCGGAACCCCTTAGCTACACTCCAACCGATTAGACTCACTTAGGTTATGATACTAGTTCCCTATGCTATCGTAAATATGTGTAGTACTATTAGAAGGGCCTTTCACTGTCTGTTCTGTTCACTTAAAGACATCCAACAAAATGAGAACCTCTCTTTTTGTGACAAACAAACCTTCCTTGTCTAGAAAAAACTGATTTGAAGGCGAAGCAGTCATTATCTTTATTCATTCGGCCCATTATATGTACTTTTTGTTTGATTTACAGGTATATATTCTCCAATTCTGCTATGGATCCTGACAGGTTCCTGACCTTTAGAATTGGGGGAAATGTATTGGATTTTAAAGAGGAACTGGTATTTAAACAACGAAGAGTATGTCAAAAACAATGAAGAGAAATGTCATGCTTCATCCAACACTCTTTTTCGGAATGCCATCCTAACAGTGCATAAACCAGTATAATTATTGTAAAACTATAATTGCAATATATGAATTGATTTTAATGATATAAAATATGATACTCATAAATTAAAAATGACTTATGTTTAAACGATTACCTAAAACGCACCTATTTTACTACCAATAAGATCGAAATGACTGCCAGAATGGATAAATGTCCACCAAATTGTGTTTGGATAAATGATCGCCAAACTTCTTTTTATGTTTTGTGTACTTAAGTTTATGTTTTAAGTATTTTTTGTTGTTCTTAGATGTTCAACCTAACACGAAGGATAAAGAGGGCTTCGCTGCACTCACCCCCTTTACCCTTCACCTAAGCTACCGCAGTATTTTGCCCTGATATTTTTTGCAGCTTTTGATGTTCATTTATCCATTTTGGGTAGGAAAAAATATTTTGGTGTTGTTGCCATTAAAAATGTTAAATTATCACTCCATTTTTTATTATAGTTCACAAAAAATTTATGAAAATAAACGAAGCCTACAATCATCTCTCAAATTACGTTTGTATGATGTCCACAGAAATAATATTAAGTGGTCATCCGTATAAATTCAATTTGAAGATTGATGATGGTAGGTTTCCTTCTTACATTACACTATTAGCTATGAATAGCTAGTCTATGGTATAGCTATGGGTATGTTTTTGTTAGACTTGGTTCGTTCTCTCGCCGCCAGAGGCGCTGGCCGTAAAGGCAGTCTGATGACTCTCTCTCTAATTTCCATATTTATTGATCTAGCAAAAGCCTTCGACACGGGTTCTGTCCCACTCTTATTAGACAAGCTGGAAATAATGGGTATACGTGACTTACAACTGAATCTATTCAGAAACTACCTATCTGAAAGAAGTCAAAGAGTAAAGGTTGGTGACCTTGTCAGTGAGGATCTACCTATCTCCTATGGAGTCCCACAGGGGAGTCTTCTAGGTCCAACACTATTCCTAACGTACATAAATGACCTCTGTAACCTTCAGCTACACAACGGTAAAGTTGTCACTTTTGCAGATGACACTGCCCTAATTTTCTGTGGAGATACATGGGAAGAAGTCTACCGCTCTGCAAAGCTTGGTTTTAACAGAATGTCTTCCTGGCTTACTCATAATGTCCTTACACTCAATGTTGAAAAGACCAAATACATTCCCTTCTCTATTAAAAATTTGTCCCCTGCAGTTCACGATAACTATCACATCATAGCCCACTCTTCCCCAGTATGCAAAATTTGTAACTGTTCTAAGCTTACAAAAGCTCTCAACATAAAGTATCTTGGCGTCATGATTGATTGCACTCTGATTTTTACGATGCACCTTGATGTCCTCTCGTCCAGAATTCGGAAACTGACTTACGTGTTCAAAAACCTACGCCGTATTGCAGATTTTCATATAATCAGAATGGTCTACCTGGCTCTAACACAATCGCTTCTTACTTACTGCATTACGGTGTGGGGCGGAGCATGTAAGTCTAGTTTAATGACCCTGGAAAGAGCCCAGAGAGCTATTTTGAAAGTTAGTCTGTCCTTACCGTTTCTATATCCTACCAAAGACTTGTACTCTTTGGCTGGTGTCCTCTCTGTACGCCAACTTTTTATACTTAATACTGCTCTAAAATAACATGCGATACTAACGTTCGACCCATTACTAAATATCAACAAACGTCTTAAATCCGTAGTTTGTTCATCATCTACCCGTTGGACTACAGCCTTTTCAGGCAGGTTCTTTGGCTTTCTCGGCTATCTCTTATACAACCGAATTAACTCCAAATTTAATTTTTATTCCCTTAGTAGATATAACTGTAAAAAAGTTACTACTAATTTCCTAAAGAGTCTGGCCTATAACAATACTGAGGAATTATTAATTGTTATGAAATGACATTAACATCAACAAGTATTCTTCTTCGATAAAGAGATAAATACTTACTTAGTTATATACAATTGCCCCCTACTCATATATTTACCACTACTTGATCAACCATACACACACACACCCACACACACACACAACACATACACACCCTCCCTCACACATCTACACACACATATGCACACACATACACCACACATACACAACTCATTCAATTGCTCATCCACACATACACATTCCTACTCTTTCTCAAACATAAATTCCAAAAACCTTCCATTATCTTATCATGCTGTATTATTCACCTACTGTAGTTTCCACCATTGTTCAGAGTTGGAGAGGCTGGTGATCTGTAATTCAGGTCTCCTAGCACGGACACCAGTCCCTCATACAGAAAATGATATATAGGTTAACTGTACATACACTAGTTAAGGTAACATTTGTTATGTAAATTTACTGTGTGAGAGAGAAATAAATAAACTTATTATTATTATTATTATTCTTAAATTATTTGTGAAACTTGGCTCAAACCAAATCAATACTCGAGGTTATAATATTTGTAGACTGGACTCCGTCCGGCAACGACCATAATTAATGGTGTTGCCATAATTGTACATAAAACCTTTCGAGTTCTTTTCCATCCTTTTAGAAAACTTGATACATTTTATGATAATTCTGTCCAGAATATAGTAATACGTTTACTGTACGGAAATAATAAGGAAGTTTCAATTGTTAGTAAAAACGAGTTGGTTTTCCAACACGAACTCATTCGTATGAAGTTGAGGGGGGGAGGGGAGGGAGGGGGGGGGAGGAAGTAACCCCCTTCTAAAATATCCAGTCTAGGAAATGTATGGTTTTTTTGTTATGAATTTTCAAAAATCCATTTTGAGGTTATTTTTTACTATAGGATTTTTACAAAAAGTCATTGTTTGTAGTATTGATTTTCGAAATCGCCTTAGCTCCGGCTACTAGGGCTCATAAAAAAGGCAAGTATTTAATTGCACATCAAAAATACTGATTTTCACAGCAAAAAGGGATCAGCGAACACTTATTATGTTTTAAGTATTTTTGTTGTTCTTACATGTTCAACCCCCCCTCAACTTCATACGAATGAGTTCGTGTTGGAAAAAATACCCGTAAAAACTGTCACCGGTTTTTACTAAACATAAATTTGACCAACTTATACAAAGTGTTCCAGGACCTGTGCTTATTGCGGGAGATTTCAAAGCTCTCCATTCAGCATGGGGATGCCAATAAACAAACTCTCGTGGTCGTGACGTTCTTTCAAGTACTAATGACAATAACTCAATTTTGCTAAATGATGGCTAAATGACCACTATTGAATCACACAATGGAGGCGTAATGCTTTAGATCTTTCTTTTATTTCTCCATCACTGCCTCTGAACTGTGAGTGGTCAGTATATGATGACCCGCTAGGTAGTTACTATCTTCCATTCACAACAATTCACCTTCCACTTCCATTCCATAAGCTGTGAAAACTCGTTTAAGCTTTCGTCGTGTTAATTGGAATCATTACACAAAATATGTAGATACCCTCCTACATGAATTCTATGTAGATACTTCAAACTCTAAAGATCGGTTTAAAAAACTTATTGATATTTAAATTTTAGCTGCTCGGAATTCCTCACCAGTATCCAGTTTTCATAATAATAATTCATCATCAGGCTTATTTAGGAAAAGAATAATTCCTCTCCCATGGTGGAATGAAAAATGCAGTATAGTTGTAAAATGCTCTAGAGAAGCGTTCATCCAATTTAAGTAATGATCCAACTGAACATAATTACAAAAATAAAATAAAAACAAGCCCTAAAAAGCTTACATTTAAGCGGTGAAAACAAATAAGTTGGGTTGCTTTAAGTGAATCCTTCACACCGATTTCGCATATTTGGACTGTGATGAAAAAATTCAATAAAACGTTCGTACATAGTTTCTCAAACAATAACATAAGTTGGGTCTTCGAATTCCTTAAAAAATATACGCCTGATACCGTTGAGGCTAACTTGAAATTAGATAATTATGTGCACGCTAAAAATAGCGAATTCCTGGTAAAACCTTTTTCAATTTTCTTTTCAAGAATTACAGTCAGCTATTTCATCTAGGAGAGATACAGCTTTTGGCCTTGACGGGATTCCTTATTAAATGTTAAAAATGCTTTTTAATAAATCTAAGACAGTTTTTTAAAATGTGTTATAGTAGTTTATGTGACTGCTACATAATGGAGGGCATTAATAAGAGTTTTAATGCCTAATTATGTACAGTTACATACACTAGTTTATGTACACACTTATCATGAGCTCTCTTTGATATGTTCAGGAACCGCATGTTTGACCGGAATTGTGGCTCTGCAGTTGTTTAGCTTGGTCTGTAGTACCAACTTCACGCAGGTGGGCGTCGGCGTTCGAAATTTGAATGTCAGTACCAACTTCACAGACAAACAGGGGCGGCACGCTGGCGGGCGTCGGCGTTCGAAATTTGAATGTCATAATATGTGGAAAAATTACACATTATGGTCATAATGAGTAGTTTTTCAGATAAGAAATGAGTTTTTACCAAGTAGTTTAACATTATGCTGATCGTAACGTGCGGTTTTTGAACGCAGTAAAGAGGGTTTATGATACGTGTGTAATAAAATTATTTATGGTCTCAAAATATGATTCCTGATGACTGGAAATCGGATTTTTTTATTCCAATATTAAAACCAAATAAAAAGAAACATTGCCCTGACTCATTTAGACCTATAGCACTCACATCTTGTGTTGGTAAAAATTCTGAACAAGTTCTCAAACAATGGCAAGAGTTTTTTGTTGAATCCAATCATATATTACCCATCAATCAGTTTGGGTTTCGTAAAGGTCGATCGTCAAAAGATAGTATAGCTCAATTATTCAATCTGTAAAGAAAAATATGTCGTTTGCCGGAGTATTTTTAGGGTTCCGTACCCAACGGGTAAGAACGGAACCCTATTACTAAGACTTTGCTGTCCGTCCGTCCGTCTGTCACCAGGCTGTATCTCTAGCTAGAGAGTTGAAATTTTCACAGATTATGTATTTCTGTTGCCGCTATAACAACAAATACTAAAAAACAGGATAAGATAAATATTTAAGGGGGCTCCCATACAACAATACCACACAATATTTGTTGCACAATAACTTTGTAAACAATATTTTGCTGTGTAAAATCCATACTATTCACTCCACACCATCGCTTCCATTGAACGGTGGTACGGAACCCTTCGTGCGCGATTTAGACTCGCACTTGACCGGTTTTTTTAATGTTGTTGCTGCATTCAATAATGTCAATCTTCATATTTTGTGTACCTTCCATTGGAATTCCTTTCTTCACGAAAGAAAACTTTATGTTAAGAGAATCTTCTAAGAGAATTTGTCAATGTGGGATTTTAAGCCCACTCTTATTCACTTTGTACATCCATAAACATAATCTTATTTTGGGCCCCAAAGTCTGAAACCTTCAGTCTGCGGACGATTTGGTGATACCTAGCTCTGGAAATAATGCAAATGAGGTTATGCGAAATCTAAATGATTAGCTTTCTAGGTTAAAAAAATACTTCAAATATTTAAATTTAATAATCAGTCCTGAAATATCTAAAGTAATAGTTAACTTTTCACAAAATCAATCAAGCACAATTTAAAATTAATTTAAATAAAACTCCCTTCACGTTTGCATCGGAGATCAAGTTTTTAGGAGTTATTTTTACGAGTAACGTGGAAAAAATATGTAGACAAGATTGTATTTTCTGCAAATAGGGGTTATAAATAACATATTGAAGTCTCTTAATAAAACTTACTGGGGTTCAGATCCGAAAGTATTAATAACTTTGTATTACGCCATAGTTTTTACGCAGTCATTTTGACTTTATTTGCTTTACACTTTACTAGACTAGGCTTTATTTGCTTTGCCGCTAATAAGCTATTTGTAAAAAAAATGGAAGTACATAATTTAAAATAACAATTTAAGACTCATTACTAGGTGCTATGAAAACCACACCAAATAATTCCCTCCAAGTGGAATGTAATATTCCACCGTTGAATTTTCGTTTTAAGGACTTATCTTAAATACAAGTTTATCATAAAAATGTTAGCCCCCCACCACTTTGTTTAAAACTTTTGATACAATTTTACATAAATAATCAGGCTTTAGCCTCTTCTTCCAAAAATCCTTATATTCTTCATGTTTTTTTCTATATGGTTGACATTAATCAAAAGTCTAATATACATAGAAGCCAAGATCATTGGGCATGCTCCTCAGACGATTTTGATAGCACATTCACGTCAATGGTGTTTGATATTCATCCCCAGAAAAAGAATTTCATGCTTATTCAAGCATAAAATCTGTGAACAACTGGCAAATTATAATGATTTTACTTAAATCAAAACTGATGGTTCAAAAACTGATGACGGCGTTGCTGCAGCTATATACCTACCGCATATTAAGAGCATCTTCTTAGCAAAAGCACTTGAGATATCGAGTGCATTTACTTATATTTCTGAGCAACCAATTAATTCCCCGAAAAACAAGGACCTAATTATATTTTACAGTATGAGTCAGTACTTTGAAAGCTTTTCAATCAAATAAACTAGATTACAACACCAACTACATTATTTATGATATCAAGAATCGCTACTCTCAACTTCATAAATTAAATGTAAATATTGTCTTCATGTGGACTCCATCTCATGTCGGAGTGCAAGGAAACGAAAATGCCGACTTCCTGGCCAAGGCGATCGTTGAAAGTGATGCTTCTGAGTCTACTATAGCTGTGCCAAACTGAATTTGAAGCAAGAATAGTTCAGATATTGGCAACAACCTCTTGCAGTTAAAGGTTCCTGGTACGGATCCGTTAGTGGAAGAATTAGATGTGCCTGATTCTCTAATTCAAACATGTGAAAAAGTAGGAAATTCTATGTTATAATGACACGTCCCAGATTTGGTCACTGTCGCTTTAGCTGCTCACATCTTCACCGTAGGCAAATTATATCTTCACCAATTTGTAATGACTGTAATTTCCGCTAATGAAACATTGGAATATATATTTTTTGTTTGCCTCGCCCATATTATTCTATGCCCTGCCTTCATCGATAAACCGTTGCTCATTTATAATATATAGATATCCCACCACTGTTGACTTATTGAAGAATTTTGAAAATTATCAACAGATATACGATTATATCTTCTAAAGTGGTAGTAGGTATATTTTTTTTTGTATTTTATGGCCTGGAGTAAATAGGTAAGTATCCAACACGGATTAAGAATTTATCGGACATGATTACATTATACACGGACATGACACCTCAAATTAAACTTGGCATCAGCCTTATGAATCAATAAAATACAAAAGACTTGGCTTCGGCCGAAACAAAAACACGAAGACTTGGCTTCGGCCCTAAGAAGCAAAATTACAGAATACGGTTTCGGCCTTGTATACCTCAAAACAAAAAGATGTAAACACTGAAGACAAGGCTGCACGGCCTTGATTGCTTGCCTTTCCGTATGGATAAAGACGAAAAAAAAAGGACAACAAATAAATTAGAGAATTGCCTGTTGCTTTGCTTTGCTTGCTACATATTTATTTTTAATAAAATGACTGTCGTAGCTGTTCGCGTTCCAACATTTGTAAGTAACGAGAAATATTTACACAGATAGAGTAAATAGTTACCAACCCAGCCATACCTATGCGAAGTATTTGATTCTTCTGCTGGGAACACACCGGCCCAACGAACTCCAACGAAGGATATTCAGCGTTGGCTACCGCAAGTACCGCACGCTTTTTGGCCTTCGGTGGTGTCCAAATAATTTAGTGGTCCAGCAAACGATCGTTGACACCTGATTCCGGCTCGCATTCGCCTTTTCTAGACCATAGTGAATTAGAAAGGACAAGAAAAATTAAACGAAAGCGGAAATGGAGGACAACCACTTAACTATTTTTATAATAGAAATGTGGGTCCAGAGTGTCGATAAGGTGGCGCCCCGGTTTGAGGGAGATGAGGGGGCGCCAAGTAAAAAAAATATTTATTTTTTTGCTTTTACACAACCTTCCACCCCCTTATCGACACTTTGACCTGCGCCCCCTTATCTGCACCCCAACCGAAATATGTAGTGGAAATAAAATTACTTAAAACTGATTGTCCTTTCGTTGGCCTTTGGCAACCCTCCCTGAGTTTGATAGAATAGTTGGATTCCTTTGATTTTACACACTCCAATGAACAATGTTGGCGTTCACTAAGCTGTCCAGACTGGACCAACGAAGGCTAGTGAAACCCATTCTTGGGTCTGTGTGAACATTGCATTACTTTCATCATGTTTCCGTTTTGTCTGCCTTTGGACATATGCCTCCCCAATTGACTATACCAAATTGTACATGCTGTCTGTTCCTCTCTATGTCACTGTTATTTTATTTATTATCTACAAAATTAATAAATTTTAACAATGTACCTTACCAATCTAGTTTCTATTTAATTTTCAGTTCACCCTAAAAGGTGCTGTGAAAACATTTGTCAAACCAGTCCAGGGCTTTTTTGAAGTTCTAAACTTTGCACCAGACACGGGCAAATGGAAACTGCTTTACATGCGTCTTTCTCCAAAGCTTGATGCGAAACAAGTGCTCCACAGGATTAACACAACAAAGATATCGACTCAACTCGGATGCTACAAAGCTCATATACCTGATTCTGTTCCTGATGTAAGTAGAATGGGATGGAAGTAGAATTTATTGTTATTTAAAAGTTTATCACATTTTAAGAAAAATGAATTTATTGCATGGGTAAAATACAAGTTTTTCTTAAAATTAGATATATGCGCATATGTTAAGGTCAACTCAATAAATCCTGTTAGAACATAATTATTCATACCAACCACTGATTTTGGTGAATGTAATAAATATAGCCAAAATCAGTCGGATGAACTACTTTAATATTTATACTCACCAAGAGGGTTTTGTGAAAGTAATAAGACACCCTTATTTTCTTAATCAAATATGGTTTATTAAAGATAAAATCAAACAAATATTTAAAATCTTCTTAATATTGTCTGTCTATAATGCATAGTATTGCACAGGATGTTTATTAGATAGGGGTAAAATATTTTATGTGTGCTTAAGTTTATGTTTTAAGTATATTTTGTTGTTCTTACATGTTCAACATAACTCTATAATAATAATAATAATAATGAAGTCTTTTATTTCTGAGATAACAATTATGTTGTAATTAAATTACGTGATGTTTTAAATTATGTCTCTGATCTCAGTATGTCTGACGACATAGACCTCCTCCAATTATTTCCACTGTTTACGGTCCCTTGCTACCCTTAGCCAAAGTCATTATGATCTCGTCCTCCCATCTTCTCACTTTGCGGCCGCGACTTTTTGTGCCATCTCTTGGGTACGGTACAGTCACCATTTTGCTCCATTTTTCCCTTTGGCGGCGTAGCATATGACTGGTCCACTTCCATTTAAGTTAATCGATTCGTAAAAGGATGTCTGTTAGTTTTGATCTTTTCCTGATGTCTATATTCCTGACATATACATTAAGGATAATTTATATATAAGGATAATCGCTTCGCTCACCCCCTTTACACCACCTATATATTCACCATGGATGTGTGGTGCTTTGACTTGAATCTTGCAGTATTAATTACTTTCTTTGTAAACATTAAAAGGTTTATAGTTAAAGTAAAGGTAATATTTGTGTTTATTTTTCAGCTAGCATTGTTGGGTGGGAAAAGGAAACATACAGTACCACAGAAATTGCGACGCAAACACAACATTCCTGCTGAGTCAACTGCTTATGAAGTGAGTATGGTTTTTTAGGATTAAAGAGAATGACATACATCAGACTGAGCATAAAAATAAAACTTACAAATAGAGCGTGTAATATTTTTGTACAAAATAAAATAAGGATTTTGATAGCTGTGAAACAACAATCGCAATAAAAACAAATAAACTTCTGCTTTTACCGCCCCATATGTACATATTATAATTTTGTGCAATAAAGAATATGAATATACCTACCTATGTAGAAGGATGATCAAGTTCAAGTTCAAAGATTTTTATTCATAATAGCACTGAAAATTGAGACTTAATGAACGTCATAACATAATCAAGCAAGCATAAAAAAACATTAAGTAGGTGCTTAATTATTAGTACATAATATATAGGGTTCAATGAACTGGTTTAATGCCAGATGTCGATGTCTTGTAAAAAGGTATTAAGGCGATTCCTCGACCGTGCAAAGGTCCCCGTTACACCAGGCGGAGATACCCGCAGTGTGAGAGGGACGGAAGCGGGAAAAAAATGACATGACGCTATTTTGTTAAAAAGTTTTTAAGGAGATTTTGCGAATACATAATATCGACGGTGGAAAGGCTAAGTGACTGAAGCGACCTAAACCATACTTTACAGGAGAGCCATTTAAAGTTTTTATTTTGGAAAAAACTTTTGTGTTCTATGAGAGCCCTACAAATATTTTTTTATGCATAGTCGGGCATATAGTTATGGACACTAATTTAAATAGACAAAAAGTTAGATGTCGCTTCAGTCACTCTAACTTCCATACAGAATCGTGCTAAATGACTGATGCGACAAAAATCGCCAAAAGTGAAAAAGGACCTAATTTCTTATCCAACCTTACATTTTAAAATAAAATCAAGCTAAATGGCTTATTTGCTGCAGTTTTCCTTTTTAAAGCTCGCAAAAAAGCATGATGATCTAAAGGTACCTGATTGGTGAAAGGCTAAATGGTATAAATGAAAGTGAAAATGAAATCAAAATCAACTTTATCCATACAAAAACATAAGTTAAAAACTATACTCTCAAACAAAAAAAAAACATAAAAGTCATTCTTGGACCAGTAAGAACAATCACTAGGTGTTGAAAGTTTTCAAGACACTACATTCAAACATAAAATATTTTTTCAAAACTTTGACCATAGTTATCTACAACAAGGTACTTAGATAATAATTATTTTTAAATTAATTAACAAAATAAATCTTCTTTTTCGACCTTCAGCACAAGAAGGTATCTAAATAACATTGAAAATAAGGTTGGAGTTCACAATGGCAATTAATTATTTGGTAGTTGGTACCACTCTTAATATTTGGTAAATGCAGTCTTTTGAGAGGTATTAAAATTTTTGCAATTAAACGTTAGCTAGGATCTAAAACTTAAAGGCGTTCTTTAGGCGGACGGTTACTGTATAGGTGCACAACATTATTTAGGTGTAATTTGGGAACATGATAGGATACCTTAATAGTATGTAGTTAATATTATAATCAAAATTAAAAAAATATCAAAAAATAAATTACAATAATAAGTTGAAGAACAGCTTCGTCTTCAGTTACGTCTTCAATATCAGAATCCAGAAGAACATCTTTTTTTGCACCCTCATACGTAAGCATTTCGTATTCTCGGTGGTATTTTTTTGGTATTACATTCTCTTTGCATAGTCTAATCAAATCATCATATTTTTTTTTGGGGATTGGCAAGCTGGCTTTGTATTTTTTTTTTCTGGTTTTGATTTTGATCCTATCACTGCTATATCTTCACTAATGGATTTCGGATCCATAGAATATTTTATTGTTATTTTTTGACTCAACATAGCGGCTCTTGTTTATATGCCATGTCAGCTTTGCGGATAATCTGCTAAGACTTTTTGGCTTTTACACCATACATTTAAAAAACAGTTTCATTGTTTTTGTTTTAAGCACCAGTCTCTCCTTATTTTATTGGTGATATTTTTGGCTTATATGCCAAACGAGTAGGAAACTATAATCGGTAATTTTTGCTGAAGCGACACAAAATATAGTTTCTGGGATAAGGCGTTTTGGGCTGAAACGCCATTGATCTGTGATAAAGGATTCAAGCTATATGACTTATATACCAAAAACAAAATGTATATTTCAACGCTTTTAGCTTGACCGACATTGCACTATTAAAGTTGTGCAAGAACGAAATGCTGATGTGGCAGCTTAGTGGAAACTAGAGTTAGGAACAAATGGTTTATCCTACATCGGACCACCAAACTGGAGTGAGGCTAAATGTCTTGACAGCCATTTTATCCAAAACTTAAGTTTTCTAGCAAGTTTCAAAAGCCAAAATAAAAAAACGAGATTTCGATGTCACATCAGTCCCAAGTTTTCCAAACGCCCTACAATTATTTTTTTGCTGATACGCCAAAAACTTGCTCCGATCGAGCTGAGATTAGGTGCATTCGACGCGTCTTGCGACACTGATTCTAACAATGTACATATCTCCATTTCGACCTATGTGTCGCTTCAGTCACTAAGCCTTTCCACCGTCGATATCTACATTTTGAACGCAATTCCACAATGAAATTAGTTAGGATTTCAGAAAATAAAACAATTTAGAGGTGTTTTCGTAATTAAATTCTATCGGGAAATTTCATCCAATCGCGTTTTCCTTTAGTGAGAATTTTAATCAATACTCAATAAACGTTGACCCAAAAATCAAATCTGTAGAGGACTTCATGGTGGAGTTAATGGATTCGGATGGATTTTTTCGTATCACCTTAATTTTGTAGTAGGTCTTTGTGGCAAAGTGTGCTTCTACATATACATTTTTTGAATGGAGCTTCAGATAAGTTTTGTATTTCTTGCGGAATTTTATTGTAGAAGCATATACAGTGCCCCAAAAAAGAACTGTTCTACCAACTTTTGTGAGTCTGAACATTGGAAAAGAAAGTTTATGTTTATTTCTAGTTTGCACAGCGTGGCAGCTATCAATGGTTTTAAAGCTACTGATATTTTTCCTCACATACATTATGTTTTCATGGATATATTGACTTGCAACTGTTAGGATGTTGGTTTCTTTGAAGAAATCTCTCAGAGACTCTATTACCTAGCTTATAAATAAATCGGATCACTCTCTTTCTTCTGCAAAATGGTCTCATGGTGGTGGTGGTGGTCAATGGTCAATGTTAGCTTTCTGTTCTGTTTCCCACACAGATTATCCCAGGACAGAGGCAATGTATGTGCTTACATGTTTGTTTGTTTGTCAATAACACAATTGGACAACCAGGTGGTGAGAAGCACGCACATAGAGCTACTGACCGAGCTGCAAGCTAAGTTCACCGGACTGTACAACCTGAGCAAGAAGACCCAGCATAAACTGCTCGACACAATTGCTCAGGTGAGCTTCATGGGAAAAACCACTTGTTCAAGATAAGCTCACATACACACACAAACAGACAGAAGCTTCAAACCTTAACACCCCTCTTTATTCGCTGGGGGTTAAAAAATAACAAAAATATGCCTGGTGTTAGTTATTAACAGCATGCCGCATTGTTTTAATGTGTGGTGTGAGCGGTGACATTGAAATTGCCTTATATTTTAAAAGTTTTTATCTACACGTATCATAAACCCTCTTTACTGCGTCCAAAAACCGCACGTTACGATCAGCATAATGTTAAACTACTTTGTAAAAACTCATTTCTTATCTGAATATTGAACATTATGACCATAATGTGTAAATTTTCTACATATTCATCATTCAAATTTCGAACGCCGACGCCCGCCTGCGTGCCGCCCCTAGTTTGTCTGTGAAGTTGGTACTACTGAACAAGCTAAACAAGTGCTGAGCAATTATCAATACCACAATGCCGGTCGAACATGCGGTTCCTGAACATCAAAGAGAGCTCATGATATGTGTGTAGATAAACTAGTGTATGTTACTGTACATAATTACTTATATTATTATGAAACTCACTCTCGAGTATTAATGCCCTCCATTATGTAGCAATCACATAAACTACTATAATATACCTCGCGCCACGAATTAAGAGCGCTGGGCGATGTTGGCGGGAGTTACTGCGCATATGTTCTGAATATGTAGATACTGACTACTGCACATTCAAGGCCACCGCTCATAACTCGTGGCGCGAGGTATGCCAAGCCCAACAAAACGGGGTGACTTTGTTGACATGGTAGTTTTGCCATTAACTGTAGCAGACTTAAATAAAAAGCCGGCCAAGTGCGAGTTGCACTCGCGAACCGATGTTTCCGCACAAATAGCATTTTTTTAAGGATCTACACAATTACGGTTTGCAGATTATTCCTTTACCTTGATTCGTGCAAAATTTCATTATTCTAGGTCAAATAAAAGTATACTGTCGCTATTGATTCCCTTGCGAGTATCAAGCCTAGTCAGCAAAATTGTGACATAAACGGCGGTATCTTTTGATTGCGCTGATTGACCTATAAGTTATTTTTTTACTACTTCAAGAGACCACATACTTGAGTAATCGATATTGATTTGAACTTGATACCTATATGCGTTCCTCAGAAAAAGCGTCTTGACAGACGGAGAGACAGACAGAAATGTATTGTTTTTGTATTTTTCCCTTCACTTTTGCTTTAAGACCTAGCTTCTTGCCAAATTTCATGATTCTAGGCCAACCGGAGTACTCTGTAGGTTTTGATTTTGCTGTAATTGATGAATTCCCTTGCCAATATCAAGCAATTTCAGCAAATCGCCGGTATCTATTAATTTACGTTGACCTATAAGGTTATTTTGTTCATTTTCAAGAGACCAAAGACCTCATTATTCGATATAAATTTCAACTTGATACCTCCACGCGGTCCCGAGAAAAAAGGTCTTGATAGACGGGACGCACAGACGGAGAACGAAGTGGCCGTATAAGGTTTTTTTTCCTTTAATGTACAGAACCCTTAAAACAGAAATAAGGCTGCGACAGACAATCGTCAGGGTAGCGAAGTATGTAAAATAGCAGAATGAAACCTTAGCCCCATCTCCTTTATTTTTTTAAAGGTGATCTTGGAGCGACTGGAGTTCATAGCCTCGTCGAACCACGACGCGGCCGCCGCCCCGCCGAGCCTCGGCCGAGCCTACCGTCGCGCACACCCGCACTTCGGGGACTTCCAACTGCTACTCAGCACTTTGCACAAGGTATCCTCAGCGCCGCTTCGCCGCCGATATTTCGCTTTCAATTAAAGTCTTATTCAGCTCATAATTTAACGGTTTCATTGTAAACTAACGAAAATGAACGCAAATACTCGCGATTAATGTTCGCTCCATCGTTGCAAAGGAAACGCGGGAACCCTTGTAGTGAAATGACTGGAACATATTTTTTTTTAAAACCAGCAAGCTGGCTACTTCCTTTCTATTTTTAAATTAATTTTCATTTTAAAATTTTATAAAGATGCTTTCCATTTTTAAATTACGAGCATCTCAAAATGTATCGATTGGCTTACGTGATATTTCAATTTCAGTTGGAGGACGAAGCGCGCAAGCCGCGCACGCAAGTTCTGGAGGATGAGCTCACGAAGGTCTGCGATGCGAGCCGGATTAGTAAGTGACCACCCTCGGCATTTCACGCTTTGAATTCGCTTGTTAAGTGCAACTAAAAATCACAAAAAAACATAATTTACCTGATCAAACCTGAGTCCTAAACTACAAAACAAAGATTTATTTTCAAAATAAAAGATAGATTAATAAAAAAAATATATACCTGCATGTACATACAGGCGCGTGCATTGCCTCTGGTCCCACACTAAGGTACCCCGTGTCGTGGTAACCAGAAACAGCGACGTCACACACATATAAATGTTCAAGACTTGGGGTTTATTTCTTCCTCTCTAGCCGTGATTCGAAACTCAGGACCTCTCGCTTGGGAAGCATAGCCTCGACCGCAACACCACAGAGGTCGCAATCCGCCATGTTATGTTGAACACGGTAATTACGTCTGGTGTGCACTGTGCATACACCATAGATTATGTAAGTAAGAGTTCAGCAAAGAGTTTCAATAATCGCTTTCAAACTCGTGACGTCACAAGCGACGCCATGACCTCTGGAGCGTTTTCAGTGGGAGTTGTAACTTAAAAATTAAATTTTTCTAACTAAACCTATATATTTTTTGCTAAAATATGATTTAAATAGTAACAAATAAGTGTATCGGACTATTAGAACCAGTTTTTCTAAATCAGGCGAATTCAGGAACAAACAAGTTGCCACTCTGCCCCAATGTACCTAGTCATCAACATTAGCCGGTGAGGGAACGCACAACGCACAGGTGAGGTGAGGTGAGGTGAGGTGAGGCGGGATCTCACGTAGCACTTGTAGATCCCGAGCTTCGCCCTCAGAGGGAGGCTGGAGACGCGCGCCACCTTGACCTGGTTGACGACGTTGTCGACATGTTGCTTCATGGTGAGCCGGCGATCGATGGTCACTCCAGGTACCCAGGTACCCAGGTACTGGTACAGGTTACAGGACGCGGGGTGCACAGGACCGAGTTGATCGGCGTGTACGTACTATCCGCCTTAGCGATGTGATTACCTCTCTCTCTCGCTCGCTCGCTCTCGCCCTGGACGCGTCAGTAGGACAGTGACGGACGCTATGATGTCGTCGGAGCGAGGTGTCTAGATAAGGCGATACGTAAAAATATATATAAAAGGAATACGAATGTAAACGAAAGTGAAAGCGTTAATTAAGTAATTAATGCTGTCACTTTCGTTTACATTTTATTTCACATGTGGATGTCCACATAAGAAAGAAAAGAGAGCCCAAACAATGCTCTCGACTCAAACTAAAATTAATCAAAAACTCGATAAACGTTAACGTAAAATTCAAATATGGTGATGACTTTATAGTGGAGTAAATGGATTCGAAAAAAACACTTTTTTTTGTATCACCTTAACTTTTGCTTGTAGTACCTAATACCCTTCGTCGAATTCGTAGTTCCTAGTCGCGTCACTCTAACATAAATACATTGCAATTATACATACGGGCCCCGCCATGTTTGTTGGCGTTTAACCGAGCTGACAGCCTGACACCTCACTCTCTCGCATGGGGTAAGGTGGGATGAGAAAAAGAGGTCGCTCAAACGCCAAGAAATCTGGCAGGGCCTGTATCAAACATTGAGATACTAGGAATGCTAATTACCCCTTAAACAATAGAATAAATGAGTGTATAGTGTACTTATGTCTGTCTGATAGATAGCAAATCCCAAACGGGTGAACCGATTGTGTTTAATATTATGTGATGTGTTTCAGTTGTCAACTCTTACGAGTCGCCCGCGGCGGCACAGGCCGCGAGTAACAAGTATTCGAAGAAAATCATCGATAAGGTAATACGAAACGAAATCATCTCTTCTCTGTAGTATTCTCTAATGTACATATTGTGCACGTGCGCGTTTCGTATTAATGGTTTTGCGGATAAAAATCGCATTGATGAAATAGACAGTTAGTATGTCAATGCAGGGTGGCAAATTTGATTTGATATTTATACTTTTATTTGTTTTTTGTTTTAATTAGAGTATGTTCGGAACCAAACGTAGTTCGATTCTGTGATCGATTTAGTAGATTACCTCCTATTACTTTCCCTCCTATTGCTTTATAGATACCCTCTATTATGTGGCCTGAAGCAATACTGTTCGCCCAAAATCACTTCAATAATGTGCTAGATTTAGTCCCGTCTTCCTCTGAAGCAACAGTGGTCCGATTGTCCTCTGGTACCGGAAAGCATATTTCATAGGTCTGTATTTATAACTTTTAAGAACTCGCCTCCTGACGCCCCTTTTTCCAAGAAAAAAGGGAAATCATAAAGCCAATTTCGACAATATTAATTCTGATCATAACAAAATTGACTGGAAGACCATACTTAAGTATGTCCCAACATTTCCCCGGCGTCAAACCGAAATCACAGGGTAAGGGATAGCCTAAATGGTTTACTGACCCCCTTAAAAAGACCTTAAAAAGGTCATATAGGTACCTAAATTTAGGTACCTAAAAATTTCAAACAATATGAAAACCCTTTGGATTATAACACTTTTTCGCTGCTTCGGGAAAGAGCAAAAAAGATGCAAGCAGTGGCTTATCATTTATTTATTAAGAATACTGCGGAAATCATAAAATATCATCCAAAAGTTATTTGGGGATATTTTAAAAGTAAGAGTGGTGGCAAGTCAGAGATAGCTGGGACTATGTTTTTTGTAGACATGAAGGATGAAGGCAACCAAGCCGTTTGTAATATATTCAAACACTTTTTGAAAACACTGGCACTAACTAACACCATCCACAGATAATTCCTGGTCACAACCTAACATGAATGCATGCATTTAATAATATATATTGGTTGCAGATTACCTATAAAAGTAGACGGGTCTAAAGGTGCAGAAAGTGACAAGTTGCCTCCTCTAATTATTAAAAACTGTGCCTTATCTCTAGCCACTCCCATATATTTCTTGGTCAAACAGTCTAATTTTCTAATTTCTGGAAGACAGCATTCATAGCACCCTTTTTAAGTCTGGTAACAAAAATAACGTGAGTAATTATAGATCTATAAGTAAACTCACAATTATCAGTATTGAGGAAATAGTCTTTGATCAGATAATAATTTCTATAAAGCATGCTATAACTGAAAAGCAACTTAGTTTTCTAATAGGTCGCTCAGTTATGTCTAACCTTGTCGCCTACACGAGTCATGCTCTCGAGAGTCTAGAAGCGAGAACCAGATGTTATATATTCTGACTATTCTAAGGCTTTCGACAGAGTAGACCATACTCTGATTACTAAGCTATGGAACATGGGAGTGGTAGGTGACGTACACAGGTGGATTAGTTCTTACCTTAAAGATAGACATCAATTGGTAGTGATTAACGGCTGTTAGTGATGAAATATTAGTGCCATCCGGGGTACCACAAGGTGCTCAGGTGGGTCCTCTATTTTTTATTATGTTTGTTAATGATATCGACAGACGCGTTCACAATTAAAATATCACAATCTATGCTGACGATATGTAAAACTTTCAAACGGCTACTTGCCGTAATGATGCCCTGCTTATCCAAGAAGATTTGAATAGCCTTGCCAGATACGGTGAAGAAAATAAACTTTAATTAAACGCCAGCAAATGCCAAAAAATCACCTTCACTAGAAAGAAGTCCAGCCTGGATTATGATTATAAAATAGGCCCTAATCGGATTCAGTGTTGATATGGTTAAAGATCATGGAATTTTACTGGATTCAGAACTTTCATTCAATACTCACTATGACTATACAATACAAAAAGCCTACCAAATGCTTGGATTCGTGTTAAGCATATCTAAAGAATTTAAAAATGAATCAACAGTTACAATGCTCTATTTTGCCTTTGTTCGTAGTAATCTTGAATACTGCTCCACGGTATCGAACCCTTTATACGATGTGCACTCAAAAAGGATTGAGAGCATACAAAATAAGTTGCTGAGACATTTAAACTTCCGCAACCGTGCAACAGCCATTGATGTATTGGAACCGCCAGGCGACATGAAATAATGTCCCTCAACCACAGACGTACTGTTGCTGACATGACGTTTCTGCATAGGGTCGTAAATCGCTCGATTGACTGCCCAGAGCTGCTAAGTCGTTTGCAGTTCACATTGCCTAGACCGTCAACCAGAATTTAAACCTTTTCCATATCAAACTCCAAAGAACAAACTATGGAAAAAAATACGATGGACAGAATAATGGACACCTACAATAAGTTTTTTAACAACATTGACATTTTCAGTCTATCTATTAACTCTTTTAAAAATCTTGTAATTAGGATAACTAGCACAACTTGAATTCACATAATCACCGTTAATTTTTAATTAATTCATCATTCATACTGTATTAAATTATTCAATTTCGTTATATTATTATATTCCGCATGTTTTAATGTTTGTGGCGTCAAGTGCTAAGATGTCATTTAATGCGAAGCTGTTATCGGAACCTATCTACTATTAATTATTTTTAAATCTCTGTATAACTGTGAATTCTGTTGGTTTCGCTAAATAAATAAACATAAACATAAAAAAACATCTTTTCACGGCCAGAGGCCATATGAATGAAATAACAAACATATGCAATGAAATAACAAAATACACCACTCAAAAAACAAAGTCAAGTTAAAAATAGTACTAATCGTAAGTTCCGTGCGCCCGTTGATGTCTTTTGCTTTGAGCATAAAATAAAAAAAAAAATACTGCCCGGCCTAGGCCTAGAAATTACAGTTCGATCAGCCCCGAAACGTGATACTTCCAAGCCTTTCATAACGCACGTACTGAAGACATTTCATTGCAAGTTTGAGAAAAGGACATTTCCGGTTGTTATGCATGCGGGCCAATCCCGCGTGCCTGATGAAGTCCGCACGACAATACGAGCCTTAACAAGTGACCGTCATCAGTTGTCGGAGCACCTCGGGAGCCTCGACACGGAGCCCTGCGCCGGCGACAGCGAGCAGGAGGCCGCGAGGAAGCAAGTGCGCGCGCAGCTCAAGAAGATCGCACCCTATCTACCGGAGGTGACAGTATTGCGTAATAATCATTGTAGTATTTAAAAAAACTAAACACTATTTTAAAATCTTGAACCATTTCAATTAGACGAATCAATTGCGCATAAACTCGATGCGTTTACAAGTAAGATAATAATATAATAATACCTTGGACACTATTTACACACATTGATCTAGCTCCAAACTGGGATTCCCTGTATATGGGGTACTAGACAACGATACACATACTTTTATAGATAAATATTATACTTAGATAGATAAACAACCATGACTAGGGTACAAACATCCGTTCTCATCAAACAAATATTTGCCCCCACCGGGACCCTTGGCTTCGTAGCCAGGGTCACTGCCGACTCGGCCACTCGGGTCGTCGCAGTAAGAATACCACTCTTCCGTTTACCACCCAATCGCCAGTAAATATGAATGGGACTTGTCACGACGAATCTAATGACCCCAAAATATCTATTTTGGGGTCATTAGATGAAAAGAAGAAACCTATCTAGGTTTACAAATAAACGATCCCTCTCCCACCTTCAAGCTCTATCATCAGATCAGTTTGATGGTACCATAATAGTGAATTGTCATCCAAACTGCATACTCATACCGAATTCCGTAATAATAGCAGAACTAGAAGTGGGCGAATTCCATCCCTAGATTTTTTGCAGACTGGTACAGATCGGTTAACGCACGTTCACAGTACTCACACTAAAGCAATTTCACTATACGTGTGTTTAAAAATCAATGATTTTATTCTAACCTCGAAACAAGTAAACAATCACGTTAACGCACGTCGATTGACACGTGACACGAATGCAATATAGATCACTCTATAATTTATAAGCAGTAGCAAAAGAAAAACAATAACCGTCTCCTTCATACTCATAAGTTTGACCGCGCGCGAGAGAGACAGACGGACACTACAGAAGCTACCGCGTTGTCTCAGAGCGGGTTGGTGGAGGGGTGTCGGGCTAGTGGCCAACCCGACAGTCGGAAGTTTTCAAAGCTGCCCTATTAGGGCCTAGCTTTACGCCTACTACTCCCTAGTAGCTATAGCAAACTAGCCTAGTAGTATAGTAGCCGGTACCAGCAGCTCCCGGTACCGGTCCGATAAAATGAACTTAAGATAAGTAGTTTATCCGAAACACGGAACGTCCGATAGTGTACGATAAATTAAACAACCAGTCAACACCAGACTCGTGAGGTGTCTCTTGCATGAGAGGCAAGCGTTAAACCCACTAGACCACGAAGCGCTCATTAAAACAGCACTACATACTAAAACATTTATAGACAGACACATACATTTGTTCTGGCCCTAGACTAGGATACTCCCTACGACTCGCAAGGAAGTTCACGTCGACACTAACGGCATATAGGTACATTATTTAATAAGGTTTGAACTTGTCAATAATTAATAATCATACTCAAATTAATAAATGTAATCTATGTTAACAGATAGTAAGAGGGTTGTTGGTGAAGAATTTGGTACCGAAGACGTCATACCAGAGGGTTAACGTGAGTATCGTAAATATTTCTGTATTCGCTGTTGTTGTTTGTAATGTAATGAAGTATACAAAACGACGGATAATGCAATGTAACATTTTCACGAAAACTGTATGGCGCGAGATGCGTATAGTGTACGTGGAAACATCGTGAGGACGTGAGGAAACTATCCGAAACTGCAGCTGAACTATTATGCTAAAATTATCTTTTATTTTATGTTAATATGTTGTATATTCTTCTAAGACACATGTCCACAGATATACGGCGAGCCGAACCTCCCGCCAAAAGGGGTGATGGACTCGTGGCTGAAGCCGCACCGCCCGTTCCGCGTATTCCGCGCCGAGCGCGCATACAACTGTCTCCGCACGCATATACCAGACGACACCTTCCCGGCGCTCGTAGCGTGTGACGGCGACACTGTCGGTAAGTGGCATACACTAACTTCCGCCTCGTCCGCGCATACAGCTGTCCCAGCACGCATATACCAGCAGACACCTTCCCGGCTCTCGTAGCGAGTGACGGCGACACTGTCGGTGAGTGGCACATATACTAACTTCCGCCCTGAGCGCGCATAAAACTGTCTCAGCACGCATATACCAGACGACACCTTCCCGGCGCTCGTAGAGAGTGACGGTGACACTCGGTGAGTGGCATATACACTAACATCCGCCCCGGGCGCGCATACAACCATCTCGGCATGCCCAGACGACACCTTCCCGGCGCTCGTAGCGTGTGACGGCGACACTGTCGGTGAGTGGCATACACAACTTCCGCCTCGGCCACGCATACAACTGTCCCAACACGCATATACCAGCCGACACCTTCCCGGCTCTCGTAACGAGTGACGGCGACACTGTCGGTGAATGGCATACACTAACTTCCGCCTCGGCCGCGCATACAACTGTCCCAGCACGCATATACCAGCCGACACCTTTCCGGCGCTCCTAGCGAGTGACGGCGACACTGTCCCACACACTAAATTCCGCCCCGAGCGCGCATACACATTTTAAGTAGGTATGTTGCTGACTTATGCTACATTTCCTTTCTTTTCAGGCCCAGCGAAAGTAGTCATCCGCATGATGGACCATCCTGTATACATACCTTCTGGGGATCTTTTAGAGATGGAAGAAAACTGATTTAAAATATGATGAATTAATTACTAATAAGATTGAAGAATACAAGGTGACTTAAAGTTAGCTGACCACTTTTTAGGGAATGAGAGAATTTCTGATTGTTTTTTTTTCGTTGGTAATAATCCATTACAAATTGTGATCAGCTGTTCTGATGAATTAGTTAAATTTTAGTTCAAACTGAACAAGCTCCGACGTCACAACGCATTTATCAAAGTTACGTTATTGGTCAATAAGAGGCACTTCAAACATTTTTTGTGTTTCTCATTCGTCAAAAAGCTTGGCGGGCGAGCCCAATCAACATCGCAATGTCGTGGTGTAATTATTCACTCACGCACCGGTGCGCGCGCGGCGGTGGGTGCTAGTCTCACTCTCAGCTGCGTCACATAATACTTAATAGTACTACGTACATAAATATCGCCTCGCAAATACACTTAAATAAATAGCTACTCTCGCTGAGCGGCAATAAAGCGCAATCTAGCTCGCACCTGCGCTAGTAAAACAATCGCTAAGCACCTACAGAATCGGTTGTCCCACCGGTGCAGGCTAGATTGCGCCGCATTACTACGCCTGAGAGCTTCTTTTACTTTGACATAACAAGGTCGTCCTGTAAACTCCTGTCTCGCTTGATCACGCTAGGGTTACCTACGTGCGATTTGTGTTTATGAATTTTAGTCCACTCTGTGTAAGAGAGGTTTTATTAGTACTTAATCAGGCTATTGGCAAATTCTAAGGCTAGGTAGGTACCTACCTCCTTACTTATGTAATTGTAATTTGTTTTATACTTGGTCTAAAGTGCTTACTTTTAGACAAAAAGGTATTCAATTAAAAAGGAATCGATTTTTTTTTGTAAACAATTCCTTTAGACACCCTAAAATGTTAGGGTCTTCAGTCATTGTTGTTGCAAACATCACAAAAAAGTTGCTTATGAGGAGCGGCTAGCGCGCGACGCGACTGCGAGCCAAGCGAGCGGCAACCTAACTGAAATCCCGAACGTCGGGTTGGCCGGTCGAACGTACCTAAACAGTTGAGTGAGACCCGCCTGGCTGCGTGCGCGGCCGCGGCGGCGGGGCTCGCTAGTCTCAGTAGTCTCACTCTCAGCTGCGTGCGCGGCCTCGTCGTCGTCTGCTTCTCCCATTCCTGGACCTACCAAGTACTAACCAATACCACAAAGACGTCTACCACGATGGCAACAGTTCTTAGATGAATAAAAAATATCAGACTAAATTACAGGTCGCGCCAACTTTATCTGTGTTTGAGCGAGCTGTATATCTCTATTACGCCAACCTATGCGAAAGAGAGGCACAGCTTGCTTAAACACAGAAACCTACCTACCTATGTACTAGGTACCTACTGTTACAATCACAAGTCGGGCTACTTCCTAGGTAAGTATCTACGTCCGCGAACGTCCGAAGTCTCGCTCGGAAAATGACAGCGGAAGTATGATTTTTGAGCGGCACTTCATTTGAACAGCAGTATGTGCATTCGGCCAAACCTACCTCCTTAGGGAGAATAATAACTACCTACAACACACATAAAAAAAAGCGTCACGCCTTCTGCTGCTATGCGGATTCGTTGATACTGGGCTGGAGTCACTGCCCGGTCAGGTACAGGGTTTAGGTATGTAACCTAGGTTTGGATAGGTTACGTCGGCGTACGTTGACCTTTGCTTATGGAAGCCTGCTGTGTCGTGCTTCGGTCGGTAGGATGAACATAGATCACTAACCACGAGCTTCTGCACACTTTCGTAGGGTTGCAGTTGGTAGGTAATTTCTCGGCTTTGTGTGCTTGAAGATACTCAAGTTTGATACGGATCTCGCTGCTGGTTTCTTTGACAATGACGCTTGCCATGTTATTTACGTTACTTTGTGATGTTTGTTTTCGTCGATGACGGACGTTGCAAGTTTCCGGCGCGGGCATGCGCGTAGCAAGGTCACGACCGGCGGCGGAAGTGGAGTCGGTAGGTATTCGGGCCGGGTCCGTAGTCTTCTTCATAGTCATCTCACGCACCCCTTCTGGGGCGTGGGGAGTCGGGGTCAGGTCGACGGACCTCTTCCCGAAGAATCGCCTCTGTCCACTCCTGTGGACAGGTCATCGGATGGCCCCTGCGGGCGTGGTCTTCTTGTGGCGCTGGTGTACAGTGGGTGATCGCCGGCTAGGCAACCAGGTCGCGTGGCAGGCGGCGGCGGTCGGGCGGGCGCGCGTGGTGCGGCGCCAGTTCGGCGATGTGCGGAAGGTGTGATGCATCCGCACGCGCGAACATGCCCTTCGCCAGCCTCTGGACAAACTGGTCCACGGTTTCCCATCTTAGGTCCCCCTGGATTGTCGCGTTCCTCACGTAGCGGGGGGCGCCGACGATGGTACGCAGAGAGAGGTTCTCTTGGGCTCGGAGTCTCCGTTTGTTCGTCTCCGAGCACAGGGCGTACCATGCCGGAGCCGCGTAGGTGAGGCGGGATCTCACGTAGGTCTTGTAGATCCCAAGCTTCGCCCTCAGAGGGAGGCTGGAGTCGAAAAGTGGACGCAGCTTGGCGCGTGCCACCTTGACCTGGCTGACGACGTTGTCGACGTGTTGCTTCATGGTGAGCCGGCGATCAATGGTCACTCCCAGGTACTTCACCTGCGAAGACCACTCGATGTGCTGTCCCTGGAGCTGGAGCGATGGCGGAAGGAGACTCTGGCCTGTGATGAGCGCCTGCGTTTTCCCAACATTGACGGACAGTCGCCACTTGGCGAGCCAGTCGGGCAAGATGTCCAGGGTGCGCTGCAGTTTGATGGCAGCGTGCGGAGCCTGGAACGACGACGCATAGTAGGCTGCGTCGTCTGCAAAGAGTGCCAGCTGGGCACCCGGCCCGACGGGGATGTCGTCCGTGTATCGGGCGTAGCAGGCGGGAGACAGGCAGGAGCCCTGGGGGACGCCGGCTGCGACGGGATGTTCCTCGGAGACGGCGTCTTCCACCATCACTCGGAAGCGGCGATTCTTCAGGAAAGAGGCGATTGTCTTGACCGTTCTTCTTGGGGCAGGGGACGTCGACAGCTTGTACAGCAACCCCTCGTGCCATACTCTGTCGAACGCCTTCTCCATATCCAGAAGTACTGCGACAGTGTATTCTTTTTTGTTCAAACAGACCGTCATGTCATTCAGTACTCTGGTGAGCTGAAGCGTCGTAGAATGCTCGGGCCTGAAGCCGAACTGTTCCGGGCGCGGCTGGATGTGGGGGGGTCCGTAGTGAGTGAGTGCCTGGATATTTGTTGCTGCGGGTTAGCGAGGGAGCGGTGGCGTCGGCAAATTTGTGAGATGGGCGGCAATAATTGATATTTTATTTCCCGCTTACAGTACGCAACGCATTTGATTTAATACGTTTCAACGTATACAAACTTATAGGCGTAGAATGTATGACATTCGACTGCTTGGTGGATGGATAGAGTATTATTTTTATTTTAACCTCTTGAATACCACCGGCGTTAGACTTTTCCTTTATAGGTTATAAATTTTATTACCATGGCATAGGTTTCAAAATCGCGACCCGTCCCAACTACCATCGGTTTTTGAGAGGTTAAGTAATTCACCTCGTATCACCTTTAATAATGTTCGAAATATATCTGAAATAACCCTGAAATTAGGTCATTTAATTGAAAGTCACCCTGTATGTGTTGAGGAAGGCTACCTATTGAGTACATTTTATCTATGAATAGCTGTTTTATTTTGCCAACAAAGCTTTTACAGTTAAAACATGTCCCAAGTGCTCCCATAAGCGCTGCGTAAATAAGGAAGGCATTATATATACGTAAACATATACATATACGTAAAATGATACGAAACAATGTTTTAAATGATTTATTTGTTCAAAAATTGTACTGCTGTCAATATTTCATATCTATTGACAATGCTGTGAAAAACTCCTACACTCTGTACTCATTTCAATGGAAGAATAGTTCAGCGTAAGCTTAAACTATTTCCATTAAATGGGACATTACATTTAGTTAACAGTTAGGTATTTCTTTAACTTACGAAAAATAGTTATTCTTCGGCTTATTTTCGTTATACCATTTCATTATATTCTTACCCAACGAATAAAAGTACCTAAGTTCAACATCGAATTCAAAACTTCATAAAATTTCTCTTTACATAGACAGTACGTTATTCAAATTTCATACCCTACAATAAACAGTTACAAATATTTGAAAGGACGCTAAGTAAAAATCAACTACATTGTAAAACATTAAAATAACCTTTAGCAAAATGCTCTTTTGTTTTCTAGGTTACAAATCAACACAAACATTACTTTCAACTTAGGACCCTATTTTACAAAAACCACACACACAACGTCTTTATTGTTTACGACGAACATTGTTTGGTGAATTATTTATTGTGTCTGTGGTGGACCAAAAGCTATAATTAGTAATATTGTGCTAGCCCTCCACTATTCTGAATACCTCTGTTATTTATTGCTTAAAAGATACAAAACAAACACACAATATAATTTGTAAAATAAATGCTCACACAATATCAATATATCTGTAAACAGAATAAGAAATCATGCCACATAAAGATATCGATCAATACGATCATGGACTAATTTTATTTTTGCTTTCATTTTCAAGTACATCCTGTCGAATAGACCATGAACATATTAAAACATTAAAATACTATAATTTAATGCCAAAAATCACGGGTTCAAACTGACAGTTGACAGTTTGGCGCGAAAACGTACTTACAGCGGAAGTGACTTAATTTTCTGTCCCTGACAGCTATACCGTCACTTCCTCTGGTGTGGTATTTTAAAACAAGTGCTGTTTTAAGTTATTTTAAAGGGGATAAATCCGATCTGGCATATCGACCCGCCACAATTTTTTTTATTTCGAAATCGCGGCGCAGGGTGAAAGTGGTATGTATGGGTAGAAGACACATAGATGAACAATATGTACATGTCAAGTAACATGATACCCCAAAGGGTCACGTTACCGAGATCTTTGGAGGTAAAGATTGTCATATGAATACAACAAAAATAATTAAATTTAGATTTATTTCGTGTTTATAGACGTCAGATTGTATCCAAATAATCGTTCCCAGGTTAATTATTTTCATAACTGTTTATTGAGACATGTAATAAGTCTACTTTAAATTATTTTCGTTGTAATGATATGACGATCTTTACCTCCAAATATCTCGGTAACGTGACACTTTGGGGTACCATGTTACAAAACATTTTTTGTTCGTCTATGTGTCCTCTACTCATACGTGCCAGTTTCTCGTGCGCCGCTATTTCGAAAATAAAATCAAAATGGCGGCGAGTCGATATGCCAGCTAACATACAAAAAAGTTCGAACCCCGTTTTATTTGTTGTTGAATTCAAATAAAAACGTTTTATGTTTTAAGGTCTCAATATATTATTAAATGTCATAAATATCTTAACCGAAGTTTCTCTATTGTAAACATACATTTAACATACTTACATACCAAATTCATATTGAATAGATAAACAGAGGTTTTATGTGAGAACTGTTGATTAATTATCGCACCTAACGGAAATGTTTTATAATAAAATAGAAACCGCTGGAATGCTATGAACTGAAATGATACTTATGTAAATTTTAAATGATGGAGCGAGGCGTAGATGTTAAATTATTGTCATGTTAGCGAGAAACAGAGTGTGATAGTTAAAAACTAAAAATCTTATTTTCCAAATATGGTATGCCCTAAATTTGTTGCTAAGTTTTAGGGCACACCAATAACGGCTTCATAGTATAATGATATTATCTTTGGTTTATTTTATGCAACTATTAAAGCTTGGCTGTAAACCACGCGAACAATAGGACTAAAATGCTTCGTGGTAAATATCAGTGCGAAGAAAATGATCATTAAAGAATTCACAAAGTTAAAAATCTAAAAAAACCGACTTCATGATCAAGCCCTATTTCTTTCTCCCCGGTCACGATGCGAATGAAGTCTATGTACATGAAACGTCCTCATAAAAACTTTTGCTGCACGGAACCACAAACAAAAACGTCATCTGTGTATATATTTTTGTTTTTGTTGATTTAAAAAAAAAGTTCAATCAATTTTAATAAATTTGATAAAATATGGGATCACCTCTGAAGTATGACCTACCAATCAAAACAGGAATCATCAAAATCGATACATAATTGACGGAATAATCGCGTAAAAAACACGAAGGGTTCCATACCACCGTGAAATGGTAGGGATGGTGTGGAGTGAATAGTTTGGATTTTGCAAAAAAAGTTATTGGTGCGGCTACTTTCACACTCCATGTACGTAACCAGGTGCATTCATAAGTTTGTATGAGGTATTGAAAGAATTGTTGTATGGGAGCCCCCTTAATATTTATTTTATTCTGTTTTGTAGTATTTGTTGTTAAAGGCGCAACAGAAATACATAATTTGTCTAACTATCACGGTTCATGAGATACAGCATGGTGACAGACAGACGGAAGGACGGACAGAGCGGAGGCTTAGTAATAGGGTCACGTTTGGCACCCTTCGAGTACGGAATCCTAAAAAAAACCGTTGAATTGAGAACCTAATCCTTTGTGCAGTCGGGATGATTGACATAAGTTGGGGTCAACTTAAAAGGTGATAACAATTAATTAAAGAAACCAACACAATTATTTTACCCTAAATAAATAATATAAATTTTACGCGACTGCACATGACGAAAACTAATCAGTTTTATTGTAAATGCTGAGTTCTAGCTATGACGAGGAATAAAACTATTTAAATAGGTTATGTATGAAACACACATTGTGTTAAGAGTGGCACGATAGAAGTAGTCCTTAATCTTAGGTTATCAAGAGTCGATTCTCACTGTAATTTCAATAAGTCACGACAATTTAGTGCGTTTGATTTGATATTCTCTCTCATGATAAAAGTAATTATTATTTCAAACTATTTTTCATCGAGTTACAGTCTAACTAAATAGTGTTTCTGTTTGTCTTATTTATCGTTAACTGTATGTAATAATTATGTTGCCATTCTGTGCATGTGTCAGCGCATTGTCAAACTTATTTTTTATACTTCCTACACATAGTATTTCCTAAAACAGAAATCGCCTAGAAGACATGGCACAATTTTGACTTTTTACGCAAATTTTTATTTATTATATCAAAAGCTTTTGACACTAATATGGATCAAAAAGGTAATCGTAAATATTAAGCAGCACTAAGACCGTACAATAATTATGTGAATGTTTTCGGGTGAGGGTGGCTCTTTTTATTACTCTTTTACTAGTCAAGTTGATGTTCGGGATATCAACTATCGTGGTCTTATCGCTCTTTAATATATGGAATAGTCTAATATAGTTGAAAGTTTATGTTACCTCATTTGTTAGGAGGGACGGACTTACTATTGGTTAGATTGCATGGTTTATTAGATGGCATGAATTATTTCTTAGTTAAGTTGACATGACTCTTCGTCATTAATATCTCCATCGCTTAAGAAATGAATTAATGATAAAATCATAACAACGACATGGATTTTTAACAGCCTTATTCATAAACATCTAATAAACCTATTTTAACTATAATGCTGTTATAATTGGTTTGTCTTTGTCTATCAGTTTGAAAATTGTGTTTGTGAGAAAAGGATAAAGCACATTTTAGCTATCATAGGTTTGATAAGTTTTATGAATAAGGAGGTTAGTCTTAACTACTTTTAAAAATAATATGACTAACGGACTTTCCCACAAACAATCCAAGCTATAAGATTGGAGACTATGCGTTTCGCAGACAGATAACCTGCCTACCTTTTTTTTCTACCTTCAGTAGGGCAAAACCATAAATAGATTGAATATTAGGAACATCCATAACTACATCAAAAGATCAGTATTTGACAATGCGCCAAACTTCGATATAGCAACGCATACAGGCGCATACGGCCATGCAGCCTAAACAGTTATCTTACCGCGCCGTTCGCTTCGGTATGGTTTGTTTTGTGTACGAGGGCGATGCTAGTTGCGGCGGGTCTGAGCTTCCGTCGGCGACTGCAGGCGCATATCGAGTAACGCACGTCGCGAACTAACCCGTCCGCGACGAAGCGACGCATACACGAGCGGCATTGGCACCTGGCGACGAGAAAAAATTACGATCAATTAGGTACGGACCTGCGATTATAAAATCAGGCAAATTTTTAGTCTAGCTATGGCAGCAGAGACAGGTGTCTTCATACTAGAAAGTACTAGTACCTATATAATTTTCTTAGAAGTATATTTTTCTTATAGAATTATTTAATAATTATTTATTGTACATATTCAAAATGTATTGTATTTCTTTAGATGTGACAAGCGCGCGCCTGTTACGCTGGAAGTGCAGGTTCGAATACCGGTACTGACCATGTACCAAAGAGATAACTTATCTAGAGACAGATTATGAGACGGACGTTCTTACAACCACCACGATGTCATCTTGAGACAACCTTTATATCTGCATACCGGCGGCGTACAATATAATACTCGGGCGAGCTAAGTTGGCACCGTAAAATTGTCAGAACCGTTACTTGATAAACTGACGTTTTTGTTCTCGTTAGTTTTTCAACTATCGACAGATAGTAAACTATAGCGTACTGCTTACTATATGACGCGCTAGTTGATAAAGTAACGGTTAAAACCGTTGAATAGTGGTTTAAACTTGAATTGCAAACGAAATACCAGGGCAAACACTGCGGTAGCTTAGGTGAAGACTGGAGGGGGCAAGCGCAGCGAAGCCCCCGAATAGTCTTCGTGTTAGGTTGACATGTAAGAACAAAAGAAACGTAAATTCTAAACCCTGTCGGTCTGGTTTACTATCTGTCGATAGTTGATCAACTAACGCGTTAGTTTATCAACAAAAGGTTTTGACTATCTTACGTTGACATTACAGTTCGGTTTTAAAGTTTTTTTTTCAAATCAAAATTCGATATTAGGTTTAGTCATAGACATATGTGTATAGAGTTGGCAACGCAAGCCCGGATAAATGTATGAGAATCAAGCCTGTCAATTTTTTACTAGCAACTATGACGTCACGAGCGCGTTTTAAATTTAAATACAAACAATTTTATTTTGTACACGTTTAGCCATTTACTCCATTTTTGCGTGACGGGGCTAGCCCATCGCTGCAGCTATGCATCGCTAGAGAGGAGCTAAAGGTTTCCTCACGATGTTTTCCATCATCCTTAGAACGTTCCATCACCGTTAGAACGTTCCATCATGGATGTGTTCTGCTCAATGCAGCCATTGGTGTAACACGCTAAACTGACTGACAGTGAGTGACAGACAACGCACAACCAAAACCTATCGACTATGTACATCGAATTTCGATTTAGTAATATGTAATACATTACTGTATACACTGTACTTTACCCAAACGTCATTCGAGTGAAGTGCCCTCTTAGCGCGCCCGGGCAGTATACGTCGCGCCACAAGTTATGAGCGGTGGCCTTGAATGCGCAGTAGTCACGTTTCAATACCTGTACATATGCGCAGTAATTCCCGCCAACGTCGCCCAGCGCTCTAATTCGTGGCGCGAGGTATACGTGATTATATATAGTGAGAAAAACGACAGTATTACTACGAATATGTCACGCCAAATAAGGGTAAACATGGGTGCCATAGTGGCTCAGCCACCCTGTATGCAAAACCCGGAAATAACGTGATTCTATGTATTAATAAAAGAAGTCAACTATAAAGGTGATTAGTTAATACACAGCTAAAGTTACAACGGCTTGGCGGATTTGAATAAATGGGGGTTCGTTGGATGCGTCTCAGTTGTGGGTGTGACTTAGGCTACCTATATCAAGGCTGGCCAAACCCAGGCACGCGGGCCACTTAGTGCCCATGGCATTTTAATTTGCCCGCCAGCACTGCGGCCGGCCGGCTAGCACATTTTTCCTTTTTAAGGTTCCGTACCCGAAGGATACCAAACGGGACCCTATTATTAAGCCTCAGCTGTCCGTCCTTTGATAAATCAAAGGAGCTCCCGATACAAGAGGCGTGTTATATTATGCCTGCGAACTAATATCATATTGAAAATTTCGCGGCACCTCTTACCTTCATCGACGGCACGATCGGTTTGAGATTGGATCCCGATCTATAATAATACCTTGGACACTGTTTACACACTCTGATCTAGCCCCAAACTAGGATTCCCTGTATCTTGGGTACTAGACAACGATACACATACTTATATAGATAAATATTATACTTAGATAGATAAACAACCATGACTAGGGTACTAACATCCGTTCTCAGCAAACAAATATTTGCCCCCACCGGGACTCGAACCCGGGACCCTTGGCTTCGTTAGGCAGGGAAACTGCCGACTCGGCCATTCGGGTCGTCAATCTATAGAGACTGGTGTCGAAACCAAGTTCGGTATTTTATTTTTTTGGCTAGTATTTAATCGCACATCAAAAATACTAATTTGCACAGCAAAAAAGGATCAGCAAAAACACTTATTATGTTTTAAATATTTTATGTATACTCAAGTATCTGTTTTAAGTATTTTTTGTTGTTATTGCATGATCAACCTAACACGAAGGATAAAAAGGGTTTCGCTTACCAAAGCTACCGCAGCATTTTGCCCTGATATTTTCTATGCAAAACCATTGAACTACTCTTACTAGCGTATGGAACCGACATCGCGAACAAATTTTTTGCGCCATGCGTTGAGGTTCATGAATGAACATCAACGCGTTTAGTTGCTCGCCGCCTCTCCTACGGAATGCACGTCGACACGGCGGGAAAATATAAGTCGAAAATGCCATCATGCGTGCTACGATACTGTCGCAATTCAACAAAATGGAAGAAAAATGATAGTGGCGTGACGAATCATCAGTAAGTAAGCAAAATATCAAACAAAATCATCCAAAACCAATTTTGAACATTATTTTCTACTGTACCCGACTTTTGTATGAAAACCATAGAATATGAAAAATGAACCGTACAGATAAGACAAGTAGGTACTAATAGTGGTACGAGAGAGCACTTCACAAATATGAGGGATATGATGAATGTGATAAATATGGCTAGAGGACTCCTAAACTAACAAAACATGTTTGGTAATATCTTAACACGACTGCCCCCAAAAACGGAGTGTATTTTTTTCAGGGTTCATGTGGGTATTTTTCTTAATTCCACGACAACTTCTTAAAGCCTGAACCGATTTCGAAGTGTGTGGTATCGCTAGGATCTAGCATCCTAAGTGGAGAAGGCTATAAATACATGTAAATAAATGTATATACAAGGTGTAAAAATAATTTACTTTTCAGTTCATTTTGAAATTATGGCAGTATAGATAACGATAACACATAGCTAATGCGAAAGTGCAAGTCATCTACATAAACCTTTGTTTAAATCTCAGTTACAATTAATTCATCGGTACATTTTGTAATAGACCGCACTCAATCAAATTAAGTTTTGTAGGTATAAAAGCGGTATCACTTCTGCGGTGTGTAATCTACAGGGACAACACGTCGAGCTCGCGGCAGGTCCGCCCCGCTTGTGATCTAGTCGCGACACGTTTTTTGTTCGAGACGGCGTCTCTATAGTAATGGTAGCTCAATGTGCAAAACAGTATTTTTAATGTGCAGTTTAATATTTCCCTATTTTTTTTGTTCTTGCACGATGGTACGGACCCACACTTGACCGTTTTTTGTGCAAACATTTCCTTATGGGTATAGAACATAGTGGTGGTGGGTGGCTCGGCACTGCTACAATCTAAGAACTGTTGCTCACTTGGAAAATCTATTGGCCTTGGGCTATATAATCGAAAAGTCAATGTGGATTTCAGATCGATAAATGTTGTTTACAAAATAATTGTTGCGCTTATTTTCATACGACATGAACATAATCAAAGTTCAGTTCAAATTTCAAATTTCTGTATTACTGTAGATATTTACTTATAGCAAACGTCATTTTTGCCTCTTCTCTACATTGGACCACTGTGGGAGAATCAGGGCGAAGAAAATCCCACAGATTGATTTTTAGATCTCTTTTAAAATTGGTTGTAGATTAACCCCATACATTCCCGTCATTTAAGTAATCTTGAACATTGTAATATCTGTTTTTAGAGAAAGTCGCTTTCACATTCATCCCTTGTTCCTTACCTAGTGTAATAACAAGATTTATGTAATAAAATTATGACAATTGCAAAATCTTCAGAGGTATCTTATTGTAGTAGAGAATGCACTGACCCTTGAAAGAATTGCTAACCTTCGCGAGTCCAAACCGGGGCGCAATAGTTATACGGTAAACATTACAGCTATCGCTAAGTTTGGAAAATGTTGTAAGGTTCTTGCGTTCATACATTCTATTTTCGAAAATAAATTGACTAGCTACAGTTAGTATGTCAATTTCTTTAAAGAGCTCTCGGATTCTGTGCGTTTTAAATTATAAATTGCTCAAATAGATTTTTTCTGTAAAATAAAAATAGTTGGAATATCTGCTGCATTCCCCCACAACAAGATGCCATAGGAGATGACACTATGAAAGGAAATAAAATATACCAGACTAGATGTGGCCACATCCGTGTTTTGTCTGATGTTACTAACAGTGTAAGCTACAGAATTTCATTTACCAGCTAATATATCTAAGTGGGGTCCCCACTGCAATTTTCTTTCAATGGTTATTCCAAGAAACTTCGTATAATTTACTAATGTTGCTGTCTAACACCAAACTGGTCTCAAGTTGCCTGTCATTTGGAAGTGAGAATTTGATACACTTGGATGTACCAGCGTTTAACAATTCATTATTAACTCTGAACCACAATACACGATTAACATCATCAAAATTTTCTTTTTGTCTTTTAATTTTGAAGACCAGTGAAGTATCATCAGCAAACAACACTATGTTAGTCAATTTCTCCACCATGAAAGGCAGAAACTTTTATATATCAGGTCCATTTACAAGATTGTATGTGGTATTGAATGAAAATGTAGCCGGGTTATTTGTTTTTATAATGATCGACGACCTCTGTGGCTGCGGTTGTGCCTCTGCCTACCATGCGGGTGGTCCCGGGTTTGATCCCCGGCTCGGGATGAAGAAAAAAACAGGTATTGGATGTTTATATGTGAGTGATGTCGCTGTTTCTGGTCCCCACGACACAGTGTATCCTAGTGTGGGGCCAGAAGCAATGTATGTGCCTGTGTAGAAATATGTATGTTTATTCAACTTGTATAATAGCCATTTTATAAACAGGTTAGTCTATTAAATGAAATAGTAAATAAAGTAAATAGTGACTCACTGCTATTGCGGCAGACTCTGCGGCGAGGAGGAGCGCGAGTGTGCTGCTAGCGACATCTGAAGCGCGGCCGGCGTGAGCCACTCCCTGCGACAACAACAAACAACACGTTATAGTACATTTCACTGAACTTACCGGTCGCGCCAAGTTTATATGGCTCTGGGGGAGCTGTCACCGCTCTCTCTCTCTCACCCCGCCTCACCCTATGCCAGAGGTCTGGCGCTTGACAAGCCAAATACGGCATTTTGCGCCCTTGGGAGCAATCGATACACTATTGCTATTCGAGATCCATTCGAGACTCGATACCCTGGTAGTAGAACAACATTGTTTTTACATTCCCAACATCGTCAGCGGTAGAACCTAACCGCTATTTTAGCATTGTTAGTTACCACTGTAATTTGCTATCTAATGTGAATTCCCAGAAAAATTGTATCGGGAACCAGTGTCAAGTTCTATCTATCTGACATAACTCTGAGAGACCTACTTGCGCTATATCGTTAACCCAGAGTTAATTAGATAACTCGAAGATATTTATATACATATTGACAGTAAATGATTATGACTATTATTAGCATAGGGCTTTGTTTTCGTGACGAATATCATGTTACCATATACATTTGAGACGCGCGAACTAGCGAAGTGCCAATACGGAAGTGAAATTGTTTTTTGAGTCGAATGAGATCAAATTGAATTGAATTGAAACTTTGAGTCGAATGAGATCAAAGCCTATAAATGTAGACCATTAATGCCCCCAGCCCCCACCGAGGGGCACGTAAGGGGCGGGGGCGAGTAAGATTAAGCAACCACGCTGGCTCAGTGCGGGTGGGCGGGTGCTCAACCCGACTGTCAGAACTTATCAAACCGCCCTATTAGTGCTTCTGACACAGCATTACGACTACTATCACCGAGTGGCGATAGTAGCCGGGTCTAAGAGCTTAACGTGTCATCCGAAACACGGTACCCGGCCTCACCAGAAGGAAGGTTATGAACATTTCGCTAGGACGCGCTATTGGTACTTTCATACGCCTTGCAGGTAACCAGGTGTATGCTATTCATTAGTTTGTATGCTGGAATTGAAGAAAGAATGTGAAAGATTGAGAATGCAGTAAGGTTATTTGTTTTAATAATAATTCCATTTGTGTCCGGTCATGGTAGGTGCTTAATGTTACGACATGAGCCGGCGCGGTAGCAGCTGATGCAGTATACGTACTTGGGCAGACATCTCTGTAGGAAGGGCACACACGAGCTCACGTATGCGAGCCGGTTCACCCACGAGGGAATGTCGCGGGAACAGAGAGCCTGCAGACAAGCAGTGTGGAAACTTGAGGATAATAAAAAATAATATTAGGATAATAAATAATCTCGCGATCGCAAAGCAGCTCACATCACTGCGGTACGATACGACGCAGCGTCTTGATATTGTTCCTCGTCGCCGACGCGTGCTTCAGCGTAACAACAGACTATTCTCGACGTTTTCAACACAATTTACAGTTTAAGGGATTAAATATGGCCAGCGCCAGGGGGCGCGAACAAAGAATCATCTGCATGCATCTTTAGCTTCAATTCTAGGCTAAACTAGACAACATAAACATGTAGGATAAATATATGTTATAAAAGGTATATTAGAGATAATAATAGACTTTTAAAATTACCGGATATATGTTATATTTAATACTTAAAAATATTTTTCGCAATGCATTATTATTCAAATAAATGAACAAGCGCTCGGAGACGAAATCAGTTTCCTATATGAAACTTACACGCAAAAATAGGTAAAAAAAGGGAAAATTTTTAGTTGTTTTATTTTATTTTTAATGTTATTATTACAGGAGTTTAGAAATATTTTCTATAATTTTCTTGGTCTCGGAGCTCGGGTTCCCCCGCGGGGCTCTGCGCGGGAGCATGCGTCAGTCTGCTTCGACGCGATGCGACGGGTATTTGTTTTCTTTGTCTAATTCTCAATGCCATTAGCCCTTGTTCAGCCCTTAATGGCAATTTTAAGTGTTGTAGTTGATGTCAATAATTACCAAAAAGGTACACGACAAAATAGAGGTTGAACATTATCACCTGTTTAGATACAGGTGATGTAATTCGTTACATATACTGTAACGGCCTTACTAATAAAAAAGATATTCACTGTTTAACTTAAACAGTGTTCTGTCCTTTTCATACGTCGAATAAATGTCAAATGTCAAAGCAAGGAAACACAACACTGTATAAGTTATACAGTGAATAACTTCTTTTATTACTAAGGCCGTAAGAGGTTAATGTAGAGCCCATTTCCAGCAAATTTAACCAAACAATACCCTATCCGTAAAATAATGGATTTCAGTATTTTCGGTTTCTAAATTGTTTTTATTTTCCAAAACGTGGCATATAGATATTAATATATTACATATACATATATTTTAATTATAAAAAAATAGGGTTCAATGATTCTGTGGAATAGGATAAAGCTAAAAAAAGCTCTTAATTTTGATGCAGTGAGTTACAACGTGGGCAAGATCTAAATCGATAAACACTTTGGCAAAGGTGACCTTGCGAGGTGCGAGACGTCACCCGCTCCGCAATTTCTTCATTCCCCTCTAGCCATCAATCCTGACTTGGACTAAACGTATCCGACGCCGCATTAGGCGTACCGCAGCGCAAGACGCAGATGGGGTGGCAGAGACTCAGTTTCAGTCAGGAGCAGCCGCCTCGCAGGTGCTCTAGATCTTAACTCGCTTACTGTCGACCCGGCTCCAGAGAGCTGCCCGGACGTAACGATAGCGTTATCGCTTTTTGGTCTCTAGTAAACGTGTTAATACTCTGTTTTGCGTGATAGGGGCTAGCCCATCACCGGAGCTACGGAGATACAGTTTCTCATCGTCGTTAGAACGAATATCGAATACCTATGTAACTAATTTAATTCCGTGAGAACCGAGACAGGACAATAGAAATAGATATCTGCATAATTGTTGTATACATATACGATAGATGTTAGACAGAAGAGTGTCTTGTGACATTGTGAATGCGGTATGCTTTAATATAGGCGGAAATCAATGTTATAGTTAATAAATTATTCCGCCGCAGTGAAAAGAAGATTTATTACCTGACAAAATGCTGAGGTGAAATGGTTGCAGTTGTTGTTCATAAGATGATACCTGAAAATAAAAAACTTATATACTTAGACACTACAATACATCATTGAAGGGGGGGGGTTTGAAGGGGTAACTTCATTCTTATTTCAAGGTATTGAAAGCGATAATTGATCAACCACCATTGTACATCTATTGGCTCTGTCGCGGATACTTCTGAGTTGTAATAGAAACTGGTCAAATGCGAGTTTGACTGCGCAGGGAGTCCATCCCAAAATGATAATTTTGGGCAGCGATAGAGGATTGAGAGGGCAGTGGAAGTAAGTTATCCAGCAAGGGGGCCGAAGGGAGCCAATTAACCGACTTAAAAAATGAGGGGGTTCTCAATTCGGTTGTGTTTTTTTTTTGGAATGTTTGTTACCTCAAAACTGTTATTATTTATGAGCCGATTTTAAAAATCCTTTTTTTATTTAAAAGGGTGACCTTTCAGTTTCGTCCCATTTTTTGAAAATTTGAAATCGGTCCAGTACTTGTTTTCTAAATCAAAAAGGAATGGAATAATGATGTCATCCAGGTAAACCAAATTGCTTTACTATGAATTATCAGTGGTGTTGAAGGGTCATTGTAATAAGATGAATTCTGTCTTTATAGACAGTGACATATGTAGTATGTACAGATGTAGTGAATAATCTTTTCCTATCGGCAAAACTCGGAACAACGATAACACCCGAATGGTGCCGATGTGTCTATGAATTACTGTATTATTAAATTACGTGTAGGTATCAAATAAATCGCATACTTTATTTATCAATGTCAAATGTCAAATTGCCCGTTTGACGTATATTACACTGAGATGTTAAAACCACCACGATTCTATCATATAAAGAATTCGTTAGGTAAACAAAAATATAACTAGTTACTGAGGACGTTTTATTTCAATAAAACGCACTGATAAAAACCAAATTCCGGTTGGGATGATCTAATGATTCTATAAGGATTGGAACCCCAAAAGTCTAACTATAAGTCAAAACTACAGTAGGATTTTGCAGACCTTTTTTATAACAATAAATTTTTGTAATTAATTAAAAATACTATGACATAACAAAAAAGACACCTCAACATAAAACAAAACAAACCAGCAGAGAAATTAATATAAATAAATATGATTTTCTGATTGGATGAACGACTTCGATTATGACAGCGGGATAAGAGGAGGAGGAGCGGGGTGGACAGTGTGATGCGAAACAATACTTCCAACTTCCATATCACAGTCAGAATCAGAACTATTTTCTGGTGTATCATCGTCAGAGTTTTCATGAACGGTGATTACAAAACTAGCCATTTAATTTTCCAACTCAGGTTCGTGTTTTCGGTACTTGTTTTCGCATTTGATGGCGTGGTCACATCCTTTGGCCCAAACATCGGAACCAATCATATTAACCTTTTCCTGTACCAATTGTTTCACAGTAGTCATATTCATACTGATGTTTCATTTGGATACGTATCCCTTTATTTGAGACCATATGTTTTCAATCGGATTGAAATCAGGATGATATCGTGGCAATCTTAGTACGCTGTGTCCATATTTGTTCATAAGTTTATCTATAGAGTATTCTACAAAGTCTTGTTTGTACTTGCAAATAATTTCATATATTTCAAGTTTTGTTAATGACGGATCAATCGCAACGTTATGTTTGGATAGCCAATCAATCATGTCTTGCTTCCTGGTATTTGAATTAGGAGGTTTTTCTACGTACTTATTATGATATGCAGCATTATCTACTACTAGTACCGAATGTGGAGCTAAGTTTGGAATGAGTTGATTACGAAGCCATTTTTCATAGTTTTCATTGTTCATTGCGTTGTGATAGTCACCTGTTTTATCAGTAGACTGATACATTAACAATGCCCCAGGTATTAACCCCTTTCTACTACCAGCGTGCACTATTATAAGACGTTGTCCTTTAGAAATTAACTGTTTCACTCCGTTTTCTGACGAGTCAGCCCAGCTTTTACCTGCCAAATGTGAGGTATGGATGTATGTTTCATCCATATAAACAATCTCTCTCCCTTGCAATCTGTACTTTTTTATCGCGGCTAAAAACTTTACTCTTTTTAAACGAACATCATCTTTCTCGATAAGTAATTTTCTGTTGTTTTCAACTTTTTTATACCGAAATCCCATTTTTCTAAGAATTTTTCTTAGCGTAAAGTCACATCCCTTAAAATTTATGGCTTCGGATAACTTGGACTTCAGGGCTTTAATTGTAGGTACTTGTTTGTATATCAAATGGAAATTATACACTAATCGGCGTATAACGTTGTAGTCAAAATCGTCAAGACCTAGACAAAATAATTTATTTGGTCTACCCAACTTTGCCGACTTCGGACTATTGGAGGTGGATTGATTTATGTATTCTTCTTGCAATATTTTATTTACTGTTCGTTAAGAAATTCCACTGGCCTCCGAAACTCGTTTTTGGACTTTACAAAAGTAAGCAGTATAGTTGGTATGTTTGAATTTATCATTTTCAGTTAAGAAATATAAATAAATATTGAAAATAACTTCGCAGGCTTGCCGATCTAAACGTTTCCCTTTTCTTAGTGCTTTCGGCATGTCTGTTATAAATTGTAAATGTGGATCGAATAAAATCAATGTTTATTATTTACAAAAATGACAGACAAGAGTGAAATGTAGTCAAAAAAAAATATAGGTGGCCTGCATTAATTCACGAGTCCATGAAGTTTATCACAAAATCTAACATAAATATCAACAAAATATTTCTGTGGTATTAACTACTCTATATAGATACTTCCTCTTGCAATGCGACCGTTCCCTACGTTGTCTCGATGGGTACTGAGTGCGATGAAGTATTAAGACAAAAACGAACATTTCCGAGAAAATACGAAAGGAAAGGATTATTCACTACATCTGTACCGTACATTCGTTTATGTCGTGTAATACGTGTGGACTAAACTGTCAGACAAGACACATTTCGTAGCGTTGTTTTTGTGTGTTGTGACGACGAGAGGAAGAAAAAGGACTTGAAGTAGGTTTTTTTTAAGATTTCAACTTGGTTAATTTATTTATTGATTTGTCTGAAGGTGTATAAGCTCACTCACTTGTCACCGCGGAACTGTTTGCCGAGTTCTGTGACGAGTCTCCGCACCTCCTCTTCTGAGAAGTCCGTGTAGCCTATGTGTATGCTTTGTCTGAAACAACCAACAGCAACAGTATTAAATATTATTTTCCGCATTCTAACATCCAAATAGCAAATTCGCCGCTTGTTTTTGGGATCTCAGGCGGAAAAATTATATTGCTAACTCGTTCGAAAAGGCTTCTTTACGAAACCATTATGTTGTCGTTTCATCTAATGTCTTTAAGAGTTCTGTTTAGTGCTTCAAAACCCCCTTAATGCGTACTTGTGCTTTCGTCCCAAACTATAAGGTTACAAACGCGCAGTACTTGGGCCGTATTACTCTGCTTTGAAATGTTGCAGAGAAGTTTCAACATGAATAAGATTTAGCGGCAGCTTGAAGGTAGCGTGAGCTGTCTTGCCTCCCTCCAACACTGTTACTGCGATTCCTGACCATGCGAGAGCTAAGGCAATGCCACTTTTACTCCTTACTTTTGCCAATAGCAAATTGAGAAGGAAGGTTTTTCCAGTTCCACCAGGAGCATCCAGGAAAAAGAGTTGCCCAATTCGTTTGTCAATATTGCCAAGGATCTGTTGATAAATGTAAACTCTGTTCATCTGTCAGTAACTCTTCATTGTCATATAATGAAGAGTTACCATCTTTTCCAGGGCGCAGGGATCATAATTGGTCTCCCTCAGATATTCTCGATTACCCAAAGTTGCTGCAGATCTTTTTGGATGAGGCAATCCGTATTGTGCCAAGTTTTGTCCTACTTGAGCTAACACTGCATCCTCGATCTATATCAAGCATATGTTGTAGTCCTCATCTATGAGCAGCTGCGCACTATCTTGCAAGTTTTTCTCAAGTTGCCGTTTAATGTCGTCCGAGAGACTATCTTTGTGTTTCTCCCAAAGGCTTCAAGGATCAGAGAGTTGACAGAAAACTATCATTATTGTAGCTCTCGCAGTTTTAAAGAAGAATCGTACAATGCAGCTTCATCAAAAATACTGTCCCAATGCAAGCATTGGGACATACATCAAGATGTATTCCAGCAATCCAAGGGAATTAATTGCATGCAGACTGAAATGTTGGATGGAGGATACCATACCAGACGACCCGAATGGCCGAGTCGGCAGTGACCCTGCCTACGAAACCAATGGTCCCGGGTTCGAGTCCCGGTGGAGGCCAATATTTGTTTGGTGAGAACGGATGTTTGTACCCTAGTCATGGTTATTTACCTATCTAAGTATAATATTTATCTATATAAGCATGTGTATCGTTGTCTAGTACCCAAGATACAGGGAATCCTAGTTTGGGGCTAGATCAATGTGTGTAAATAGTGCCCGAGGTATTATTATAACAGTCTTCAAAGCTTGTTGGCCCTCTAACCTCATGGAGCAGCAGGCGTAGGTGGTAGCACTCGATTTTGTTTGGATGAATCGTGAAGACTCTACCTAGAGCGTGCTCTTTTTTCACTCCTGGCCAGCCCTCTACAACTTTCCCCTTTTTTCTTTTAGTTTTTTTTGTTGTTCCAGACATATTAGGAAGGGACATGACAGTACAATAGCGCCTTAGCAAAATTGTCCCTTTTGCAGATTTCAAAAAAAGCTAATAGCGTTGTCTGAGGTAGGTTGTTTATTTTATCTGACAGGTTATTAGAGGTGAAGTATACACGCTGACCGTTTTCAAGATGAACAGTAAGGTAAGACAGGGGGGAACCTTTCATGAATGGGAAAGGTTAATAACCTCCAAACTGCTAATTACCGGCCGATTTCGTAGATTTTCACCTCATCTCATCAAAACAAACTTTAACTCCACATTTCACCGCCTTAGGGGGGGAATTTTTGAAAATCCGCCCTTATTCCTTGTCTATATTACAAATGGAACCCCTATGCAAAATTTCAGCTTTCTAGGTTGTAGGGTGTAGGCTGGACGTCGATGAGTCAGTGAGTGAGTCAGGCCTTCTCTTTTTATACATACAGATTTTGTGAGAAGTAGCGATGGACTTTTATATCACTTAACTGGACCTGCCTTGCACGTCTCTCAGTTAATAGGGTATTATACTAGACTAGGGACTTAGCAAAAACATAAGTTAGCTCTCATTTGTTCTCACCGGAAGCGGAACTGTTCGCCGAGCTCCTTCTCGTCCCGCGGCGTGATCTCGAAGAGGCCGGTGAAGGCGTACGGATGGCCGCCGTATGCCCACTCCGAGCCGTGCACCTGCACGCCACTGTGGAACACGCCCAGACCCGCGCCCGCCGTGTACCTGCCGCGCCAACACACAGACATTATTCTTTCCTATTATTATATTACAAACAAACATTCTTATTATCTACTTATTTCACACACTTGTAATGCATGGCTCGGCTTTCGGCCTCGCGCCACTATGTGGTATGGTTTTATATCATAGCTGGCCTGTATCATAAACTCTCCTGTCTTGCCTAGGTTGGCTGGAAGAAATATCTCTTAAGAGATAAGCTCGCCTTTGTTTATAACATTTCTTGTAACTGTCTGTATCTTTATATTATCTCTGCAATAAAGAATATAAATAAAATCGCAGGATTCGTAAAAATCCGGTATTTATAATAAATATCATTTTTTTAATTTACTTACCCGATATATATCGGATATATACAACAATAAAAAAGAAACAATTTACATTCTATAAGTGGTTTAAACTATCAAAAGCTAGCTGTACACGTTATGTACAGGTGAATTTAAACCCTGACTTCCGCTAGCATTGCTGTTTCATGGTATAATGTCAAAAAGTTGCATTCCGTGCATGTTTAGTGACATCTGACTGAGTCAGGTACTGGATGGGTGTCCCGATTGTATTGTGGTTTTTGTTTCCGGCGCTTCCGCATTTTTCCATGACACGTTGAACTGTAGGTCCCGGCTACCACGTTTTACCGGCTGCCAGTAAACATCAATCTGCTGAATTTATAGTACATCAGTGGAAAAACAGTAAAATATCAATGGATATTATCCACATAAACATAAAGCTATATATGTCGTGATATGTAACAAGATATATCCGATGATATATATCTGACAAAGTGACAATGCGAGCTTATCTTTAACAAGAGATTTCTTCCAGAAAAATTAGTATGGACCGCCTCTGACATCGCACTTCTGTTTTCATTGTTTTGACGATTACCCATGACTTGGTCTTTGGCGTCACCCTCCGATTATTACCCATTGACAGCATTGTAATATTCAAGGAAACGAGTCCCCAAAAGTCCAGCAGATAGTCCAACCCACTCCCACTCCAGCTCACTCACCAATTGGTCCAGTACATGTCGTAGACACTGAGCACGACGGCCGTCTGGCCGGGCCGCGGCGGCGTGCTCTCCGGCTTGCGGTTCACGAGCGACATGCATGAAGGGAACATGCTGCACAGCCCACACGTCTGCAACACCGCACAACCTGGTTAGCGAACATGGCTGACAATTCGTGTGCGTTTTCTTCTGTAGGCGCTGTCACGCATCACTTTTTTATCTCAAAAAAGTGAAAAAACCGTTAACGGGGACACATCTTCGGTTAGGGGGGGTGCAGCGGCAGGTGTCCTGTGACACAAGTTACAAAACTTTATCCATTTGTTTGTTATTCCCATACATGATTACACTTTTGAAGATAAAAAGGCTTATTAATCATTTTTCGCGGCTTTGAAACGTGCTTGAGGACGACCTCATGGCGCACGCATTAGTATTTCACTATTGTAGGTACTTCTAAAAAGTAAAAAATACCTTGCAAAATATCCACAGCTACTGAACAAATGTGTGATATTACATAAAAAAACAACAAAAAATCACATGTACAATATTATGAACACAACTATTTAATTTACGCGAAACCACACAAATGGTACAATGGTGATTTTTCCCTGCTCTATTATTCACGAAGACATGCCGGTGGCCTTCGGATAGGTTAGACATACGACTGTTACAACCAATTATAAAAGGCCACAGGTTTGAACTCGTGGCCCCCGCGGCGTAAGGATTTGTATAAAGTTGGGTAAATTATGGTGAAAACGGCTTGCTAGCCTTATCTGCGATAAGCGTGATAAGTCCCACATGGGGCAGTAGAGGCACAGTTACACCCACACGTATTGCGTTACAAGGGGCTAGCTCAACACCGCGTGATGATTTGAATATCACCATCATCATCATCAGCCTCTCAGGAAACCCACTGTTGGGTATGGGCCTCCTCATAAACACGCCATTCAGATCGGTCCTGCGCAATTTGAAAATGACAATGTCTTAAAACTATTCTAAGTGATACGGCGGTTGATACGCTGTTGTTTAATATAGCCTATTATCAAGTGGCAATTTTCTCATGTGAAAATGTGAGAATATGTTGAGTCACGGAAAAGGAGGCCGTGTTCAACTTTAACTCTTGACGCCAGGCTGAGGGTCTCTGCGTTTACGTGGAATCGTTGATACCGTCACGCCCTTTCACTTAAGGGGTGACAGACGACCTTCAAGCTGTAATCCTCACCGATGAAATCTTCATGAAAATGAAATTTGACACTGCCAAAAATAGTCCAGAAATAGTCCTAAATAGTCCAATAAGAAAGAAAAATAGTCCTCTTACAGTTCCGAAGTTATAGCTATAGGTTGGTGAGGATTACAGCTAGACGTCAAGCTGTAATCCTCATCTCTCGTGCCAGCAAACAGAAGGGCCTATCGACTTGGTTTGTGTTTCAAAAATTAGTCCAGAAATAGTCCACACGGCATGCAAAATTTCAGAAATAGTCCTTCAACTATTCCAGAGTTATTAAGACATCTTGGTGAGGATTACAGCTTGAACATTTTATATCATCAAATATCTTCGGAACGCCTACGACTTTCAGTTTGAAATTTGAGCCAAAAAATAGTCCAGAAATAGTTCACCGAAACAATAATGATTTCCACCTGGTTAACTTTGAAGAAGAGCATTAAAAATACAATGTTTTATTTCCCATACATTCAATACATGTACAGTCGTGTACAAAATAATAATGGGTAAACCCTAATAAACCGGTTTATATAGGTTAATTCAATCAAAGGGCCTGTTTTTAATCTCTGTAAACTAACGGTATTGTAATATTGTAGAAAAGTAAGCGCATAGCTCTGTTCTTCACGTTCACGACACTTAACTTTTATGTTCTCCCATTTAGCCGGACTTCCACTAGAGTATTGATAACCGCTAAATACAGTTTAAATACAACCTTAATAAAACACTGATGGTTAGGGGCAACCTGGCTGACAGGCAATAAGCTTGGCCTGCTTGAGTACGTTACTCGCCTTTTGCTTGTTGTGCTTAAGTTGTGTTTAATTTAAACTGTTTTTAACGGCTGTCAAAAGCCCTTAGAAGACTGAAACATAAATGAGTTTTTTGTTGTACATAAGTGCGTGACAGCGATTTGGATTTTGAACGGGTCTTCGAGCTTCGGTTGTAGCTATGATGTATATGTTATATATTTATATAGTTGAGCTAAGATGTAAACAACAATGACGGCATTCGTATCGCGAACGCGCTGGCAAAATTTCGTCGAAATACGATTTTGCTGAAACTTTTGAAGACATCTTAAAGCATTTTTCGGTGGAAATTAAGGCACGAGTGTTTAAAAATCTCGTCAATCGGTACATGACAATTGCAATAATGACATCATTGCAATGGAGGAAAGTGTTAAGAACTGATAATCAATGAGTAAAGGATAACATGTTAGCTTCTGTACTCACAAAACATAATTTGAAAAAAGAACAGATCCATTTATGTTCAATATAGTTATATATATATATGTATATGTTTATATCATATTTATATGTATAACTTAGTTTTAATCACAATAATCACAGTCGGTTCATTGGTATAATCATCACATAACATCAAACATTGTTTGATTAATTACAGTCTTAATCTTTTCAATTTTAGGTATTTAATTAAGTGCTTATGTCTAAATAATTGGCACCTCCCGAGTATAAGTATACATAAAGGTGTAGTATAATTTTCAAGGGTTTAACCCCTTCCCTAAACTATGATGTCCCTACATATACATAAATATGTAGGGACATCATAGTTTCGCCATGAAACATCTTCAGAGCATTTTTATTTTTAACCTCTTCCAAAAATTAATATACAGGCTGTTATTTTGTAATGTTACGCCTATAGTACCCATCATCATGAACAACTTTCCTCCAGAAACATATGGTCGCAAATGGAAAAAAATCGTCTCTCATTACATTGACCAATCAGCTGATTACATGTTACTATGGGAGACCCATATGCCTATATTTCTTGGGGAAAGTTATTCATAATGATGGGTACTATAGTCCCTAACCCGGGGGTGGCTTTACATAACAATACCCTGTATAGTGGTGAAAACTAAAATTGCTCTGATAAAAACGGTTTCATAGTGAAAGTTGTTCAGAATGATGTTTCTAACAACCTCTAATTTGACTACACTTTTATTTTACCGCCTGTATATAAGTCACATGTAATGGACTTATAAATTATGATTTGTCATCATATCTAAAAAAACAGTCAAAATAAAGTAAGTATAATTGCTAGATCTCTAACCCAACGAGTAGTCAGTAGAGTTCAATTATTATTGAAAGTGGCAGTAAAGTCTTGAAAATTACTTATAAATGATGTTGATTTTAAATATTTTCATCATTTCTAAATTAGTATTAGAGCGTACTATACTTTTTTTTACAAAATACTATCTTTTTTGTATTTTTGTACTATCCTTTTCAACGCACCAAAATCCATCACTGGTTGTCGTATAGCGCAGCCGGTCTGGCGCAGTGGGGTAATAAAATTGTAACCTCATATTTTTTGTACCTTGTTGACTTGTACCTTTGTAGGAAGGTAGGTAGTTAGGTGCCTACAGCAAGGGGCTAGCTCATCGCCGCAGCTGTGGAGATAAAAGGTTGCCTAAAAATGTTTTCCATCACCGTAAGAACGTCTGTATAATGTACATTGGTTAAATTACTTATCTCAATGGTATAAGGTCCGCACCGGATTCGAACACGCATCTCCTGCGTGAGAAGCGAGAATAAAACCACTAGACTATGGAGATTAATTGGTATAAACCGGTTTATTAGGGTTTACCCCGTTATTATTTTGTACACGACTGTACATTGATTGAAATGTATGGGAAATTAAACATTGCATTTTTAATGCCGTTGTTCAAAGTAAACCAGGTGGAAATTATTATTGTTTCGGTGGACTATTTCTGGACTATTTTTTGGCATAAATATCAAACTAGAAGTCGTAGGCGGTCCGGAGATATTTGATGTTATCAAATGTTCAAGCTGTAATCCTCACCAAGATGACTTAATAACTCTGGAATCGTTGAAGGACTATTTCTGAAATTTGGCATGCTGTGTGGACTATTTCTGGACTAATTTTTGAAACCAAAACCAAGTCAATAGGCCGTTTGCTTGCAAGAGAGATGAGGATTACAGCTTGACGTCAAGCTGTAATCCTCACCAACTTATAGCTATAACTTCGAAACTATAAGTGGACTAATTTTCTTTCTTGGTGTACTATTTAGGACTATTTCTGGACTATTTTTTAGCATTTTCAAATTTCATTTTCATGAAGGTTTCAATGGTGAGGACTACAGCTTGAAGGTCGTGCAGGCACTGACTTGCGCCCATGTTTAGGAGAGAGACTATCGCCGTCGGTGTCAATGATCAGCCGAAAAGATAAATGCATGAATTTACAAATATAAAATTGATTGAATTCGTTTATTAGGGTTCGAATCATAAAACTCACTTTCCCAAAATGTGCACTTTTTCTAAAAGACTTGACCATTTAGGACACTTTCCCCGTAAGTGTACTTTTCCATAACGCACACTTTCCCAAAATGTTAGTCAAAAATGTCATCTTCCCCACAAAATTTTCCTCATGAGTGCGATGTTAACATTTTTACCTGTAGAATGTAGATATCTAGAATTTATAAACCCTTCGTGCTAGTGCATTTTTACCGTTTATCAAATATGCAGTCTAATTAAATATTCATAAATTTACAAATCTTTCAAGTACTTTTATATGCATACTCTATATCGTAGATTACTTACAATCCACTCTACTTTCAAAAAGTACCTGTTCAGCTTGTTATTATGACATTATTCATTGTGAATCTCGTCACCTTCTTTGTCCTAAGAGATATCAAAATGGATTTTACATTAATATTCAATCAATAGGGTAAAAAATTAATCATCAAAGATACAAAAATAAAAGAGGGGAGTGGGGGCGTTTGCTGGACGGACGGATGGACGGTTTTTTTAATTGAAAAAATGTCTTCTGTTCTCATAGAACCACTAGTACATCATTGTTTTAGTAACCACTATATCATTTTCGAAGACCTATTCCTAGATACGAGCCCACGCGGCTATTTGCATGAAAAAAATATTTTAGCCTATAATTATCCTTAAATATATTTTTTTGCAAAAATGCTTTATATATATATATATATATATATATATATATATATACCTTTTTTTCCTTTGGCTGTAGATAGAACTTCTTTTTCATTTTCGCAACACATCTATCTACACACAACAAAAAACAACCGTCACTTTTACGTGCGATATACTTAATTCAGTGCTATAAATCCGTGACACAGTACATATTAAACAACACTGCTAGTTGACCACTAACACACCCGCTGCTTGTAGTTAAACAACAAACAATGAATCCTATATTTCTGCACGCGAGCTGTACACGCGACGATCAACTATATTTATTTCCTGGTTATTTTTCACCTTAGCATAGTACTATGAGCACATAGTATGACCGTGACTATGGTGTTTTCTTCTTGGTTACTAGGAATTATGATTGCAGACTGCAAGCCAAGCCATAAAATGTAGTGATTCAAAATATGTAGATTTACAGGGAAGAGATATTTTAATGTTGGCAGTTTAGATGGAAAACAAATAATTATTGGCGTTACTAATTACTGGCGGAATAAGTTATTTATAAATCAGAAAAAATCTCAGGTCTTGGATGTTTAAATGTGTCTGACGTCGCTGTTTCTGGTTCCCACGACACATTGTATCCTAGTGTGGGGCCAAAAGCAATGCTTGTGCCTGTGTATCAGTGTTTAAAAATGTTTATATCTACAAACACATTTGACTCGTGTTATGGTTTTTTATATCGCGGCTGTTGTTAAAAGACGTCTAAAACACACATCAATTCACTAAGACGATTTGGGTGTTATTTTTAATGAATGATTTTTTCTACTATGTATTTCTTTGTCAAATTGATGATAAAGAAATAGTCTGAAAGATTTTTTGTAGACATACAAAGGTTATATTCTAAGTTGATGTGATCCATTGTAATCCCCAAAAATGTTTCTTATCAGTTCTAAGAGTGGCATGATGTCACTGGGTAGGTACCTGCATAGTTGATAATCAAGATAAGAGATTAATGTGATTTTTAAATAATCTGGTTGGATGGCTTTTTCTGATAAAGTGGCAAAAGCAGTCCTGCAAATATTTGACAAAAAAATCTAACACAATACAAATAATTGGAGCACCTCTATACAATCTATTGAAATACAACAACAAATACTATACTCTATACTGGTATTTCAAAAGCATGAGATGAAATGGTTGAACTGAACAATTTCTTCTTGGTTGATAGATAATCATAACAAAAATACTGACAAAGCTTCTTTATTACATTAAAACAAAACAAAACTAGGATTTCTAACATACAACTCAAAATCTGGATATACTCAGTTAGATTTCAATACTTAGATTCTTTACTGTGGAATTATATTAAAGCCAATTTTTTTTATTTTCTGTTATCGACCGCATTAAAAAATTGTTTCTAAATTGATTACTTAATTTGATTAATATAAACAGTGAACTTTGCAAAAAAGACAAATATATACATAATGATGTTTCATAAAGTTACGCCCCACTCAGGGGTGGTTGGTTATTAAGACAACACTAAAGCAAAAAAATATACAATAAAGAAAACTGTGAAAAATACATGAAAATCTTTAAATTGTGGCCTTATTCTATCGGGCACTCGGCACTCTTCATAGACCAGCCTTGTGAGTCCGCATGTTGCGGTTTTTTCAGGAAAAATGTAACAAGGCAAATTGTGAACTTATTTTTAGTTGCAAACGGTACATACACTATCATCCCTGAGTCAGGTATTACTTTACAAAACAACAAACTGTAAATGTGCTCAACAAGACATCTTGTGTAAACCATGGGAAAAAAATCATTTCTGATCTTCTGTTTCTGAAGAATATCCAGCTAACATCTCTCATATAGATGAGTAACTATGATTGTGTGTATGTGCTTCAAATATCTCTCTCTATAAAGCGATGCCAACTGGATTAATTAAACTCACAGAATAGAAAACCAATATGATTACCCCATGGTGTAAACTACATTCATGTTTAGATTCTTACGAAGTTCTGAGTATAACTTGGATCCTCCAATACAATTGTTAGGGATGGCGAGTCACCAAGCAGCCTTGCAGAGTCCTCAGATGGTAACCGCTCTGAACGGACCCGTGGACACATATCACATCTCTTCATTGCTAATCATACTTCTCAACTGTGGACTGTTTGAATAGGACCATCAGATTCATAATCTTTATAAATCCTTGATACTAAGAAATAATTAAATTGGCTAATGTCCAACTACCTACAAGCGGAAGGACATTGATTTGTGGTATTAGCATTAATTAATCGCAACTGTTAATAATAAATATTAATGGTTTTGGGAAGACAAGTACAGCAAGGAAAAAGACGAAAGCCAAATCAACCATGGCAAAAAAATATTTAGAAATACCTCATCTTCATCATATAGCAGGGAAGACTTCTCCATAACTATAGTTAGTAAAACTACTTTTACAATATCACAATCAGCACGTCTAAACATGCGTAGAGAGTTACAATAGGGACAGAAAGACAAGTATTGTACTGTCATAAGATCATAAGATGATATCTTCCTTAGACTAATAAGGAAGTAAAACTACCGATTGTATGCAAATCAATAAGTTGACCATTAAAATTAATCAAGATATGGCAGTAGGGTCTCGGATCTACTTCGAGGAACATCGATAAGGCGCTCTAACAGCTGCAGCGCGGGATAAGAAATAAAAGTAATAAAAACGCACTTACCACGGCTATTTGATTTGTATTGTCTGCAAGAATATTCCATAGAATCCAGGAGGATATTTATATAATCAGCTTCATCTCGTGATTCCTACAGATGACACTTTCGGATATAAATTGGAATAACAAACGAAATCTCAACAGAAATCAGAGAAATCCTCGAAATTTGCAGCGAATGCTGAAAGATGACAGATAAAACAGACAGACAAGCTGTGACAATCTGACTGACCTGACATTTTGGTTGGACCGGGTCCGAATCATGCAATGCACAGCGAATTTCTGTGTGAGAATTCTGACAGAAGCATTCGTATTGGAATGCTGCTGTCAGAATTATATAGATGGTTATCATTGTTAGGTTCACAAAAAGTCAAAATTTCTTTACTACTCCGCCCGCCCGTCTTCTGTCACACAGGTTTTACAACAAAACGGTTAAATCTACAGTCTTCAAAATTTACAGCATAAACATCTTTTTCACCGAAAGCCATACAAATTATCAATTTTTTTTAAATTATTTAATATGGGGTCTCCAATATAGCAAAGGTAACTTCCCCATCGAGTATCTAGATATCTGTTTTTTTTTGTTTTAAAAATTTTGGAAAACTAAGGAAAGAGAAATAACAAAATCAGCTTTTATTACAAAAAAAAAATACCGACGAAATTTTTAATTTTCCTTTGACCAAAAAATTTGGTGATAATGTTTATTATTACGTATTTTTTACTAACAAATTCCACAATATTGATAAGTCATATCTTTTCTCGGGTAGGAGTTTGTGGTGAGAGGGGGTGGGGGGGGGGGGGGGGGTTCCTTTGTCCACCTAGTTTTTTTTGCGAGGAAAAGTATACTTTTTGAGAAATCCATCAATCCATTAGCTACGAAAATGACATAAAGCAACCCGTGGAGGGGAGGGGGGTGGTACGACTGGAACTCCCCCCTCCGCTTGGACCCCCCGTTTTTAAGGTTACGTCTATGTTCGTAATTGTTCTGTCTCCGGCTACTTTATCATGTTATTTATTTGGAATTGCTGCGGAGGCATTTCCAAATAAATAACATGATAAATATACTTTCGAATTACCTACACCAATTTCATCGATGCCGGAGTTCCTGTACCAAAAAAGTAGTCCTCCTTTAAATTTTAATTAAATAAAACCAAGTCTCCGGCAATAAAAATATACTCTAATATGCCTTAGGACCGCATAGAAAGCTCTCCCCCAACCTTTTACGGGTTGCATACTTGCAACCCGGTAAAATGAAAGTGACATGTCACTTTCATAGCAAAAAATATGTGAACATAACCTCAAATATTAACAAAATTAATTTATTTATCAAAAACTTTACATCTCCTCGCAAAAAACTATACTAGGGGGACAGGGGAGCTCCATTAATGAAGAGGGGTTAATTGAAGCATTAATTGTGTTAACATAATAATAAAAATCGTGAACGATATCTATAGCTGACTCCTTTTCTCATAAATGCCCTCATATTAGGCTTACCTTTTGTTACGGAACCCTAAATGTGCGAAGTCCGACACGCACTTAACTGTTTTTTTTTTAGTTTTGGGTGATTGATGAATCGGAATCCAATTGTGAACTGGTAATACTGAAATAAAAAACAAAACTACACGTCACCTTGCTTGCCGTGTTGTGTTGTATGTGTCAATTTTGCGATATTTTTTCGAATTTTGATGAAATTTGTTGAAAGTCGCAGCAATACAAGATGGTAATGTATACATTACCTTTATACTCCTTCCGAGTTTAGTTTGTGCCGTTTAAAGCGTTCAATTTTCACGAGAACACGACATAACATCGGTTTACATTTACGACTTCTAAAAGTGTGTATCTCATATTTTACACTATTTCAGGTGCTCATAGCAGCTACAGTATGTACGAAGTCCGGGAAAGGTAACTAATCGTTTCAATGCTTCAGTAAAATGCTCAAACTTTGCTGGATAAGCATGATGGTTTGATGATGATGTGTAAAGTGAATAGTGTATTTCGAAGTCATTGGTTGATGTCATGTTTTCAGCACTGGTGTCGCGGCAGTTCGTCGAAATGACGAAGGCACGCATCGAAGGTTTGCTTGCTGCCTTCCCGAAACTCATGACGGGCGGTCGGCAGCATACTTTTGTGGAGACTGAGTCTGTCAGGTAATTATAGAAACAAACATATCATCACCAAAGATAAGCCCAAATTATGTGGGGACCTAGAGAGGTATCTCCTGGATAGACTGGAGATGGATAAAGATGAGCTGTGGTTTACAAGTATTAACTTGTAAGGGTGAACTTAACTTGTAGGCTCGCCTTAGGACTATCCAGTTCTGTTATTGACAGACGTTACCTAGAATACTGAAGATTCTATTGTGGGCATTTGTGAGGGAACAACATAAATTTGAGTAATGGTTGTCTTTTCCGGCCAGTAGGGTGAGGGAAAGGTTTAAGAATTGAGGCTATTATGAGCCATTTGTGGTCAAAAAATGATTAAAAACATGCCATTTATGGAACAAAATTTAGAAGAGTAAAGCCTATATAAAACATATTGAATGAATGAAGTGAAACATAGTCCATGTTGGTAAGACTGCCATCTAATAAGATATTGAAATAGCAAAATTGAACTGGAATTTGATATTCCAGATATGTGTACCAGCCCCTGGACAAGTTGTACATGCTACTTATCACCACCAAGGCCAGCAACATCCTGGAGGACCTGGAGACTCTCCGACTGTTCAGCCGAGTGGTAGGTACAGTAGGGGCTTCCGCCCCCTTATCGTAACTCTGACCCTTAAAAGTAAAATTTTGCTTCAGTATTTTGACCCTTTAGTCCGAGTAAAATTTCACTTCAACATTGTAACACCAGGTCATACTCCCAATTTTAAGTGAAGTGTATTTTTACATCGGCATAAATTATATTTACACATTGGTGATCTTTAGACACTAAACAATTCTAAAGGCAGGAAGGATGTGACAACATTGACATTATTATATGCAAAGTAGCATTAGATAAATTCCTGATCAGATATCTACCTTAATTATTGTCCTATGATAGATATATCCAGGTCAGGCAAGGCTACTCACTATGTTTAATCTGGTAGAGTAATCCCTTCTGTATATTGAAGAACACCATTTTGGTCCAAAAGTTTTTCTGGGTATGCCCTTACAGGGCTTTGAATAGCAACATGGTTGAGTTGTTTGGAATTTACAGGTCTGGCATGACCACTCATAGTGTGTCATCTAGTAGAGTAGGCCCTTTGCATGTTCCAAAGAATACCCGCCAGGTCCTTAAGTTTTCTAATCTTTAATCTTGTTCAGTAGTGTTTAATTATCATGAAATGAATGAGCAGCTGTAATGAGACCAAACCTTCCATATCTGTCAAAGTGATGATAATGAACAGCCCTGTGATAATAAGGGCTCATCTCCATATCCCATGGGCCACATCCGTCATGGTAAGACAGTATGAATTACTGTTAACTGAATAAACTCAAGTGTAGCTGTGCCTCTGCCACTCCACATGAGATAACTCTAACTCCACACTCCACACACATCATTCCAGGTCCCGGAGTACTGCACCCAGCTGACGGAGACGGAGGTGCTCAACCAGGCGTTCAACCTGCTGTTTGCCTTCGATGAAATTGTGGCCCTCGGCTACAGGGAGAGTGTCAACTTGGCGCAGGTAAGTCAAAAACAGAGTATGTTCAAACTCTTCATGTTCCTCAAAATCCTGGATGCTCTCTAACTCCTTCAGTTTCGAAAATATAATATATGTATGCAAGAATCTTACAACATTTTCCAAACTTAGCAAGCAATAATGAGAAAAGAAAAGAAATAATAAATAATCACAGACTAGTCTTGTGCCTGCTCGGTCATCAGAGAGAGTGCTCCGTACTAGGACATTTCAGTCAGTGTACTAGTATGCTCTAACAGCTCTATTAATACTATTAGGACGTTGGATCATAAGAATAAAAAACGGAGCTATTAGGATAACTTTTCTTTTCATGCAGAGCAGAAACTTGAGGATTATTATACTCCCATAACATTAACATATTTATGCAATTATATATAATTAATAACTATTGACGATCACAGGGAGCGATATTTCTCTCCCCAAGTTGACTAAAACAAATAAAAAAAAATTGTTTGTAAACAAATAAGGATTGCATTTTGTCTCATTTGGAAAAAAGCAAATTTGATCTCTATTGCATTATGTTACAAACTATAATTGCCTAGGAAAGCGGTAATTACCTGATACCTAATACCAGGCAATTGACCGACATTCCAAATTCCAAATTCGGAATCCAATTCCAAATCCAATAACCGAAGCATGTCTTCAACATAATTTAACATTGTTTCTTCCAGTATATTTTTGTATTGCGATTGATCCACGTTTCCTTCTATCAGCTAAACAGGTCCAACACCATGTCCAGAAAAACATCCCCAAATTTTCAAATTTCCACCACCATCTTTAATGTCTCTTTTGTGGGTCAGAGTGTCGATAAGGGGGCGAGTTGTTTTTACCAAAATATTATTTTCTCAGCTCATTTAGACCCTTTAAAAGGATTTTGATTTGCCGAACGAACGATATTTCCATCATCTCGATGAGATAACTTACTCTGTTTAGGTACACGTGGAACATTTGAAGTAGTTTGATACGTCGCAAAATGTTTCACAGGAAAACCCTCGTTTTTGAGCATTGCAGAAGGTACACGTGGAACATTTGAAGTAGTTTGATACGTCGCAAAATGTTTCACAGGAAAACCCTCGTTTTTGAGCATTGCAGATGGTCGGCTATCTTTTTATACGACCAATTCTCGCGAAGTTTTATTATTACTTCCCTTGTAGATTTATCACAACTTTTATTTTTCCCCTTGGTTTTCATATGAAGCAATCACCTTTTAGACTTTTACAAGGCTAAATGGTGCCAAATACTAATAGTGATCTACAACCAGAGCCATAATGTTCTTTATTTAAATTTGAATAAAAAAATAACTATTCCAGTGTTCTTAATTACCTGACCAGCCAAGTAGGTTCAGATCGAATGTACAAAGGTTATCTATTTATTTTTTAGCCAATCATGTGTATCAATCCCTCTTCCCCCGGACCTCGATAGCGAGCAGACGTACTTCTCAGTGTCGATTTACTTTTAATTTCTCAAATTCAATAAATAAGTTTAAATTAATTATCAACAAAATATTAGGAGCACATAACAACCTAAGAGCTATCTTTCTTTGGTTGACTCCTCCCTCTCGTACTGTGACGCCCCGCCTACGATCCTCCTTCTGCACGGCACCTGCTCGGTGAACAAAGCTGCGCCTGCCCCCCGGAGCGACGACATCTTGCGCCTGCAGCCGCTGCCCCGCCCCGGTAATCCCCGCCGCCAAGAACCGGTCAGTACGCATCACCTTGCTCTTCTGCTCGCCTGGTTCTTTCAACGATGATTAAGCGCACCCCGCCAACAACACCCGCAACGGCTGGCAACGTCTCACCGATGACTCACCATGCTTCTGAGCCCAACTTAAGCGCATCTAAGATAGATGATGCTGGCTCCTCCTCGGACTACGGTTTTCAGCGCAACAAAAGGAAGAAGAGTGAATGTGACGTCCAACCTGATTTTACAAGATTCCGTGATGAAATTATGCAAGTCATTAAAGAGTTTAAGGATCAACAAAATCAGAATTTCACCACCCTGCGCGCATCCATGGACGAAATTAAATCTCAAAATTCCAAACTACAGGAATTTGTTGATTTCACGTCGGCAAAATATGATGAAGTTATTGTTCAGATGAAAAAAATTGAATCCGAGAGACAGGATTATCGCCAGAACATTTGCAACCTGGAAGATAAAGTTGAGTTTTTGGAACGTCAGTTGAGGGGTTCAAGCATTGAGATTAGGAATATTCCTAAACCAAAAATCGAATCCAAGCAGGATCTCAACAACTTGGTTACAAAGTTTGCTGACGTTGTAAAGGCTCCGATTAATAGCTCCGACATAAAAGATGTCTACCGCGTTAACTCTAAGAAAGAGAACAAAGCGATAGTTGTGGACTTCACTTCGGTTCTCACGAAGGAACGACTGCTAGATTCGGTTAAAACTTTCAACAAAGAGAATAAAGGCGATAAACTGAACACCATGCACTTCGGAATCACATGCCCCAAGGAATCTGTATTCGTGTCGGAATGTCTCACAATCAAAACCAAGAAACTCTTTTTTAAGGCAAGAGAATTTGCTAGTCAGTATAAGTTCAAATACTGCTGGTCCTCGTATGGAAAAATTTACTTGCGCAAGTTTGATGGAGAGCCCTGCGCACGTATTGACTCCGATTCTGATCTCACGAAATTGATAGATTTACAATGACTAATAATCCTGCTTTTTAATATGTATTTCAACCTGTTCATCATTACAAAAAGTAATGTTATCTCTAAGGAATACCTCACTATGACACTCACTCACTCATATCATATTTACACATACCATCTTCACACTATTTTACCTCACATACTAACACACACATACCCAAACACTCGCCTCGAAGACGACCTACACGACCAACTCATACATCTTATGCAACTTGTAACCCATCAACATAATGCTACTGATCACTTCTTCTGCTCCATCGAACCAAGCGGTAAAAGAGCTCCATGATATACAAAATGAAATAGACAATATAAGGGTGTCTGAATCTTTACCATGTGATGTTCAGGAATGCAAATCCTATTCTCTCAGACTCCCTAACTGTCTTACTATACTCACGCAAAATATCCGCAGCATAGGGCATAATATAGACAACTACCAGATATTTTTAGAACAACTAGCTATTGATTGCGACATCATGGTCTTGACTGAATGTTGGGTATCATGTAACAAAATAATACCGATACTCGATGATTACAACAGCTTCTCTACTACACATAACCCCATTCAGAACGACGGTGTTGTTGTCTACGCTAAGAATAACCTTAGTACCACGGTTGAAGAACCAACTTTTGCTGAAGGCAACTGCCTGGTAATCAAAATTGGGGTGGAGACGGCCATTATAGCCATCTATCGCTCCCCATCATAGAAAAACCTAGAAAATTTTCTTAATTCAATGGACTCAGTTCTTGAAAGCGTATCTAATTTCAAAAACATTACTGTAATCGGAGATATCAATATCAACATCCATCCAGATACAAGAAAAAATACAGCTGATGAATATTTAGACCTCTGCTCATTTCATGGGTTATTGCCAGCTCATACACTCCCGACCCATCAGGATGGTTCCTGTCTTGACCATATAATCTTAAAGACTAAGCATCCAGCATTAACTCTTGTTACTAATTCTACAGTCACAGATCACCAAGCCGCTCTTCTATGCCTTGGCTGTAACATCCACAGAATATCGCCTTCTAGAGAGCGCACAATATTGAACAATGAAGGTTTCAAACTAGCCATGGAAAATATCGACCTGCAGCCAATATATACAAGTACCGATCCAAACATTGCATTGAATTACCTTATATCTAAAATCAAACAATCAATTGAAGCGAACACAGTGACAAAGAAAATTTCTCGTCGTAAGCATATTATAAAACCATGGATCACTGCAGGAATTCTACGATGTGTGGCAAACAGAGATCAACTGCATGCTAAATTAAAATTGAACCCTAAGAACTTAATCCTTAAAACCACGTATATCCGATATAGAAACACATGCAGTAACTTGCTTAAAAACCTAAAAATAAATTATGATAAGAAACAAATACAAGAAGCAGGTAAAAATACAAAAAAAATATGGGAAGTAATTAAAAACATAACACATACTAAAAGAGTAAAAACAGCTGCCACTGAACTTCTCACGTCAACCAAGAATAATAACAATGTCGATGATATAAATGACTTTTTCATAAACATAGCCAGTAATATAGCTGCCAAAACGTACGGTGTTATTGAGCCAATTGATACCACTGAGGATGTCCCCCCATCTCACTCTCATCCCCAATCCTTTGTTTTAATCAATACAAATGAACGCGAAGTGGAAACACTTATCAAAAGACTTAAAAATAATAGTTCAACTGGTTGGGACAAAATTCCTAATACAATTCTAAAGGATTACAGCTACATTCTCGTCGCTCCACTGACCTACATCTTCAATATTTGTCTGGACACTGGATGTTTTCCCACTGTTCTAAAAAAATCAGTTGTCCACCCTATACATAAAGCTGGGGATAGAGACCGTGTTAATAATTACAGACCTATTTCAATTCTGCCTGCCATTTCTAAACTCTTAGAGCGCATATTAAATGGTAGGCTAATCGACTATCTTGAAAAGAAAGGCTTGCTCTCCGATCAACAGTTTGGTTTTAGATCTGGAAAATCCACTGATGACGCTGACCGTGTTAATAATTACAGACCTATTTCAATTCTGCCTGCCATTTCTAAACTCTTAGAGCGCATATTAAATGGTAGGCTAATCGACTATCTTGAAAAGAAAGGCTTGCTCTCCGATCAACAGTTTGGTTTTAGATCTGGAAAATCCACTGATGACGCTGTCCATGAACTCACAAGTCATATTGTTGAGTGTATGGACACTGGGCTGAAGACAATAGGTGTTTTTCTCGATCTAGCAAAGGCCTTTGACACGGTCTCTATCCCTATACTGCTAACAAAATTGGAAAAAATGGGAATCCGAGGTACTCAACTTAAACTTTTCAGAGACTATCTTGATAATAGAGAGCAGTGTGTCAAAATAGGCGAATGTGTCAGTTCTGACCTTAAAGTTACTCAAGGTGTGCCTCAGGGAAGCATATTAGGTCCCACACTCTTTCTTATTTATATCAATGATCTGTGCGATGTTAAACTTCAAAACGGACGAATTTTCTCTTACGCAGATGATACGGCACTCATTTTCGCTACGAAAACCTGGGATCAAACTTTTAAATATGCTCAGGAGGGTTTTAACAGGGTAACGAAATTGTTACTTAGCAATGTTCTCTCATTAAATACTGATAAAACTAAGTACATGGCTTTTACAGTACGAAACTCTTCCCAACCGGCACCGAGATTTCAGATCATTGCTCATACCTGCCAAAGACCTGTGGACAGCAACTGCTGCTGCAGCTTTCTTGAAAAGACCGACACAATAAGGTACCTGGGTGTTCTGTTGGACAAAAATTTAAACTTTTCGCAACACATAAAATTAATCACCAACAGAGTACGTAAACTCATTTACGTCTTTAAAAATCTCAGGCATGTTGCGGACCCACGGCTCTTAAGACAGGTTTACTTGGCACTGTGTCAGTCGATTATTACCTACTGCATTTCATCTTGGGGTGGTTCCGGTAAAACGGATATGTTGGGCCTAGAGAGAGCTCAAAGAGCTATTCTCAAGGTTTGTACTTTTAGGCCAAACTCTTTCCAACATATCACCTTTATCAGACATGTGGTGTCCTCACTGTTCGCCAACTCTTCATACAACATCTAGTTCTCAGACAGCACTCAAAACTTTTCTTTGACCCAGCTGTACTCTCTACACGTCGTAATGACAGAGTTTTCAATACGTCATCAATGAAAAAACACAGATTGGCTTTTTCTGAAAGGTTTTTCCTGATCTTGGGCCCTCGTCTATATAACAGCATCAATCGAATTCTCAATATGTATCCCCTCAATAAGAACATCTGCAAAACTCACCTAACGAAGTGGTTACAAAATCTCTGCTATGAAGAAACCGAATGTCTTCTTAAAACATAGTTACAATTTGCTTTTTTTCACATCACACACACACACACACACACTATCATACAATTACACACCCTGCATTTAACTTTCATTAGTTTTGTGCAGACACAACTCAACACCTCAACCACTCACCCTGCTTTTCATCTACTTTAAGTTTATAATCTTACATCCTATCATCTCGAAAGAGCAGGCACATTTTTTCTTATCATTTTTTAATTCTAATTCTATATCCATAATTTTTGTTTTTGCCCCAGTACCTAGACGAAACCGAATCTACTTGAGAAGTAAGTTGCTCATCCCTTACATGTAATTTATCGAGCACCATTTGACTACCGAGATACAGTGTTTTTCACTAGTTCGGTTGTCACAGATCCCTCCTATTTTACGATATAAATGTTCCTAATTAAGTATATCCTTAGTTTTGTAAGTAAAATCTTGTAAACCATAATAATATCAATAAAGATTTCATTTCATTTCATTTCAATGAATGTACCGCTAGTATGGAAAAGTTTTGCGATACCGAAAGAAATACAAAAAAATACATGCGAATAGTTTGAAAAAATCTTCCCTTCAAATAAGCGTTCTAATTATATGACCACCACTGTATTTATGTTACTATATGTGTATTGACCTCCCGGTGGATATCAGTTTCATATCCTTAGAGCGCGATGTTTTACTAGTCGGGATTTAGTTTTTGAACTTATTGTCTTGCATATTGATTGTTTCAGGTCCGTTCCTTCGTTGAGATGGACTCGCACGAAGAGAAGATCTATCAAGCTGTGCGACAGGTGATTATTTTGTTCTGTTCCCCTTTTGATAGCATGTCAGATTTTAACTGAAACTAAAAATCACCAAACCAATGTATGTACTTACCTGACCAAGCCTGACAACTAAATTACAGAAAAAAATACATAATAGGAGCTAGATTAGTGATTGTTTGATAAAATAAAGCAACAAGACACAGCAATCCGCCATGTTAGTAGCAACCCAATCAATTGATTCAATCGAATGAAACGAGGGAAAACAAAAAAAAATACAATAAACAGAGCCGGTATGTGTGTGTATGTAAGTTTGTGTGTGTTTATGTGTACGAGAAACACTTAACACAAAAAAAGCGTATAAGACACACTAAGTATTTAGTATATTTTAATAAACTTTCTACTTCTTCAAAGCCAAAGCCAAATAAGCCAAAATATGTTTTCGTATACATATCAAATTTCCTGTTTATGTTATATATGTTATAATATATTATGTTATTGGTTGTTAGTTGCTTGACATAGTATTTAAGCAGAGCGATCAGGGGGGCTTGGGTACTGGATCTCTCATACATACTGATCTTAGTAAAGTTTTCATTTTGTTAGCGTCACCTTTGAAAGCGCCGCCTTGCCACCTGCCAGCACTTTTCAATGAACGCCGACACTCACTCAAAGGAAGCCGCCGCCAGAATAAAAAAAAATAAAAAAAAATGACCTTATTTATCTCTCAGACGCAAGAGCGCGAGGCGGCCAACCGCATGCGCGAGCGCGCCAAGGAGCTGCAACGCGAGCGGCTCGAAGCTGCCAAGCGGGGCGGCGGGCCGCGCTCGCAGATGTCTTACGGTGAGTGAGTCAAGCGGGGCGGCCGGCCGCGCTCGTAGATGTCGTACGGTGAGTGAGTCAAGGAGCTGCAGCGCGAGCGGCTCGAAGCTGCCAAGCGGGGCGGCGGGCCGCGCTCGCAGATGTCTTACGGTGAGTGAGTCAAGCGGGGCGGCCGGCCGCGCTCGTAGATGTCGTACGGTGAGTGAGTCAAGGAGCTGCAGCGCGAGCGGCTCGAAGCTGCCAAGCGGGGCGGCGGGCCGCGCTCGCAGATGTCTTACGGTGAGTGAGTCAAGCGGGGCGGCGGGCCGCGCTCGCAGATGTGGTACGGTGAGTGAGTCAAGCGGGGCGGCGGGGCGCGCTCGCAGATGTCTTACGGTGAGTGCGTCAAGCGGGGCGGCGGGCCGCGCTCGTAGATGTCGTACGGTGAGTGAGTCAAGGAGCTGCAGCGCCAGCGGCTCGAAGCTGCCAAGCGGGGCGGCGGGCCGCGCTCGCAGATGTCTTACGGTGAGTGAGTCAAGCGGGGCGGCGGGCCGCGCTCGCAGATGTCTTACGGTGAGTGAGTCAAGCGGGGCGGCGGGCCGCGCTCGCAGATGTCTTACGGTGAGTGAGTCAAGCGGGGCGGCGGGCCGCGCTCGCAGATGTCTTACGGTGAGTGAGTCAAGCGGGGCGGCGGGCCGCGCTCGCAGATGTCGTACGGTGAGTGAGTCGAGCTTCAGACGCCGACCGCCGTTGTTGACAGAGTACTTGTCAAAACTGCGCACCAGGTGGCGTCGTTCATTTGTTGAGTAGCGAAAATTTTTAGTCGCTTTTGGCCGCGATTTCAGGTTTTCATAATCGTGTTTTTTCAAATCGTTAAATTTCACACAAGAAGATTTTAGAACCGGTGTTTCTTAATATAATATTTCTTCTTTTGAAAACTTTCAAATAGGTACATAATTTGACTTGATATTATTTATATAGTAATACCTACATGTACGCTGTACAGTCGCAGGAGAACCCATGACCTGATCTTCTTGTACAAAGTAGTAAATGGTCCGATGGATTGCAGATCTTTTTGGAGCGGTACACTTTTCCGTCCCATATAACATACCACGAAACCCAATCCCACCCAAAACTTTTGCCTTACCGCGATGCAGGACCAACTTGGGCCAACACTCGCCACTATCACGAATGTTTCATTCATATAATATGCTATGCGCTATTCAAAACGATATATATTCTTGGTCCGACTTTTATATATACTACATAAAAGTTGGACCTAGAAATTTTACAAGTTGAAACAGAGAGATCGCGGCGAAATGCGAATGCTGAAAGTCACTAACAAAGATAGATAATCAATTGCTAAGTACAGACCTAGAAGTAGCAAAAGCTTTCGAAAATTTCTTTACGGACATTCCAGTTTCAACAACCAAGTCTTTAAATTCATCTCCCGCTGCTGCTGAATCTATACTTAAACAAAACTTTGAGGAATGTAAAACAGATTTTAAATTTAGGCACGTAAATAATGAAGACATTGTAAAAGCGTTTAAATCCCTGGAAATGAAAAAGACAGCTGACGCCCATGGTCTATCAGTAAAAATTATTAGTTCCATTGTAGATTGTATTGCACCTCACCTTTGTTGTATATTTAATCAATGTATAGATAATGGTGTGTTTCCTGACTTGATGAAACTAAGTAAAGTTATACCTTTATTCAAAGCTGGTAGTACATCAGACCCCACCAATTTTAGACCCATATCGTTACTACCAACGCTTAGCAAAATATTTGAAAAACTCATACTTAATCAATTGCAAAGTCATTTTTATCTCAATAATTTAATTCATATTGCTCAGTTTGGTTTCACAAAGGGTCGTTCAACAGCCGATGCTGGTGTTAAACTAATCGACAATATTTTTGATGCCTGGGAAGACGCAATGGATGCAATAGGTGTCTTCTGCGATCTATCCAAGGCTTTTGATTGCGTCCATCATGACACTCTTGTCAGGAAGTTACGCCATTATGGTGTAAAAGATCAGGCACTTGGCCTTCTGGAGTCATATCTAACAGATAGGGTTCAGATGGTCGATGTTAATGGGAAAAGATCACCTGGGTCTTCAATAAGTATGGGCGTACCGCAAGGTTCAATTCTTGGTCCTTTCTTGTTTTTAGTATATATTAATGATTTACCTTACCTTGTTAAAGCAAAACATGGGTTAGTATTGTTTGCCGATGATACTTCTTTGATATTTAAACTTAAAAGACAGCAATCAAATTATGACGAGGTAAACAATGCTATCTCTAGTATAGTGAACTGGTTTACTGTTAACAATTTATTACTTAATGAAAAGAAAACTAAATGTATTAAATTCGTGTTACCCAATGTGAACCCGGTAACTACAGACATATTTATAAAAGGACAGAGATTGGACCTTGTGCAGTCGACTGTCTTTTTGGGCATTACTTTAGACGCCAAACTACAATGGGATCCTCATATAAATAAATTGTCGAACAGACTGAGTTCGGCAGCGTTCGCAGTTAAAAAAATTAGAGCTCTTACCGACGTAGACACCGCTAGACTAGTCTACTTTAGTTACTTTCATAGTCTAATGACCTATGGTATTTTATTGTGGGGTCACGCTGCGAATGCTAATAGTATATTTATTCTGCAGAAACGGGCTGTTCGTGCAATTTATAGATTAGGGCCTAGAGTGTCACTGAGGGAAATGTTTAAAATGTTTAAAGAAATCAATATTCTGACATTTGTGTCTCAATATATCTATGACAATCTTGTGTATGTAAAAAGAAATATAACTAATTTTCAGAAGTACAGTGATATACACAATTTTAATACTAGAAATAAAGACAAGTTGGTTGCTTATGTAAGCCGACTACATAAAATTAGTAATTCTTTTAAAGGCAATTGTATACGCTATTACAATAAGGTCCCTACTGATATTAAAAACTTACCTTTAGACAAGTTTAAAATAATAATAAAACAGAAATTGTATAAAAAAGGTTACTATAGGATATCTGATTACTTAGAGGACAGATGTCCATGGGAATAGATTGTATGAGTAACAGGCTGTTTCGATATATAATTAGCATTCATTTTGTAATTTGACAATATTTTATTTAAAAAAGGAAACGCAAAAGATGCGACGACTGTGGAGTTTCTTCGGTGAGCTCTTCTCCACAGATTCCGCCATTGTGTTAGTGAACTCACCCAAAAAAATGTAATGACGGATCTAAGTGATGTAACAACATCCTATGGAAATAAATGATTTTTGATTTTGATTTCACTGCATTGGAAAACGATTCAGCGGAAACTGTCTAACAAATCGTTGAATTCGCGGTTCTACCACAGAGTACAATATTAATGTGTTCTGTGACATTTTATATTTGTGCTGTTGTATTGTGTAAGTTCCCAGGCTCGTGCTTACACATTTTCTGCAGACTTCTTCCATTGGAACAGTTTCATTGGACGCACGGTTCACCTCGCGAACGATGGGCAATTAGGATAGGCCTTTGTCTTTGGACATGCCACCATCAGCGTTCTCTATCACATCGCTAGACATCACGCACCGTACAAGTGCCACTAGCTAGAAGGCGGAATAAGACTTAACTCGAGTTAACTTTGACAACTAAAAATAACCCGATAACTGTAAAACACAAGGGGTTATTTTAGTCCGTATAGCACACGAGCTGATGTCCGCTCAATATGTGGGGACCCGGACATAGCAGGGAGGTCTGGGCATGGGTAATTCCATTTTTTCCCCACCAACAAAAATAAAAACTCGAGTTAAGTCTTCTAGCTAGTCGCCCTACGTAAGCAAATTAACCTCTCAAACACCGAGGGTAGTCGGGACGGGTCGCGGTTTAGAACCTTATGCCATGGTAATAAAATTTAAAACTTATCGTTATAAGTTTTAAATTTTTTTCGTTGAAAAGTGGCGTTATCTAACGCCGGTGGTATTCAAGAGGTTAAACTAGGAACGTACCCTTACCTTGTGTAGTGATCCGTGCCTTGTCTGTCGTGCAGGAAGCAGCGGCGGCTTCGGCAACTCGAATATGTCGGCCGCGTCGGCTGAGCCGCTCGCAGAGAAGATATCTCAGGTCACGCCGGCCAGGGACTCGTGAGTATAGTGTAACGTAACATTTACATGCAGGCACACACAGCTTCTGGCCCCACGCTAGGATAGCGTGTATCGTGGGACCGCAGATACAGCGACGTCACAAACATGTAAACATCCACGACCCGGGGATTTTTTTTCTTGGGAAGCACAGCCGCGACCGGTACACCATAGTAGTCGTCAAATAGATGAATGAAAAAGTGTGGGAACCCCTGGATACTTATGCTAGGGGTTCCCACACTTTCAGTTCGCGGCGCACTGATAGGTTTTGTTTTGTCTCGGCGGCCTAGCTAGACAATATAGGGTATACAGGCAAAAAAATGAAAACATCTACAATACTAAGCTTCGTTTTTACGGTTCCGTACCCAAAGGGTACAAACGGGACCCTATTACTAAGACTCCGCTGTCCGTCTGTCTGTCTGTCTGTCCGTCTCTCACCAGGCTGTATCTCATGAACTGTGATAGTTAGGCAGTTGAAATTTTCACATATGATGTATTTCTGTTGCCGCTATAACAACAAATACTAAAAAACAGAATTTAATAAATATTTCAGGTGCTCCCATACAATAATTCTTTCAATACCACGTAAAAATGCACCTGGATGCACGTACATGGAGCGTGAAAGTAGCCGCACTTTGTAAACAACGTATTGCAAAATCCAAACTATTCACTCCACACCATCCCTACCATTGTACGGTGGTACGGAACCCTTCGTGCGCGAGTTCGACTCGCACTTGACCGGTTTTTATAATTATATCGACACACAACAGTACATTTGTCATTTAAAATTGAGAAAAATAGGAAATAAAATGCAATGGCAACAATCGAATATGTCGTGGGAGCTTGGTATCTTTGCTATCTTCGGTATCCTCACGGCGCCGCTGTTGTTCTCTACGGCGCACCAGGTCGCCGCCGCGCAAAATTTCGGAACCCCTGTTATATGCTGGTATGAAGGGATGATGATGATGTTTGAGAGGAGGGGCCCTTTTATAAATCATCACTGTATATCAAACGCCTACTTTGATCCCTTAAAAATGTCAAGTAAGTTTTGTCAAGAATCAATTTATTGACGTAATTTAAATAGTTTTTTGACGCCTGAGGGCCTGGAGGGGTTAGCGGCGCATGGGAACAAAAGAGATAAATATATAGGCAAGAGAGAGAGAGTGGGAGGTAACTCTTCGCTCACACGTCAAGAAATCTTGCATACATTTGTGTAAGATTTCTTCAACTCATAATATTGTGTGCAATATAGTAGTTTATGTGACTGTTACATAATGAAGGGCTTTAATACTCGAGAGTGCATTTATAAAATGATCCGAAGGCGAGTTTCATAATAATATCACTCGAGAGTTTTAATGCCTAATTATGTACAGTTACATAGACTAGTTTATCTACACACATATCATAAGCTCTCTTTGATGTGTTCAGGAACCGCATGTTCGACTGGCATTGTGGCATTGATCATTGCTCTGCAGTTGTATAGCTTGTTCTGTAGTACCAACTTCACAGACAAACTAGGGGCGGCACGCAGGCGGGCGTCGGCGTTCGAAATTTGAAGGTCATAGTTTGACAAATTTTGGTACATTATGGTCATAATGTATCAATATGCAGATAAGAAATGAGATTTTACCAAGAAGTTTATCATTATGCTGGTCGTAACGTGTGGTTTTTGGACGCAGTAAAGAGGGTTTATGATATGTGTGTAGATAAAATAAATTACGAATTGTCTCTTCCCACAGCCGTCCCAGCGGCCGTTCAGCCATGAAGCTCGGCGGGTCAGTGTCGTCAGCCGACTCGTTCGTATCCCGCCTGCGCAGTGAGGGGGAGCCGGTCACCGCTGCACTCACACAGACGCAACACCAGACACAGCCGACTGAGACCAACGTGCTGCACAAAGAGTGAGTGTAAACACACATACACACGTCACCGTTGCACACACACAGACGCAGCACCAGACACAGCCGACTGACACCAATGTGCTGCACAAAGAGTGTAAACATACACACGCGCACTTGTCACCGCTGCACATGCACACAGACGCAGCATCAGACACAGCCGACTGAGACCAACGTGCTGCACAAAGAGTTTGTGTAAACACACATAAACGCGTCACCGTTGCACACACACAGACGCAGCACCAGACACAGCCGCATGAGACCAACGTGCTGCACAAAGAGTGAGTGTAAACACACACACACACACATGCCACCGCTGCACACACGCAGACGCATCACCAGACACAGCCGACTGAGACCAACGTGCTGTACAAAGAGTGAGTGCAAACACACACACACACACACATGTAACCGCTGCACACACACACAGACGCAGCACCAGACACAGCCAACTGACACCAATGTGCTGCACAAAGATTGAGTCTACACATACACACATGCACACGCACTCTCACCCACACGCAAACACCCACACACAAACAAACACGCACACACAAACAAACACGCACACACTGACACACACACAAACACAAACACACACACACCCTCTCTCTCTCTCTCTCTCAGACACACACACACACACACACACACACACACACACACAAACACATACACACACACACACACACACTCACCCACAAATTTCGTATTCTTAAATACTAACAATAACGTGCATATTCACCCGTACACGAACTCAATTCACACGCAGATTATTCAATCAAAATACTTGTGATTTGAACCGGCCTCATAGTGTTTGTCACAGACACTACGATACCCTGTGATACACTACGAAACCATAATCGGCGACGTCACAAACATTTAAATATCCAAGACCGGGGAGGGGAATAAATAAATCAGACCCAGTCCGTACGACAGTGAGTAAGGTTATTGTTTTAGAACTCTATCCGTCTTACCACAAAAAACTTTAACCATTGTTTAACACATGATTATAAAAATCGTTACCACAAAACTGATTTTAACGTCTTAGCAGGGATAGGCATGGCTTATATTATGTGATCAATTTAGGCAACCGAGAAAGCTTGTTTAGTGAGTGTCTTGTTTGTCAAGATGGCGGAATTATTGACCAGCTGTTCTGCTGTGTTGGTTTTGTTTACGAAAAAGCGGTTTTTACTCCATTAAAGTCCAATTTTTATCGTGAGGAAACCTTCATATCTCCATAGGACATCGTGGGGAAACCACCTTAGTGGCTGCGATGGGTTATCCCCCTGTCATGCAAAATGGACTTAATTATCTAAAAGTGGGCACAACTGTGCCTCTGCCACCCCGCATCGAAAAAGCATAAAGCTATATGTCATCCAATGATGAAATTTATGGTGGGCTACTGGGAGACAGTGTATACGTCGCGCGACACGTTATGAGCGGTGGCCTTGAATGCGCAGTAGTCACTTTTCAATAGCTGTACATATGCGCAGTAATTCCTGCTAACGTCGCCCAGCTCTCTTAACTTACTTATACTATGGGATGAAATTTGTACATCTGCTACCGGTGTGCCCATCCACTATAAAAACCATACTAGCCGCAAGCCACAGCAATCTTGGGAGATGTTTCATCTGCCTGAGATCTACTCAACCATCCAGGGCGGTCGCTCAAGCTGGAGTTGGTGCAGGAGTTAGGCCAGTTTGTGAATTATGTATTAAGATGCAGGCAGATACACGAAGACAGTGGCGCCGGTGCCAGTGAGACTGGTAGCCAGTACTGGCCTCATGTCAATCTAGCTAGACGGGTGCTCTATTCACCCCAGCACTCGCAGACAGCGCTGGATTGGCTTGATTTTATAAGGCCAATACAAGGTTTTACAAGGCCAACACCAAGCCAGCCAGCACTGTCCTTGGGTAAACCAAGCTTAACATCTCAAGTTGTGAAATAAATATTGCTTGCCAGTCTTTCTAGTGCCCATTCAGCAATATTTATTTTACATCTTGAGATGCAATTTATATTAGATTATATCCCATAGTGAAAAGCTGGCTTTATTAATTAAGGACCCCTGGAATGAAAGGAAATAAAGCGAAGCAGTAATAACACCACATTTTGATATCAACATTTTTAATTTGTTTATTAACAATTTCATTAATATCGCCAATTCCTTGAAAGATTTTCTATCTCCATTATTCATGTTCATGTTCATCTTCTATCACATTTGTGGGTTTTTATTTCCATATTTGATTCAAGTATCAAGCAAGTGCTGAAAAGACAAGATTTCAATTAAATTATACCAAAATGCTAAGGTAGAGGTGAATGAAACACTTGGTTAGAGGGGATGACGGACAGTGGACCGTAGCGATAGAAAATACAAGGGGAAAGATAGGGCCATCCAGTGGGCATTGTCCGACGATATTATCAAGTCAACATCTCTCTGCATGCATTTGGCAAAGAACTTTGGAGACTGGCGCGATAGAAGAGACTTGTCTTTGATCGACTTGACTCACTAACCAAGAGGCCTATGCCCAGAAGTGGTTTGATGTGTGGTGAAAACGATTATGAAGATTTCTTACCTTTTCTGTTTCGAAATCCTGGAAAATTAGGTGTTGTTTTGTTGATCGTCATCACTACCTAGGGTAAGTGCAGGGCGGGCAGTATGATCCAAGAATTTCATTTCCTGAGCAAGGGATAAATAATAATATCGCGAACCAAAACATACAAATTGTCTGACGAACTATCAGTGACAGTTCCGTGTGTCGTTCCGTTCCGTTTCGTTGCTTATTTTTTAGTCGTGTTTGATAAAAGTACTAAAGTGAACGGTTTTTCTACACAAAAATAAGGATTTACCACTACTTTACCTAACCATGTTCTATTACTAAGTTAGTAATTACATTAAGCATACAATTTTCCATCAAATTCTTATGTTATTCGCGTAAAATGAAACTATGAACGTTTTTTTAAATATTTTTTCATATTGTGTTGTACGGCCCTGGAAATTCAGTCCTTTGAGGCTAGTTGATGAACGAACGAAATCAACTGAATGATCTAGCCGTTTTTTAGTAAGATACTCACTAAACACTTTTTTGTGGTAACGAAATTTAGAAGCTTGCTAACCATTTGTTTACTGGTAGATGATGATTTTGCTAAACAAGTGATCATACTGTGTTTTTATTATTTTTTGTAGTAAGACGGTATGTTTATGGGAAATATTAAACTGCACATCAAAAATACTGATTTGCTCAGCAAATATCAGGGCAAAATGCTGCGGTAGCTTAGGTGAAGGGTCAAGGGGGTGAGCGAAGTGAAGCCCCCTTTATCCTTCGTGTTAGGTGGAAAATGAGAATAAGAACAACAAAAAATACTTAAAACATAAAAAGTGTTTTTGTTGATCCTTTTTTGCTGTGCAAATCTGTGTTTTTGATGTGCGATTAAATACTATCCTACATATACCTGTGCTTCGTCGTAAAGCCTAAACTACTGGGTATATTATGACGAATGAAAAGTCAATTGATTCGTCGGGGATCTGATGAACTAGGCTACATTGTATTTAAGTAGGCGTATACATTTTTTAACGTTTATTTGCATTGTTGTAGTGTTCATCTTCGCTTTGAGGAGCGGCTGAGTCTAACGGCGGGGCGCGACGGCGACATACAAAACTTCGAGCTATCTGGTAAGCCGGGTCTAGAAAACAAGAATACATTGAATGTCATGTATAATGACATTCAATGACATACATTAAATCGCTTTACCATCTTTAATTACCTGTAGCCTTATTATGTATTTCTGATAGCAATCGCAACACCAGTCAAATAGAAAAATGGAATAAGAGAATGAAAAATACAACATTGAAAAATTTAATTAAATTTTCCGATTTCTGAGAATAGCACCTTCGCCGCTTTATTTTGGGTTCTTAGGCGGAAAAAGTCTATACCTGACTCGTTCGAAAATACTTTTTACGAACCTCGCTACGACTCGCTACGACTGTCGCCTTCGGCTCGTGCCGTAAACTTGTCGGTTCGTAAATATAGCCTTTGCGAACTCGCCTCAGCGAGATTCGTAAAAAAGCCTTTTCGAACGAGTTAGGAATATAAATTTTCCGCCTGAGATCCCAAAATTAAGCGGCGAAGTTGCTATTTTGAGGTTAGAATGCGGAAAAAAGTAAATTACATTGATTGTAACTTTTCATGATAAATAAACTTCGACTAATTTACACTACGGGATATTTCTCTTATAGTATTATTTATCAATTAAAATAAGCTCGATTTTTTGGAATTTAATAGGAAATTAATAATAGGAAATTACAAATAGCCAAAGAACATCGAATTATAACTCTATGCCCGTTTGCTGTTTGCGATTTCGCCTATGTCGTGTCGGTGGTATTCAAAATTAGAAAGCTACTTAGTCTCACTCAGTGACCAAAATGCCACTTTACACACTGGTTACTCGCAGCAAAAGCCTATTTATATAAGTGCGAACTGCTGAGGTGAAAAATAATTTCCGTGTTGGGTGACAGGTCTACTGACGCTGCGCATCAGCAACGAGCAATATGGCCGCATTCGAGTCCACCTCGACAACAAGGACACCAGGCCACTGCAGCTGCAGGTAAC